>WQNJ02000046.1:7237500-7837500 GCA_016584745.2 Phylloscopus trochilus trochilus
TTTTTTCTTATATCCCAGTTAAACTGGTGGTGGTTTCTTTGTTATTTACTTCTACAGCTTTAAGGGTATAATCTTAGTGAATTTTTAATGTTAAATGATCTGTCTGAAATTTCTGCCTACTCATAATGTATTTTAAGAACAGATTCAAGTCTGCATCTCCTGGTAAAGCATTCCATGTAAAACAGCACTGAAATAAGGAGCAGAAAAGCAGCTTTAAAGCCATCTCTGCTTCTCCCAGCTCCTGGACTGTTTTAATTTATGGCAGTTTTGCAGTGCTGGTCTAGTCAGTAATCTGAGTTTTCAGCTGTGTGGCTTCCTGGTGGTTCCACACATGCCCTGAGTCAGCTGCAGAGGGAAGAGGTGGGACAGGGCAGGAAGGAAATGTCTCTGCCTCTTGCTGTGAAGACCTCTGTTAATTTTCAAAGAGCTGCAGAGATCTCTCTTGCATATTTTTATAGTGATGGAGATTTTGTACTTATAAAGATACTGCTAAAGATAGAGATACAGTTCTGTGTTATAATGATCATGTACCATGTCCCTGCTCTTCTTCCTCCTCCTTCCCAGTCCCTCATTATTGTTAGATACTCAGCTGACAGTCAGCCATGCCCATCTAGGCTGGTATGCTGGCTCTTCTCTGCATTCTGGCTTCTTTTTTTTACAAAATGAGCTTTACAAAAATCAGCAGACAAGGTGACCTTTTCCCATCTCCATTGGAGTCCCAGCTCTTGTTCCTGTGCTTGCACACCCATGTTCCTGCAGTGTGACCTGGGTCATTTTTGTAACGTGGTCAGAGTCTTGGGCTCAACAGCAGCTCTTGTTTGGGAGCTCTGCTGCATGAAATACAGCAAGGATTGTTTCACTTGATTTTCTCTGGTTTTACTTAATTGAACATGGCCTTCTGTGAATGTGAGAGGGAGGAATAGAAGCCTCTCATCTCCAGCACTTCCATTATTTCTGTGCCTAGTTCTGCCCTTATTTTTCTCCTACTTGGGTAAAAGTCCAAGACCTGAGAAGCTGTTTTCCTTTGACTATGAATGTTCCATCAAGTGTCTAAACATCAGATTTTTCTTGGGTTTTATGTTGGTTTTGGTTGTTTGGATAGTTTAGCTGAACAGATGTGCGAGTCTGTTCCAGCTAATGGGGCATCATCATTGTCAGTTCAGGTGATCAAGCTGCTTCTGCATTCTGAATTGTATAAATGCCTGTGCAAAGTACAGCTGCAAGTCTTGAGAACATTCTCCAGTAACAGCTGGGGAAAAAAAATGACACCAAACCTTCAACATTTGGTGTCAGTAATTCAGCAACTGAAGCCATCAGTACTCCTAGCTGAGTCATTTGTATTTTTTTCTTACCATTCCCAAATTTTCAAATGAAAATGCTTTTTGCACCTGGAAGTGGAATTCTTGGATGTTAACATCATGATAAATGCTGAAGATCATTTAATGTAAGGTCTTATGGCATCACATGCTAATATAAGGAGCATCCAGATGAAAATTGTCATTTATGTGGGATTAATTGTGTCAGTGGGATGTGGTGTTGATTTACCTAGGAAATAGATGGAAGAAACATTCAGACTAGAGAGAAGTATTCAGCTGATATTCTAAAATACACAAATATGCAGCCATCAAACAAAAGCCTGTTTAATTTTCAAACAAACCTTGAGCCATCTGAATAAGTCATGGTTTGGGACCATGGAAGATTTTTTTTTAGATTAAAACAAATGTAAAAAGGCTTAGAATGCTAAAGACCTTGCAGCTGCTGCTTTTACTGGCTTGCTTCTAATGCATGCTAAAATCTAATGAATTGCTGAAGCCAGTTGAGATTTAATAAAGAATTCCTTGTCCTCTCTCTCTCTTTTTTTACAGACTTGCTACAAGTATTACATGAGTGATGACATCAGTCGTGATTCAGATGGGATGGATGAACAGTGTAGGTAAGTGTACAAAGACTGCAATGTGTGCAAAATGGAAAAGTGTACAAAGACTGCAATGTGTGCAAAATGGGAAAGTGTACAAAGACTGCAATGTGTGCAAAATGGGAAAGTGTACAAAGATTGCAATGTGTGCAAAATGGGAAAGTGTACAAAAACTGCAATGTGTGCAAAATGGGAAAGTGTACAAAAACTGAAGTAACACCCACAGCTGTACTGTTTCTTTTTCCTTGCAATTGTGACATTATTGGCAAATAAAGACAACTGCATAAGAGCTAGATCAACAATTATTTGTCACCAAGAAATACTCGACCCCAGGGTTTTTTTAACTGTTTGATTTTTGTTTTAGTAATGAACGGAAAACATTTTATAAAGAAATCTAATAACAAACACTTGTAAGATACCACATTTTTAACTAAATAACATGCCACCTTCCTAACACCTTAAAGATGGGGATACAATGTGACATTCTAAACTTTATGAGCCAGGGAAGCTCAGTTCTCCAGATGCATCTCTCACTTTTGAAATACCAAAGTACTTCTGTGTCCTTATGTCAAATATCTAAATGTGTAATTCAGTCAAAATTGTGCAGTCTGTGGTTTCTATGAGCTTTATTGTGCACCACTTTTCAGCCTTCATGTACTGCAGTAGTAATATATGAGTTAAGGCTAGAAAGACCGAAGCTGATTAATTTTGCTGTAAAATAAATCACAAATTCCCAGAAGAAACAGGGAAAATATGATTTAAATAATTTTTTCTCTTCTTTAAAGAAATCAGTGCTGAAATTGTGTTTGAAAATTACTGACCATTTCAGCTTTGTGAGCTGTTAATCTAATACATGAATTTCCTGACTTTGCAACTCTCCATTGAGCTTTTCAGACATGCTTTCAGTAACAGTTTCAAGTAAGGGATATCTGTTGATCCCCTGAATTTTTAAATACATGAACTTAATAATGTATCACCTTGTTGATGCAGAGACAAAACTTGTACCTTTCTCACTCTCATTGCAGGTGGTGTGCTGAAGGTGGAAATTTGATTTGCTGTGACTTTTGCCATAACGCCTTCTGTAAAAAGTGCATTTTGCGCAACCTGGGCCGAAAGGAGCTCTCGACTATCCTGGATGAAAATACCCAGTGGCACTGCTATATTTGCCATCCAGAGCCTTTGTTGGACTTGGTCACTGCATGTGACAGTGTCTTTGAAAATTTAGAACAGTTACTTCAACAAAACAAAAAAAAGATGAAAGTTGAAAATGAAAAAAGTAAAATACATGACCACACAGTCAAGTGTTCTCCAAAGAGAAACAATGCAAATTGTAATGGGGAAGAAAAAAAATTAGATAATTCATATTCAGGTTCACTAACATATTCTTATAAAGCACTAATGGTGCCAAAAGACTTGCTTAAGAAAACAAAAAAACTGATTGAAACTACAACAAATCTGAATTCTAGCTTTGTAAGCTTTTTGAAAAACGCTGCAGAAAATGTAGAAATAAGCCCAACTGTGCAGCTGTGCCAGTTGAAAGCTTTTAAATCTGTGCTGAGTGACATGAAAAAAGCTCATCTGTCACTAGAAGAAGGCCTGAACCTGGAGATTCAAGCATTGAATGTTAAAATCAAAGATAAAAATACCAAAGAGAAAAAAACTGAGGTTAGATCAGAAAAAAATGAGGTGAAAAAAGATGAAGGAAAGGAACATGTGGCATTAAAAGAGGATGACGCCACACAGACACAGAAAAAAGTTGTGTCGGAGCAGCCTGACAATGAGCCCATGGATCAAAGTGTTCCCTCAGTGGAAGAGACAGATAACAAGGCAGCTCCTGGGGAAGAGAAAAAGTCTGGCAGAAATGAAGAACCGCAGTATGAGCCCAACAGTACAGAGGCTTTAGACATGGATATTGTGTCCATCCCCTCGTCCGTTCCTGAAGATATTTTTGAGACTCTGGAATCTGCTATGGAGATTCAGATGCCATCAGATGAGCAGGACAGTGGAAACACAGCAGCAGATCATGAGAGTGTAAATTCAAATACAAAAGTCAGCGCTCCTGTGAAAGATACCAAAGGTGGTACCAAGTTAAAATCGTCGGCTAAAGGAACAAAAGAACTGATTGTAAAATTGACTCCAGTTTCCCTTTCAGAGTCCACAGTTAAAGCTGATGATCAAGACAACAGCCTAGAAAAGGACAATAAAGACGTTGATGCATCTAAAGACACTGATGCATCTAAAGACAATGATGAATCTCAACCTAAGGCAGCAAACTGTGATTCTGTGAAACAAAACCACAGTGCTGGCAGCGAGCCCTCCACGGAGAACGACGCTGTGCCCGTGGAGGACTCGGATCTCCGGAGGTCGCCGCGCGTCAAGACCACCCCGCTGAGGCGCCCCACGGACATGAGCCCCCTGACATCCAACTCAGAAGAGGACAGCAATGACACGAGCAACGAAAAACAGAAAAAGAAACCATCCAAGCAAACCAGGAGGAAAAGCGATAAAAGAAATTCTTCCGACAGCACGGCTGATGGTCCCAGTCCTAACAAACTTTCCAAATCCAAAAAGCCATGTGACTTAGATCACAGCTCAGACTCTGATGAGTTGCCAGCTGTCCTTAAAGAAGCAGGGATGATGAGTCGCAGCTCCTCAGACAGTGAGAGCAACAGTGAAACACCAGCAAAGAATCAGAAGACTTTGGATTTTCCGAAGAGTCAATCAGTAAAGGATGAAAATGGGAAACGAAAAAGGAAAAGTTCCAGTTCCGGTTCAGATTTAGATGCTAAAAGAGGCAAATCCGCTAAAAATGCTGCTGCTGCCAAAAAGAAACGACAAAACTACTCTGATTCTTCAAACTATGACTCTGAGTTGGAAAAAGAGATAAAAATGTTGAGTAAAATTGAGGCTGCAAAAAAATCAAAGAAAAAATATTCACAAAAAGATGATAGTTATGATTCCTCTGAAGAAGAGCAGAGGAAAAAAGTAAGCAGTAAGAGAAAGGTAAATCTGAAGAAGAAGAGAGGTAAATCTTCTGAAGATGATGATGCTGAGAAGTCTTCTCCAGAGAAGGAAAGTAATCATTCTTCTAAAGATAAAAAAACGGGTAAGAGGTCAGCTGCTAAGGACAAGATAAACAGAGAGTCAAAAGAAAAATCTGCGAAGGGGAAACGTGATGAGTCTTCTGATGCTGAGAGGTCTTCAGTGGAGAAAGAGGAGAGTCCTGAAGTTAAGAAAAAGAAGGAATTGAAAAAGAAAAAGGCACAGGATGATTCTTCTTCTGAGAGTACTGAGAAATCAACAAAGAAGGAGCACAAGTTGGAGTCTTCAAAAGACAGACTCAAGAACAAGAAGGGATCAGAAAGCAAAGCAAAGAAATCTGAAAAATTGAAAAAGAAAGGTTTCAAGAAAGATCAGGATGATTCCTCCTCTGATCTTGATAAGTCATCTGCAGAGAAAGGAGGCAGCAACTCTTCTGAAAACGACAAAATTAAAAAGGAACCCGTGTTTACTGAGAGGAGGAAATTGAGAGAGAGAGTAGCTAAAAGAGTACACATTGATTTATCCTCTGATACTGAGAAATCTCCCCAAAAAGAGGAGAGTTCTGATGATGATGCCGTGAGGCGTAAAAAAGAATCTGAAACGAAAGAAAAGAAGAAAATAAGCCACAAAAAGAAAATTTCCAAGAAAGAACAGAATGACTCATCCTCTTCTGATGAGGAGTCTTATGAAGACACTAAGAAAAAGATTAAAAGAGGATCAGTAAAAGAAAGTAAAAAGAGCAACTTAAAAAAGAAAGTGGCAAAAAAGAAGGTGGTTGTCACTTCCTCTTCCTCGTCTGATAAGGAAGAAAATGATGATCAGAACTCCACGGGCGATGGAAGCAGCGATGAGCAGAAGATCCGGCCGGTGACCGAAAGCTTGATGCTGTCGGCTGATGCAGGATTTTGTCAGTCATCAGGTGTGCAAAAGATGTTCATGTACACATACTAAAATAGTAACAGAGGAATTTTGTAACATTTGGGTGACCTTTAATAATCTAGAAGCAAAAAGCGCTCATCAGTTGGTAATCATACATTTAAATGTTTGCAGCCTGTTGGGTTTTCTGATACAGATTTGGAAGCACACGTTGTAAAGTTCCTTTCCAGCCAAACTGTCCTGTGGCTGTAAGGTTCTGTGATTTCAGTTTGTGCAGCTTGTGCCTTGAGGAAAAAAATGTTGTTTGGAAACTGCAGGCAGTATTTACAACAGGTACTGCCTTGCAGTCCAGTTTTCCAAAGCCTGGTCCTTGCCTCACCTGCCCAAGGACTATTTAGCAGAAGCAGGTTGGAAGGAGTAGATAATGTGGTGAACTCAAATTTATCACCTCCTGTCTGTGCCCTGGAGGTGACTCTGGAGACCTGTGGCACTGTAATACACATTTAAAAATCAAGTAAATTATTTTTATGCCCCACAAGAGCCAGGCTTACATAGGCTTAGAAGAGCTACTTAGAAATCTGCCATTGCTTATTGTTTTCATATGTTGTGTCTCTGTGCAGATAATACTGGGACTTGTAGGGCTTTTCCTTGAGTGCTTATCAATGTTTTCCCCAGTGATGTCACTGCTGGGGAAGATTGCAGATAATTTTCATGGTTTGCATAGTAATGAATTGGTTTTTTGCATGTGGTTGTTGCCACAAGCATTAAAACTCTCCTGTAGACAGACAGTTGATGGCACTTAATGACAGTCTTCAGCACCACTGGACCATCAGTGAAAAATGCCTTAAAATGGGATTTGCTCATGTACAGTTCATGGACATGGTATTGAAGTGGCCCAAGAGAGGAAAGTTGGTTTTAATGTATCAGGAGGTGTGTGAGGCGTTGGTTTCATTTGCAGCTCACAATGAAAAGATTATTGGGTCATTACTGGAGAGATGGACAGCAGGGTACAAAACTGAACAAGAGTCTGGTGTGGGATGACTGACAGGAGAGTTCCACTGAGAGAGAAGTGGCTTGGTTTAGACTGGAGATAGAATGCTAAAAGTGGAATGTTTGACTTTCTGTCTGCAAATCACCTCACGGGCAGTGTTGGGGAGGCTGAGCTGGATGTGTGCCCAAAGGATGAGAGGCAGTGGACACAGCATTTATCAAAGAAAACTGGTAGATACTGGAGGTATTCTTACACTGAGCATGGTCAGACTTGGAACTGGTTGCCCTCTTGAACTTCAGAATCCTTGTCCTTGGAAATGCTCAAAACTTGACTGGCCAAGGCCCTGAAGTAACTGAGCTGACTTTGGAGTTAGCTTTGCTTTGAGGATGGAGTTGGAGTAGCACATGTCCAGATGTCTCTTTCAGCTTTAGTTATCGTTTTGATTCTGTGAATTTCTGCCTATGTTAGAGTATTTTCAGGGAGAAGAATGGGGCCTTTTTTTGCAGTTTGCTTTTGGTTTAATAGGTGAATTAATAAAATAAAGGAGTCTGTTCTGTGTCTGAATAAGGTATGTAGATTGATCATTGAATGAGACTTAGGATCTGGTTTAACCAACAGGATACTTTTACTTACCTACATGAGGGACTTTCTGTGATCATCTTGGAGTATGCCCCTTGCAGCCTAGTTTTAGTCCAGTCCCCACAGATAGAAAATAAACAGAAATTATGAATGAGGGGATCTCAGCTCATTAGGATTGTGAGGTTTCTTTCCCTTAATTTCACTGCCTAGCAGATTTGTCTGACTTACATGCAAGAAAAAAAAAGAGACAAAAGGGGAGAGGCCTGGGAATGTGCTAGAAACAATCCAAATAGCTCAGTCCAGTCAGGAGAGTGCAGAGGAGCTCGAGGGCAGGATTCACGCTGTGCTGTTCCTTTTCAATCACGTGTCCCATGCTGTTGGTCTTGATGTCCTTTGTACATGAGACAGTGCCATGTAGTGCAGCTGAGTTTGGATATTTGCCATAAGGAAAGCATGTGGAATTCTCAAAGTACAACTCTTCACACACACTCTTAGTGTGAAAGCAAAAATGGGAAGCATTGGTGTTCTCAAGCACTTCCCTCCCATGGGCTTGGGAAGCAGTTCTGTCCTGTATTTGTTTGTGCCTTCTTTTCAGTTTGCACAGACTCACTAGTGGAACTTCTGGCAGAGCAAATAACTTCTTAGGCAACTTATTTCTGATTCCTGAGTAAAGTATTTAGTCTCTACTTGTAAAATCCCAAATTCACAGTATGTAATTGGAAATGAGTTGCAAGTTGTGCGTAGTAGCGAGCAAAACTAAAAACTAGATTTATTTTTGTCAAAACGGGTAGAAAAGTGGTATTACCAAGCTGTTTTTAAATGGGCATTGTTGATGGAGATGCAGTTCACGTGTTGTGTTGTTTATTGTGCTGTCTTGTGTCGTTTATTGTTGAATTTACACGTATTGAGTGCTTTCCATTGGGCTTTTTTTTTTCAGGAGATGAGGGAGAGGCTCTATCAAGGACTATCCCAATGGAGGAGGAGGAAGATGATGATGATGACGACCCTGAGAATAGGTATGATACCCTCCATAAGGACTTAAAAACGATTATAACACACCCTAGGCGTGGGCGCAAACCGGCGCAACGGAGGAGCAAGCAGGTGGTAAAAAGCACGGCTGCCTGCCCGGTAAAGACTCGCTCACGGGCCTCCCGCAAGCGTGAACACGGGGCCAGCAAACAGAGGCCCAGAGCCAGGAATGCAAAGCAAACGTTTAGAGGTGGTAGCTGACACACCTGGCTAGGGGGGGTTCTAAAAGCACTGCGGCGCCGTCCCACTGGGGCTCCCCTGGTGCTCGTGGGAGGTTGGTGACAAGGATCTTGCAGGCAGGTCAAAAGCTGCTGCTGCTAAATGTGAATTTCGGTTAGTTGTGGGGAATAGAAGAAGGTGACAGTTTGCATCTGTGCAATGTGCAGTGCTGCAATATTTTCAGAATGAATTTGGTTATTACTGTTACTTAATATGCTTTTTTTTTTTTAATTGAAACGCCTTTTCTCAATAAAGAGAAAGCACAATTGTGGGGGAAAACCGTATTAGGTATTTTCAGCTGTTAATTCAACTGAGTTTTAATCCACTAAAAAGTACCTGAAGTGATTAATGTGAGTTAAGGCCATGATTCTACAAGCACTGTGCATAGGCTCAACTGGTATCAAAGAGACTAATTATATATTTTAAGTCTTTGCATAGATATTTTCAGAATTGTGGCTTATATGTATTGCTTCAGTTTGGAATTCAATAAAAAAAGAATCTCTGTAAGATACAGTTAGCTAAGATATGTCATATTTTACCAGTACCATTGTAGCTATCAAAATTAGCCTGGCTAGAAATGTAAAAGCTTCATTTCCTAAATGCACAACATGAAGTATGGAGCCACAGGTTCTTTTTGGAAGTTACTGTAGTTAGAGTGAAGAGCTGCTCAACAAATTTTTATACAGTGTTTCAGAAACTGATTTTTTTTGTTGTTGTTTTGGCCATATAGCATGTGTGGGACCAGTTGCTGGTGGAGTCTTTTTCTGCTTCTGAGCCTTACTAGTTTAGATTATGGAATCCTTGTTTCACAGAGTTGTATGTTTTGATATGTGGCTGAAGTAAATTTTAAAAACATTGTTTTATATCCTTTACGGACCTCAGTTTGGCATCAAAATGCTGCTGCTGAATTAGTTCTTGTGTGTTTTCAGTCATCAAATTTAACCCAGTAATTCAGCTCTTTAAAGAAACATGCCTTTTAGGGACTTGACAGCACAGGGTCATAAGCAGAACATGTAAACTTTGGTATAACAAGATTTTTAAAAATTCTGCTTTAATTTCAGTCCTGTTTTAATTAATTTTTTTCTTTTTCTTTTTTCTTTTTGTTGTTGTTGTGAGTTTCTGGTTGATAACTAAACAAATACACTTTTGTCAGAAGTTCAGTATTTATCACACAAATGTTTCTGACAGAACTCAATCATTATTTAGTTTAAGAGCTATATTGGAAAATGAATTAAGCTAATTGATTACCAACAGTAATATAAATTTGGGCTTTAAAAATCAGTTTCTGTACTTTGTTTTGAAGCTGCCTCTTTGTTAAGTTTTTATTTAGGGGATCTTTTGAACTTCTATTTATGAGATGGAGAGATATTTTGTCAATAAACAGTGTTGTCAACCTTCAGACATGTTAACTGGTAATGCAGTCTGACTTTACCTTCCTCATGTGTTGTACTTGGCACCAAAATCAGAGCTATAAATTGTAAAAAAGATGGAACAAATTTCAAGAAGTTAAAAACTTGTTCTTCTGTTTACTCAACACAAAGTGTTTAAGTAGTTTACCTACTGATTCAGAGAAGTTGCCTATTTTCTTCAGGCCAAAGAGGGTACCTTGTACCTGCTGGGTGTTTGTAGTGTGGGAACTCCTGTTTGCAAGTCTCTAGTTTAGATGTTCTGTTATTTGCATACCTGGGGATGTGCATGATATGAATATTAATAGCCTTGAAATCATCTTTTTGCCAGAATGCAATATCCAAGTGGGTCATACTATGCCATACAGTGCTGTATGCTTTCATCTTCTGTTGTGTAACTATTATCGGTCCTTCTGATCTTTTAAATGGTACTGTTTGATATGTTTGCAGTAGTTTTGTTTATTAAGAAGTCAATAGTGTATTTAATGCAGAATGCCTTTAAGTATTTGATGGTTACAATAAATTTTTGTAAAACGTTTTTCTTGTCCAAGCATTTAATTTAACCCAACTCTGACAGCTTGAAAATCAGCCTCTTCCAACAAAGACAGCACAGTATTTAGAACAAGATGTTTGGCAGTTTTCACGCTTTTTTTGGACATGTATGACATTTCATCCAAATATTAACTTCTTAAAATATATTTTAAAGGGTTCTGAATTTTCTAGTAGGACCCTGAAGGCCCATTTAAGCCAGTAGTGCTCTAGCTGGAATTCTGGTGGCTTTTATTAGCCACACTCCAACATCCTCCCCCACCCAAGGGCTTTGTTTGGGCAACCTTATTTCTACATATAATTAGTAGGTATTTATACACTGAGTGTGAGTTGATGTAATCTAATTGGTATATGAAACATCACAATCATGAACTAAAATTTAAAATAGTAGCTTTTTAAGAAAAATTACTTTTACCAGTAGTAGCATTGTCTCACCAAGATTTTGAACAATCTCATTGTATTGGCACTGTAAAATTCTTGAACAAGAATGGTGCAAATTACCATGGGGGCTTAACTCCACATCATGAGAGGCTGCACCTACTGTTCCAGTTCTGCTGCAAAGTCTGAAGGAGCTTTTAAAGTAGTCCTGCAGTGTAACCAAGCAACCCCTGGGTAATTTCCAGTCTGTCTCTTGCGAAAACTCTTTTCTTTTAGCGCGACTTAAAACTCCATAGTAATCATTTCATTGTTTAGAAATGTATTCTGCTGCTGTTGTTCTTACAAAGGGGAAATATCTTTAAATCCCAGTTGATACAATTGTGCATATATGCTATATAATATGCATTATTTTATTCTGGAGTTGGTTTTGTGTGTGTCCTGGTTGAGGTTGCAGCCCCGTTCTGTGAGGCACTGGATAAATGTGTAAGGGAAAGTGCCCTTCATATAAATGTCACCATAAGTTTAGATAAGATGGAATGAGGCAACATGACATACTCAAAGTCACAGCAGATCAGTGCAGGAGTGAGTAAAATGCAGGGATTTAAAATATTATTTTATTTTTTACTTTGTTTTATACTGCCTGAAACCCTGTGCTGGACGTCATATGGCTCTCTGTGCCTCTTAATTAAATCCATTGCTGGTGCTCAACTGTTGCATCTGAATGGCCAAGAATCTTTTATGTCCTTCACCTGATAAATATTACAGTCCCTTTTGATTTCCATGGTTTTCTTTGGAAGAATATGGGTGAGGGATTTTTCACACTATCATAACTTGTTTTTCCTGCTGCTATTAATGCAAATACAAAAATGTCAAAGCTACCATGTGAAGTTTCTTAGCTTAAAAACCTGGTGACTTTAAATGGGTTTTATCATAAAATAGAAATAAGATATGTTATCCTGGTCAACATCTAGTGTGGTTTAATTTATACCCAGCTTCCAGAGTCCAGCACTCAATTTATAATAATTCATGTAAGCCATTTGTTACATCAGTCATTTGCCACAGGTATTTACAAGGCCTAATCTCTTTGGGTCTAATGCACACTTATTATTCCTATCAGAGATGTAGTTAAATAAAAATGGGCATCTTTTAAATCTTGAACATCTTAATAATGTCTCACTTTTTTTGCCTAAATTCATACCAGTAAATCATTGAAGAAAATGCAGCTTTTCTCACTAACAAATAGTCTCATCTCAATTTGGTTGCAAATGGTTAAGTCTTTATCCTAGATAAAAAACAGGACTAATTTTCTATCATAGCAATAACTTCTTAATCAATATTATTATAAATAATTAGAAACTAATCAGTTTACCCAATCTGGTTGTTAGTTATGCTGGTGATTAATAGGAAAATGAGAGCATCTTCTCTTCATGGATGGTAGATTTTGTGCATGGTCTTTTTAGGTGTTAGATACATTTGGTTTTTCCTATTCCTCTTAAAAAAATAAATACTTCATTAAAGAACAAATTAAAATGAAGGTCTTGTTTTGCTAAGAGTCAAAGTCAGCCTTTTAAAGGTGGCTTCTGTAGAGGTAAGTATTGCCATTCACAAACTGTGTTAATTTTGCTAATGCACTTGCCAAAGTAAGTCAAAGGCAGGACTTTCAGGATTCAATTTCAATTTTTTTTCTGATCCTTTAGTTTTTTTCTCTTCCAAAACTTTGGGTTTCTGTTAAGAAGAGTAGCCAGACCACTGCTCTCTGCATTTTCTGGAGTAGGAGTCAAGGTTAATAATTCATGTTAAAAGCTGTCAAAGGGAAGCCAACCTGTGACATTCCAGGCAGTTTCATTTTGAAGAAGTTCTGACCATTAAGAGATGGAAGAAATATAGTCTGAATTTCTTATATGAGGAGCTGTTTATTTCTGTTGCTGTTAAACATGACATGCTGGTTTAAAAAAAAAATCAACAACCAACCAAACCCTAAATCCCTTTTCCAAATATCCTCTGGGAGGACCTAATGCAAAAAGAATTTGGAAGAGGATATTACTTATCTGTGGACTTTAGTAAGTTTTCTTTGGGTTTGTGCTGCAATTTCTTGATAGATGTGGAATTAAAGTTCTCCAAGGGTACTGCTTGGTAAAGTTTGATCAGCCTTTTCTTCTCAAGAGAGAGGGGGAGGTTGTGTTTTGGATGATCTGACTAACTGGACAATCTGAAATGTTTATGAAACTATTTTGCTTCCATCTTTTAATAATAACTGAATATAAATTAGTGTGAGAGTGTTTGTAAAAACTACACTATTGCTCAAAAATTAGAAAATACTGTGTGGAGTGTCAGAAAAGATAGCTTGGGAAGATTCCCTTTGAAAGATTATTTTGTTGTAGGGACACATTGCAGGCTGGAAAATGAAATATTGATTGTTAAAAGCCAATTTTATGGTGCTCCATAGAAGCAACAACTCAGTTTTCTGTTGTATGGGAAGCTTTGCTTGAGAGATCCCTGTTCCTTTGCCATTCCCAAGTGGAGCCTGGGTTGTGGTTCAGTTCCATGGCTTTTGAGCTGTTGTTTTGACTGCTGTGAGAGCTTTCCCATCCTGAACTGTGTACACACAGCATGCATTAGTTCTCCCAAAAGGCAAGACAGATGAGCTTTCACCTAGAAAACATCTATTTCATTTTAAATGGATGACCTCAAAATGAAAACTGTAGTATTCCTGATATTTATATGAGGAATACCTGGTTTATTTTTTTCCCCCCTGGAAGTACAAGTACTCTGAGTCCACTATTTTTCTGTGCTTTTGACATACCTGCCTTGGATAAACTCAGACAAGATTTTTATGTTGCAAGTGCATGTAAAGAAATAATTTTTCCATAGTCACTTGTGCATTAGCTGGAAACTTGTTCTGCAGTGAAACCATGGGAAGCAGAGTGGACAGTTTGTGGAGCAGGAAATAAGATGATGATTTTTATCTGGAATTCAGGTCCTGTAGTGTTGGTCAGACTTTTTTGGGTATAAACACATAAGGATTTTTGCAAGAGCTGCTGTAAAGCAAGTGCTTGTGGTTAGTTATCCAGATAGACCATGAATAAAATGAAATCTCTTAAGTCTCTACATTTTATAACCATTTCAAGTTTGCTGTAAAGCAGGAGAGTTCTCTTTTAAAGAATCTTTCTACAAACCTGCTTTCTAAAAGCAAGTCAACACATTACATTTAATGTGAGATTTTTGCTGATAGATCCTGTCTTGCCACAATGACTTTTCATCACGTGTCTTTTTTTTTTTGTTCAGCTTTCAGCCCTTTTTTTGAAGTTCTGAATGGTGTAGGATTACACTTGTCGTTCATAGATTTCCTTGAACAATGGAATAAATAGTGTTTTCTGTTTTACTTCAAAGAATTGCCAAGAAAATGCTTTTAGAAGAAATCAAAGCCAATCTTTCCTCTGATGAGGATACGTCTTCAGATGAGCAGCCGGAGGAAGGAAAAAAGAAACCTGCAAAGCAAACTGAAAACACAGGAGATAATGGTAAGCACCAAAAAGCATCTGGGAAAAAGTGATGCTGTGGCACCTGTCGTGATTTCAAGGGTCACTTGGGAAAATGATTGTTTAAGTTTTCAACAAAAAATATTACTGATTTTGATATGTGGTTGCCACATAGAGGCCAATGTCTTGAGGATTATCATCTCTTTTAGTATTCTGTATGTTTACTTTTTTGTTATAGTCTGGTTTTTGTAAGCAACTAAGAAGTGCTAGGGGTTTGTGAGGGATAGTCTCTACAGAACAGTAAGTTTTTCAAGTGCTGAGGAGAGATTTGGCTAACACAGTCACTGGAACAGGCATTCCAAGCATTCAGGCAGGGGGAGATATAAAACATTTGAGGAAACTGGTATGTTGCTCGTAATTCCCTGGAAAAGCACAGGATTTAGCCTAAATTAATTAAAATTTCAATTCTTCTCCAATTTGTGTAAGATAAGAAAGTGACTGGTATGCATGTGGTACTGACCTCTTCTCTGTGACAGGAGAGAAGGAGAAGGAGGACAAGAAGTCTGAAAAGGATGAAGGTAATTCTGAGTCAGATTCAGAGGAGGAAGAAACATCTAAGAAGCCCAGATACAGACACAGACTGCTGAGGCAGAAGCTCACTGTGAGTGATGGGGAGTCTGGAGAAGAAAAAAAGGTGGTGAAACCAAAGGACAAAAAAGAAGGAGGGAAGCGGCGAAATAGAAGGAAAGGTACATAATCCACATCTTTTTTTGGTCATAAATAGCACTTGCTTCTGTAAAAATGAATCCAAAGCTTGTCAGAATGGAGATCTCAACCTTTGTCATTTTAAAATTGCTGTATAAACTTCCTTGTGTATGAAATCTAGCATTCCCTTATCATTGTTTGAGAAATAGTTTTATTTGAAATGTCAAATACAAGTGCAGCTCTCTCCACCCGCTGTATCCTCTGAATTGGATTAATCCTGTGGAGTCTTAGAATATCCATCCTAAACAGCAGAGGCAAGGCCAGGATGTCTAAATGTGGGGAAATCAGTCTTGTCCTTTATGTAATTTCTCTCTTGGCCTGGCAGTAGTGCCTGAGGAATGTGTCCATGCTGGAATTGCAGTGGAGCAGGCTGGAGCTGAGCACCAGATGGCACTGTGAAATGAGCCTGGGCTGGGGCTGCATTGTTGCAGGCAGGAACAAAGAACCTGTGGGTGTTTCCTGACCAGGAAGGTGCACTGGGCCCCCCCCGATCCCTGTGTTGCACTAATGCCAGCCAGCTTTTGTGGTCTTCCACAGAATAAAAGATGCAATGTGATTTTTGTAGCATTTTCCTCTGTGAAAACCCTCATTTTTATCTGTTTGCGTATTCATGGTTTTTCTCCTTTGTAGGATTAAAACTCTACCTACAGCCTTTCATGCAGGAGGAATAAATGTAAATTACCTTTGAATTAATGTGCAAATAAGAGGCAGCTCAAGGTTCTTTAGTGCAAGCTTTTGAAGTTGACTGCCTTCAAATAGAACAATATATTTGATTTCAGTTTGCCCCTTTTAGCCCTATGTTATTAATGTTACCTTTCCCCATGTATGTAGAACAATTCATGTTTTAGGCCTTGTCATTCACGAAACAATTAAACTTGCCACTGTGTTCAAGGTCAAGCTGAAATTAAAGGTGTTAAATGCCATGCTAGTGTCTTCATTACCTAAAAATGCCAGTGATAGCTTCTCAAAGTGGTTAGGAGAGTATTGCTAATGCTGCTCTAGGTGTATTTTTAATTGCTTTTTGAGGCAGTTTTGAGCTTGCATTACCTGAGAAAATGCCAAGCCATAAATGTAGCGATGCAGTTTTATATTTTGTGTGTAAATAAGGGCTCTTTGCTTGAAGTATGGTTAAAAAATGACTTGTAAAGCATTTGAGACAAAAGCTTCTGTTCAACTAAAAATCACCTTTTGTTTTGTGAAGTTCCATCCTATTCCCCACAGTTCTCCTCCATCATTTAATGCTCTCTTCCATTTGCTTGTAAAATAAATGTAGATGTTCATGCATAAGGACTTCAAGGTTTGTGGCACAATAAGCCATCCACCAGGACTCAGCTAGTGCTTAAATTTTAACCTTTTCTTCTCTGTAGCCCTTTTATCCCTCTTGCTTCTTATAAATATGGTTCCCATATTGTCTGAAATGAACCTTGGCAGTGCTTGTTGCTCTTAAGCAGTTTGTTGTGCAGTGAGGAGCTTTGCAGTGATACTCACCATGAAATAAATGCTGCTTTCTTTTCCAAGTGAGCAGTGATGACTCGAATGACTCAGAGTTCCAAGAGTCTGCAGTGAGTGAAGAGGTCAGTGAGTCCGAGGATGACCAACGGCCAAGAACAAGGTGTGAAGAAAACTGAACTGTGCTTACCCTGTGTTTATTTGGGGTTTTAACAGTGCAGTTTATGCAGGGAGATGGTAAAAGTTAAAACACTTGGGAGCAGTTCTTAAAAACCCTTGATGATATTTCTGTAGGAATTATAGGACATTATTTTTCAGCAAATGTGGGAATTTTGAATTTGTACCACAGTAGGGAGCGCACAACAATTTGGTAAGCCAGTACAAAAAAAAAATGAACAAAAAAAATTGACATTTTAGTGCCAAATACATCACTGTCAAGTGGTGGATTGCAGTTTAATGCTTTATGGTTCTGAGATTCTGCAGAATTTTCTCATTGCTCTGTGTGTCCAGTGGGCCGAGCAGGAAGGAATTTGGAAGTCAGCCCTAACTGCATGAAAGGAGTGCATCTGTTATTAACTAATGATGTAGCACACCTTTACCATTGTTCTTCAGTGAGGCAGAGGATTATTATGGTCAATCAGTAATATTGCCTTTTTGCTTTTTAATAGATCTGCCAAAAAAGCTGAGGCTGAAGAAAACCAGCGCAGCTACAAACAGAAAAAGAAACGAAGGAGGATAAAGGTTCAAGAGGATTCATCAAGTGAAAATGAGAATAAGGTGCTGTGTCATGTTTTGAAGTAATTAATAGGGAGTTCCTGTCTCTTCTGCCAGCTGCTCAGGGTGTCTCAAACAGCTCTGTACAAAAGACAGTGAAAAATTAAAACTTCTCTCAGTGTCAGTTCAGGCTACAGTTTCTAAAATGCCACCATTGTGGAGGTAGAACATTATGTTGGAGTAAAACTTTTCCTGTCTAGATTTCGATAAAAATGCGTGATACTGAAGTAAACGGAATTTTTCATCTAAATGTAGATGAGACAAATTGTAGATTAAGGCTTTGGTGGTGTTGGGGTTTCTTTTTCTGTGTGGTGTGGGTAAGGGCTGATCTGATTTAACACTAGTATAACAGGAAAAAAAGTGTTTTATTAATAATCATTAGTTACTATCGAATTATAGCAGTGCCTTCAGTACTGCCTTTGCACAGCTGGGCTTGTCTTTGATATCTCAGAATACATTACAGTTAAGGTGGCACTTCTTTTGTCAGACTTCTAAAAAAGGCATTTTTTTTCTTATTTGCTGAACTTCACCTGTGTGTAAGAATTTCTGGGAGCTTGTCTCAAAAAGGAGGGTTTGGTGGTTTGTGCCGTAATTTTCTTGCTAATGTGTACTTTATTTAACTTCCAATAGAGTAACTCTGAGAATGAGGACAATGATGACTCAAAATCTCCTGGAAAAGGCAGGAAGAAAATCAGGAAAATTATTAAAGATGATAAGCTTAGAACAGAAACACAAAATGCACTTAAAGAAGAAGAAGAAAGAAGAAAACGTATAGCAGAGAGAGAACGGGAGAGAGAGAAGTTGAGAGAGGTATGGTCTGGTTTGTGTGTTCTGTGAATTTGGTGAACTTGAATTCCTGGTGATGCTTAAGATGATTAATTTCAACCTCAGTGTAATTTGATGAGTTATTTTTGAAAACTGCTTACATGCAGCCTTACAAGCCACAGGTTTTGTCTGCAGTTTGCTGCAGGTTGATCTTGGTAAGTTTTATTTGTCTGCTGTGACCTTAGAAAGGTGTTTCAGCTCCCTGCTGCTTCACTTCAGTGCCAGAGTAAGTTGTGATGCAGTAAAGTTTCTCTTTACTAAATGAATTATGACTTTCAGTACTGGTAAGTCTGAAGTATCTCAAACACTGGGTGTCACTCATGAGAATATTGCTCTGATGCCCTGTTTCTGTTTGCAGGTGATAGAGATCGAAGATGCTTCACCTCTGAAATGTCCCATTACAACCAAGCTGGTTTTAGATGAAGATGAAGAAACCAAAGAACCATTAGTGCAGGTTCACAGGAGTATAGTGACCAGACTGAAGCCACACCAAGTTGATGGTAAGGAAAGAGCTTCAAGAATAAAAATATTTTTTTTTCTCTCCAGGGGCACAGCACCTTACGCAGACTGAATTAGAATAAAAAAAACTCCCTGACTGGTAAAACCAGAATGTGTCTTCTCTCCTCCCTTCCCCCAAGATCAGGCAATCTGCATCCTCACAGGAATATTTTCCAACCCAGTTGCCACATCTTCAATGAAGCTGTGAATACAATCAAGTTCAAGACAAATATCATCCCACATACAACCCACAGGACAGAAATGAATCCGTAGTTATCCTGACAACTGCTTTCCTAAGAGTTAACATGATCTCAGTGATCACAGCGTGCTCTTACTGGGTGAACTTTAATAAAATGAATGTTTAATCAGAAAACTTTCAATAATTTTCTTCAGGTGTTCAGTTCATGTGGGATTGCTGTTGTGAATCTGTAAAAAAAACCAAGACATCTCCTGGCTCTGGCTGCATTCTTGCTCACTGTATGGGCCTGGGGAAAACATTACAGGTAAGAAACAAAATGTATTTCCAAGTGCTGTGTAGTTCTCTTGCAACTCAGAACAAGCAAATAAATACAGCTGACAGGAGAGAGGCTCCAGGAACCTGTTTCTAAGACTGGAATAATCTTAAGCAGATTGTGTTTTTTTCTGTCCTCCTCATTCATTTTTCCCCTTAAATGATTTGTTTTCTTGGCTGTTGTTAAATTAATTTGCTGCTGATAAAGTACAAGTTTGTCAGATTTGGTTGTTTTTATTTTTTAATGTGAGATCTCTTGTGTAAAGGCAGGTGCTGGTGGGGTTTGTGGGGATTTTTTGAGTGACAGAGAGCTGAGGATGATCAGAGAACAGAGGCCACTCCCAGTATGACCAGTTCAGGCAAACCAAGCTGCAGCTGTGGTTGGTGCTGGTGAACAGCAGGATTTTAACCCCAGCTCCAGCATATTTGTAAATTTGCTTTGTTTAGGGAAATGGGAGTGACAGCCACAGTATTTTGACAGTCTGCAATTTTACAGAACACTTCAAAAATCACCTTTGAAAGGTGTATTTTTACAGACTTGTTCCTGGCTTAGGTGGTGTGGTGCCTGGGGAGTTAATCAAACCTTTTATTGGAGATTTGCAATGCTTTGCAGAACTGTTGTGTAGGGGACTTTTTCCACCTGCACTTTACACACCATGTAGTTTGATGAAATACTTAGAGCAGAAGGTATTTTTATAGTGCTCCAGATGTGTTAATGACAGTAATTTGGGCTGTAACTTCTTGATAATTAAAGAAAGCCATAGTTAGAAACGTGTATCAGTATAAACCATTTTGAAGGTTGGGGTTTGAAGCTGAAGTGGTTGTTCTTTCCAAATGTGTCCATTGTCCAGTCACTGCTGTGCTCTGTGATGCCATTTGTTGTTGAGCTCTTAAAAGAGCTGAACCAGCCACGAGTTCTAGCAGACTTTGCCAACTGCAGGGATGTCAGTAGAGATCAGGGAACTGGGACTTGCTGGCCAGGACAGAGAACTGTGGTCGTGAGGCTTCCTGGGTAGTTTTGTCTTACACAGAACCACCAGTAAATCCTTTTATTTCAAAAGCACTTTGCTGCTTGGTGTTCCAAGCACAGTCATGCAGTTTAAAATTCCTCTATTAAATCAGAGTTGCCACATACCAGGATTTGATGCAGAAAGAACTTCTGCTGTTGCCCATGCAAAGGGAGAGCTGGAGCAGCCATGGGATCACTGACTCTCCTGCAGTCCTGCCTTTGTTTGCTGCTGCTCAAAACAGGCAGCCCAGCAGAAGCACTGAGTGACACCAAAAGGTTTTTGGGTTTTTCCCCAACATACAGCCAGGCTGGCTGCAGGGTGAATCCTTGGAAAACACTGCCATAACCTGCTGCAGAGCTCTGCTGAGAGAATTTGCCTTGAAATACCTTGGAAAAAAGTCAGAGAAACTGCTTTAAGACTGAAGTTCACTTTAAAGAAACTTGACTGGGAATTTATTTTATGTTTGGGTTGAATGTTGGGAGAAAGCTTAAAAACGACCTGATAGAAATGTTTAATTTATGAAAATGATGAGTGAAATGTAAAAGGGAGGGTTCTCTATGAAATCTGTCAGCAGTTCAAAAGTATCTCAGTATGTGAAGGATATGTGCAGCCATGGAACACAGAATAAGGAGTGTATGAACTCCAAATACACCTGTATGAAAATTTAACCAAAAATTCTGTTTGTTTAACCAATATATTTAAACAAGACTGTTGTTGGTAATTTAATTACATCATTGAATAGATAACATCTTTCTTTCTTTCCTGGTGTTTATTTGCTGTTCTGCCTGTTTTTTCTCTTGCAGGTGGTTAGTTTTCTCCACACAGTCTTGCTATGTGACAAACTGGATTTTCGGACAGCTCTGGTCGTGTGTCCACTCAACACTGCCTTGAACTGGCTGAATGAGTTTGAAAAATGGCAAGAAGGTTTAGAAGATGAAGAAAAACTAGACGTAAGAGGCTTAAAAAGAGTTCTTCATGAAATAACTGGATGATTTGCATAATTGGGAAGCTCCACCACTTAAAGGCTCAGAAATGTGCTTTAACTATGTGAAAAATCTACTTGCATTAATACATCAGAAGTATTAAAAATTAGACCACTGTTGAATATTTTAAGAGGCATTAAAGGGTTCTTTTCCCCTTTGGAAGGTCTATGAGCTGGCAACTGTGAAGAGACCTCAGGAGAGGAGCTACATGCTGCAGCACTGGCAGGATGAGGGAGGTGTGATGATCATTGGCTACGAGATGTATCGAAACCTGGCACAAGGCAGGAATGTGAAGAGTAGAAAACTTAAAGAAATATTTAATAAAGCTTTAGTCGACCCAGGTAAGTGAAAATTTGTACAGCTTGTGTAGTTTGGGCTTCCAGGTTTATGTATATGAGCAAAGAAAATAAATAGTGTTGGTAAGATTCATCAGATTATTTTTGTTGGCTTTTGCTGAGTTACAGAAATTCGTTCAGAATCTCCCCCATCTGCTTTTGTAAATAGATTTCTGTAACAGTCTTTTCTATTAAATCAAATACAAGAAATATTTTCTAGAAACTTTTCCTATTAAGTATTTTTACTTGCTGGCTTTGCTTCCTTTGCAAAGTAATTGGAAGTGTCTGTTGGGGACCCAAGGCTGTTTTAATCTGTTAATTTGTTACAACCACAAGCTGTTTTGTCCTTGATGGAAATCTACCACTAAGGGGGCAACTACACATGAAAATAGTAGACAATGTACCTTAGAAGTGTGAAAAAACAAGTGTTAATGAAGTGCTAATTAAGGGAATGCAGATAAAGCAGTTAATTATTTTTTCAGTCTTGAGAAACAGATGCCTGGTTTGAGCTGAGCTGAACTTAGCAAACTTACGTCAACATTGGGAAAGTCAACCTTGAAATAACTCCTTAATTATTTTTGTAGAATCATGGAAAAGATCTCCAAAGTCCAGTGCAGACTCTCCATGCCCATTAAACTGTGCAATGATCTTCCATGTCTACTCATTTTTTGAACACTTCAGGGGTGATGATTCCACCACCTCCTGAGCAGTTCCTTCTATGCTTAACCACTCTTTCAGTGAAGAAATTTTTTCCTAATACCCAGCTTGAACCTCTCCTGGCACAACCTAAGGGCATTTCATGTTGCTTCATCACTTTCTCTATTTTAAATAATTGCAGAAAGACAGAAGTGCCTGTGTGTTGTTGCCCATTAATTTTTGGAGCCATTTGGATTGGCTAAATGTGCATTGCAAGATTCTCTTGCTCTCTTGGTGGGTCAGCATGGACAGTTGCAGATTCCAGTGCAGGAGAAAGCCATGTGCTGGCTTCTGCTGGGACTGGAAAGTGGGAAACCTTGGCCTCTGGGAGCACTTCCCATTCAAAAAGCTGCAAATTTGGGATTTGAATGCTAATTTAATGAGATGTGTCTGGTGAATACTGCTGGGGTAAGATATTATATGGGAGAAGCTTGTTTGCACTGTCAAGGGGAGCAGAGGGGGAAGGTTTAGCCAAAGTTTATGGGTGGAGAAGTGATTTCATTAATTAACCAGCTCAGCTATGTGGAAGAATGGCAGGATTTTATACACATACAGGGTTTCCAGGCTGCCTTGTGCCACTGCTGGAGAGCTGTTGGTTATTGATCACTGCTGTGCTCTGCTTGAAGCACTTTAATAGCTTGAATTTTTTTTACTTGTTGCTACTAACAAAATTTCTGGTACTGTTTAACTTGGAGATTTCTCTTTAACTGGCAGTTGTATGAAGTTCTTGTAGACTTCAGAGGAACAGAAGAACTGTGTGTACATATCTGTATATATCTATCTTTTATGTATTTCAATATATTAACATGTGCAAGTACAGTAAGAAGGGTGAGAAGATGAAGACTTTGAGGAAAGATTGCATGAGTAGCACTTTTTAGCCTTGGAAAAATCCAACTAAACTGACAAATTCTGCACTATTTAAGAGTTGCTTAGTGAAAGGAGTGTTGTCAATTGGTTTTGACATGATTAGGAGAAAGGAAAGGACAGAATTTATTCAGATTTGTAGCAAATTGGGTATTATTGCACAGTGTTTTAGCAAGAGAGGCTGTGGAGTTTCCCACTTCTGTCAGGTCTGCCCCTTTCTTGTAACCCTTATCTCAGATGGAGAAAATGATCTAAATGATCCCCTGAGGTCCCTCTAAGCTTTACATTCCTTTATCATATTTTGAGGAATGTTCTGTCCATAATGATTTGCATTTGTGTTTTGGAAGAACAAGGGGAAAAACCCCACAAACTGATGAAAATCCCTGCTGCTGAACTGTAGCCAAGATGTTAGTTCAAGATATCAGTGCTGCATTTCTGCCAAACTAAGCATGAATAATTGTACTGAGATAGGTTTTATTTCATATTTTAGTTTCATTCACATGCTCTAAACAACAGGTTTTGAGGTGTTCTTTTTTTAATTTAATTTCTTTAACTTCATGTGAATGAATCAGTCTTTAATGAAGCGAGGACAAGAGAAAGGATCTGTCACTGCTAGAGATGGTTAATTAAAATTAAGGGAAGGCTTTTTGTGTAGCCACTGAGTGTTTTTTGTTCTGTCAAAACTGGGAAGGTACAAAAGTCGTGAAATAATCTGGGGAAATGTTTCTGTGGCAGGTGGGAAAATTGAGAAATACATTGGCTTGGACAAGCCTAAGTGCATTTGGAATTTGTATGTGGATTTTCATAATTGTCTTCTAGACTTGTTTCAAAAGTTTGGGGGTTGTTTTGTTTGGGTTTTTTGCTTGGAAAGAAACGTCTTCTTGATTCTTTTCTCTTCACGTGTAAGATTTAAATCACTTTTAAATCACCTTAAAATGGCATGATTAAGGTGAGTAGCACTGGTGTGTGTGTAGTCAGAGGTGTAATTGAGTCTCTGTTTTTGATCAGTGCCCTAGAATTAATTTTATTCTTTACAAGGCAGTTTGAATTTAGTCTGAGACAAAATATTCACAGGAAATTATAAAAGATTAAACTGTCCTTGCTGACAAATCCCCCTTTGCTCCTCAAATATTGGCCTTTTTAGTGCTGAATTGCTGAACCCAACGGGTGGCTTTTCTCCAAGGTGCAGCAACTTGTGATGAGCTGCCTTCAGAGTTGAGAGTGCTGGAACTGAGGTCAGGTTTAAAGCTGGTAAAACATTTATTCTGAGTTACTACTTGGATCCTAGAATATCTTTTACTTCATTTTCAAGGAAAGAAATTCCAGAAATTGCGCTAAGTCTGAAAACAATTAAGAGTAAGTCTGTTCTGCCAAGTTGGGTATTATTTATCTTATTATTAGAGTTGCTTTGCATACTGTGGGAATGTGTTGTAGTGTGGTTTTGACATTCCTTGTGCAGCTCACTTAAACCAGACTGATATTTTATCTCCTGGAAGAAAGCTGAGGACATTCCTGGGGTGACTTTCAGCTGCAAGGTGGCAATTCACTTGTCTGTAATTCAGATCAAATCTGGTTGTGTTTTATATTATCTAAGACTTCTGACTGTACTCTGTCCCCCTAGGGATAGTCTTGCCTTAATGAAAAATTTCAGGTTACCTGGTTTTTGGGTGTTTTGGGATTGCCCAAGTGTCAGTAGATGGCAGCCTAAAGCTGGAGAGAAGGAAGTTTTACTGAGTTTTGACAGGGTAGATGGAGGTGCAGCCATGCACAGCCAGCAGCAGGAACAGACCATTTTAACAGGAATGTGCTGCAAAGCTGAGTTTAATCCTTGCCATGAAGACTTTACAAGTAACAGCCTTGATTTTACCAGAGTGGCTACTCTGAGTGCAAAGGCTGAGTGAGAGCCCAATCAGTGCTAAGATATCTCACCGTAAAACACAGATAAAAAGTTGAAAAAAAACCCTTAAGTAACATTGATAGAATAAAATTTAGATACTTTTGGCTGTCATATGTTCTTTGTGGCAATAAAATATTGTGGAGAGATTTAATATTGTTTCTTTCCAGGTCCTGACTTTGTGGTGTGTGATGAAGGACACATATTGAAAAATGAAGCATCTGCTGTCTCTAAGGCAATGAATTCTATTAAATCTAGGAGAAGAATAATTCTGACAGGAACACCACTGCAGAATAATCTTATAGAATGTGAGTAGATGTCTTTTATTTCCTTCAGTACACTTTTGCCTGTCAGCCATAGAAAATATATTTAGTTTGATTGCAAGAAAAGGATTTGGAGCAGTGCAGCTGCCTGCTAGGCTTCTCTCTATTTAGATTTATTTTCTGTTTGCCTTAATCCCAGCACTGTGCTTTCCGTTTTGCACTCAAGTCTGATCTGTTTCTCCTAGATCACTGCATGGTTAACTTCATTAAGGAGAATTTGCTTGGCTCAATTAAGGAATTCCGGAATCGATTCATCAATCCCATCCAGAATGGGCAGTGTGCAGACTCCACCCTGGTGGATGTCAGAGTGATGAAGAAACGTGCTCACATCCTCTATGAGATGTTGGCTGGCTGTGTTCAGGTGAGAACAGTTTGTCCTTAACTCATCACTTCATTGAACTGCAGGGAAGGAGAGGAGTTCTTTTGTCTCATTCTGATGAAATCACCCAAAGACCTGTAAACATCTGATTTGAGAGCTCCATAAATCTTAAATATTTTCACTGATTATTAGATCCCTGCCTTATTTGTGACTAGAAAAACTTCATAGATTTTCTCCAAATGTCAGTGTATTCTAAAGTACAAGCATTAGAGGATACAGCTATTTCCTGGTAGGAGACTAGAACATTTTGTGGTAGAATAGGACATTTGTTGCTCTGAAATATTCCATTTTAATTCCATATGCACATTCAAGAACTGCCTTGAAGTTCAGAAACTTGAAGAACTGCACAGAAAGCTGCTGGTCCATAGTTTGTCAGTTTTTTCTGATCTGTGAGAATCAGAACAACAGAAAACAAGCCAGAAGGAAAATTATTCAGGTTCAAAAGGGTGAAGAACTTGTTACTTTATAGACCTTAGATAAAAAAAGGTTTGGATGGAGCCCACAAGGATTTTCTCCCAGCCCTGTGCAGAGCAGATCCTGTCCATAGGAAGCAGCTCTCTCCTGTGGTCATTGGTGAGTGGAGAGACAGAGTAGTGTCAGAGTCAAAAAAACCTGAAACACAAGTAAAATCTGGTTTTAGTATTCTAAAAAAAAAACCCCAAAAGTAGTTCCCAGTGCAGCTCCTGGAGCTGCAGTGAACTTTGCAAGGACTTGCAGCTGGGCATGGCTTTAGCAGGTCACAGATTTGGGCCTGAGGAGCACCTGAGTGGGGCAGGTGGGTTCCTGCTGCAAGTCCTGTCGTGAATTGTGTTTCCTGGGCTGATTTTCCTCCTTTGGGGCTGGCAAGCACCAGAATCACCATCACTGATCCCACAGTGCTTTGTCCATTGAGATGCCACAAGTCCTGAAGCTCTCAGGAGTCGTTGCCATGTTTCTGTGACTGAAGCACTGTTTGTAAAATTGCAGAGGAAGGATTACACAGCATTAACCAAGTTCCTGCCCCCCAAATACGAGTACGTGCTCGAGGTGCGTATGACCCCGATCCAGTGCAAGCTGTACCAGTATTACCTGGATCATTTGACAGGTATGTGCCTGCAGCTCTGATGGCATTTGATAAAGGGGCATTTTGCCACTGTTGGTAGGTGAAAATCAACTTTCTGAACATTGTCCTAAGCACTGAAGTGCTTGGACAGCAAACAAATAGGCTGGGGTTTTTTAGGTTTTTTTTGTAGTAGAATACTGCAGCATTACAGGTCATTAAAGGTAGCTCAGATTAGTTAGGTTCATTGAGACCTAAATGCAAATGCTATTTGGTGTTTTCCACCTTGGGCTGCTTTTACAAAACCTAGATAGACATTTCTGTCTTTTTAAGAGGGTTTGTGTACGTTCCTGTACTGGGGAACAATGTGCTTTTATGTAAAAAATATAATCATGTTTCTCATTATCAAGAAAAAGGAGAAAATCTAATTTTGACAACTTTAACTGGGAGGAAAAATGGCTGTGAGTGAGTAATTTGAGCCCTTTTACAAGAGATGTTGCAGTATGATGTGCAGCTGGAGAGAACACTCAGATCTGCACTGCCGGGCTCTTCAAAGGGGAGCAGAGTGTGGCAAACTCACTTCAGGGCTCATTCTAAAACCTGAACTTTATTGTCAGGTGTAGGTGGTGGCAATGAAGGTGGAAGAGGCAAAGCTGGAGCTAAACTATTCCAGGATTTCCAGATGTTGAGCAGAATCTGGACTCACCCTTGGTGTTTGCAGCTGGACTATATTAGCAAAGAAAATAAGGTAAATTAGATATATCAAAATACTCTCACTTGAGAACTTTCCAAATAAGCTCTGCCAAACTCTAGGTAGAGTTTCGTCAAATTAATGGAAATCTTTGTTGCTGTGGGGTCATTTTGCTGCTGGTTTTGTCTTATTTTTCTTGCTGGGTATGTTGTCATTCCTAAAACATTTTGCAAGGCCAGGCCTTTGTAGAACCTACCATTGTTTAAATGAAGAGTAAGCAGATGGCTGAAGGTTTAATAAAAGCTTCTGGGTGAACATAGTTAATAATTTCTGGTTTTTTCTCTTTTGAGGGCTATTTTGATGAAGACAGCATGGATGACTTCATAGCTTCAGATTCGGATGAAACTTCCATGAGTTTAAGTTCTGATGAATACACAAAGTAATTGACTTTTTATTTAGTTTGTTGATGTTGTTTTCCTTATGGAACTGAAGTGATTTCTATAAAGTGAAGGTTTATTTTGTATTTTATGTGTCTGTTAGATTATGTTTTCTTTCAGTGGGATTTAAAAAAAAAATAATGGGGTGTATAATGTTGCTTTTTAGGAAAAAAAAATCCAAGGGGAAAAAGGTGAAGAAAGAGTGTAGCTCAAGTGGAAGTGGCAGTGATAATGATGTTGAAGTCATTAAAGTCTGGAATTCAAGATCTCGTGGAGGTGGGGAAGGAAATGTAGAAGATCTTACAAACAACCCTGCATCAACAAAGTCAGATGAAGGTGAGGATAACACAGAGTGATGAAAACGTGAGGCAGCTTCATTTTGCAAAAGGCCATTTGAGAGGGCTGGAATTCAGGAATTCTGCTGTATGGCAGAATGGCAAATTCCTTATTAGTTACAGCTCCTGCTACTTCTCATTATGTATTTATCCTGGAGAAACAAGGGGCATCAATTTATAACTCGGGGATTTTCAGCCAGGGAAGCTGCACAGTGAATTTTTTTAATTCAGAAGTACAAAATTATATAACCTGGAAGATTAACAGGAAGATTGGAAATCTGTCATAATTTGTTGCATCTGGAATTTGAATTGGGTGCTGACCAAGTAGTTCCAGTGCAACAGGAATACAAGACCTTTCTAAAACTGTTTTTCCAACTTCTTAGAGCCTCACGCTTAATTTTTTGGTTATTTTTTTTTCCTGTAATAATCCAGCTTTTGTCTTTAATCTAGTATCACAGAGATAATTTTCTGATTCTGTTATTTCATGTGTATCTAATCTCTTTCCCTACGTAATTTAAAATTTTTGGGACAGTTCAGGTGAGAAATCTTTTTTTTTTTGCCCCCATCCCAATGGAAACATCTTGTAAATGTGCAAGGGGTAGAGGGTGTGTCTGTAAAACATTTGCACACAGAGATTAAATGTGTTAAAGGAGCTACATTATAAGCAGGGTGAGTTTCTGTCTCTGCATCCCTTAAATATTTAACTCTTGGAATTGCTGATAGTGCAAAGGCTGTTTTTTCTTTGCCTCTTTAACTCTTTTCATACCACTTAAGTCTAATAATGAGGGAACAATGCTGTAGTTCAGACATTCAAAGCATTTAAATGAGGACTGTGTTCTCATCTTTGATTTTTCCTTTTTTTTTTTTTTTTTTCCCTTTTAAATAGGCAAAGCTACATCCTCTTCCAATCCTGGCAGCCCAGCTCCAGACTGGTACAAAGATTTTGTCACTGATGCAGATGCTGAGGTGTTGGAACATTCTGGAAAAATGGTGCTGCTCTTCGAAATTCTTCGAATGGCAGAGGAGCTGGGAGACAAAGTGTAAGTTCTGCACATGTTATTAAAGGCTTTAGGAGTATATTAGTCTGACAGTGTTCCCCATCCATTCTTCATTCTGCTGGGGCTGTTTTCTCATGGTGCACTCATTTTTGTCATCTTCCCACACCTGCATGTGCTGCACTGAGGTCTTGCTCTGTTTCTCTCCAAGGTCATACCAGAGGGAGGAGGGAACAAAAACGAAGCAGTACAATAATCAAAATAACTCCAGAGATGAATTCCGTGTTTCCCTGTTTTGTTTTTTCAGCCTAGTGTTCAGCCAGTCCTTAATATCTCTGGATTTGATAGAAGATTTCCTGGAGCTAGCTAACAGGGAGAAATCTGAGAGAGATAAGCCTCCTATCTACAAAGGTGAGCATCCCCTTCACCAACTGCAGTGCTCAGAACTCTTTCACAAGTCTCTGTTCAGTGCCCAGGGACAAATCAGTGTTTTCATTAGGATATTGCATGCTCTGGACTCTAACTGAGGCTGGCAGGCTTTTTGGGCTCCCCTGCAGGAGATCTCTGCTGCCCCATTATGGACTCCCTGATTTCACTCTCTATCATCCATGCTTGTTGTAGCCTAAGCAGATTAAATGTTCATATCTGAGAGAAGGCATTTTGTTAAATTCTGCACAAAAATGATGTTAAATTCTGATGTGTGGCAAATCCTGATCCTTCCTCCTGGGAGAGAGAGAGAGTGAAAGAAAACGAGGCTGCTTTAAACCAGCATTAAAACATGGAAAATGTGAATTTAGCTTTATATGCACAGCAGCAGGTTGGCTTATGGATTTCATAAGGGAGCAAGTATTGAATTAACTATTATCCTAGTGATGCTCATATGGCATGGAATTCCTCACTGGGATGTTCCCAGAGCTCCTGAGGATGCTGTTCCTCCTTGCCCAGAGTTTCATTCCCAGGACATGTGGATTGAAGAACTCCTTCAAGTCTGCCTTTCCTTTCCAGTCTCTCATCCAGCTCTTCCACATGTTTGCACTTAGAGATAAGGGGAAAGTGGCTCAGTGATGGTGACTGGAGATCTCCAGTATCTGTCTCTCACAGATTTATTGTTCCTGCCTGTTGCTTCCTATTCTGAATTTTGTCATCTCAGACATTACAAGGTGTCTTTTTGAGGAGTTATGCCTTTGAGATTTTAAAGAGGTCGGAGTTTTTCATTTGTGGTAATTCTGGCCAGCAAAATTACATCATGGAGGATTCACCTTTCCTAACAGAGCTCACCAATCTGCCTCTACAATGGATGGAATTGAGCAGTGCTGCTCCCCAAAATGTTGTTTTCTTTATGATTGATGGCTCAGGGATATTAATTTTGTGTACATATACCTTGGTGGCCGGGGAATATGGAAGGTAACTGTGAAACTGGAGAGAGAAGAAAATCCTCCATCAGCTGTAGTTACTTTTTCCCCCAATCTGACAAGAAGTTCCTGTAACTCACAGGGTAATTTAACCCAAAGATTTTGCTGGATTTCAGTTTCAAAATGAGTTTGACCTTTGAAATCTCCTTAGGAGCATTGACTTACCAGTGCTGGTTGTGTGGGAGACTGACTGACACTGGTGCTGTAACGTGAACCTACCTGGATCAACTGGAAAAGTGCAATTAGTGCTGCAGTACCTAAAGATGAGACGTAATAACATGTTTGGGACTTCTAAAATTAACTTTGGCTCCAAGTTAAGGCATAGGTCTGCAAATTTATAAATACAGCTAGAAAGTGTGAAAAATAAGAGGACTTCCCCCTGCCAAAAAAAGCTCAGGTGTTTTCAAATAATTAAATTTAAATTAACTTAACCTCAGAACTATTTTTTTTTTATTATAAATTTCTGGTTTTGAATTCCATTTGGTTACCAGTCTGGTTATTTACACCATCCAGCATTTTCATAACTTGGCTGTTGCATTTACAGGTGAAGGAAAATGGTTCAGAAATATTGATTATTATCGCTTGGATGGCTCAACCACAGCTCAGTCCAGAAAGAAATGGGCTGAGGAGTTTAATGATGAAACTAATGTGAGGTGAGATCTCTCCTGAGATATATGTGCTTTATTTCCTCCTTTTTCTTTCTTTTTGTTCCCTGTTTGTTATTACTTTTATTAGACCTCAGGACCAGGCAAATGATGATCAGGGATAAAGTTGTATTTGGATGAAGTTAAGGAGCTTCACCTTTCTAGATTTGTTTAAAAACTAAAGTATGTAATGGTGGTACAGTCATTTATAATGTGCATGGGGAAAAAAAAAGTAAAATTAAGAAGTGAACTAATCCACTGTTAATACTTTTAAATAGTTTATTCTGTCAGGTGTCTGTCAAGAACTGGTTCCAAGGTAAACCTGAGTGAGATTTTTTGAAGCTCAAAAAACCCAGATATATCAAAGAGACAGTGTCATTGGAGAGTTACCCTGAAAGTTTGCAGGCCAGGAAAGAGTTTCAATGGCATGGAATCTGCCTGTTTAAAATTATGGTTTAATTTGATATAACAAATTTCATTAGAGCTTGAAAATGCAAACCTCAAAGTTTTTTCTTCCCTGCCAGTTTTTGTTAACAGCTAATTTGCAAAAGGCCTTGATGTGTATTTTTGGGAGTGTATGTTTTGCTAAAAGTGTTGTTCCTGTAAAATCTGCATCTGTTTTATACTTAATACATTATTTTAATGAAGTTTTAGAGTCATTTCAGTGTATGAACAACTCCACAGCAACACAGGAACAACAGTTATTTTCCAAAATACTCAAATTTTGCAACTTTCCTCTGTTCCAGAGGCCGCTTGTTTATCATATCCACTAAAGCAGGTTCCTTGGGAATAAACCTGGTGGCTGCTAACAGAGTCATCATCTTTGATGCCTCTTGGAACCCCTCCTATGACATCCAGAGCATCTTCAGGGTTTATCGCTTCGGGCAGAACAAGCCTGTGTTTGTGTACAGGTTTTTGGCTCAGGTATGTTTCTGGCTGCAGTTTCTGTGTTGTTTCCTCCTGCAATCAAATTTGGGAGCTGGGACTGTGGGGTCTGTACCTGTTTGGGCTGGTGTTGGAGGCTGTAGTGACCCAGGTTGATCCAGTCACATTCCAGCTCTGATCTGGAGCAGCATTTGGCCACGGAAGCAGCTCATGAGGGAAAGAGTGATAAAATAAATGGCACTTTATTTCCTGTAAAGTCCCTCTTGTCTGACACTTTGTGTAACCCAAATTCTGGAATTCCAGCAGCGATTCACATGTCCAGACCCAGATTCAGAACAGGAATCTCTCAGCCTTTTTCATTTGCACACCACTAAAAGCTCTGACTGGAGCAGTCCCTGCAGAGGGGGGTGGTGGTGTTAGGGAAGAGCCCTGCCCAGGGCAGCTCCTTCTGCAGACCCTGATGGTCCAGCTGGGGAGACAAGTTAATTTTTGTAAAAAAGTACCCAGTCCTGACTTGAAAACTCCTATCACACCCTACAGATGTTAAAGATGGGTAATAACTGGGGTGGACACGGATCTGTGCTTTATGTAAGGCCACTATTTCTGTTAGGAAGTGCCTTGCTTCAGCTTCTGGTTCCTCAGGTGTGACAGAGGAGCCTGGAGACCTTTCCCAGTAGCAATTAACCCTTGGTCCAGTCACTCTTTCCATTCCAGCTGAAGCACATCCTTGTCTGGGACACATTACTGTCAGAAATGGGGTTTTTCTTCAGGCTTCAGTTTATTTTTGTAGTTTTCTCTGTGCACTTTTGAACTGTTGATATCCTTTTAAAATTGCACTGTTCAGAACAGGCTGTGCTGTTCTTGTCCTTCTCAGTCATCTTTTTTTTTCAAAAAATAAGTAATTCTCCTTTTTTTTCATCAAAGATCTAATTTTTTTGTACACAGCTGTGGTGAATTAGACTTGACTGCCTCCCTTCCCCTCTCCCCTCCACCACAGTGATATGGTATCTGTTTTCCTTTTTACAGCCTGCTCAAAGCAGCAAAATAAGGTACATGCTGTGAAAATTGCCATTTTTTGGTCATAATCCTTCTTTGGGGAATTGAAGCAAAACTGGATCTCTTAAAAACACCACTAAAAGACCAATTTTCTTCCTCTAGTCAACAGCTAGATGACATCTGTCCCATGCACAATTCCTGCTGTGCTGCTTCCAGCAGGTTTTTTTTTTTATTGCTCAGCAAACAAAGGGCTTGAAAGTCGTAGAAACTTGGTCATGGTGAAGCCTTGAGAGGCTGCCTAGAGCAGAGGCTAGCCAGTGTTAAAGGAATCAAGTAGGGATTTATTAAAAAGGCCTCCAAGGGTACACCTTGGGCAGTACAAGAACCTGGCTGTGGCTCCACCCAAGATGGACCAGGGGTCACAAGTTTCATACTTTTTTAAGTTTTGGTCCATTTACATATTGGGGTTAATTGTCCAATTACAGCTTCAGGTAATGAAGTCCCCTCCCAGATTGCTCTCCTCAATTCACTGTTGTTTGCACTTTTTGGGCCTGAAGCTGCAGTGGTGTCCCTGGTTCTGGGGCTGGAAAAGGATTGTTTTGTCTGACTGAGCTGTGAGGAGAACTGGCTAACACTTTCTATGAAGTTCAGAGTTACACACTAATGCAGTACAGAATCTGGAAAATACAAAAGCTAAAACTTAAGGCCTCAACGGGAACAAAGCAAACAGAACTGCTGGGTTGCTATTTTGGCTTTTTTATCCCTGCAAGTATTCCTGGTGGTGAGCAGTGGGTATTGTCTGTGTCCAGGGAACCATGGAGGACAAGATCTACGACCGGCAGGTGACGAAGCAGTCGCTGTCCTTCAGGGTGGTGGACCAGCAGCAGGTGGAGCGGCACTTCACCATGAACGAGCTCACCGAGCTCTACACCTTCGAGCCAGACCTGCTGGATGACCCCAACTCGGAGAAGAAGAAGAAGAGGGACACCCCCATGCTGCCAAAAGTGAGTGGTGGCCATCAGCAGCAGGGATTTTGTGCTGTAAAAACAACCTGGGGCCACTTGAACGCACTGCGGGTTTTTAGTGTAGGGCAGTGCCGGCCACTTGGAGTGGAAGGGAATAGCAGGAAACACAATAAAATCCATAATTAATACAACAAATCCTATAATGAGCTGGGTGAGGAGTTTCCCCTCAGTGAGAAGGATACTGATTAAAAGACTCAACTTTCAAGTCAGAACAAACAGACACTTTTTCACACATTTTGAGTTAATGGAAGTTTTACTGCATGAAACTGTGGAAAACTCAAATTAACATCTGAGCGGGTGCTGGTGATACCCAGCACAACCTCAATTTGTGAGAACACATCTGTGAGGTGGCACTGGAGGTAAGAGTCAGCTTAATCCATCTTTTCCTTTGCCAGTACTTTTTGGGCGTTAGTTCCCTGTTTAACTTCCTGTGGGGACCATTAATAGAGATATGGTAGAGATAAGGGAAGAGTTGCACTCAGGTAAGAGTAAACTTGAGGGGAAAGATTCCATTATTTTATTCTTTTTTTTCCCAGATCAGGCTGTGGGTTTATATTTCATTTATAGTCTTTATGTTTGTGGACTGCTAAAGACTAATTCATCCTTCAGCTGTTGTGCAATTCTCTGCTTCTTGGCATTTGCAGGAACACTTGAGGGAGTGGGCAATAGTTCATGAAGTGGTTAAATTTCTGTGCTTCAGTCACTCTGCAGTGTCTGGGCAATATATAATTAATAGTATTTTATCCTTTTTTACATTCTTAGTTATTTCGTTCTTTGTGCATTTGTGCCTCCACAAACACAGAGCCAATGCATCACCATTTGCTGATTTTAATTTATATTAAAAAATATATAAAAATAGCTCAGAATCTTGTGAAGCAACCAAATCTGTTTACTTGAAACACTGATCAATCCAATGCAATAATTATATTTTGAAGGTTTCTGGTTTTCTATTACCAAAATAGATCAGTTAATGAATGTGTTTATAAACTCAAAACTTGCTCCACCACTCAGTTTTACATATTAAGTTCCATATTAATGCCATCATCAGTGTAAGGCTTGTGTAAGTCAAGTTGAATACAAGCTTTTAACCATTTCCTGCCTTTAAATAGAGCAAATCTGGGGATTGAAATGATTTTGGGTTTTTTTATGGTTTTAGCAGATGGTATTTTGTTCTGTTAAAGATGTGCATCTCAGTACACGCTGTGTGTAATTCCTAATTCCTTTTTGTTTGTTGGCTGTGAGAAGGCTGTAAACCATCAAGTAAATTCATCTGTGCAAGGTTCCTCAGCCATGAACTCAGTTAACTATTCCTTATTTCAGAGTGATTTTAGCAAAGCTGCATGATGAGCTTGGTTATAAATCTGCTTAACAATTAATTAACAACACACAGCATTTTTTTAAAGTTGATTAAAAAATCTGTTGATAGGAACACATTTTGTTGTAACATCAAGTAATTACACAGCATTTAGAGATAAGAATTCTCTTTAAGGTGCTGTTACATGAAGGCAGGGTAAAAATGCCACTTTGTGTGTTTTTACATGATTTTAGAGTGCAAGGGGAGATCCAGCCTGGCTTTGAGAGAGCAGAGTCCTCAGAACATGAGGACAAGGAGATTTGAAAATGCACCTTTTAGAACTGGAGAGAACTGGGAACAGGAGTTAAGGGAGATGTGTTCCACCTTTTCTCCAACCATCTGAGCATGGATGTGGAAAAACCTGTGGGGATAACTGGTTTTCTGCTCAGAAACCTGCCTGGCTCCAGTGACATCCCACAGTGGGAAGGGTATTCAGGGATCCTTCAGCCAGGATTCCTGAGGAGGAATAATTCAGAGCTGAGTGTTGGGGTTCTCCTAACTCCTTTTTAACTTCCTAAGAAAAAAACAATATTTAATTCTTATGTTTTAAATGGGATAAGAGAGTTCATTCTGTATTGTTTAAAAAGTCAGCAAGTAAAGAAACAAATCCTGCTTGGTTTTCAATTAGATCCTTGAGAATTTTGGCTTTACAACAATCCAACTTTGAGTCCAAGGCCAGTTTTCTTAGAAAGTGCTGTTAAGGGGGGAGAAGCTGTTGTATGCTCTTATTTTCTATAAAAATGACAATGCAGATGTGAGGTCTGTTGTTTTCCTGGAAGTTTATCCAAGTTTCATGTCCAGTTTTAATTGGAGCAGCAGTTTTCTGCCCTCTGTGGTCTGACAAGACCTCGAGGGCAAAATAGCCTGTGGTGCTACAGCTCCAACTCCTGAGCTCCAGGGCTCTGCCCTCACCCCTCAGAAACAGCTCCTGGTCTTCAGCTCTGCAGGTACTGGGGGCTAACAGAATATTTGTAATATCAGTGTGGATCACATGAATTATTTACCCTTAATTTCCACTGTTTGATTTCATTCATCCCCAATCCCTGCCCAGCTGGAAAGGGCTGCTCTGGAATTTCAGTTCAAAAAAGGCATCTTAAGGCTGAATGATCACTTGGTAACCTTTGCTGTGTTTAAGTATTAGAAATAAGGACATTACCATTGACAGAATAGTGAATTACAGTCCCTGAGCTGGACAGAGGCAATGCTGGGGCACTGGGTGTCCCTCAGGACTGGCCCTGCTGTTGCTCCCCTGCCCTGGGCTCATCCCCATTCCTCATTCAGGGAATTAGACTTGAAGTCACTTCTTTATTTATGTGAGATGAAAACTTGGCTCAGTTGAGGTCATGTAATGCAGATTGGAAAAGCAGATGAAAATCATGGTTCAGATTCAGCTGGATATGGTAGATCAGGATGTTACACTACCTCAGGACAGAGACATGTGGTTTACTGTGGTTCCATACTCAGGGAAAATTCACAGCTTCATGAATTTTGATCTCAGGATTAGAAGAATTTGCTTCTTACTTAATTTTTTTTTATTATTTTTAACTTTAGTATTAAATGTTCAGCTGGTTGAGAAAAACATGTGAATTACACCATAACTTGCATTCCTTCATGGAAGATTTCCTTCCTAATACACTGAGCTCTCCGTAGCATTTCATTTCCATCAGGATTTGAAAAAGACAAATGTCTATTTTATAATTCAACCCCCTTTTTCAGCCTCTCTTCGTGTTTTCATTTATCACCAGGATTTTGTCCTAAAGCTTACAAACCAACTGATAATGATTATTCTATCAACAAGCTAAACAAATAGAAAGAAATAATTATTCTGATGGTTTTTTATGTGTAAGGTGGATTTAATTTTTTTATTGTAAGATTGAGCTAAATGTGAGTTTATTCCACATCCCCATTTTTGGGCTCCCATCATTAAAGTCAATGCAAAATCAAGTTTAGACAAAAGAAAGCAAACACACAGTTGGATGTAATTTAAAGCACATTTGGAGGGTTGTGCTGGCTGAAGGAGGCTGGGTTATTCTTCAGGGTTGTTTGCAGCCCTGCAGTTCTGGCCCTTCAGTTCAGGATGGACACAAGGCATGTAAAAACCCCTGTTCTATAATGACCTTAGAAAAGAGGTGCAGCAGGAGCAGTTTTTCATAGTCCTGTAGGGATCTTTCCCTTCATCTTTTGCAGCATCACCTTGACTTTCAGACAAAAAGGTTTGACTTAAAAAATGTTGGACCCAAAGTACTGCTCAGTGTTTGAAAGCTGTAGAGATGCTGTTTATGTATAATAAATGCAGATTTATTGATGGGTCCTGTCTCTTGTCCAGCCTAAGCAAAGGAAAAGCCACTGAGCACATTCCATTTTTTTAGGTGCATTTATTGTTGTGGAATCTGAGTGCATTCCTGTGGTTTGTTAAGTGACTGGACTTAATGACTTAATGACTGGACTGTCATCTCTGCAGCAGATTGTTAAACCATTGCTCTCCCTCTGAGGAAAATTGTACTTTTAAATGATTTTCAAGTTTTATTGTGCTGTGGAGTGCTGGGAGCTGCTGTCTTTGGAATGGGGTGGGAGCAGGGAGGTGAGACATGGGGAGCAAACAGGGCAGAGCTGCTGAGTGACTCCTCCTTTATCTCCTCCTCTGAACAGGACACGATCCTGGCAGAGCTGCTCCAGATCAACAAGGAGTACATAGTTGGGTACCACGAACATGATTCACTCCTGGACCATAAGGAGGAAGAGGAACTCACTGAAGAAGAGAGGAAGGCAGCCTGGGCAGAATATGAAGCAGAAAAGAAGGTAAAGCTGTTTAATTGGTTTATGCATATGAAAATAACCTTTTCAGGTGTAGAGTCCCAATTACCTTTTCAGTTTGTCTTGTGGTAATTAAATTTTGTTATAGACCAAGAAATGAACACGTAAAGCAAATTTTGACATAGGAAAAATAGTGTGTAGCAATGAGGGAACAAAGAGACACAGAGCCCCTTGTGCCTGCAAAGGAAATCACTTTATTGTAGGAAACACTCCCCTTTTGTACCTTCAACTTCCACCAGACAGAACCAGAACTCAGCAGAAGGGCACCATTGGCTGCTCAGCTGCAGCCTGCTGTCCCTGTGTCCAGCACCCAGCCAGCCTCCCTTCCCTGCTCTGCCCACACTGAGCAGGGCCTCTCAGCTCCCAGGCAGCTTCCAACCATCCAGAGCCTGCAGCTGTGCCCTCCTGCAGGGCTTTCTGCTAAACAGAAGCTTTAATAACTTTAACAATTATAACCCCATATCCTACAATAGTGTGTCTTTTTTGCTCCTTTGATTGTGGTTCTTTCTGTGTGTTTGTTTTGTTATTTAATTACAAGTTACTTCTACACCTGCAATTTTTTTTTTTCTAATTTATGATAAAACTCAACTGATGTCCTGTGTAACCCCTCTTTTCCATTTGAGGGTGTCCCTGTGAGGGGCTCTGTGTGACAATGTTACCTTCCTTAGCTAATACACACATTATCAACAATTCTTAATAATACAACAGAAATCAGGGAGATTCCAGTAAGGTAAAACCCTGTTCCCATTTTGCTGGCCCATGCCTGTATTGCATCAGATGCAGTTGATGGTGATTTTTTCCCCCTAACTGGGTGTGTGGGGGGCACCAAAGCTCTTTGTGTTGCTAAAACAAAAGCTGTGCCTTTGCCTTTGGCAGGGTCATAAGGGAAGTTAATGAGATGCCACCAGAGTTGAAATTCTTTCAGATTTGTTGGTGTTAACCCCAAATTACCTTCTGAATTTCAGTGGGTCAGGCAACCTCAAAAGCCTTTCATTAAAAGTACAAAAAGTGGATGTATAAATTGCCACTGACCACCTTGAGTGAGCTGATGAAAAAGTTTGGAGAAGGAAAAGAAATAGGGAGATAAAGAGTAAAATCTGAGTTTGCCCTATGAGAAATCCAAAAGGGCAATGAGCTTTACATTCCTGCTAATAAATTGTGCATTTTACTTCTTCAGAATTTCATTACAGGCTGGTCAAACTCAACATTAAGTAGTGGGTTTTCAATATAAAAAAATTATCTTCACCAGCTTAAGCTGTACTAATAAGCTGTGGGCATTTAGATCAAACCTTGGCAAGCTAAACTCAGAGATCATCCAGAGCTGGGACTTGGCTTCTTCTGGGACTGAAATGGGGTTCTAAGCTGAGGTTTGGAAAGCTCCATGATCAATGTTCAGGGCCTGTGCCTCCCTCTGGGGGCTGCTCTGGCTGTGTGGTTATTCCAGAATTATCAGAGTTGGTGACAAGTGCACTTTGTGTTTTTCAGGGCATCACCATGCGTTTCAACATGCCAACAGGGACCACCACCATGCCCACGAATTTCAACTCTCAGACATATATTCCTTACAATTTGGGTGCTCTGTCAGCAATGAGTAACCAACAGCTGGAGGTAAGGAGCACAGCATGCCTGTGTTGCTGCAGGGTTTTCTGACACAAATTGTGGATAATGTCAGTCTGAAATATCTTTATATTTTTAATAATTTGGGGGTTTGGGGGGTGTTTGCATGTGGCTTTGTTGGAGTTTAACTTGCCTGTAGATGAACCTATACCTGGGCAGATTGTCAGGATTCTGGAGCATCACCTGCATTCTTTGCAGACTTTAATTACCACTTTTGAAACTGTAACATCTTCAAGTCTGTAGGGTAAAAAATTTACCTGGGTTTTTAGCATTCTCATGCTGGTCTGAAAACCTGTGGATACAAAACTAGGCTTTTACAAATGCTGTCTACAAATTGCCAGGTTTATACATGTTGTTCCACTGCTCTGTGCTGAAATTCAGATGGGTGGCAGCTTAGACTCATTGACTTGTGCAAATTGAGAGCAGAAAGGTAATGAAAGTCTAGGTATGTACAAGAGAAAGATTAAGAAGGTTGGGAAAGAAATGTCTTTGTTGTTCTGTGCTTTATACCTGATATTCTGGTGTTTTCTCAGGATCTCATTAATCAAGGGAGAGAGAAGGTGGTGGAAGCAACCAACAGTGTGGCTGCAGCAAGAATCCAGCCCCTTGAGGACATCATTTCAGCCATAGTGAGTGCAATGGATAACCCTGGGCTTAGATCAGCAGTGGAAAATATTAAACATTATCAAACAAAGATATTGCTACTGCAAATGGTCATCCAGCTAATGAAGTGCATTATTAATGAGCATCATTTCCAGCTGGCAGTGACCTTTATCCCTATGGTAACCAACCCTTGGTGGTACTCAGCTGGCACAGAGCCTTACAGGAGTGGCAGTTTAGATCCATAAGTATTGCTGTGCCCTGAAAATGCTGGTTTTTCTAAATATCAGAATAGCAATTACAGGCAGGTGGTTATTGTATTTTGTGGACTGCTAATTGCCAGTTAAAAGAATTAATAACTCCTGGTTCTGGTGAAGCAGTTTTGCACTGACTGGAAGTTGGGCTGATTTAACTCTTGGTGCAGCTGTGAACATGACACAGGGCCTCAGTTACTGTCAGGCTTTTGTTCAAATGAGCAGTGCCAAGAAGGTTTTGGGTTTTTTTGCTTTTCAGTGGAAAGAAAACTTAACCCTGACAGAGAGCCAGGTGCAGGCCCTGGCCCTGAACAGACAGGCGAGCCAGGAGCTGGATGTGAAGCGCCGAGAAGCCATTTACAACGACGTCCTCGGGAAGCAGCAGATGGTAAAATATCTTATATTTATTTATCTACTGTCAGCATTTGAACGAGGATCCTGTGTGTGTTCATTCCTGAACTACAAGTGTGTGTTTAGGCACATAAATACCCCTCACAGAATGGTCAGCAGTGTGCTGGAGTTCATTGCTTGGCCTCAGCGAGGGAGACATGGGAGAAGTTCATAAAAAAGCCACTCGCCAGGTTTTTGAGCTGAAGTGCTTTGCTGCGAGGTCATGAGGCGTAAAGAGAAATCTGATTCCCAGAGCTCAGCCAGCCACTTAGAAACACATCTTAGAAAGTGTTGGTAATGTTGTTTTAGCTTAAAATTACTTTGCAGAATCTGAAAGTTGCCCAGATGATGTCAGAGGGAAGAGTTTTTCTCTCAGGCAAACAAACACTGACAGTCCACGGGCGGGACTTTCAAAGGGAAGATGAATGGTACCTGACAAATGATGATGTAACTTATACCTGGGAATAATTTCACAGTAGAGTACATGTTGCCATGGCAACTCACCTAAATGCTGCCTGCAACACAATAGCCAAGTCTTCCGGAGAACTGAGCCCTAAATGCTGTTACTAAATGGCTTCTCCAGTAATGGGCTGCTGAATGCCATCACATTAGGGATGGTGATAACAATGGGGCTTTTTCCCCCAGCCATGCTGTCCCTAACAAATTGATTTCAGCTCTGAACCTGATCCTGGGAGCAGGGGGACGGGTCGTGCACTCAGGCAGCTCTGCTTTCCCTCCACAGTTAATCGGTTGTGTCCAGAGGATCCTGATGAACAGGCGGCTCCAGCACCAGTACAACCAGCAGCAGCAGCAGCAGATGTCCTACCAGCAAGCAGCCATGGGCCACCTCATGATGCCAAAGCCTCCAAATCTAATCATGAATCCTTCCAACTACCCAGCCATAGATGTGAGAGGAATGTATCAGTCAGTGTCTGGTGGGATGCAGCCACCGCCCCTACAACGAGCACCACCCCCAATGAGAGGCAAAAATCCAGGGCCTTCCCAAGGGAAATCAATGTGATTTTGCACTAAAAGCCTAAAGGATTGTTAAAATCAGAGAAAGAACTTTTATTTTTTTAGGAATCAATGGCCTAACAGAACTCAACTGTAAAAAAAAAAAAGTAAATTAAAAAGAATAGTTTGGTTGCTCCCCTTAAATACCATGTTCCATATTAGTGTTTCAGCTTTGTTTAAATAGGACACAATGTTTTCCCTGTTGTCAGTGATGTTGCCTAGAATCTTCTTACATATGTTGAGTACAGGAGATAACAAGTTGTTTTCAGTGAAAACAAGTCCTCCCGTTACAGTAGCATCTCCGCAGGTTTCCTGTCTAAACTCCTCCACTTGCTTTTCAGGGCTGCAAAGCTTTGGGAAGCTTAGGAAGGACTGCAGGTCTGTATGTTCAGTCTGACATATGTGAATTGTAAACAGCTGAGTTCTTGATTAGAGTTGATTCCTCAAATTATGGAATACTTTTCTGCTTACCCATTTCTTTCTATTAGTGGGAACATTGTAACAGAAATAGTCTAGTTTCCTTCATGGGTCATCTGTGCTGAATGGAACAGGAGTTGAAAATACTCTCTGAAACAGAACTGAGTGCAATATTCGTAACTACTACTGTTCTGAACCTTCTGAGGCACAGGAAACTGTGCATCCAGCCTTAAACAGGACTGGGCCTTCCCCAGTCTGCTGCCATTTGTTATTTTCAGTTGTCTGTGGTGGAATAACAGCTGATGATCTGGGAGTGGGAGATGCTTTTCCTTCACACGCTAATCCCTCGCTGTGGAGTCCAGCACAAAGCACATTTCTGGTAACTCCTTCATGCTGGTGCTACTGTCTCCTCCCATTGCCGGCAATGGGGGACAGGCCAACACAATCCAATTCCTGTCTTTTGGGGGAAAATGGTGATGGTGGCCAGGCTCAGAGAACCTGTCAGAGAACCCCCTTTAACATGGCACAACCATTGCTGATTGAAAATCGACAGAGAAAGTTGCTGTAGCAACTTCCAGAGCTGCCAGAAGCATGAAATGACTTTATTGATAGAGATGTGGTTGTGCACTCCTCCCCTCAGTTGTGTGAAAACATGGGTTAGGACACAAGGAGCTTGATTTTGGTTTTGTTTTTTTCTGTTTTGGATTTTTTTTTTAATGTAGGCAGAGATAAATTTTGGGTTTATTCTATACCATTATCACTCTTTGCCCACACCTGTTGTGCTTGTGAAGTTCTTAGTGAATACAAATAGGGCTTTCCTTTGCATAGAGTTTGGTTGATTCTTACTCCCCCCAAAAAACCCCATTGATAATCTGGGGGCACAAGTAAGTGGCAGGAACATGGAGGCAGTGCTGTGTGGACAACAGGGCTCTGGAGATGGATGGAGGCGGTGGCTCCAGATTGTGCTGGACTCTTCTGATGCTGGCATGAACTAAAATCATTTTGGTTTCTGGGAAGTTTCTTGCAGGAGTTTGAGTTCTTGCCTTGAACGGACAAGTTTTGCATCTAAACATGCAGATGTTCCATGATGTTCCAGTGTGTGACTGACACTTGATTTGTGACGAGGACAGAGGTTGGTTGGGCTGCTGCAAACCCAGCTGACAAGTTGCTGTCTTGGACTCTTTGATGACAAGATACCACAAAAGACCCTCAGTGTGTTCTAGTGCTCTGCCAGCTCTGCAATTAACTCTGATCTGGGGGAGGGAGCAAAGAGAGACCTGTTGGCACTAGAAGAGACAAAAGTGAGACGTTGAGATAAACATTTGAAGGCAAATGTACTCTGGGCAACTCTCACTGATATTCCTTTGTGTTGTGAATAAGAGAAGTACGTTCTACCAAACCTGGACACGTTAAGTGGAGTTTTACAGTAACTCAAAGACTTAAATGTGGAAGTTTTAGGCAACATTGAAAGGCACATTTTATTTCATCCTGGACAAACCTATGGATAACAGAAGACTAATGCACAAGAAGGAATCCGAGATAAGCAGTTGAAGTAAAACCTGGACCACTTTGCTTACGTTTCTCACTCGACATTTTAGCTGCATAACAATGTGCTTTGAGTATAACATCAGGCTTTAACCAGTACTTAAAGACAGAACATACATCAGTAAGATAATAAAAGGCTCATTTTTTATATTTGTTTTAGATGTTTTAACTAGATTAAAAATGGCTTAAGATGACAAATAAAAATGTTGCTTGTAATACAGTTTTGCCTGCTAAATTATCCACATTTTGTAACCTGTTTATTCCTTTGGATGTAAAGCGTTTTTGCTTAGTATCGTGATATTGTATATGTTTTGTCCCAGTTGTATAGTAATGTTTCAGTCCATCAACCAGCTTTGGCTGCTGAAATCATACAGCTGTGAAGACTTGCCTTTGTTTCTATTAGATGGCTTTTCAGTTCTGTATTAAATATCTTAAGTACTATAGAAAAGGTGTCCCCTCTTCCTATAAGGCTGTTTTGTAATATATAAGGACTGGAAATGTGTTTTTAAAAGAGAAGAAGCATTCAAGTATGACGATATACTATCTGTGTTTTCACCATTCAAAGTGCTGTTTTAGTAGTTGAAACTTAAACTATTTAATATCTCATTTAATAAAGTGACCAAAATACATCCATGTGCCTTGTGCTACATTCACAGTCCTGCGTTCAGTCCACAGGGATTCAGCCTGGGAACGTGTCTTTGGAGAACTGTGCTGGGAGTTGAAGCTCTTACTGTTTTCTACAATGACTTCAGTGGATAGAGCCAGTGATTTCATTTAAGGAAAACAGCTGTGGTCCAGATTTTCAAAGTACTTTTAGTAATAGCAGCTTCTGCCAGTCTGTCTGTTAAAAATGAAGTGAGTTGTCCAGCAAGTGAGATGGTTAAAAGTGAGATGAGGTTCTGCTGCATCAAATCAGAATAAGGTGCTGCTGTATTTTAACCTCAGTTATACTCTCCCTTCCTTAGTTATTAAATCCCACCTGTTGGGCAAAACACCCCCTTTCCTATGCAAAGAAAAGTGTAATAATTGTGTTTAAAGGTGCCCTCTGCTCGTTCCCTGGCAGTGCTCAGGGGTACAGCCCTTCTTGGTAAAGCTGAGGGAGGTGGAAATGGTGTCTGAGGTGAAAATGTTGAAGTTGTGCTCCAAGGCACCCTGTGGGCAGCAAGGTTTTAAATATGCCTGTGACTTTTGACTTGGCTGAACACTGATGAAGGGCAGTGGGCAGCTCAGACTGGACATGGCTGTGTTGGGCTGGGAAGTGTCCTGGGATGAGTCCCATGTCCAGAATGTTGTGCTGAGGTGTCCCAACCAGCCCTGTTGCTGTGTCAGCTGTGCTCAGCCTGAGCAGCTTTTGCCTTTATCTTAAAAGCAGAACCACTCTGCACACCGTAAATAAAACTAAATTCATCAGTTCAAGCAAAAAATAGTTTTGAAGTTGGATAGATTTTCAATGTTTATGGAAAGCCAAATGTCCTAAATGTTCCCAGCTGGAGGAGTCTGGAAAAATGCTGGTGTTGCAGCACCAGCACCAGTAATCACATGGTGTCTGAACTTCCCAGACCTGCTCAGGTATCAAATAACCCCCTGTGCACCCTCTGTGCTGTGAAACCCCCCCCGGGGGATGAGGCCTGGGATAGAGCACCAGCAGAATTCCAAATGTGGCTCTGGGAAAGCTGTGCTGCTGTGAAGGGTCTGGAGAAGCTCTTGCTCTGCTGTGTGTGGCTGGGATGAGTTCATCCTGTGATTGGTTCATCCAGCCACAGCTCCTGTTCCTGCTCTCCCCAGGGAGGAGATGGCTTGTGGGTCACTGGAAGGGAGTGTTGGGAATGGGCTGTGGCCTGAGTGGGGACACTGCCCTGGAGAAGGGCAGTGGCTCAGGGAAGGTGGGGTCACTCCTTGGGTCTGTGCTCAGCCACTTCCAAGGTCTGATCTCAAACACCCCCGTGGCGTGCACAAAACTGCTTGAGAATGAGACAGTAACTGATACCTGGGGCACTGCTCAGAGCCCGCTGCAGCCACAGCAGCTGTTTCAGGAATTCAGCTGTGCAGGGTGTTGCTCATTCCCCTGGGTTCTTGCCCGTGCCCAGCAGCAGCAGCAGCAGCAGAGGACGCGTGCCCTGGCTCCCTTTGGTGTTGTGACCTGCCCTGCTCGGTGCCAGATACCTCCTGGCACAGTGAGGGGAGAGCCTGAGAATCCTTGGAATTCGCTTCCCAGGGCTCCTATTCAAACCCAGCACAGGCAGGAGGTGACACCCTTGGTGTTCTCCATGATGAGGATTCAGCAGCTCTGGGGCAGTTGTTCTGGAAAAAGCAGTGACCAGTGCTATCCCAGGGGGTGCAGATGCCTTTGTCTCTGCATTGACACAAGCTTCAGCCCTTCTCCTTCAGGATTTTTCCATCCCTGTGTGCCCTTCCAGGAACATCTCAGCCAGTCTGGCAGCAGCAGCACATCTCTCTGGATGTCCAGCCAGGTGGGACAACATCAGGACACCTTCATTGCCTTCCAGCAGTTTCTGGATTTTCTGGATTTCTTCTGAGTTTCTGGATTCCCTCTGCCGTTTCAGGCTCTCCATCACTCTCTCCACAGGAGGTGAGTCTTTGGGGCCTCTCCTTTGGAGAAAGGCACCCCAAGCTATGCATTCCACCCAGAAGAGCTCCCCAGAGGCACCGGGGTCTCCATGGGAGTGTCCCTGAGGGCATGTGGATGTTGCCACTTGTAAATCAGTCTCCAGGCAATCCATCCAATCCATCCCTGTGTCCTGGATCATGAGCCAAAGCCAGGAGAAAGGCACTGACTGCTGTGCTTGGCTCCACACTGACCTCTCCCAGGCAGCTCCCCTCTGTTCCTGCACCCTCCATAGTGAGACTCCAGCACTTTCCCACCTCTCTGCTGGAGCCTCCTCCCTCCTGCTCTGCACAGCTGTCCCAGGATAATGTTTCCCACAGAACAGGCCCTCCCCTCCTGGGCAGAAGGAGAAGGGTTTAAGAGATGCCTTTTGTCCCCTTGGCTATGGTGCTTCCAGACCACAGTCCTGTGTGTAGAACAGCTCTGGGGTCAGGGGCACACTGGGGTTTCTGGGGATCACAGCCACCCCCTGCACCAGCCTTTGTGTCCCCTTTGAGAGAAGTTTTCAGTTGGCTGTTTTGACTTTGAATCCCATGGAATCTGCATGAGCTGAGACCCCAAACACTCTTTCCTTTTGCTGACTTGGAAGATTCTGTTAGCTTGAAGCAACCCATATTTTCCTCTCAAACTTTCCTGTAACATAACACCTCCAAGCTGAAGGAGCAGTTGGCATCTTCAGGTTGGACCGAAGGGGACGGGATGGGGTGGAGAGGTGAGAGTGTCCACACAAACCCACTGTGCATCACAGCCCACTCCTGTGCCACTCAAAATGCACCCCATGTCTGTGGTGGTTCCCTCTGCTGCTGTTCAGCTCCCAGGTCACTCAGGTCACTCACATCTTCAGCTGCTTTATTGAACCAGAACCAAACAAAGTAAATTGCTGTGAAATAACCATTTGAGTGGGATTTAGCAGTGCTGAATTCTCCATTTACTGAATGCCCCACACAGGACAAGACACCTGCCTTTACCAAGGCATTTCCAGTAAATTCTTTGTGGATTTTGCTTTTTGCAAGTACGAGTTTTTTGAACCCAGATCCTGAAAAGGTGATTTACAGCATTCTGTGTGTCCCTTTCTGGCAGGAGGCTCTGCTGCAGCAGCTCTTTGAGTTGGGTATCAGAAGAACAAGTCCAATGTTGCCCCCATGGGCCAAATCATCTCCCTTCAGAGTTGGTAAGAAACATACTTGGCATTGCTGAGATCAGCTTTTGACCTTCATTTTGAAAAGGAGCAGGATCTTAACCACCAGATTTATCTTCAAGCACAAAGGAAAGCCCTGGCAGGAAGGGAGCAGGATCATCCCAGGGGGCAGAGCAAGGCTCCAGGGCTGAGGGGTTTCCCTTTCGTGCAGGGGAAGGTCAAAAGTGCACCTGAGGACGTGTCCCGTGAGCGACGGAGCTCCCGACACAGCAGCCGGGGATGAGATGTTTCGGCAGTGACTCAGAGGAAGAAGCTAAATAAACTCTTTTTATGTCAAACACGGGATTAAATTCCTTCATGTCTGGATCATTGAAGGTAAAGCTCCTGTAATCTCCTCGTTGCCAACCCCAGCCTGTCGTCTGGTGGCTGCTGGAGCTGCTGGGACAGCGAAGGGAGGTGGCAGGGACACAAGAGGTGGCAGAGAGGGCGAGAAACAGTCGAAAGCAGAGCTGGGCTCTGGGGCTGCTGCTCCTTTAGGGATGTAGCTCATGAAGAAGCTGGTGTGGATCATCTCTAGGTCAGTGAAAATGTCCTGGGAATCCACAGGCTGAAGATGAAGGAACTGAGGTTTTACCATCACTGTTTTGCAAGGAGGAGGTTAAGAAACAATACTGTGGACAGAGTAGTTGTGATAAGGAAAGCCCAGAGCCACCACAGCTGTAGTTGTTCAGGTTTTTGCACGCTCCAGAGAACCCTTTTGCTGCTGGCCTCTCCTCATTGCTGGCATCATTGCTGGAAGCTTTCCCTGCAGCTCTCTGACATCCCAAGCAGGTGGCAAGGGCAGATATGTGGGACAAGTGTCACTTAAGGGCCTGTGCAGGCACAGCCAGGCCTCCCCCATGAGTGTCCCTGGCCTGGCTGGAGGAGGGCTGCAGCTCCCTGGCACTGTTGGGAATATGGGGCTGGCTCAGGGCTGCCAAATGTCATCAGGTTTGCTGAGCCCAGCTGGAGGCAGAGGAAAGGTGACAGGACTGTGGGACCAGGCAGCTTCTGCAGAGGAAAATGCCTCACAGACATGAACATCCAAGCACTGCCTGCAGGGATGATCCTCATCCACAGTAATTACCTAAAAGTGAGGGTGTTTAGAATTGCTGTTGTTGCTTTCTATTTCTCCACGGATTTTTCATGGTGCTGCAGGTAAATCTCAGGCAAGACGTGCTGGTTTTATTGCAGGACTGATGGGTCCATCCAGAACACAGCAGATGCTCCAAATGTTTGTCCTCTTGGTTTTGGGCAGGACGGTAAATCCACAAGGATGCCTCATGCCCCAAGGAGGCCGAGCTGGTGCTTCCCAGAGCTGTCATTTGATGTCACCTTCCTGCAGGAATTCGGGGCTTAGGTAATTGATCTTTACTGCACAAAGCCCTTTTAGAGGTGGATTTCTTGTTCTTTTTGCTGGGGAAATACTGGGTTAGTTGTTGAAGGGTGCCAAAAAAAAAGGGCTAGCAAGGAATCTACAATATAAAGACAATTTTATTGCCGATAAGCTCTTAAAACTTTTTTTTTTCCTGTTTCAGTAGGACCTTATTCTTCCTGATGAAAATCCGGTCATAGCATCTCTCATTAAAAATAAAATTATTTTGAAATAAATAAATATATAAAATAAATATCATATACATTTTATAAATAGTTTTGTCCTTATGCACAGTATCCATGCTTACATCTGAATAATGTTCCTCACCCCATTCCCACCCCAACAGCAGGAAGAACCCCACAAATCAGGACCAGTCCATGAAGCATCATCCATGTAGCAAACTCCCAGGCTGCTTAAGCAGGGCACCACTCAAAGGCTTTTCCTTAGCAGGGAGCTATCCTAGCTCAGCAGCAGCATCTGCAGCAGTTCTGTGGTTTTTGTTTTCTTTTCTTCTCTTCATTTTAAGGTTGTTTTGGGGCTTTGTTTTCCCCAGTGATCAGGTTTGCTCACCTGCTCGTTCCTTTAAGCAACCATAACATTGAATATTCGGCCTCTCTTGTAGCAACCGGGTAACGAAAGTGAATGAAAACGGAAGATTAAATGTAGGGTTCCCTCCCTTCCCTACCCCCGCCCCATAAATAACCCAGGTTTGATATACACTGGAAACAAGGAGGAACAGCAGTGTCTGAATTCAATGTAAGTGCTTCCCTAGGTCATCTACTCTTACAGGAATGATGGAATGACTATTAATAGAGTGCTCTGGGAAAAAGCTTGGGAGCCCAAGTATGTACACTGACACTGCAGGAACCATCACCTGTAGTGGAAGAGGTCTCTGTACATGGCAGGGATTTTGGCAGGGTCCACAGGCCGGGGTAAGAAGTGGGTGAATTTCTGGTGTCTCTTAGTCCTGTACCCCTCACGGGGGGAGCCGTCCTTGTTGAGGGCCACGTAGTACTGGCGCTCGGAGTCGGGGTGCTTGTACAGGGTGGAGGCGTACGTGTTGTACCAGTTCTCCTCAAACTGCTCGCGGAAAACGCACTCCCGGGTGAGCTTCTTCTGCCGTGGGCAGCGCAGCAGGGGGAACAAAGAGACACTCGTGTCAAAAAGTGAGAAGAGAAAAACACTGTCACCCTTCCTGACTTTGTTTTTCTAGCGCTTTCCCAGCCGCCTTCTCCTGGCTCCCCTGAGGAGGAGGAGGATTGCGGGGATGCTTCCCCTGAATCAGAGCTGGAAAAGGGCACAAGTCAAGACCCAAGGATCTCTGGAGTTGGAGGAGGAAGGAGAGAAAAGCAGGAGAAAGTGGGTGTGGATTTTGCAAAGGTGCTCCATGAATAAATTAGACAGGCACACAGCAAAGCTCCAAACTTGTCTAGGTGTGAGTTTGAGCTTGCTGGGGTGGTTGTGCCACCAGGCAGGGACATGTCCCCTTGTAGCAACCCCCCCGCCGCCCAGGTACCACACACCCCAAATCCCCTTTGGGGTGAGAGAAGTAGTAGGCAGCACATCTGAAGGGTCTGAACAGGAAAACAGGAGCAAGCACTGCCTTGAAGTTCAGGACACTGAGATGGGAATGAAAGCATTGCTCAGGATTTCACATCCTGCAGTGCCAGTGAGCTGTAACGGGAGGCTGTAACAAGACCCAGAGGGAAGTGGGATGTCAGACCCCAGGGAAGGTTTAGGGTGGTGATAGGTGATGTGATGAGGGTGTGCAGCTGGTGCATCCCCATGCTGGCACAGGGGGACAGATGGCACTGGTGTCACCACAGCCACAGCAAGCCTTCCCATCCAGCCCTTCCAGCTGGGGGCTCGTGGCAGTGGCTGTTTGATGATGGACTTTTGCTCATGTCCAGTGCTCCTTCCCCCTCCCTCCCATCTCCATGTGCCAGCTACAGGGATGTGCCCAGCTGCAGTGGGAAGCAAGGCTGTCCCTCTGCCCCACGAGGACATAGGTGGCTTTGCCAGCCTTGCTGTGCTGTCACAGAGGGTTCAGCCATCCCATCCCATCCCATCCCATCCCATCCCATCCCATCCCATCCCATCCCATCCCATCCCATCCCATCCCATCCCACAGGTATTGTCAGGGTGACAGGGAGCCCTTTCAGCTGAAGGGCAGTCTGCAAATGTAGAGAGCTCTAATATTACAGACACTGTCCCTCCACTGTAAACTATCCGGGCAGGGAATGTGTCCCCTCTGTGGCACACGGAGTGCTCAGTAAATGTTACTGCCTGCAGTAGATGTGTTTTGTAACACAATCCAGGAGCTCACCTGTGCTCAGAACCTGTTTTCAATGTTTTGCTGCTAATTAAATAAAGCCTGAGGTGAGCTGTGAGCCCTCCAAAAGTCCTAGGCCACAGCCCTGGCCATCTGAGACCCAGGGAACCGCGGGCTTCTCTTCCCAGATCTGTCAATAAATACAGACTGGGTTTTTTCCTTCCTCTCGGATGCCATCTACTTGGAATATGTTGGAACCTGATGACTGGCTGAACTCTGGCTGTTGCTTTGCCCCTCTTCCCCTGTGCTGCACTGGGCAGTTTGGAGTACAGTGTTTGTGGAAAATGTTTGGCAAGTCTGGGGTGACTCTGCAGGGTGTGATTTATTCCTTTCCAAGCCCTGGGATGTCCCCACTGAACCTGACACCACACAGGCAGCAGGCAAGGTGCTGCCCACGGCTTTTTGCTGCCCTAAGTATTAGTGGCATTTCTGAAATCCTTGGGAAGCTTTACAGAAATGCTGGCATGAGGTCAACAGAGACAGGCGGAAAAGCTCTGTGTCCCGAGGGGACTCCACGTGTCGCTGTGGGGATGGCTGGCTCTGCCTGCATCAACACAGGCATCAGGCAAAATTGGCACAGAGGGAAATAATAAACTTGCTGAAAATTTAAAAATACCGCTGCACTGTGATCTCCCAAAATACCATTGTAATGCTAATGCTGTTGTCAGGCACTCTTTTATGGACCTTTAATTAAGAATACTGTAGTGGCTTTTGAGTTCCAAAAGCCATCATTGTACAACCCACGTGTCCCAGATTTTAAAACTCCAGGGTTATTTGGGGACCTGGCTCGTGACGCCGGCACAGTTTGGAGCAGCCTTTTGAGTGTGTCACTGCAGCGTCCTGCCTGGTGCATAAGATCCCAGAATGGTTTGGGTTGGAAACAGCCTTAAAGATCACCTCATTACAACCCCCTGCCATGGGCAGGGACAGCTCCCACAACTGCCTTCAGGTCAATTCTGTTTCCAGGTTCAGTGCTGTAAAACGTTACCCTATTTTTGTTTCTCTGTTGTAACATGAACACAGGCTCTAGAATTTAATTAACCCATCATGAAACTCGGCTCACAATCAGAGCTGCAGGGTTTGAAGGCAAAGAGGGGAGATACAAGGGCTCATGTTCTCCAGCAGGCACAAGTGAAAGCTGCAACTCCAGGAGCTGCTGAGCAGCCTTAGAGTTTGACAGGAGAGGTGCTGCTCCAGCCCTGCTTTCTGAAGTGTGCTTCAGGAGATTTTGTGTTTTATGGAACCCTGGTGATTTTTCTTTTTTCTGTTTTTCACATTTTTAATTAAAAAAATTAAAATGCCCCTCATTTTTAAAGTCTCTGCACTTAACTGCTGTTGCAGAAATGAGGTGGGAAAAGAACAGTTTTGGTGCATGCAATATTTGATGATCAGAGAATCAGAGAGTGGTTTGGGTTGGAAGGGACCTTAAAGCTCATCCCCACCCTGGGCAGAGAAACCTTCCTCCCTATCCCACATTACTCCAAGCCCCATCCAACCCGGCCTTAGTCACTTGCAGGGATGGGGCAGCCACAGCTTCTCTGGGCAACTATCTCCCTTAAACATCAGCAACTGTGTCTTAAATGGTGGAAGGATCTCTGGCATTCTCAGGTGGAAATGGGACAAGGAACATGAGCTAAACTGTTTGCCAATCAAAGGTTTTCTAACAGCTTCTGTGTATGCAGAGTACATGAGTTTTAACTTGCACACTGAGGCTTATCTGATGGTGAGAGGAAGTGCTGCCTTCTGCTTTGGCTTAGAACTGGTTTATTTTATTTAATTTTATTTTTACTGTGATCCGCCCTTAATTGAGTTAAATAATTAGGAATTGAGTTAAATTAACCTGTAGGAAGCACCTCTGCCCAGCTGTTAAGACCTGGCATTTTGACCATAAATCATAACACTTAACGAGTTTACACTTGGGGTTTTTAGTCAAAACATGGTTTTTAGCCTGAAAAGGGCACTTCTAGGAAATCATAAGCAGCAGCCTTAAACTCCTGAAAGGAGTTACAGGGACTTTTACAGTAACACTCAGGCCACAATTTTAGCTTCTGTTGGTTAAAGAGCCATAATACAAAGATAGGACCTGCAGATATGTGCAGACCTGACCAGGAGGAGAATACAACTGATGTGTCACTCAGGCTGTGGAAATGCATAAACAGTACCTGGCTTTATGCTAAATGTTCCCCTGCCTTTAGCTGGCCATTGCCAGACCATTTCTGAAAGGCAAAACCTCAGTGTGATGTCTGGGGGCTGAGTACCACTGTGGGCTCTCACAGTAGGAGTGAATGCTCCCTCAAACCCTCAAAACTCAATTTCCTATATATAAATTGTGTTAAAACTGCAGCGGTATCAAGAGTAGGATGGAGGTCAGTGGCACCCCAAGGACGTGGGGGCCTGTGACAGAGCAGCCTGTGACACAGCTGAAGCCACAGGCTGCAGTGCTGGCTGTGGGACAGGGTGGATCAGCCTGAACTTACCGACCCATAGAGCTCGCCCCTCTCATTCATGCCGAGGTAGAGTCCGGAATCCACCCCACGGATGCTCACCAGCCCCACTGCCAGGCTAATAAACTCCAAAATCCCTAAAAAAGAAAAGAACTGCAAATCATACAGAGAAAAAAAAAAATCAAAAACACCAGGCTCCAGCAACGAAAACAAACCAGCCATTCCCAGTAACAATATGGTTCTTAACTCTATAGTCCCATCTGCGTGCAATCTTCTAATTTCCAGTCTGGGCTTCTCCCCAACATTGTGAACTTGAGTTGCCCAAGAGAGATTATCTTTGCTAATGGGAAAAGCTTTGCAAGGTCTTGCTGGTTTGAGCTTGGATTTTTTTCGTAATTATCACCAAGAAGACAGACGTAGAAACTTGCAATGTCAGAAGGCTGTGACCATGCTGGGGTTTATTCTTCATCAAAAGGAGTGTGATTTTGTCTTCTGGAATAAGATGATTGTCCCACAGGTTTTAAAGTCATGCGTTCAGTAAAAAGAAGTGAAAAGCACCTGAAGAGATGTCTGTGAGGACCATCTTCATCTTGGAACTCCAGTGGGATACATGCCAACCCAAAATGTATATACAAGACATGGAGAAAAGATTCCAGCTTCAAAGCATACAGGTAAAAATGCATCTTCCTCTGCAGCATTTGGAGACATGGCACAGCTACTCCTTTCTCCATCACCCCCTGCCACTGCTACTGCCAGAACCCCCTCCTGCCCCCTATATCCTGCTGCCTGTCCCAGCCTCCTGCCAGCCTCTTCCCAGCCCAGCAGCATCTGTCCCAGCCATCCCTAGCCCTGCAAGAGCAACAGTTTTACCCATGAGCTGCAGCCTGCTATGATGGTGTCAGATACTTTAAAAGTGAGGAGCAGCCTCATTTCCTCTGGAAAGAAGTAGCAGGGTCTGGCTGCTGCACCCCCACAGCCACAGCTGTTTCTATGGGGGAAAAGACTTGTAACAGGAGAACCTTAAAAACAAACGGCCCCTACCCAACACTACAAGGGGTGGGGACATTCAAACTTTCCAGGAAGACTTCCTGAAGGCAGCAGTGGGACTGTTTCATTATGGATTTCACACAATACCTATGCAGAGGTCACAGACAGTTTTGCCAGTGTCCAGTGCAGGATTAATTAGCTGGGAGACAGAAGGAAGAGGGTTTTCCTCATCTCATCTGATGACTGCATGCCTCCATTGACTGGAGGGGAAAGTTGCTCTAACCTTTAGCATGGTTCCAGCTCTCCTGATATAGCTCCCTAACATTGCTCCAGCCCTGGGCAATTGATGCTCTGATCAGGTTACATCCCAGAGCTCCTCCTTGGTTTAAAGCCACCACGTGACAAGCTGCCACCTGAGCCAGCTGACTTCAGTGGCAGCCACAGCTCTGGGTCACCCCACTGCCTGAGGCATGGATGTGACAACTCTCAGATGACACCGCAGCACTGCCTAAATAAAGGACAGCTCAGACGGCGATGGACACCCCTGACCCACTTTGTGCAGCACACACTCATCACCAGGTGCAGGCAGCTAAGCTGGCTGCAGGGACTCCTACCTTCCATCAGACCACCTGTCTTCCTTCTCCCCTGCCTGCTCTGGGCCTTGTGCATCTAATCCAGCCCTCCCTGAAACCAGTGGGCGCTGGGGGACATGAAATATGGATTTGGGAGTGGCAAGGCCTGGAGACAAACAGGGAAGCAAACACCACAAAACACACTTTATGGACCAGAGCAGACATTTTACAGGCTGAAAAATGCCCAGCTACACATCCTGGCCTAGGGACACATCCTCCCTGCAGAAACATCAGGGACAGGCAGCACAGGCAGGGAAGGCAGCCTTTTCAAGCCCAACAGGCACAGACCCTGGCTCTGCTCTTTTCAGTAATTGTTGTGGTTTCTTAGCTGAAAAGAATCCCAAACAGGGAGGAGAGAGGTGCAGGATGAGAGGTGGTTTCCTCCCTTCACTACCCACCAGTTCTGACATGAGGGAGTTACCGAACTTCTGAGTGCTTTTTCCCATCCACAGACCAGAAATTACCACAGCCACTCTTTGCAAAGGAGGGAGTGAGGGAAGATGGACAACTACAGGGAGTGTAAAAACTAAAGCAGGAGTACAGAGATACACCCAGGAATGAGGGAGTCTTTCCCAGGCTGGAGACAAGGGAATATTCATGTGAAACATATCAGGTAACTGGAGAATGGTAGATGGACCTTCACGTAGGTATAGACAGTCCTCAGCATCAGCACTATTTTTGCCTGCTGTCACTTCTGGGAAACAGGAAAATATTGCTGGTTCTGTTGAGAAACTGAGGGATGTCTAAGGCAGGGGAACCCAGATCTTTTCTTGAATATGCCCACATGCGTGCTCTGTATGAGGCATGTGAATCCAGGTCTCCAAAGGCCTGGGAAGGACCAAGCCAGGAGCAGCATCAGCATCTTCCCTCTCTGAGCAGGAATGGGACATAGCTCAGCTGGTGCAGATTGGGTAGATACAGGTCTTGCAAATGAATTTTCTTCCAAGGTGTGCCCATGACAATCTCTTCTGACAACATCCCTTGTAGTATTCCCCTTTTGTGATCCCTGGGTGGCACTTGCATGGAGGATGACTATGTTGAAAGAGCATTAAGAACGTAACTTGAGCTCACAAAAGTCAGGAGACAGAGTGAAGGCTGAAAATATGTGGGCGGATATCCATCCTGTCCTTAACTCACTCCAATTCTAGACAAAATTGCAGCTTCGTACATCTGATCTCCAGCAGCACAGGGAGTGGCCACTGGGGCCAGCTCAAGAATTCTCTTTCCAATTGTAGCGGTGTGTTTTTGTGGTAGAACATGCTTTTGTTTTTTCTTTTGCTTTCTTTTTTCTTTCTCCCAGGACTCGCCTCTTTTTTTTTTTTTCCCCCTCACTTTGATTATTCATTCTCTTTGTTCCTTGAGTCTTTCCAGATAAGACTTGGAGAGATTTGATTAAGACTCTGACTGGATTCATTTACCACCAAAGCACTGGATAATCTCCTGAGCTTTGCCATGGCCGGACCCACACACTCTCGCCTTACTCTAAGCCATCCCTCAAAGAACAATTCAGGCCCCTGCACCTGTCTCTTCTTACATGACTTGTATTCAGGAGCCGAGGTACAGAAACATCAGATGTTGTATTAATGGCTACAAACCTAAAGCTTCGGCTAAAAACCTCGACAACTGTTCAGCAACAGGTGCACTATGGTCTGAATGTCAAAATTACAGCCAAACTTTCTCTGGAGGTCTCAGCAGCTTCTCTAAGAGTCTGTGTAACAGATCCATGGGTAAGTTTGTAACCCAGAAGAGCTTCGTTTTCTGCCTTTATTCATCCGCAGTGCAACCTCAAGGCCTCTTTCCTCCACTGCAGTGAGTAGCAAGGGTTCACGTGTTTAATGCTGCTGTAAAGGAGATGTGAGGCAGAAGAGGAGCGGTTCCTCCTGGAAGGAATTTTCCTGGCAAATTGCTCTCAGTTCATTCTGAGGAGGACTGTCTTAGGGGTGCTAGTGTCAGTCTAGACCCCCTCCAGATTTTGATCATCTTTAATTTCTTTGTAGAGGAAGGTTCTGAGCAGATGCAGACAGAGAGATACATTTTGGAAAACACTGTATTCTTTGGGGGGTGACCTTGCCAGAGTTGCCAGTTTAGAGAGTGAATTTGGGCACCTCTGTTGTGTGAGAATGAGATTTCTTCCAGTAAACTTAGAGGGCTTTTCCACATTTTGCATTAAAGCTCCTGTAGGAAAAATAAGCTGCACTCCATTGTTCTTGCAAGAATCTGTGTTTTTACAAGCATAAAATATCACATTCCAGAAGACAGGTGTGATTTAGGAAGGCTCCAGTCCTTGACTGATGAGCAGCAGTAGTTCCTGTGATTGTTCAGGCATTGTGGGTGGATGATGCCAGTACCTCCCCTGTGTCCTACCCCCAAATGCTGGTAGTACAAAAGAATTTCTCCTTTTAGCCCTCACTGGTGGGACCTTGGGACTTTGTTCTGCATCAGCAGGGCTTTGGCTATTTTCCTCTCTGGAAGATGTGGATGTCTTGCACATCTGGTAGCTTTTGGGATGACTGTGCATGGGAGGGTGCAGATACTGCCTGTCTATTCCTGAATCCCTTCCAAATTAAGAGATGGGGATGCCAAATCTGGTATTACCCTACATCCCACCAGCAGCTGGACACGTGCCTGGGCTGTGGCATTGCAGCCATCCATGGAGCACCTTAATTATCTGCTCATGGTACCAACGAGCACCTTCCAGCCACACGGGCTTGATCCTGGATGTCTAAGTATTTTTCCAGATGCCTTAAGATTTAAGGCAGCTTTAAAGTGCTTCCCTGAACCCTTCATCTACCTCAACCTGAACCCTTCATCCCTCACCCCAGCTTTGGAGTCCCCAAAATTGCTCAAGCTGCCTATTCCTGTTATAAGTTACTTCTTTCTGACTGTTGCATGCAAAATTTAGGAATGCATTGATACATGACATCCTAATACGAACCATACCAGTAACACTGGAATTTAAATATTCATGGCTACTGAACGCAGATGGTGAATACTGTGTGCCAATACGTTATTGCTTTGAGTCTCTGCTGAAGCAAGGCTTAGTCCAACTTGATCTGAATGCAAGGATTCCAGTCTAATCCTTTGGGGCTTTGTCTTGCAATTACAACAAATAACTATTTATTTTACACTGCCTCTGGGAAAACCCTGAAGCAGAAAACTATAATATCTGAAGTCTGGTCTAGTTTACGGAGCTGGATGCGGACTGCTAAAACACTTAGGGAATGCCAATGTTTCGATTTATTGAAAGCACTGTGTGACTTAAGCTTCAGTGTGCAAAACCCATGAAAAGTTTTAGCATGTCTAACATGTTTTTTCCAAGTTTGAAAATATACTTGTTTGACTCAACCTTTATAAAAAAATGAACCTGAGATAAATGCTGCCCATTTGAAACCGGCTGTTTAGTTCTACAAAGGTAAGGAAAAAGAACTGATAGACCAGAAACACTACGTGGCAGCTTGAACTAAAACCAACCAGATGCAATGGGTTTGCTTTCAACTCTTTGAACGTGGAAACCCATTGCGTATTGCAGCATGAAAGGTTAAAAGATGGGAGTTTTCAGGAGGTAATTAAAGAATGCTTGCCCCATGAGCATATTAGTACCTGACTCTGACCCGCGGGTTATGACTTTCTTGTTGATTTAGGCAGGGACATGCCATGCACACACCTGGTGTTTATGGAAAGATAAGCTTCCCCAATTGTTCCAAAAACCTGCCTTACACCTCCAACAATAGCAGCGGCAGCACTTCCCAGAGTATTAGAACTGACTGGTTGCAAACAAGTAAAGGCAAAAAAAGAATTCCTTTCACCGAGGAGTTAAATCACTTGAAAACTATAAAAAGTCTTGCAAGCACATCTTGCAACCTGTTGACAACATAGCTGAGATCACTGGCATGGGACTTGTTGATGGCTTATACAGACACCTGCACTAGGTGCTGGAGTAGCGGCAATTTCTCTTACTGTGCTCAAACTGACTGTACTCTTTCGCCTGTGGCTTGGGACGCATTTTTTGAAGATTACATAGAGTCTCATTAGAGGTCACTGCTCTTGTATGCCACTGATACAGGCACTGCAGTCTTCCAGCTGTGTCCTGGGCAGCAAGGTAAATCCACGGTGCTCTGCCTATTGTTCCATCTTCTTTCTTTCCGAGGTCCCCTAAGTGTTTTTCCCTCTTCAGCTTCCCCCTTTCTTTTCCAACAACCTTCCCAAACCCAGCTCCTGACACCCCTCCAGCCAACAGATCCATTCCCGCTTTGGGGAGACGCTCTTCTAATCAAAGTCACACATGTAAAAGAAAGCAGCTCACAAATATCTGCAGACGCCAGAAAGAAGGAGGAGTTTAAAAACAAGAAGAAACTACTAAAAAGTGAGGAATTTCTTTTTCCAGCCTAGGAATTTCCAAGAAATTCCAACGAGGAACGTCTCTGTTTTGCCTCCTTCCCCACTAACTTCAGAGGCACAGCTAAAGCTGGTCGCCGTCCTCTTTTATTTCTTTCTTTATTTTTTTTAACTTTTTCCTTTTTTTCCCCCTTGCGAAGGCACGTTTTAGTGCACCTGCAGAAAGGCTGAGCGCCGGGAGAGTAGGAAATTGGAAATAAAAACTCCCGCATTGCTGGGGAGTGAGCGCATTTGTTTAGGAGGCCAATTATATCCATCCCTGGATGATTTATATTAGCGGGGTGATTAGTTGTGCGCGCGGGGCACCTGCTCCCGGCCCGGCCGGGCACCCTCCCCCGTCCCTTACCGAAGCGGCTGTGGTCCTGCCGGGTGCCCTGCACCGTGCCGTTGGGGAAGATCTCCAGGTGGAAGCCGGTGCGGCAGTAGAGCTGCCGCCGCCGCAGGATGCCCTTGAGGTGGGCGAAGTCGGTGGGGGAGCCCCGCTGCAGCCGCCCCTCGATCTGCCCCAGGCGCTCGTTGAGGAAGCCGGGGGAGTCGGCGAGGGGCAGCCCGGCGCCCAGCGCGGGGGGAAAGCCGTGCAGGTCGGGGTCCAGCGCGCCCAGGAAGCCGCCCACCTCGGCCATGGGCGCGGAGCGGAGCAGCCCCGGGGGCGCGGGCAGAGCGGCCGCTCAGAGCGCGGGCTGCGGCCGCGCGGCCCCGCGCTGCCGGCCCCGGCCCGGCCCCGCGCCGCCCGCGCCTCCCATCGCTGGATCCAGTGTCCCGCCGTCGGATGCGAACTGCACTTTATATACGTACACACTCCCCTTACATTGACATATTGGATATTTAAATGCAAGCCACACCTCACTGGCATCTCCTTTGGCTATTGCTTCCCTCCCCCCCCCACCCCCCCACCCCTTCTCTGATCCATTTGGCTTTTTTTTTTTTTTCCTTAAAAAAAAAAAGTCCCGCTTCACTCCCTCTTTTATTATGAAAAAAAAAAAAAAAAAAAAAAAAGCAGGAAAAAGCTACACATCGCAGTGAGGCATAACAGCTCTTGGCAGGTCCCCGCCAGCCGACGATGAAATCATGGAGCCCCCGCACGCACCCGCTCCCGCACCGCCGGCAGCCCCGGCCCCGCTCCCGGCCCTGCCCGGCCCTGCAGCCGCGACCCCAGACCCCGCACGGGCCGGCCGGGTCGGAGCCCCCGGGTGGGTCGGCGGCCCCGGGGCTGTCGGAAGCCGCAGGTCCGTCGGTGCCGCCACCGCCTCAGCCCCGAGAGTGTTCCCCACGCACCACCCCCCGGAACGGACACGGTGGAAAAAAACAACACGTGAGGAGAGGGTCGAGAGACGCGTTTTTCAGCCGAACGTGTAAAAACGGAACGCGATCTTTCTGAAAGGCGATCCCGCGGGCTGTACGGCCGGCTTACAGCCGCAGTGAGGGGAGGGAGCCCGCGGCGGGCCCGGGCAGCGCCGCTCGCTCTCCCTCCCCACCTTCCCCATGTTGGAAACAGGTGTTTCCGCGCTCTCCCGGCCCGCCGACACCGTATCTGTGCCGGCAGCTGCGGCCGCGCTGCAGACAGACGGAGCCGGGCGGGGCGGAGCGGAGCGGAGGAACCGGGGGGAAGCGGGCACAGACGGGCCGGGAGGGACGGAGGGCAGGGAGCGTCCTCGCCCTGCCCGGCAGGCGGCGCTGCTGCTCGCGCCGCGCCGCCCCGGGGCGCTGGGCCCATGGCGGGTGCTGAGGGGCCCCAGGTGGGCCCGGGGCTGGGACTGGGTTGTCGTGTCCCTGGAGCAGGGTGTCGCCCGCGGCCTCTGATGTGCCCCGCCAGAGGACAGAGACCCCACAAACAAACAATCACAAGCAGCTAAAACTGCCCCCAAGCCACCAGCCCGCTCTGCTGCAGCGGCTCCTGCGGGTGGTATCGAGTGCAGCGCTGAGGCATCAGTGATGTTCACCTCAGCGGGTCTCCCCCACCCTGAGGTACCCCGTATCCCCACCGTGGGGTCTTTTCCCAAGTGGGTATCCTCCCAGAGGGTTTCTCCCCTCAGTGGGTAGTCCCCCCCACAGTGGATATTCCCTCAGCAGGTTTGTCCCCTCACCTGGTCTCTTCCTTCAGCAGATCTCTCTGCAGTGTGTCTCTCCTCTTAGAGGGTGTCTTCCCCCAGCAAGTCTTCTCTCAGAAGTTCTCTCAGTAGATTTCTCCTCAGCAAGTCTACCACATGGTGGAAGAGAACTCAGCAGGTCTGTCACCTGAGAAAGTCTCTCCTTTCCAGTGGATTTTCCGTCGGCGGGTTCCGGCCTTGGTGGGTACCCCCTCAGTGGGTCTATCCCCTCATCAGGTCTCCTTCTTCAGAAAGTGCCACATAGCAGATCTAACCCCTCAGCAGGTCTTTCCCCTCAGAGAGTGTCTGCCCTACTGTGGATATGCTCTCGGTGAGTTCCCACCGTAGCGGGTCTTTCCCCTCAAAGAGTATCTTCCCTACTGTGGATTCTCCCTCAGAGGGTTTCTGCCATAGCGGGTCTTCCCTCAGCAGGTCTCTCCCCTCAGAAAGTGTCTCCACCTCAGTGTGTTCCCCCCGTTGTGAGTCTCTCCTCAGTGCATCTCTTCCCTTGGCGAGTCCATCCTGTGGTGAGTCTCCCCTCAATGGGTCCCTCAACACCAAGTGTGTCTCCCTCACAGTGGATTCCTGCTCAGGGGGTTTCCGCCATGGCAGGTCTCTCCCCTCAGACAGTGTCTCCCCCACACGTGGATATGCTCTCAGTGGGTTCCCGCCATTGTGGGTCTCCCCTTAGAGTGTCTCTGCCCTTACCAGGTCTCTTCCTCAGCAAGTCTATCCCATGGTAAGTCTCCCCATAATGTGTCTCTCCCCTCAGAATGTGTCTCTCCCACAGCAGATTCACCCTCAGAGCCATGGTGGGTCTCCTCTCAGCAGGTGTCTCAGCTTGCACAGTGTCTCCCTCACAGTGGATTCCTCCTAAGTGGGTTCCCGCCATGTGGAGAAAGCCTCTCCTCCTCAGCTGGGTTCCTGCCATGGTGGGTCTCCCCTCAGCAGGTCTCTTCCCCTCAGTACGGTGCTGGTCCTCATATCGCTCTAGGGGGAAGGCTAAAATGGTCCCTGCTTGCAGGTCATTTCCCCCAGACCTAGGCAGTGTTTTCTTGTGAAGACATGAAGGAAATTGTGATACTGTGATGTGAAACCTGTGTGTCTGCAGTGGGTGAGGAGTCTGGTTTTTAAATGGGGTTTGGGGTGGTTTTTCCTGTCAGAGCTGTGGCTGTAAAAGGGGTGTTGATGCAGGACTTGACATATGAAGCCTAAACTCATATTTATTATAGAAATACAGGCTGTTTCAGAGGTAGTAAAATCTACTGAAGTGCATTTGTTGACTATTTGTTTATCATGTTTGGTTACATGGAGATACCACTATCTGAGGAGTTCAAGCATCCCACTGCAAAAATTATGGTTTTATTGCTGTAGTTTCTATATGAAGGCTCAGGTGTAATGAGGTAACTGAAGGAAATAAATTGTGCTTTGGTGAAAATTACAGAGGTCCAAGATGAGGAAGGGCCAGATACAGCTGACAGGACACCCCAGACCTGGAATTATTGTTAAGAATGCAGACCTGTAAAGGCTGTGAATGTAATGCATAAAATTAATGTAAAGTGAGTGATCCCACTACAATCAAGGACACTCTTCTGTGAAACCTGGTTTTGCTGATGTAAGTGTGAGATTTGCCTGTTGATCCATAGCAAATTCATGTTTTTGAATCCTTATTTCTGCACATGTCTGAGGGCTGATCCCAGGGGGATTAAAAAGTGAGAGGAAGACCTAGTTTCCGCAGTGGAGGACTAGCCAAACTCTGCAGAGGCCTCTGCCTAGGACTTCAATCTCCTCTGGATCTGTCTACAATATCCTTAAACCCAAATCCACACAAGCACTTAGTGGGACACTTAGGAAACTGAAAAAGGTAACAGAGTTCAATTACACTACAGTAAAATCCAAGATAAAGTAAAAACCCACAAACCTGCATGCTTAACTAATGTATAACAAAAGCAGCACAATCCCCCATCCAAGCTGACATTCCTCACTTAACTCTCCTGATTATGGTCAGCTTTTGAAGTGTCCCGATACATTTTATTGAGAAATTGTACATGCTGGTACAACATGTTCTATTTAGGCACAACAAGATGTGGAAAAGGTAGTTTCTCTTTTTTTTTCTTTTTTTTTTCCTCTTTAATTTCCTGGTTTATTTATGTTTTTACTAAGCTGAGGAAAAAAGCAGGGATTTGTACCCTGTGTTTTTGAAGAAAAAGAGGGATGTATTTTAAGTAGTCAAAGCTAGAATGACTCCTCCAAAAGCAGAAACAAGTTTAGAGATTGTTTTCATGTATGACATAGAACACAGTTCTGCACTCCGTAATTTCCTAAATGAGGACAAAAGCTTATGTACAGTTTGTGTCACATAACATAGAGTGTTACAAAATTAACTTTCTGCTCTGCTTTGTTTCAGTTGATTTTCAGTTCCCCCCAAATTTATTCTTTGATTACAATTTGTATTGTCCACCTTGGGAACTAAAATGGTTACTGCCAAACTGTTCTGTCTTTCAGTTTTCAGAAGAATTAGTAACGATTTTTGTACCCAGTTTGCTAAAACAGACTTTGCAGACCCCTTCCACATGCTGTAGAAGTGTATTTAGTGAGGTAGCAAAAATATTAATGGCATTTACTGTCAGAGTAGTTTCTATCCATGGAAGGGAGCCACATTTGGTATCTGGCTATAAAATTAAAGGAAGAGTGGGACTGGGATCAGAACAGTAAATAAATTAGAAAAGAATAAGATAAATAACTGCAATGAGCCAACCCAGTATAGGAGCTACTTGATACTGCATATCCTCTGCCTGAGGCTATTCTATTTGGTAAAGAAAAGATCGAGACAGCTGAAATAATTTGAAGTAGCAATGGCCATGAGTGCAAAAACAGACGTGAAGAATATCTGAGGATAAAGAAACAACAGAGCCTAGAGCTTTAATAAATGATACTTCTGCTTCCTTTGCACTTCCCACCTTGGGATCTCACAGCAATCTCTGTACACCAAGGTCACTGTGCAGCTCCTTTTCTCTGAACGGTCTCCTTTTCCACTAAGAGATGTTGTCCAAAGGATATTGATGGCTTTCTCTATTTGTTTGGATGCATAGCAGCCCTGCTGGAGCAGAAGCTCTGACCAGGTTTCTGTATACCCAGAAACCAGACACGTCCACTATGAGCCTGCCTTTTGTGGTGTGGTGACCATCTGTGTTACACATGCGAGGAATGTCTGAGCTCTCCGGGCAGATAAATAGGGCAACCTCCTTTGTGAGGGGGTGAATAAACAAATTTCCTTAAGGGCAGCAGAAGATGGTTTATTGGTTTTTATCTTTGATTGGTTTTACTTAAGCTACTATTATTATTATCATCATCATCTTTTGTAATGCCACTTCCAGGCCATAGACCCTGTTTGTGCTGGGTGCTGTGTTAAAAAGTGTGTAACAAACCTGAGTGCTTGACCTGGGGAATCTCACAGCATTGACTTGTGGAAGGATTTCTACAGGAAATCAAGATATAAAACTAAGTTTATAAGTATGGGGTTTTGACATATTTAGAATTGGTGGCAGAATGAAGGTAAGGGTCTAAAGGATAAAGCTTGCCTACTTGGGCCTTGGAATGAGATGCCGAAGTAAATGATGTGATTTTCGGATAAGGAAGTACCCAGCTCTTCCAGTTATTGACAGATTGGTGTCAAACATAGATATGCTGGTTTGAATTATCCCAGTAGGGATTAACAGTAAAAAGCAGAACTGTTCTGGCTCGACTCTGACTCATGAAAACTCCCATTTGGAGAGGGTTGTTGTAACTGAGATCTGCAGTCTTTAAAGGAACAAGTCAGGGACAAATATGTGCAAATGAACATCATTTGCAAATGAACATCATGTGCAAATGAACATGGGAGCTTTGCTGACCCTCAGGTGTGTTGTTTTGCCATGGTTCTGTCCCATTTGAAAATTGCAGGTTCCTTGGCATGGCTAAGGACAGGTTTGAATCCTGACTTAAATTATTCATGGTAATACATCTCCAAGTGCTGGATGCTGACTGAGGTATGGGGAAGGCTCCTTTATTGGGGCAAAGTGGTGCAAAATACTGTTATCTTCACTTGTAACTTTTTTTCTGGGGATTTGGGCTAGAATTACAGGACCACTGAGTCGTTAGGCCTAACTAATGGAGCTGGTCCTCAATTGGAGCTTTCCTCTTTTGCTGTAATTAGGAAATAAAAAGAGGTTAACACTGCAACTCCTCTCTAGAAAACACAGAATACATCAAGTTAAATACAAAAATTGGTTCTGGGCCTCCTCAAATAAAAAATGCTGTTCTTTATGATGTTACTCTTATAAGTGTGCACCTTATAGCTGTAGCAGCTTCTTATGGAATTATGCGTGACAGTGGCAGGGTGTATGTTTATATTTGCATCAGTGAGTATTAGTCAAATACAAAATGCTTGGAGTCACAGCAAAGGTCTGTCTAGCCCCACATCCTGCCTCTTGATAAAGGCTAATAACTTGTATATGGAAAACAGGACGAGTATAGAGTGATACTTCCTTTGGTAAACCCTCCCAGCTTCCAGTGGTTTCTGGTTTAGACACCTTCCTGAGCTAGAGGCTGCAGCTGTATCATTGTTTTTGATATTCCTTGATGGACCCTTTTCCATGAAATTGTCTAATAGGTTTTTTTTTTTTTAAACCCACTTGTATTTTTGGCTGCCATAACATCCCGTGGCAATGAGTTCCACAACATCATTAGGCATTGTGTGAAAATGAACTTCCTTTTGTTTGCTTTTGAACCCGCTTGCTGCCTGCCAGTTTGAGTTGGTGCCTTATTATTTCTGTTAAGAGTACTTTAAAATAATCATTGCTGTTTACCTTTTCTGTGCTGTAACAGCTTGTCTAGAACTTAATTGTTATTATCCTTGTTTTCCAGGTTGAAAGGCTCTGGCTTGCTTAAGTTTTCCTTGTGCTAAGGCTTTCTAACACCTCGTGTGCAGCTTTGGTACAGGACCACTGTACCAAAGAAAGTGCTTCTTGCCCTTTCTGTGGCTTTGTATTTCCACAATTACTAGAACTGTGCTCAGCATTGAAAAGATGGGCATAATGTGGGTTTATTCAGAGGAATAATACCATTTTCTACTTTGTTCTCATTCTTCTAAAAATTCGTAACAGGATAGTTTCCCCCAAATGCTGACAGCTGACACTGTGCTGATCTTTTTGGAGAATGATCCACTTCTCCAAGATTTCTTTCATTACTGGTAATAGAGGATTTAAAGTATGGCAAGAATGGCTTTTTCCTCATCCATTATTTTTTATCCATGGACTTTGAGTTAAATTTACTATTTTAACACCCACTGGCTTTGTATCATCAGCCACCTACCCACAGCATTTCCAGATCATTTATGGATTATGAAGCAGCAGGAGACACATCACAGATCCTATTCTGAGTCTGTAGGGAGCTCCAACATTCCTGATGTCAAACATTTATGTCTTTTGGTTATGATCACCAGTTATGTCACTTATTCTCTCATTCTTGCAGTAAGGCTTGTTCATGACCTGGGTTTTATACCAAAGTAAATGGCCTGGCAATTTCCCATGTGATACCTGTGGGGATCATCAGTTAATCCTCACATATTATGTTATTTTCATCTGTGCTGCTGCCTCATATTCATTCTCCTTGCAAAATAGCATAGGTATCTGTATTGAACATCAGTACAAAGATTCATTGAGTTTTCTTGCTATCAGCTCTTCACCTGGGACTGTCTTTTCAATGCCTTAGGCAACTCCTGGTGCTGTGACTGTTCAGACTGAGGCACAGATTTACACAGTGGAACAGAGTCTGTAATTTTCTGTGGTCAAGTTGCTTTGAGACTTTTGGCCCAGTATCTCTGTATCTGTCTTTAGGGATGACACTGGTCCTGTCACTGAAGACTAAAACTGAAATATATTGGTGTGTGAGGTGGAGTTAGGAATCTGAACTCAGAGTTATTCTAGAAGTGGATGATTAGATGGAACATCCTAAAATAAAGAATAGAGGGACAAAAAGGGAAAAATAAAGTAAAACCAAAAAAGCTTTCTCCTACTTATGCTGAAAGGCTCCAGTTTGTGCATTTTTGGTGACTGAAGCTTTTCAGCTTTACTGCTGTTCATGTGAGTAACATTACTCAAGTTTCTTTGTACAGTATTGGGTTAATTTGTATAGTGTGCTTATAAAGAGACACATAAAAACTTGAAAAACAACCTGATTGGATAATTATTCTGTAGTTATTCTTTTAATAGTAAACCTTACTAGGTTTGTTCTTTTCTCTAATGAATCAGGTAATTAAAATGCAGCATTATTCTACTGATTTCAAAAAATCTAGGTACTTTTCAAACTTGGTGAGAGAAATGATAATTCCACAATCAAGCAACCAACTGCCCCACAAATCATGATGCTTCATTGCTAGATCCCTGTGGAGAGAGGAATGAATAGGCTGAGAAAGACACTGTAAAAGGTGTATTTGTGATGAGTTATGCAAACAGCCAAAGTGTAGGGAAGACACAGTAAGGACAGCACAGTCCTGCTTGCATCACATTGAAACCCACAGAAATGTTTATTTTCAGGAAAGCCACTTGAGTTTCATAGCGTGAGTTTCCCTAAAATCTGTCCTGAGAAATCAGGAGTTAACAGAACCCAGTTTCCATAGCCTTAACCTTTCATAAATGCAGTATTTAGTAATCACAGTTCTGGTAGGTTGAGTTTCATGTGAGATCTCAAAATGTTTATTTCACAGCATCCTTTGCTGTGTTTGTGCAGCCTTGCTGTTGCCTTTCTCCAGATGGGAACATGCAGGAATGCAGAAGCCAGGTGGTTTGCTCAAGGGCATGAGGATCTGTCTTGAGTGCAGTTAACTGGCACTCGTGTTAGCTGTGCTTTGGTCTGAGCAGTCACCTGGACTGTGTTTACTTCCCTTAGCATTCCTTAACTCCACGTCCTGCAAGGAAGTTACCCTGAGGATGTGTAGGGTCCTGAGCAACAAGCAGAAGTCTGGATTCTCAAACCTCTGCTTTAATAGCATGGGGTATTTATGGTCTTGATAAAATTAGGGAAGAAAGACGAGGAGCATCTTCTCATGCATGCAGTAGTGTTGGGAAATCCCGTTGCTGAAGTTTTCTAAAAGATTAGAAATTTCTCAGATATCTCCCTCAGCATTAAATGAGTCAAAATATGAAAATTCAAGTATCCTTCTCAAAAACTTGGGAGCATCAGTGTGGCAATGACTTCAAAGATCGTGTTGGGGCTATGGTTTAGTGTAATGTTCTGGTCTGTTTCTAAAGACAGAACCAGAGTCTGGTTCTGTCTTTAGAAAAATCAAAATCAAATGCAAAAATTAAAATAAAATAACACTTCTGCAGCTTCCTTTGTAAACAAATCTGAAACCTTAACACCAAGAGAAGAGCACCGTGGCTACCAACTGGTATAACTCAGCTTAGGCTTGATAGAAGGAAATGATAGATCTCAGACATATGCTACCTCACAGGAATATTGTAATGAAATCCAGCCAGCTTCAAGGGAAAAACAAAACCTATTGATTTTATTCCAAGGGAAGAGAGAGAAAAAGAACAGATGTGTGGAGTCTTCTGTCCACTTGGTGCAATCTGCACTGCTGACTTAGCCATTGTTTCTTCTCATGCTTCCTTCTGTAGAAATGCCTTGGTTTAGGCACCAAATGATTCAATTTGGGGACTTAGAGAGGAGGGGGAACAAGGACCTCACGCAAGAACTGACCTAAACTCTGAGGAGGTTTGTATAATCTAATTTGCAATAAAATGGTATTTACAATGTTATCAGACAAAGCTTAGCAGTGTTAAGTTAAACAGCATATAATGTGATTAGTGGGGGAGTCATGCCCATGATGTCATACACATTCTCTGAACTCTTGGAATGGGCAGATAATGTCTCAGGCATTTATTCTCTTGTGACACACGCGAAAAGCCCCGGAAAGGTTTGGGGGATGGGAAGGGAATGTGCAAGATGCTCGGCACCGCGCGTGGAGCTCGCGGCACCAGAGACAGCTTCTCCCTTTGGCGCAGAGCTCGACCTGTGGTTGCACCCTGCCAGCACAGTGCTGTGTAGTGGTTAAAACAGGCCTTTGGGAATAGTTTAGGAGCTTGAAATTCTATTCTTGACTCTGCCGCAGACTTGGGTTTTGACCGCTAAATCTTCTTTGCCTCTGGTAACTCCTTTTTTAACTAGCAAAGGTAGTCAGCCGTGTCTGTGGAGTGCCCGGAGTGAGGAGCTGTATGGAGATGGAAACCACTGGCATTCTGTTCATTATGCAGAACAAATACAGCTAGACCACAAAGAGCTTTGCTGTAGATAACAGCGAGCAATTTCACAGCTAGTCATGGCCCATTCAGAGAAAATTAAATCTTTATCTTTCTGTCTCTCCGAGGCATGCAAAATGGTATTAAAAAATTTGGCTAGTCTAATTCATACGGATAAGCAATTTAAATCTCACCTATAGGTTCACATCAAATGTAGTCTAGACTGTATTTATTTTAATGTTTTGCTTTAAAAACCTCTTGCTAATAGGTGCTGAATCAGGCAGAGCTTACTTTAAGCTTTCCAGTTATTTTAGTGGTTGTGAAAGGACAGATTCTGGAAAATTTAAGAGTATTTTACTCCACAGGTCCACAATAAGCCCATATCACTTCGTGCATGTTAGTGTTTTATAGAAACACAAAGATTGCATAAACATTTTTTCTGCCATGGTGTGAAGGCTGCATAAACTGTTAAACTCTGCTGCAGAGATTGACTAGGTAGTATTACTCTTTCCAGTGATGCAAGGAATTAATATGGACTAGACATGAGATGAAATGGGAGTTGCAGATGTGCAGAATGAGATGGGGGCTGCAGACAGAGCTGAAAAAACTTGAAGGAAGGAGGTGGACAGGAGGGAGCAAGGGAGCTTGGAAACTATGGCTCATGCAATGTCAACTCTATTATATGTTAAAATCAACTGCAGCACTTGCACGATCCCCATCTTTTATCAGAACAAGTAGTCATTGTCTTGGCTGTAACACTCCTGTCAGTTTATGGCATTGGTGTGGATTTGTTGAGAAATGCATACAAGGATTTTATTTGACTGCAGAGGTATGCCATCAAGAATAAATCTTTGTTGTTCAGAAAGGGGAAGCCAAGCTTTTGTCTCTGTGGCTGATAAATGAGGAACAGGGGCCAAGTGTAATATGAACAGAGCATTGGCCAGTCTGGTCAGACATGTGGGATGTACTAACAACAACAGGGAATGAAAGCAAAGCCTGCAGGTAGACACCTTTTAAATAATCAAGGTTGACAGTTTTACTACAGTAGCGCTGTTTTAACACTTTGTAGGTATGTGCTGCATCACAGATGCTGCTTATATTAAGTAGTCTGCAAGCATTACACAGCTTATTTAGAGGATAACTTTTATTTCAGGCATTTTTACGTTTGTTAATGTAATTACAAGTGAAATATCCTATTGTTGCAGATGCTATTGCAAATGGATGACTCTGAATGATGTACCAGAAAGACATTTTAGATGACCTAGATTAAACTCATGGAAGATTGGGCATCCCAGTTATTTCTCAAACACAGAACATTTGCAGGAATGTTTCTGACACTCCTTATTACAGCCATGTACAAATAGTTATCTGTTACCTGAGTAATCAGAGAAGCTGTGTTGGGGCAGATTGCACACAGTACCTTGAATCTTGAGGGCTAGATTATGGGCATGCTGCACTACCATGGTGAGATGTCCTGGCCTGTGCCTCAGTTTACCTATCTGTAAAAAGTGGGTGTGATGCTGTGTATAGAAAGTGACCTAGGAAAAGTATTTTGAATTGCTAGTGACAAACACCAATTAGGGATATACACAGTCCTTAAGGCAAAAGACTTCACAAAGTGTAGAGCCTGAAATCTCGGTGAGCAAAATGCCTTCCTCCCAGCTCTAACAGGAAGCAAGTTAATTGGGAGGCCAATAACTATAATGAGGCAGAACCTGGGGTTTTGCATGTGTATAGCGAGATCCTCCCCTTGGGGCCAAATTCCTGTTGCATATTATGAAAGCAGTAAAAGGTCCCCTCAGCAGGTGCTGTGTAAAGGCATTTCAGCTTTGCCTTTGCAGTGCTGGAATTGCCAAGCTATTGCTTCCCTGAGTCTCCAAATGAATTCCCCAAGTCAATGTGGAACAGCTGTGAGAGATACAGCCTTGAGAAAAGGGGTGGCAAAGGAACACAACAAATGGGGATTTAATCAAATAGTCCATGGCTGTGAAACCACCATCAGTGTCTTTCTGCTCAGCTTTCCTTTGGGTAAGGGACAAACTCTCTGTATCAAAGTTCAGAGAAGAGAGGCAGTGTGTGATCACTGCGTGTTATTGAGGGCCTTTTGTGTGGTGAGAGTGACCCAATGGCACTGGCTGTGCTCATTCATGCAGTAACAGCAGGGCTTACCTGCAAGGATGCCCAAGAACTGGAGAAAAATCTTTCTTTTTTTCACCTGAGTGTGGCTGCTGCCTCTGCAGAGGTTTCTCAGAGCATCCAGGCTTTAGCCATTGGAACCAGGGAGTGAAGGTGAATTGGGGCAAGTCTGGGAGGGTGGAAGCAATCCTTGTGCCAAATCAGGGCAGGGAAGCTTTTCCTTCGTGTATGATTGTGGAAGTAGTTGTTTTGAACCATTCAGAAATATGGTTTGCACCAAAAAAAAAGCTCTCTCAACTGAAAAAAAATATTTTGCTAAGGGCCACAAGAGTTACTGTTTTTCACTTGAAATTATTTTATTTAATAGTTTTTGAAAGGAAAGTTTGTTGTGTATCAAGTTTACCTACCTGAATTTTCAGAGTGCTTCATAAAAGCTTTTTGGAAATCTATCTACTCTGTCAAACACTGACTGTGCCTGTTGGAGTGATTGCTTAGTTATAAGTGTTATGTCTGAAATATAAAGCAGACAGGGGAAAAAGGAAAATGAAGGAGAGTTTGTAACAAGCAGAATATAGCTGGCTAATTACTGTGGCAGGATAATGTCTTAGAAAAAACCCACCATTATGAAACTCATTTTTTTTCTTGTTTCCATGACAGAATTTCCTTGAAATCTTTTGCTTTTGAGTGTGTGTGCACTTTCCAAAGTGATCAGAGCTAAATGGCAGCATCTGTCAGAGAAGATAAATGACCTACCAGCAAATCCTCTCAGTTAAAAGGAAGACAAAAATCTATGGAGTAGGGGAATGAGTTTTAAATTAGCCATTTCACTTAACTTTGCCCTAATGAAGGGCTAATCTTTGGACCCCTGCAAAACAAATGAGAGCATCTTGTTAGATCCAACGGAAACTGGTCATTGAAAAGGCTTTTGCCTTATGAACCTAATTGGAAGCAAAGTAATTCCTTTGATAGCTGTCTTCATTTAACTGTATCTTTCCCTTTTCCTGATTTATATACAGTAAATGAAGGACTCTGTTAATTTCAAACACATTTGCCTGTTTGCAGATTGACAACTAAATATGCCTGGGTGAAGCTGGGTAGAGCAGTCTCAAACCAGCACAAAGGTCTGCAGTGTCAGTTCTTTAGGGGTTGTCTGAGCAGAGCCTCCTGCAGAAGACAGGAAAGGAGCTGCTCTTGAAAATCCTTTCCTGGATATTGAGGCAGCCACATTCTCAGGGTTAAGCAGACTGTGGGCCACTGTGGAAATTAGCTAAATTTACACATGCTAAAAGCTGACCTGGGATTTCAACAATATTCTGTTTATTGAATTAGCTAGTTCTTCTGGTTTTGTATGTAATGGCAAAATAAGGGTGTTTTCCCCCTAAAATCCAACGAATGATAGAAAACACACAGGACACTTGATTGCTGTAGAAGCAGGATTGTGCCTTTAAGGCAGATAGAAGGAATGTGTCAGTCATGGCCCCTCTAAAACTGGGACTTATCTTGATTGTAGTGCTAGCTTGGTAGTAGAATATGATCTCATCACTGTGAGAGATTACATGAAATATCAACTTGGCTGGCCTTAAACCAGCTCTATTCTCAGTCACATTTTCCATTGCTGCAGCTGACATGGGGTTTTGTAAATTGAAGAGATGGCCATAAAGATGGTTTGCAGGATTTGGGCCACGTATTCAAATAAGAAAATTAGGGAATGGATAAAAACATGGCTGTTTCTGGTGTTTTCTCTTTGACTGGTTTTTGTTAGTTAGTTTGTTTTGTTTTGTTTTATTTTTTTGAGAATGTCAAGACTAAGTAAGACTTGAATACTCTTAATTTTACAGTATTTAGAACTGATATCAAACCTGGGAAGATAGATACCTGTCTGGTGGAAAGTCACTGAAGTCTATCTAGGCTAAAATGTGAATTATTTTCCATCTTCAGGGAATTATATTCTTGAGGAGATTAAATGTGTAAGACAGTCTTGAGCAGTAGGTTCTGGGTGCTGTAACCAGAGGCAAATTCAGATGGATATATTAATTTACTTTCTATGCACATGCAGTGTAATTCCTTTGGCTCTTGAACATTATACTTTATGTCCAAATTGAGAGATAAACACTATTTTTTTTAAATACTGTTCTCAGTGTGACTTCTCAAGGGGTTTAATAGATGCCATGCACTAATGAAAGAAATGTCGAATGATGGAGGCCGTTTGGGCATGACTGGAGCCATGGTGTGAACCCCAGGTCTGTGCAAATAAAACATCAGTAGATCTGCCAAGCCTAAGAAAAAACATTGTATTTCTAGGGATGTATCCCAGGGACTGCATTTGGAACACTGACACCATTATAAATGCCTGTTGTAGAGACAGTGATGAAACAAGGTAGCTCTTAGTCCTGTATCTCTGTAATAATCCTGGAAAAGAGTACAAAAAGGTGAACCATGAAGAAAGTTAATGCAGAGCATTGTGGCTCAGAACCACAGTTCCTTTGACTTCTAATGTTCAGAAATCTCCATCTTTGTCATGGTGCTCAGAAATCCTGGGAGCCCAACCTGAAGCTCAGAGGTGTTTTCTCTGCCACAGAGCTGCAGGGGCTCTCAGGAGGTGCAGGGAGAGGTGTGAAGTTGTGGTGAAACACTCTCCTGCAACTCTGCAGGGTCTGACAGCTTTTTGAGATGAAAGAGAGTTGTGCATTGAGTATCTCAAATTCTTTCCAAGGAATCTCGCAGATAGTTGGGAGTGAAGACAATGACTCATTTCTTGGGAGAGGATTTTGGTTTTATATCCTCAATACAACATGTTGCCATAATAATTATTATTACAGAGAGAAACAAATGCATTCAGGCTGCAGTTTTGACCCAGTCTCTTTCTGCTGCTATTTTGCATTAGTATGTGCTGGTGTGAATTGTGTGGTTTTAATTTTTCTCAGTAACAGTATTTCTAATTATGCCGAGTGGGAACAGCAAGAAATAGCACAACCCAAATCTATGCTTATGGTGGGGCCTTATGCCTGTTTCATATGAGCCAAGCCTATGCTCTAGCTTTTTGTTTCTTTGAGAAGGTTTAAATTTTATCTAAATAAGCCCTGAAGCATCTAGTTTTTCTTTCATGGATTAGAAATGTGCAGCATGTGTTACACTGGCTTAAGGGAATTTGCTTTCTTGAGCTACTGAGATAGTGTACATTTTTCATTCGATTTTTTTTCTTTTCTCCCCAATAGTTTTCCTTTTCTTGGTTTCTGCTAATCAAGTCTGAACTTAATACTTAAATCAAATTCTAAACTCAGATGTTCAAAGTAGATTTGTGACTGGGCTGAAATAATTCATTCTGGTCGTGCTGAATCCACCTAATCTACTGGCAAGTTGTATTCTTGCCCTTTGTAGTGCAACATTTATGTCACCCAAGGAAGAAAAATAGATCTTCACATGCTTGGCTGATTCATGTAAGCCACTGTTTAGTGAATAGGCCCTTTGGTGTGTCATTTTTTTTTTTTTTCGGCTGTTTTGATAAACTTGAGACAGTTACTCTAAAGATTGAGCATTATCTACCTGCTCTGGGAACAGCTCCATGAAAACTGAGATTGGATCTCCGGGCTGCTGACAAGCTAATTCTGGGCATTATTGGGAGCCTCAAGGTCAGTGTGCTTTCAACAGCAGAATAGAATTTCTGGTGCATTCATCTTTCATTTTAAATAGGTCTCCCTAAATCTCAGCTATGCTTTCCTAGTGCTATGAGAATTCAGGTTTACATACATTGTAGAGGATTTGAAAGATACTGAGATAGGAAAAGAGGAGGACCTTCAGACACTAGAGAGGTTATTAAGTAACAGTTTGAGTTTTCACCCTAATGAATCTCCATTCAACCTGTTGGCTGAAAAAAACCACCTCACTCTGTTACAGTAGGTGATGTGAAAAGAGCTGCTGAACACATATATGTTTTCTGGGAGACAAATGCAAGGGGTTTCTTGAATGATTGTTGTTATTCGGAGGCAGAACTGCAATAAGCCCATTTATTGGCAGTTTCAGTGGGGAGGTGAAAGAGCTGAAAGAAAGAGATGCTGAGCTTGATTTTTCCAGAACAAAAAGAGGCTGTTGATCTGAGGCCACAGGGACCAGTGTGATTTGTAGGTCCCACTCTTCTCTGACTGTCTGGGGGAGCCTTTGCCCCCAAAATTCACCCTTGGCAGTTGTGAGCAGTTAAGGGCCTGTACTGCTGTCAGAAAGGATTATTGGGTGACTTCTGCTGTGCTGTCAAAGTCTGCTTAGCTTTTCCATTGTTGCCAATCAGTCTGGATCAAGTATTTAGGCAGAGCAGAACTCTGGTGTTTGTTGACAGTGTGTAGAAGTCTGGCAAAGAGGATACCTTGCTACCAATAGCAAGTGATAATTCAATCCCTTTTTCTTTGTCAAACACAGTTAATGCTGTTACCTGCAGACTGGCATGGTTTTTTTCCCCGCAGAACAGTTTGGATTGGGAAGGACTTTTAAAAGCCATGTGGTCCAACCCCCTTGCAATGATCAGGGGCATCTTCAACTAGATCAGGTTGCTCAGAGCTCCATCCATCCTGACTTGAATATTCCTTACTTGAATATCCACCACCTCTCTGGGCAACCTGTGCCAGTGTTCCAATGTCCTTGTAATTAAAAATGCCTTCCTTATTTCTAGTCCAGATCCATCCTTTTTGAGTTTAAAACAATTGCACCTTGTCCTGTTGCACAGGCTCTGTTAAAAAGTCTGTCCCCATCTTTTCTTACAGGCCACCTTTAGGTACTGAAAGGTCTCCTTAGAATTTTCTCCTCTCTAGGCTGAACATCCTCAGATCCCCCACCTGTCTCCTCTGGACTCTCTCTAACAGGTCCATGTCCTTTCTGTGCTGGGGATCCCAGGGCTGGACACAGCTCTGCAGGTGGGGTCTCACGGGGCAGAATCCCACCCTCACTCCTGCCCGCAGTGCCTGTGGTGCAGCCCAGGACACAGCTGGCTCTCTGGGCTGCCAGTGCACATGGCCAGGGAATATCCAGCTTTTCACCCACGAGCATCCCGAGTCCTTCTCGGCAGGGCTGCTCCCAGCCTCTGCACACCCCAGCCTGTGCTGATAGCAGTGGTTGCCTTGATCCAGGTGCAGGGCTTTGCACTCTTCAGGACTGAGTTTCTGCAAAGAACCCGGAGTAGATGTTGGACTTGCCAGCCCTTGTAAATCTGTAATGAGGCCACCTTCTTACAGAGTGTCAGGAGAAGCTGGGCCAGCACCCCATACCCTGTGAGATCAGTGCCCCTCAACAGGTGTTAGTTGTGCCAGAACAGAGGATCCACCTCTTCTTTGGGAAGTCAGCCAGGAGGCTTTACACTGCAGTCTCCTATGTATCTCTGACCAACAAAGCAGCCCTGGGGTGTAAATAATTCCCAGCTAGCTGGAACCGAACAGCTTTGTGACTAAAAAGGCCAGCAGTCAGAAACACTTCAGTTTTCAGGCAATAGGGTAACAAACATAAACAAAGTTACACATAAAGCAGGAGATTTAGGAGCACAGAATCTCTCCTTTCCAGGCAGTGGAGCAACAGAGAGGATGTGTCCTGCAAGAGATATGAGTTCTGATATACTTGCTGGGAATAAATGTGTGCAAACTGTTATCTTTCTCTGTGCTTTGGTTTGTCCAGGAAATAGGGGAAAATTGCAGTCAGATGAAATATGCCATGTCAATTATTTTTCTTTCTTATAAAAGATCCTTCCTCTTTATCCACACCCTGCAATGTGTGCCATGTTTTGCATGCTCTCTCTGAACACTCTGACTTGCTGACCTTCTTTGGGCAAATGAAGGTCTGATGTAACTTCCCATGAGTCCCATCTGATACAACTTCCTTTTGAACCCATCACAGCTGGTTTATGATGACTGGAGGGAATGCTGCAGAGCTCCTAAAGTTCAGGTTCTTGTCTGACCACTGTAGACCCCGACTGTCTGGAAAATCAGACCTGCCTCTGGAGAGAGTCCTTTGGCTTGCTGGAAAGTAGCAGAGAATGGCAGCTAAATTTAAACTTTAATAAAGGTTTTCTGAGCGGGATTAGGTGTTTATGGAATGTCTGCACTAGTGCATAATATGAAAGAATATCTTAACATTTTTGCAATTGCATTTGCAATGCAATTGCATTGAGCAGGGGGAAAGACACTGCAATTTTCAGAGAAGTGCTTATGGCTTTGTTGATTGCAGAAGTGTCCAGGTACCAGTGCTGTGGAGTTGCAGAGGTCCTGAAGAGGTGATGTTTAGCTTGAGTCTATATGTTCAGACTGATGTGGCTGATCCTGGATTACTGACTGCTGAAATCCTGCCTTTGACTTTGCATGATTTGAGTAGAAGTTGGCAGAAATCCTGCAGGAGTAACTTTCTCCCTCATGGAGGATCCTGTCAGGTTGGCATGAGATTTGCTAAGGCAAGATTCTGATTTGGTCATGCTGGAATCAGATCTGTGTTTCTTCTGAATCGAGGTCTGGATAAATTAAAACCAAAGGAGCATGGTACTTGATTCAGAGGGTTTAAATCCTGGCTGTTCATCCCTTGTTTTCAAGAGGTTCACATCTGAGGGTTGGATTTCAGGAAATTTTCGTTGAGGGAGTGACTATTTAAAGAGTTGCAAGAGTCCTAGAAACCAGAGTTCTTTGTTCACAAGCCATGCACAGCACAGACAGCAGCAATTGCAGCAATCCTTTTCCCCAGGAGCTGCAAACAAGCTTAACCCTGAGTTGGAAAGACCATACTCTGGAGAGGTAAAAGGAAATCCAATATCTGAGCTGAATGTGTTCTCACTTCCTTGCAAGACAGAGTGCCAACTGTACAAAGTTAAGATGATGATGTGATGAGGACCCAGGGTTCACTGAGGCCTCCATCAGCCAGGGATGTTCATGGAGAACTCCAAGATCAGCAGTCCCATGGGCTGGGGGACATGGGGTCAGCAGTAGGCCTGTGTTATTCTTATCCCCACTACACTTGGATGCCTTGGACAGCTTCAAGGTAAACCTTTTGATGTCTCTTTAACAATGATCTGTTTCTCTACGTATTTTGAAATATCTGGTTCCAATGGTACTAAAAAATTGCTGTGACTGAGAACTTTTCCAGTGCAAAGTACTTGTTAAAGTACAACATGTGTCCAGAGCAGCCTTGAATAAAGATTGTACTATTCTTCACATTATATTGAAACTTTGGCAATTTTCTTGTGCTTACAGTGTAACTTTCCATTGAAGTCTAATTATAGACTTAAAAGTAAAAAGTCTTCTCTGTTTTATAGAGAAGAATAATGACATTTACCAAGTCCAATCTCTGTTTTTGAAGTCAGATATTCAGAGATGTTACCGTTTGTGGTTTTTCTTCTACTTTATTTTCAACAGATGATTCTAAAAAATAGTGTCATCTTCCCCAGTCTGTCTTCTGAACAATGCCATTTCTGTTTGCAGCCCTTTGTCACAGTCTGATAAATGTTCCTGCTGGACTACTTATGTTACCTGTCCATGTGCTGCTTCTGTCCCTGTTGGTGTGGGTCTTGTTTCTTCATCCTTACAGTTGTTATTTGGCCTGGTCTGTGTTTGTTCCCCAGCTGGAGCTGGGTGTTGCATGGTGCTGCTCCCTTTGGACCTTTCTGTTCTGTTAAAGGGAATTTTTGTACACTAGCAAGGAGGTGGCATTTTCTCATAAAAGGACTGTGCTCTTTTCTCTTGAAACCAATATTGCCTTCTCAGTCAGACACATGGATTTTGAGAGTGGAAATATTGCTTTTATTTTCATATTTCTCATTGTTTTAATGCAGCTACCTGCTTTGTCAATCTCTTTACTTCAGTGAAAGCTCTGGGGTAAAGAGATACTGGGGGAAAACTGCTATCTTTGATTCTGAGGACCTTTACAAACTTCTTCCTCTTCAAGTTTAGTTGATTATTTTATGATTTTCCACTAGTGAGATTTGTATTGTACAACTGTGTCCAACCAGCACAAGAGTTCAAAGCCTTTAGTACAAAATATTTTGATTAAGAGCTTATTACACCAGATAAACTTAATCAAAAGCAGCTATTTGAATCTTTCTATAGCAAATATCAGCCAGATTTTTGAAGGAAGGCTTGTGTATATGTTTTTTTTTTTCATTTATTCATGGGGTTTTTTTGCCTGTATTTCTCTACCTTAAATATGACAGGCCAGAAATTGTATTTTTGTTGATGGCATGGAATAATTCCTTGTGAAATTATTCAGAAGCAAAATTCTTGATTATAATTATAGGAACTAGATAATTAAGGGCTTGTACCTTCTGACATAATATGGCTAGACAGGTACTTTTCGTTTGGTACCCTTGGATTCAGATCTTGAGTCCATTATTCTGCTCAATAAAATACTTCCTTGCAATGACATAAGGTTTTGCCATTACTGAAAGGAGGGAAAAAATAGATGGAAAAAAGCAGGCAAAGAAGATACAAAAGGAAGGCTGTGGTAGTTTCTTCTTAAAAATTTTATAAATGTTGATGTGAGGCTTCTGCAATCATGAGATATGTAAAATACTAGAGATGTTGCTTCCCTATCAAAGTTCATTTTTTTTTTTCACAAACAGTCTGTATTGGATTTTGAAATCTAACCTGAAGGTTGCTAAAATTGGAACAACTCAGTCTCAGGACCCTCTGTAGAGATCACTTTCACAAAGAAATAGTCAGATTTTCAAAACAAGGGGTGTCAGATCAATAATAAAATCACGGAGCCTTCTGCGGTTCAGTCATCACTTTTATTTTCTCACATTTGTCTATGTTATACATGTGCTATGTAAAAATGTTCTAACACCATTAGAGATTCGTGTTCCCCCTAGTTACCGTTGTTATTATGATTTATTATATTGTGCCAATGCCAAGGGGCTGGGATTCCCATGTGTTGAGTGCTGGGCAGGCAGAAGAGGAAGCTTCAGGAGGATCCTTCAGGAACCTCTTTGGTTTTGCTTCAGCCCTCCTGGGAGGAGGTGACCTGGAGGTCTTCCTTGGAGGAGGCTGCTGGAGTCGCCTGCAGGGGTGCAGGTTTGCGTTGTACTCTTCTCAAGCATCATCTTCACTTGGCACAAACCCAGGGAGTCAGCCCAGGTGGGTTAGAGCAGATACATGCTGGGAGTGACTGCCAGGGACATAGGGATGAGCAGCGGGGGGGGTGTTTGTGTGCATTAATCCTAAAATCATGCTGAGAGAAACAGTGCTCTAGGGTAAAGTCTCCTGTGTCCTTCCAGTGTTGTACTCATGTCTGATTTTGATTTGAGCAGGTGAATGACTCGAGAGCCCATTAGCGAGAGTTTGACCTGCTGTGTTCCCCATTTCCCTTCCCACTCTGACACTCCCTGTAATTTATGTAGCTGTTACACTTCAGCTGTAACTCAATTCCCAGATTTGTTCCCTTTACAGAAATTAGTACTGAAAGGCATAGTGATGGAGGGCTTGGAATAACCACCAAGTTATTTGTCTATTTAATATACTTTTTTTAAAAAAAATAGCATTTTAATGTTTGGGAGAACACAAGGAAGCTGACTGTACTTCAGAAGTTCAGGGCTGGTTTTCAGACTCTTCAAATTTGAGGCTGCACCATCGACACTGAGTTATATCACTAAAGAGCTGGGAAATGCAGAGCTACCCTCTCCCTCCTTCCTATTCCCCTTGCTGAATAAAAAGCAGGGCAGAAAAACAATGCTATTCTGACTTATTTATCTTTATCCAGTTCCTCTGTCAGCAAGGGGATGAAGCGAAAAATTCAGAACAAAGTAACTTAAAAAATCAAAGGATTAAAGCCCCATGTATGTGATCCTGATGAATTGGATGATTCAGAAGATGTTAACCAGAGCAGCAGCTGTAATGGAAGGAGAGTCTGTAACAAACAGGTTTTCTGATTTATCGGGGTAATCAAGCATAGAAGTGGGCAGGCACTGGGTGGTACAGAATACCAACATTTTTTTTGTGCTGCCTGGGAGATATATTTGAACCTCTAGGGAAGAATTGCCCTCTCCCCCTTAATTCTCCTGAAGACTTTTTTCCCTTTTTTTTCCTGAAAATGAAAGCAGGCAATGAGCATTTCCCTGAATTTCATTTTAAATCTTCCTAAGTTTAAAATGGTTTTTGCTTATTATTTTTGGCAATGTAATGATCCTCACAGGAGCCTAATCCTACGTGGTAAGGATTCCATTCCCTAACATAAGGGAGATAATGAGGGTGAGGAACCTGGCAAATACAAATCTAGAGATGCTGGTCTGCTTAGAAAACCCAACAATTGCCCTGTGCTGTTTTCAGGGTGTTTTTTTCTGGTAGCAACTAATAGTCTTTGGATTGAAGACTTTTAAGAACCTACCCTAAAATTACTCTTAAGCCCATCTCTGATGCTATTTTCCTTGCTTAATAATGCAGTATCCCAATCTCTCTTTCATGTGTAAAATCAATGGGAACACGATGCAGACAAAGTTTAACCTGACTTGACTGTGCTCAGGTTCATAGAGATAACAATCTATGTCCAGTGTGGTGGGACTGAGGCTTTCATCCAGCTGTCCCCTCTAATAATACCCATCACATTCAGGCTGTGAAGGTTTGCACTCAGGGAGCACATCCCAGGCTCTCTAGGGGTACTCCCTGAAATCCCTTGAGTGGTGTATTTGCTGAAAAACAAGAAGTCTTGGAATTTCTCAGCCTGGGAGTTTTCTCCTGCACAGCCATTTTCTTCTTGAGAACCCATCTCCAAGAGAATCCCTATCTAGTCTTGACTGGGCATTTTGAACTTATAACGTGTCTGGTTGCATCATCTATTTCTTTGGTTTTATTACTTGTGGGTATTTTCCAAGGTGTCCCCAGCAGCATGAGGGGCTCATCTCAGTCCCATCCCCAGAGCACCTTGCAAAGCTGCCTCTGTGCAACACCAGCCATAAGTAATCCACGTGTGTCAATTCTAGACACTCCTGACTGGAAGGAGGAAAGCTTTTGTTTTCATCAATATCACGTTTTTTTGGTTTTTTTTTTTTTTTTTTTTTTTTTAACTCTTATGATCTTTCTCAGTAGTGCTTTTGTCTGTTGAATGTTTATTAAGAAAATAATTCTTGTTTGCTTGTTAGAAGAAGAAAGAAGTTCTCTGCACACATAGGATAATATTTGTTTGATTTCCTGATGTGGTTCCTGAAGCCAGAGAGTGAAAATGTTTATATTGCCTCTTGAGATGACTATCACAGGAAAGTAGTCTTTTCCATTGTGTGTGTATACAATTGCCCAGATTTACTTACATTTTTAAATTATCACTATTATTTTAGTATTATAGACCCCTCAGAACAGGCTGTTAGTGGTTGTTGATTTTTACAGGATACATGATTTTGTGGTCAATAATTTCTCTGCAAGACTTTCAGCAAAGCCTTTACCAAGTTGTGAGTTTGCTGACAGAGTTGAATTCTGTTTCTCTTCCCCAATTGGATGCAAGATCAAAACCAATGCCTACTCTTAGCTTTGGCCATTTTCTCTTTCCACTGCTGGGTTTACTGCAGTTACTACTTTGAGATTAATTTTTCTGTGAGGGAAGAATACTCAGAGGCTGGGAAGCCATTCTATTAGGCTGAATACTGTGTGTCCTGAAATGAGAAACCACCTAAAAATAATATTGGAATAATATCACAGAGCATCCAAACAAGCAAAAGAAATAAAAAACAAATGAAGAAAAGAGACTGCCTTCTGTGCCTTCAGGTGGAGCAGATCTGGCCTTCAGTAAATATTTTCCCTGGGTTTGTGACTTCATAGCTGAGCGACTCTCAACAGAACCACCTGTTTGCCAGCTTTTTACCAGCCCCAAGCTACTCCCTTCTCCCCCAAGCCTCCTGAAAATGTTCCTGCTTTGAGCACCCTCAAAACAAAGCCCCTGAAACTGCTGTGGTTGCCTGCCTGGCTGTCACATCCCCTCTTCCCTCCCACGCTGCTCTTAGCACCAGCTCTTTGCCTCTCCTTGGCCATTCTGGTCCGCTGAGTCCGGCCATTTGTTCACCTTTCACTGCAGAAAGCAGTTCCCCATCTTCTGGGGCATTGCTCTGGTAGCAATTTAGCAATTAGCTCTGGTAGCAATTTAAGAAAACCTGGATGCCAGCTGGGACTTCCAAGGAAGAAAAATAAGATGTGTCTGAGAGAAAACAGGTGCACCGCAGCTCTGGGTTTGGTGAGCTCTAACAATACATCTGATGAAGCAGCAGAAGTATTTTGGGTAACCTTAAGAAAAGCTGTCTCCTGCACTACATTATCATTAATAATGGCACATTCCTGGTTTCAGTAAGTGTATCAAGGATGTTTATTTTAAGGAGAAAGGGCACAGTTTATTTTGCACAGAACCTGCTTGGGAATGTTTGTCATGATGTGTCAGTGACAATCCCAAAGACCTGCTGTTGCCCTCCTTGCCTATCACTCCCTCCCTTGGCTCCCATCAGTTTGCATTCTTAGTATTGAACATGTCTCCCCCAGTGAAATGTAGGCAGTATTTTTAACAAAAAGAGCCTTCCTATAACTGATATCTACAAGAAACTGAGCTCCAAAAGCATGTTTTAACCTGTGTATTTTGTAAACACAACATGAAAAATTCACAGAGAATTTCTGTTACGTCCTGAGGCAACTGTGAGTCTTTTCCAAAGTAAAGGCTGAGGAGCTCTATGGTGTATGAGGAAGAGAAAGTGAACAAAGAGATGGGAGTCTACAGGTAGAGCTTGCAGTTAATATGTCTTGTGCACCCAGCAAAAGCTATTTATTGTGCTGTGGCTGCAGGACAGACAACCTCATGGAGGCACAGCCTATTCTGCCAGCAGGTTTTTTGATGGCTTAGGAACTTCACCTTCCTGAACAGCAGAAGGTGCACTCACCTGGACTGTGCTGCTAGCACAGGTAATATCAAGTCCCCAGAGTCCCACCATTGTAACAGTGTCAGCTATAGGATGTGTATTCTCCATGCCCTGAGCTGACCTTGGGTGTGCAAAGCTTTGGCGAAGCTTTACTGTGTAGACATAGCCTAAGGCAGGTAGGATTTGCCAAACGTGGTGTTTAATGAGACAGCCAAGTGTGTGTAGCACACAGCAAGTTCAGTAAAGCCCCTGAGGGCTGGGGTCCGAGGAATGTGCTGTGATGGAGCAAAATAAACCGATGATCCTTTTCATCCACCTCCCTGGTTAAGCTGGGCCTGGCTCCTCAGGGATGCAGCAGGGTGGGGCTCAGAGCACAGGGACACCAGCAGAGTTGCCTGTCTCCTGAAGTGTTTATTGGTGCCTGTCTGCACTGACCGGGCTCTGTCCTCTTGTCTGGGTGCTCAGGGCACAGCCGTGTGCTCAGGACACTTCCACAGGCAACAAGAGAGAGGCCCAGAGGTGCTGTACCTGGCGTGGTACAGAGCCAATGCAGAGCCAGGCAAAGGCCATGCGGTGTCATGGAAGCACTGCCCAGGCCAGGGGAGGGCGAGCCCAGAGGGAGGATATCAGGCAAGGACTAGAGATGGCTCAGTTGGGAATTTATTCCCTTATGAGCTCCTGGTATAGGATTTTTTAATGTGGGATCCCCATATGAGGATGCTGTAATTTGGTGCCACTACAGAGTAATCAAGTATGTCATTTTTTGGTTAGAAACATACTTATTCTGAATAGCATATTTTCTGGTTTGAACAGTTTTTTATCTCGAGGACTTGGGGTACAGCAGCTGCATTTTACTGTATTCCCCTGAAATGTTGTGGCACATTTCATTACAAATTCTGTACCTCTTCTGTAAGTAAGCCTGCACCTCTGCAGAAATGAGGGCATCACGTCACACACACACAGTTCAAACCTGCCTCCTGCCTTGGAATTCTCAACATTTCTACAGTTGGGAACACGAAGAAAAGATTAACAAGTGGATTTCTAAAGGGTTCCAAAGGACAAGTGAGGTTTTTGTGAGAGGGTCTATTTTGTCTTTTTAAATCTTTTAAATCTTTTTTTTAAAGGCAAATTCTTTCATGTTTTCTGCTAGAAGAGCTGCTCACTGGTCTTGTGGTTTGTGGATGAGGAGCAGAACCCATTGCTCTGTACACAGAGGGAAAGCACTGATCACTGAGTGAGGCTTTCCTGTCTTTAGCACCTGCTGGGAGATGTAACACCTTTTAAATCTCAGAAAATCACACTTGATTAAATTTTCCTTCATTTCTAGATAAAGTTCTTTTCTCCTTTCATATAGCTCTTGTTCTTTTAGGTTGATTTAATCATAGGTTAGAACCATTAGAAACATATGGTCTGAGAGACCTCCTGTATCGGCATCAGACCACACCCAACAGATTTGTCTGTATTTTGCTGGCAAAAGTTTAAACTGCAAGGAGAACCTTATGGGAATTTTAGGAGTTGCAGTTCTAAAAACGGAGCTCTCTCTGAACACAATCTCTTTGAACGTGAGAGAAATTAGTTCTGTTTCATCAAGGAGATAAGAAAATAAACATGATCATTCCTTGGCTCTGAAATGCTTTTTTTTTTTCAACAAAGTAATCTCTGTTTGGAAAGACATTTAGAGCTTGCCTGCTTGACAGTAGCTTGCTCTCTGAGACTCATCTGCATATTTTAAGGAAAAATAGACTAATGCTGCTTATTTTGTAGAATTTGGAAATGTTTTGATAGGACGCTGTGAAGCAAACAGCAGTTTAGGCCAGAAGGAAGGCCTGGAAGGTGGAAGCATAGCCCTGGAAGGGTAGGACACAGCAGAGAGGGGGAGGAAAGATATTGAAGTGCTGCCTGCCTGGCTCTTCCTTCTCCCATTTCTGCTCTGTGAGCACAACCTGAAGCAGATCCCCTGCTGATATGGAGGTCACACGGTTTATTTCTGTCACACTCACGTGGCCTTGCCAATACCAGGGCAGCATGAATCAGAAGTTTATTTTAAAACCAAAAATATATGGTGTCACTTTGTATTCTGATAGCATCCAAGGACCAGTTAGGATCAGGGGCTTCGTCTGCCACATGCTGAATTTATTACACATGAACACGTGTGATGTTGTTGATCCTCTGAGCAATTTCAACCCAAGATGCAACGAGCTGTAGGAGGAGAAGGGAGGGCCAAGGAACTGAGTATTGGGTGGTCTGCATAATGCTGGGAAGGAGGCAGAGAGCTATATGCAAAAAACTGTCACTTAGAACTTATTTAGGCAAGTAACTGAAAGACTTGGAACAGAGGAAAAGACCTTCTTTGTTTAACTAAACATTAAAGACATCTGAAAGATCTGGGGTTGATGTGGGGCTGGGGTGGGAGGAGGCAGGACAGGCAGCAGATTAATGGCATTGTTGCAGCTTGCCCATATGGTGTTTGGGCTCTATTTCCTCAGCTATATTTATCTGGTGGGATATTCTTGATACAAACTTGATCAGGAAAAATAAAATCAATTTATTGGAAAAGGGCAGCTTCATGAGAATTGTATGATTGAGCACCTGCTGTTTTTCAGAGCTCGTGACCTGTGTGTGCAGGTGTCTGACAGCAGCCATGATTGCTAAACAAACTGGAGAAGAGGTGAAGACAACTTGTGCTGAGGATGTAAAATGGGGAGGAGAGAGAATGAAACCAGTTTGTCACATGTTGCAAAAGCGTCTCTCTCTCTTTGTCACATCTTCCACTTATTAATTATTCTCTCCAGGCACTCGAAAAGGCAGAAAGGCAATTAAGTGATCTGTGCATAAATGCTACTGCCATCTCCAGAAGAAAGAAATTAATGCTTGATCAGAATAAGGAATTTATTAAACTCTGGCTGGTGATACCCTCCTTCAACCTAAGCGCCACTGCTGGAATAGGATATTCAAAATCTTTCTGTCTCCTGGAAAGTCCATGGAGTTGGAGGCAGTACAGTGGAAGCCTCAGCTAGGTATGTAGCATTCAGCAGCTTCATGAGCTTCCAGGAAATCTTTACAGCTTTTGTAATAAAAATAGCATTCATATATGACTTTGTTTATGGTGAGGCCCCAGGGTGAATTGTTTGGGTTTTGTCTGTAAAATGTCTTGCCAGTTGGTCTTGCAGAGAACAAGTGTAAGTTGGAGCCTCATGGAGTTTAAACTTGATGAGAAGGAAATAATATTTGAAGAGAAATCAGATTTTGGACCCAGCAAGTTTGACATTGGTTAATGCTGCCAGAGTTTGAATATTATTGAATTCAACAATCTTTTCCATCAAATTCCAGAATCATCTGGAACATTCCCTCTTACGTGAAATAAATGCTTGCAAGCTGCCAGGTGATTAACTCTGTTAACTGAGATGTGAGGGTGTCTCAGGAGACTCTGCTTTGTTTTGCTACTGTAATTTCCAGTAAAGATTTGGTCAAGACTTGAAACTGTCTCAAATGATGTATTTTGCAGCTTTAAGTTAAAATTCAGACCTGCCAAAAGGTTCTTGATTGTTAGTTTTTCTGGCTGAAACCACCTAATTTTTCCACTGTGCTTTGTCCATGGAGTTATGGATCACTGTTTCATCTCTCTAGCTTCAGAAAAGACAAACACTGTATCATCTTCTAAGTGTGAGGGGGGAAAAACCTACTAAAATATTACTAAGAATTTTCAATGGATTGCAAATTAATCAGATATTGTACAAATGAACACTGAAAGTGTAGGCCTAGTGAAAAGATTTAAAGCCTAAAAGAGACAAGCCATTAGTTGCATCTAAAAAAAAGTGTAGAGGTGGAGAAATTACTGGATTTGAGGAGGAATCTAAATTGAGAGGTCGTTTGGCAGACAAAATGAAAGAATAATCAAGCATAAAGAACAGCAAAAAATCAGTGACAAAGCAAAGCAGAAGTAAAATTAGTTAAATTAGTCACATTTGCCTTTTCACAGCTGAAATACAGTTAAAGAGAATTAAACATTATTAATAGAAAAGAAATGCATTTGGAATGAAAAAACTTCAGATACATGTGACCATTGCTGCTTTGTAAACCATAAAAATACTATTTGTAAAGAAATGGTGACTGATACTAGGGATTTCAAGAACCATTCCTTCTGTGCATTATCCTTCAGCTGCCTCCCACATCAAGGTGAGTGATGGGTCTTGCTCTTCCCACACTGGTTTGAGTTTGGAGATTCCCCAGGGTAAGCAGATTACAACTTTCTGAGAGGAAGGGCCCAGGACAGGATGAAACTTCTTTCTGTTAGACTTCAATATTCAAGAGATGAGTTACTACAAGGAGTGGTATTGAAAAGACAAAAACCAATTTGCTTGAAAAATACATTGACAACATGCAGTAGGAAAGAGGAAATGTCTGAAATTTTGCTGAAGTGTTGCAATGTCAGATAACCTCCAGCATGGGGCGTGGATGACAGAGGAGGTGATGTGGCAGTCAGATAAACTGAGGCAGGATCTCAAATAGATCCTTCAGGGAAGGGCCAGTTGAGTTTTCCAGGTCAGCACATGAAGCTCTCAGCATCCTTCATTACGTAACCTGGGCAAGAGATCCTGCAGCCTCCTGGGCGTGAGCCAAGGTGGAGAGCTGCAGTGTAGGAACCTTCCCTGGCAGGAGCAGGAGGAGATGCAGGACTGACCTAGGAGGTATTTCCCCTACTCATCAAAAAGGAACAGGCACAGAGAAGCCACGGGGAGCACAGATTGCCTTCTGTGCAGCTCGAGTGTCTCACCTTCTATTTTTAACTGTCTCGTGGAAGCATTTAGGAAAAGCAATATAAAAGAGAAAGAATGTAAATATTATGGTTTCAAGGATATCAGCCCCAGTCCAAGTGCAAAAATCTGCCTTTCAGTGAAAGCTTTGAGGGGCTCCTAGTTCAAAGGATTCCAGAGCTGTAGAGAGGCAGCTATGCACATTACTTTCTTCTCTATCAGTTAGCCCTTATTGATGGCAGCCAAGTTAAAATAAGGAAGACTGTCCCTCTTAAGCAGTTCTGAGAGGATAGAAACAGTGCCACGGGAAAGAGCAGCTACAAGGTGGGAAATACTTTTTCAAATGACAGAACAATTTTTCTGCTGAGGTTGGAAATGTCAGTGTTGAACTTTTGCTCATGCCTCAGACCTCCTGAAGCAATTGGCTATTTCAGTGTGTGGCAAAATACTCAGGAAAACTCCCCACAGTTATAAGGCTTTGTTTTAGGAGGGCTTTTTGTTCTGCATAATTGTGATGATCTTATTCTAGTTTTATCTTTCAGGATTAAAGGACTACTGGCAGATATTTTAGGATTAAAATGTGGGTTAGACTTGGCTTTTTGTTTTGTTTTTTTACAGAGTCTGATATGAGTGGGAATATCTGTGAACTGGAAAACACATCCACAATACCCCTGGAAACCGCATGTTTTTATTTAAATGCAGTCCTGCTGTGTTTAGTGTCAGAGCTAAAAAGGGAACCTGGTATGAACAGAAAGTGAAGCAGAAAACTACCATTTGGCTTCCCCAAATCAGTGAATGGCAAAATCAAGAGATTGTAAGACGTGGATACTTAAAATGTTTTGGATTTAATCCCACTTTTTGTTGTTAAAGCCTCACTTTTAAAAATACACTCTTTGCTAAAATAGCATCTTATATATCCACAGACTGGAGAGCAGCCTCCGTAAATTCTGGCCAATTAATTCTTTGCTAAACTAGCATAAGTTCAAAGATTCTGCTAGTTTTTTGATTTATTTCTCATATCTGTATCCACGTAAGGTCCCTGTGTTGACAACATGAAAATGCTTTCTAATTTGTGATTAGCACAGAGCAACAAGAGGAAGGGTTGGCATGAATAACTCTTAGCAAGTAAGGTATGTGATTCTTTTTTATCTCTCAGCCAGGGCTTTGTCAGAGCAGAGGACCTGAGGTTGGTTAATACTCAGACAGGCTGCTGAAGTTCCAGTCTGGTTTTCTAATTTAGAAGTGCTACTGGATGACATAAATGGTAGGAATAATTGTGAATTCTATGTGAAAAAATCAAATGGGATTCCTGGAGACTGTAGGAATAGGTCTAAACTAGCCCTTTAAAAGTTAAAAACAGCTTAAAAAATTACTATACTCTCGGTGTGAATGTTTTTCTTATATTTCAAGTGAATATTTTTCTCACCGATGTGTTGTTTAAGCTCATGTTATGATATTTATTTCCAATCTAGTTCAAGGAAACTAAAAACACTGAAGAGCAATCAGTGAGCTATCCTTGAAAAAATACAGGACTGAGAGACTGGACAAAGCCAGCAAGAAAAAGGATGTTTAGTCTTTTCAGAGCCCTTCTCATCTCTGGGAAGACTGCAAGAGGAAAAGGTTGAGGGCAGATAATGCTAATACAGGTTTGGGGAAAATATTGGTCCTATCGTGTTTCTTTTCTTTTTTCTTGTCTTGCCTTTTTTTTTTTTTTTTTTTTTTTTTTTTTTTTTTTTTTGTCTGCTCTTATTTTCCCTTTTTTTTTCCACTGTGCAGTTTGAACAGAGAGCAACATAGAAAACCCAACAGACAATCTGTAGCCAGAGTGTCCTGCAGCTTCAGCACAGACTCTTAGAAGATGCTTCCCTTCCCTCATCCCTAAAAGCAAAGGTAATCTTAATTTATCTTGCTTCTCATCTAACCTGTCAGAGAAGGCAATATTTCAAAAGTAGCAAGTTTATTTGAAAACCATTGAGTCTTGCAATGGATTACCTGGGCAGAGGGAATAACTGAGCTGGAGATGGTGGGGGACTCTCAGCAGTCTCAACTGGTGAAAGGAAAAGATTGGTGGAGAAGGGAAAGCCTCCTGTGCCTACTAAAATGCCATGTACCTAGGACTGGTCCTGTGTAAACTGTCAGAGCTCCCAAGTCCTGGCTTTTTATACTGTACTTGAAATGAGACCAAAGGATGGAAAACTGGTTGTCTGAGCTGTTTTGAGATTTTTTATTATGTTCAGGGATTAATTTGGATGACAACAATGGTGTTTTCAGTGCTACAAGTAGAATTAAATAAGCAGTCTGGCAGAAGATCTGAGAAGCAGAAAGTGAAAATAAATAAAATGGAGCAGTGAAGAATGCAGAAAGAAACAGAAAGTGTTCAAAGGCATGTAAATGCCGTGAAGGCTGAAGCCAAATTCATATGCAAATACCTAAGGTACAAATACCTAAGGTACAAATCTTCCCTCCTTTTCTCCTTGCCCTGACCAGGTGCCTATGCAGCCCCTTGCCCCCTCTTGTGTTTAGTCTCGTGGCAGAATTTAAGCAATAGAACAGAGCAAAAAGGAGGCAGATGTGACTATGTGGGAAGTTGCTTTGCCACTCAAATGTGTATGGGAACCACATCTTTTCCTGTAGTTTGTGGAAGGGGGATTTATTCTTTCAGCAATTTGAGAAAGACTTATGATTCCACCTGGCTATGCACAATAGCTTTTCTGTCTGTACTCTTTATCTTTCCTTGAGAGCTTTCTGACTAAGTTATTTTCCTCCTGGGATGTATAAAGTATACTCTCACCTACAGTGGGATAAAAGACTCTTGAATACAAAGGCCTCTGCTGAAGGCCTTTTGCAAGTATTGTCCATTCCCATCTAATTTCACCTGGAGCTCATCTGTAGGGCCTTGTTCAGGCTGGGGCATGTGGTAGGACTTTAAAAACTCAAAATGGTGTAGCTGTGTGCTGTGATACTCACTCTAGGAAGTTCACACCAAGGCTCTAAATTAGCAACCCATTTAGGCTTTCTAATTGTAATGGTTTTTAAGTCATCTCACTCCAGGCAGTGGTACGGTGAAAGCTGAAATCATGCTGGAGTGCTTTGCTGGCTCACAGCCCAAGCTGGCTCTCAGTGTGTTATAGGCAGCCTTTCCTGGGATGGTGGTGAATTAGAATTGTGGTTAAGTATTTCTAGCAAGATGACAAATCACCTCACATCTAAAGGCTTTATTGCTTTTTCTGCTGTCTATGAACTCAAAAACGAGGCCATTTCTATGAAAAATGGCACTTGAGAATATGAAATTACCAGAAGAATTGGGGATCTCTTTTCTAGCAGAAGCTGAATGCACAGTGAGCAACCCCTTTTGAAAAGAGGACATTGTTACCGCAGGAAATAGTAATCACACAATTGTATAAAGGTTTGGACCTGCAAAATCAACCAAATTCTGGGAAATACATCTGGTTCTAAATTCAATTTATCTTAGTGCCCAGCCCTGCACAGAGTTCTGCCCAGAGCTGGTGTGAGAGGGCTTCAGAGAAGCCTGTGAACCTACATGTCTGTGTCCAGTTCCTGCTGATGTTTCTCTTCTCAATTTGTCAGTACAGAGCTGCTTTGTGAGTCCACCCAACATCCTGCTCCCGAAGAGGAGATTGCTGTTTATGAAACAGAAAGTAAGTCGTAGCCAAGAGTTACACAGTATTAAGAGTTTCTACTCTTCTTTGTGTGTTTCGCCAGACACTTTGGTTGTGCTCTAGCAGGTACCCCAAAGAGCCAGACTCTTCTGTAGTCTGTAGTTGCAGTGAGTAATCTGAAACCATGTAATTTATTTAACGCCATTTCACTACTTAGCTTGCAGAATCTCTGTGAGAAATATTCCAGGTCCCTTGACCTTGTTATTTTCAGATTTGTTTTGAACAGCATGCCTGGAACATGTGTTTCATGTGTTATATTTCCTCTGTGGATTCATCTTTGACATTCAATGTGTGAACTTTTCTTATAATTAGTTCTGATCAGTAGAGCTAGTTCAAGTACCACTGCAGATCGTTTAACTCAGATTTCTTGTTGGCAGTCACAAAACACTCACAGGACACAGTGCTGTAGCAGAATTCTGCCCCTAACTCACTTTGTAATAAAGTCAGAGCATATTCAGGGACACTTTGGATGCCCACAGCAGGTTTGCAAAACCAGTGGTCAAGTATTTAGTGAATGTATTCAACACACAATTTACTCAGATCCCTTTTTTTATTTTTTTTATTTTTAGTTAGATAAATCTGTCTCTCAGCTGGATGAGGTTTTATTCCATGATTTCATAAGTACTTGCTTTACAAACATCTGTAAATTCAAAGCAGACTTACTTTCAATACCTTTACCAGTTGGGTTTGATTGCTTCAAGTGCCACCTGAGGAGAAAAACAAAAGGAGCATTTCAGTGGTTAGAGCAGACTCATTGAATATTGAAATATTCTTTTTTTCCCTTTAGTTGCTTGGGGTTTTGAGTAGATTTGAGGGAGGGTTGTGTTAATTAGTCATGGGAAAAAATCCAACCTAGCAAAAGAGCCTAAAACCCAGACTGCTCCGGAAACGGTGAGAAATTTTTTTCTTTACCTTTGATTGTATATCTTGCCTGCACTATTTTTGCCAACAATTGCAGAAGTCTTGACTTTCAGGAAGGAGAAGAGGCCTCTGGAGAAACGTTGACTGTTTTATTCATGATTATCTTAGTATCACTAAATAGTTCACTGTGCTCTCCACGCTTGTATCTGATGACTTTTGTGTCTCTGAGGGCAGGCAGAGCCGCTAGGGCAGAGAACACGGGCTGCGTGTTGGGAACGCCTTTTACCAGGGAACCTCTTGCCCATGGGCTGGGAGGCTCTTCCCTGGCCCCCAGCTCCCGGCCTGCCCGGCACACCCTCTGTGTACATTCTGCACATTCCAGCCGGGAATTTGCTTACATAACCCCGGCTGCCCTGCCTTCCTCTCCCCACACAGGTGAAGTGCCGGCTGCCCTGGGCTCCGGCTCCCCGCCCTGACCCACGGCCACGCTGCGCTGCGGGCTCAGCGCTCTGAGCCATTGTTCGCTGGCCAAGCAGAGTCCCAGGCTCGGGGGATTTCTTTCAGGGCAGAGTTAAGGCAGTTGTGTGGCAGCTGCAGGAGCCACAGTGGCTTTGTGTGTTACTGTACGTTCCTGAACTGAACTCCTCAAAGCTGCCCACCCAGGAGCTGGGGGCAGTGTGGGTGCTGGAAGGCTGAGCAAAGCACCCGGGGCTGCTGCTCTTTGCATTGAAATGCGTCATGCTGGGCACTGTCCTGAGCCACCTCTTCTCTTTCCACAGAGAAGGGAATGCTAACTCAGCTTGTTAAAAAAAAAACAACCAAAAACCAAACAACAACAGAAAAAACACCCAACAGAAAACCAGCAACCAGTCAAAAAGCAGCCCCTCCAAACAAATAGGCCCCCAAAACTTTTGAGATCCTTGCATGCAGATATGCTTTAGGTACTAAGAATCCTACACACATCTAAAATATTCATCCAGGACATGAGTTCAGGTTTCAGCTTTTTTCTTGCTGGGTGCTGGTGATTTCACAGAAGGGAGCATTTTTCTACTTGGATTGCTTTACCCATGCTTTCAATATTCTGTTGGGAATAACTGGTAGCAAAGAATTCTAATGATAGTGTTGTCAATGGCAATACCCTTAATAGATAAAGAAGTTCCTGCTCAATGGCAGGTTGCACATGCAAAGGGAGTAATAGTCTCAGAAGATTCTGTTCTATAAACAAGCTTATTGTGTTTTACTGGTTTAGGGTTTTTATTTTTAAAATTTGGTTTCCAAAGATTTTAAGTGTCTGCTTTTATCCATCCTTGGATTCATCTGTAAAAATTTCTGCTGGAAAGGACACAGGACAGCTTCCATTTCCAGAGCTACAGAGCATTTCTGGCTTCCACTGCAATTGTGGGCATGCAGGAACTTTAGGAATGAATTGTTAGTTGTTGTTATTAATTTATTTGGGAAACACAAACACTGTGACTCATTAACTCATGTCTTGAAAAATGCTGTACTCTTTCTTCGCAATCAGCAAACTGCTGGAAAGCTCTCCCTTCTGACACTGACATGAACTAGAATCTGAGCAACAGAATTATGAATGTGGACTTACTTCAGTAACCTAAAAAGCCCTGGAAAACTGGTGATGATATACAACACAGACAAAAACCCCAGGAGTTCAAAATCATGTGCTTTGTATCTTTAATGAAACCTATGTCTGAATAACATAGGACATATATAAATATGATGTCACCAGCTTGAGAACACGTCTTCCTGAGGTTGGTGTATTGGTTCTTGATCTGAGTTTTTAATTTGATGTCATCTATTTGATCATTAGATCCTGTTTCTTTTTAAATTCTTGGCTAATTTACTTTCATTTGCTGTAATTTCCATTTCCAAATTCTCTGATAAGTGTCAGCCAGTGCCTTTTCAGACATTTCCTCTGCATATAACCCAGAGAGCTGCTTAATCATAAGTCATATGTGCAGCAATATGGTTTTATTATTATTCATGTCTTTCTAAAAGCTGAAGCCAGATCTTAATTTGAGAGCAGAATAGCTGAGGCTTTGAGAAAAAAAGGATAGGAAGTCAGTCACTGTGGACCCAACAATTTCCTTAGCAGCCTTTCATAATACAGAGCTCTGTAAGGCAATTTTCACTCAGATTCTGTCACCTGTGTGTCTCTGCATCTGCCCTTTGGCTCTCGTGCCAGTCCTTGCTCAGACACGTTCTGTACCAGAGTTGAAGGGATGTGTTTCTGGAAGCTGGACTTCAGAAGGAATCTCCTTCCTGACTCTTTGCTGTGCTCCTTTTTGGAAAGGTCAGAATCCCTCTGGGAGGGACCTGTATGTCATTTGAGTCCCCAGTTCACGGTGTCATCTTTGAGAGTGGCAACAGTCCCAGGACGTCTCAGTGCCATAAGCACCAAATTTCCCATCTATGTTCTCAGTGAGGAATATAAATAGAAATCAAAACCAGTTGGGCAAATGTGTTCTGTAAATAAGCTGCAAAGAAAGGCCTCCTGGCTGCTCTGAAACTCCTCTGTCTGTGCTTCCATCAATACATTTTGTCTGCTGGTTGTAAATCAAAATCACTGTGTCTGAAGATACTTGCAAACAGATCATGGGTATAGAACTATTAGGAGAGAGAGATCATCTAGCACAGGAAATATTTTATTGGAATGAAGAAAAAAAAAAGAGAAATTGACTAAAAATGCATTATGTTTTGCACTGTTTAACTCTAAAAATAAACTGGGAAACTCTTTTCCTCTGTTCTTCTCCTTCCCAGACATGTGTACTCATAATATTTAATGGAGTGGAATTGCCTGAAAGAACTGGACCATTAATACACCTTTCTGTGGCTCCTTGGTACATATGTGAACAATTTGAATAAAAAAATGTTGATTTGTAGTGATTCTTAGACATCTTGTGGTAGATCATCTGTACTGGACAGATGGATTTGGTCACTGTAAGCCAAATAAATAAATTAGTGCTATCTTTGAAATGTATAGCCACAACTGGCATCTCTAGTTACTGTACTCCCCTCCCTCAGCTCAGATGCCTTCCCCTACACTGCTGAACTGGCCTAACTTTATATTCTGCTTGGCCTTGAGTCAGAACAGAGGACCACCTGCAGGAGAGAGATGTGAAATGTTATGCGTGCCTTTGCAATGGGATAAAGCACCAGAGTACCAAGTCTGCAAATATTTTACTGAGCAGGTCATGTATTAAGTAAAGCAATGAAAGGTAAAATGATAAATGATGAGGTCATCGTTTTAAAAGTGGTGTCCAGGTGGTGGAAAGCCAAAGGGCTGAGATGAAAAAAGAGACTTCCTTTCAACTTGCCTGGCTTGGTGCGTTGCCTTCATTGCACGGGATGAAGCAGGACTGTCTCGGGGAGGGTTTTGGTCTGGTGGTGTAGAGATCTGCCTGTAAAGCAGGAACCTTGTAAAGGAAGGATATAAATCTGCTTTTGACTGTCTTGATTCATCTTTTTTCAAGTGCCTCATAGGCTGCAAAAATGCATTCTGTATAACGCTAGATTTTTACCTAATTTAATGTAACTACTTGTGAAATGCTTTAATTAATTCTGCCTGACAGGGCCAGTCATGAAGGCTGAATTTAGACATTTTTTCCCTCCTCCTTCACCCCATTTTTAACTCAAAGCTGTGTATCAGCTGGTACCTGCAGTCTCCAAACCAACCAACTTTCCAACCCATTGCAAAAAACTTCAGGTGAAAACTTTCTGTCCTGTTCTGTATTTTGGAATTAGTTTTCTGCCAAAGTACTTGGTTGCAGAAGAATCTAGTAACTGCAGGAAATGGGGTAAAAGGTGTTGGATTGAAGCAGGGCATTTCATGCAACTTCTCTGTCACTTCTATTATGAAGTGGTGTTAGTGTATCCCGGAGGGAGATGCTGTTTGATTTGAAACTGCTTCTCTCAGTTGGGAGGGTTCCTTTCATTCAGTGTGTGATCTGGGTGCCTGGGTGTGAAAATACACATGTAGACTGATGTGGGTAGCACAAAGGTATGGGGTGGAGGGCCCATCAGTCATTTTTCAAAGCACTCATGCTTTGTCAACTATGCAGCAAGCTGCTTTATTCTCCTCCTTCTGCCTGGGGCAGTGGAGCATCAGTCAAGTATTTCCAGAGTGAAAGTCAGTTGTTTCCTGGTGGTCTGGAGCACTCAGTGTGCTTCCTAAGGGTCACTTCAAGCCAGGACCGAGGTGAAGGCAGAAGTGAGACTGTGTGGGCAGGAGAAGGGCAGGTGAGGGGACAAAGCTGATCTTCTGTGGCAGCAAGCTGGGAGCAAGTAGAAAAGATAGTCCTGTAAACTGGCACAATTAAAAGAGATTTTCAAGAAAAGAATTCAGGTTTGAATAATATGCATATGTAATTTTTGCCCTTAGGCTCCCTACTTAAAGAATAAATTGCACTGATGTTCAAGGACTGTAGTTTTCTTATTTCTCAGGGACTTTGTTTCTGAGGGACAGAATTCATCTCTTCCTTACCTGTCACTGCCCTAAGGGGATTCCCTTTCCAATAATGTCTGTTGCCTCCTTTCCTGAGTGGAAAGCTCATCACAGCTTCAGAGGCCCACTGCCCTCATCCTGGCAGTTTGTAGTGCCTGGAAGGTGCTACCTTGTTGCATAAAAGGTTTTCTGGTGGATATACATCCTGGGGTGCCCGTGGCCAGGGCACAGCAGCGATGAAGAGACAAGAGTGTTGTGTCCAGCCTTGCTGTGCACTAGCTCAGTGCCAAGTCCTGAACTCTGTCTTGAACCTTCTTTCTGTTTGGAGAGAGGAGAAAGTAGGAAAATGCACACCTTGCCTAAATGTAGTGGAGAATTAGTCCTCAGGCAGGAGAATCACACAGTTACCCCATGTGAATTTATTTCTCTTTCTGCGTTTGTATGCATGTAATAACACTTGGAAAGCACACAAACACTCATGGCTCAGCTCTGAGTGAGGCAGTGCTGAAGCACAAAGTAGACAAATTTGAAATTGTTTGGAGACTTTTCAGAGCTTCTCATTATCTCATTTGTGCATTTAATGATTATTGTGGGTGCAGTTTTTGAGGTTTAGATGCCTCTGGCAGCAGTTGGAGGGAAGAGTCCTCCCTGCAGCAGGGCACAGTGACAGCATTGATAGCCTGGGGCGTTCTGTGTGGCCAGAACAGGCAGTCCTGTGTGGGATGGGTGATCTGCTCTTTTATCTTGGGGAGGCAGGAGTTTGGAAAGAGCTCAGGTACGTTAAGAGTGGAAACACCCCTGAAAAACAGGGGGATTTTATGATTTTAAGTCATCTATGAACTTTTGAAAATGACATTGTCCCTGAAGTTCTCAGCAGAAACTCTCGGCTAATAAAAGTTTTCAAAGCAGAAAATACTCCTCACACAGCAGGGCTGGAGCCCCGTGGGTACACAGCCAGGGGGGGTTTGCTCAGGACAGGCTGAGGAGCTGACAGGGTTTTTAGCTGTGTTGCAATGATTTGTCTGAAAGGCAAGGAAATCAGAATAGCATTCTTATGCATGTGTCATAAACCCAGCTGAACACAGAGAGAGGTTTGCACCTCTGAACAACAAGGTTTAGATGTTTTTACCTGTATTTGCTTTTATCACAATAAAATATGAAAGTACGAACTGAGGGCTGCTTATAACTCATGTCCAACTCCTATCCACTTCCTTCTGAGTGAAGCAATAGGATGCAGTAAGGTGAAGAAATTAAACCACAATAATTGAGTAAAATTTTTTATGAATTAAAAAATTAAATTAAAACCTTATGTAAAAATTCTACAGATAAATCAGTTCTTTTTTTTTTTCTTTCTTTCTTTCTTTCTTTCTTTCTTTTTCTGTCTTTCTTGGAATCCACCCTGAACCAGATGTTGGTAGTCTGTAGTTTAGTGTTTTTGGATCCCTGCCCAGACTTTTACCTATCTTTTCAGCTATTTACATGGGCTTTATTTCTCCAGCTGTGCTTTCACTGATACTGTGCAGTCACAGACCTCCTCAGTCACTAATAGAGGGAGTTACTGGATTTTCATTGAGATGAACAGTGATACCAAACATCAAGTGGAAATAATTTTGTCTTTACTCAAATAGTAAGGGGATCAGGAGTAATGAAGGGTGTGAAGAAATCTGCTGTGGACAACGATAACAGGAGGAGGGAAGGGAGTGGCACAGGAATTTTCTTTCCAATGCCATCACAGAGAAGGAGCAGACAGCTGCTGCTGCTGTGTATGGGAAAAGGTGCAGGGGAATGTCTTTTGTTTAAAACAGACTCTACTTCCATTGTGTCATTTGGCGTTAAGTGATTTTTTTTAGGTTTTAGTGGTCCCTGTGTTTTAATTTCCATTAAAAATATTTTCTCCTTTTTATGCTTAGCCGTTATTAAGGATTTTTGCTTAGATTATTGATCTACAAAGATTCAGTATGGAGGAAATGAAAGATTATTGGCATAACTGCTCTGGGCATAGAGAACTGCTGTCATTTGTCTCTTGTGCTACAGTGGGACTATTTTGGAACAGAAAAATCATGAACCTACACATCCCTCCTCTGAAAGATCACTGAATATAGTTCATGGCATTGCTCAGGCAGTCACACTAAAACTTTTATATTGTGTTGGCATAACGTTTTGCACATTTCTGAATTAAAGCCTTGCAACTTGTCTCAGCTGTGAGGTTCAGGCTGGAGAGAGGAGAAAGTTTCTCAGCAGAGGGCTGGTGAAGGCTCTCCTGAGTGAGGCTCTATGATTTTTAAAGGTGTCGTGTGGCAGCCTGCCTAAGAGACTGATGCTTCTCGTTTGGTCCTGACTCTGGATTGGAGCCAGTGCCCTAGAGATTAAATATTCCACAGCCTGTTAGCAATCCCCTGAGCAATCTCCTGTCTCCAGGTGCTGCTCTTTTACACAGACTTCTTCGCAAAAGCAATTTCATTGGCAGGAAGAATCGGCTAGTTCGGTTCAACTGGAATGTTTTAATGAAGTCTCTCATACCAATCAGGCTGAGGAACATCTAATGGGAGGAAAGGCAAGGGAAAATGGGGATATTCTGGAAGGCTGGTTTGCACTGCTGTGTCTAGGAAGAGGTGACAGAAGTGTGTGACTGATGGCCTTTTGGGACTACCTAAGAACAGAGGCCAGACAAAATTAAGGGAATAAAAAGCAGTTCTATTTATTGAAGGGCCTTCAGGTACATTCAGGGCAGAGAAAGCCCCCCAGGGGCTACACCCAAAAACGGACCATGGGTCACGGGTTTTCACACTTTTGTAAGTTTGGTCCATTTGCATATTGGGGCTTTATCTTCCAATTACAGCTTCAGGTAATGAAATCATTCACCCCAAGTTTGTCCCTCCCCAGCTCACTTTTGTTTCCATTTCTCGGGATCTGAGACAGTGTGGTGTCCTTGATTCCCAGGCCTGGAGAGGAATTGTTGTGTCTGACTAAAATGTGAAGACATTAGCTAGCACTGGATATGGAGTTTAGAGTTATACACTAAAGAATTGCAGGATTACAAAGACATGAAAAATATAAAAGCTGAAATCTTAAGGCCTCAGAAGAATGCCTGTGATGAGTCTGGGTGTCTGAGCTAGCACAGGACAACCACACTGTTCTGAGTTTGCTGTGGGAAACGCAGAACTCATTATTTCCCAAACAGCTTTAGCAGTAACTATTTGAAAGAACACCCCTGAAAACACAGCTTGTCAGGATGGTTATAAAAAGAGGGCCTGAGCTGTGACCCAGCACAGCTGACAGTGGTGGCCCTATTCTTTAAGGGATTATATCCCACAATCACTGTGCTTGTCCCGTGCTGGTGGCTATGCTACAAATATCCAAAATTTATACCAATCTGAATATTTTGAATGTTAGTACTATTAGTAGCTTCCTCTAAGACAGTATTTCTGAAGGCAAGTTAAAATGAGACAGATTTAAAGCTACTAACTCTAGTGTCCAGAGCCAGAAGGAGGTGATCAACGAGTCAAATTGTATTCTGTAACCCAGATTCTCTCCTTGGTGCTGCTAAGTCAGTTACATGTTTTATCTTTAGAGCTGAATTTTGGCCCCACAGTTGCTTTTCTTCCACACCATTTTCCACCAAAGAAAAGGTATACTGCCTCAGCATGGACACTTAAATTAGCATATGGACTTTTTTTAGCATGTGGATTTTGATCTCCTTGATTCCTAAATAGGTTATTGGGAATTTTAAAGTTTTGTTAAAAGATGGAAAAAATGCAAAGTTCATTTGTAAGGGGTACAAGGGGATCAGTTTGTGCAAAAGTGTATGGCCACATGAGCCAAAAGAAACTGTTCAAAGAATACTCTTTATTTGTTTAATTTATGCAATTTGTTAATGCTCTGTTGCATTTTAAGAGCCTCTTGAGGCCACCCAGTTTGTGCCTTGGAGAGATGCTTCGTTGCAAACATGGCTCCTGTTAAAACCTGAGGTCTGGTTCTCTACTTACACTATGTTTGTGATTCAACCCTTATTTCTACAACTCACATTTTACCATTTTCTTCCCTTCACTTTTTATTCCCATCCCAGCAGCCATCTGGTACTTTCTTCTGTCAGCCAAGTTTCTGTTCCTTACCTGGAGCCTTTCAAGCAGCCACTCTCGAAGAGAGTGGATTAACAGTTGTCACTGGAAAATGAGTTTACTTCCAGCTGGAAAAGCTGTGAAATATAACTATTCATTCATTTATATGTTATGCACTTCTGCTTGGACACTCTTAATTCCATTTGAAGGCAAATACCTGGGAACAGTTTTCCTTAAAAATCTCTGAGAAGACCGTTAGTACCTTTAAAGTGAGTTGGCTGGTTTGACTTGCTCCTATTATGCATAGGGTCTCAACATAAAAAAATGTGTTCTTTAGCAGGCAGGTATTTGGGATTAGCCAGAGATGAGTCTTGAGACTTTAGTCTGTGTCACATTTAGTCCAAATGGAAGAGATTCGTGAGCGTTCTACTATGCTTATTTTTCTTTTTCCTTCCTTTTTTTTTTAGTAAAATCTGAAATTTGTATTTATCTTGCATAATCTTTGTTCTTTTTATAATAAAATTAGAAGTGCATGGGTCACTTGAGAAGCACCCTATTCTGTTTTCTCTGGTTTATTTTAAGCATCCAAAGAATAAAATTTTCTTGTGTATTTTTAATTATTTCAAGAACAAAAATATCTAGACTAGTAGTAAAAGTGTACTGAAATTACTGTAAGATTGCATGAGTTTTGGCTGTAAATCTTATTCACCTTGACTAGATCTCATACTTTAATTCACTGGGGTATAAAATACCATTTACATTAGTTCTTAGTTCACTTAATCATAATTAAATGACTTCAGAGGCCAATAATTCTTAGAGACTCTCTCTTTGATGTGACACAAATAACAAACTGTGTTTGTAATGCGAAGGTGTTCTAATTCACTTCTACATTTGTCCCAGCCTTATCCAGCATATAATGTTCTCTTTAGGTGCAGACATATGCTCTTGTTACATGCACCATATGGGTCACAGATGTGGCTGACATGGCTACATGACATCTTTTTTAATTTCATTGCACTATACCAAGGCTGTGTGCAGACCTTTTCATGATGTTTTGAAGGGATTTCTGCTCAAGATTTTAATTTTTTTTTTTCACCAGAATGATGAGTGGGAGGAGGGAGCCCACTTTTTCTGCTATCAGGTTATATTGTGGTAATAAAAACCCTCAGGAAGGTAATATTTTGTGGCTGCTGAATTCATTGTCACCTTAAGCATGGCTTCACTGCAAAGTACTTGTAGTTCCTTTTTCTACTACTTAAGCTTTGCCCTGCTTGAGAGGAAAGCTCTTCTGATCACAAAGGGTAATTTTTGGAAGGAAAAGTGCATGGATTCTCCATAAACCTGAAAAGTTTGAAATACAGGTTTAAGTTTTGCAAATGCATTTTGATTTAAATGCAACTTAAGAAATAGTTTTATAGAAAGGAGCATATTTAGAAGCAGGGGTTTGCTGCAGTGAATGGAACATTTGGATGTTACCTTAGTCAGAATATCTGTCTAACTAGCTAACTAGCTAACTAACTAATTGCAGGCTTAGTGAACCCCCAGTTTGGTTGTGAGAGGTTGGAGGAACAGAAGTTCTGAACAATAGTGCTGGTTAGGAAGTGAGCTAATAAAATTCCCGACCAATACTTGTTAAAAGCTCTCATCATTTATTAATGGTTTTTTTATTGTTGCCTTCAACAATGAAAAGGCTGGGAAGCTGGAAGCTGGGTTAGTTGTGAGAGGAAACATATAATTTATCATATCAAATTTGAACAGGAGATTATTTGTGTTCTCCCAGCAGCAGCAAACACAGCCATGGAGGAAGAGTGCCCAGGTTAGCTTAGAGGTGAAGTTGAGTAATTACTTGATTTGTCCATGGACAAATAATAATAATCAACCATGGACAGTGAATGAGCACAAAAAAGGATATTTGGATTAGGCAGTTGATCCAACACTATCCCTGTTCATCCAGCAAAACCTATTCTTGGCAAGAATGAAAACTGTCTGTTTCATCCCTCAAAACTCTTTTTTACAGTATATCATGTAGCCTGATGTGAGGATGAGAAGATTGAAGGACTCAAAGCCCCAAAGGACAGGGCTGGAGCACTTCTGGGTAGGGGACAACCTGTCACACTTAGAACATTCTTTGCTGCAATTTGAGGTTCTGATGAGTGGCTGATGGCTTGAAACTTGGTACTTCTTGGGGTAGAAAAAAATCATAATTAAGCCAGAAGTTGTTTCATTAAAATATTTTACACATGTAAAAAAAAAAAAATTAATCTTTTCCAGTGCATGAACAAATCAATGAGATGTGCAAGTATGGCATTTGTTTTTAACAAAGTGACCATGTGTGAAACCAGACACTGAAGGTACAGGGGGTGACATGGAGCTGCTTCAAGTGTTCTGACAACCCAAAAAGCAAATTTTGTGTGAGTGGATCTCAGGAGATCTCAGCTGTCTCAGTGCACAGTGAATTCCAGGGCATGTGGTGGTTTCCTGTCATTAATGCTATCTAGAAGATCAGGGCAATTCTTTTTATGAAATTTGGAAAGTTTTCATCTCAACTTTGACCTTTTATTTGAATGTATGTTCACTTAAATTTGAAAAGCAGAAGTAGATTGCAATTCAAAGGAACTCATTTGTTCAAAATATTTTGGAAAGGACATTGGGACAGTTTCAAAAGGTTTTGGCTTTGTTTTAATGGGAAATTTGCCCAAATTAATTTGCGTCCACAGTTTCTGTTTTACTGGAACAGCAGAGAATCTTCTTGTCCCTCCCCACCCAAATACACTCTTCTTGATAAATCTCCTTCTGAAAATCTCACTGATATTGCCAGAAATTGGATAAAAATTATATTCACGTGGAAAAAGTAAATTCAGAACTGGGTTTGAATTGACATTCATCACTGTTGGCACAGATAATTGGATAATTATACCAAATTTGCCTCTTTATTTTGTAATCCACTGGGGCTGGATGCTGCAAGTGGAACCATCTCTGGCCTGGATATCTTGATCATAGTTTTTCCATCAATACATGTAATACATTCAAGGCCCTCCTTGGTTCTTTACAGCTCTTAAGGAAATTGTTCCAGCTCACAGCACTGCACCTTTTCCCAAGGTTATTTTGTAAAACATAATGCAAAGAGAAGTAGCCCTGTTCCTGCAGAGGAATTGTTGAAGGTCACAGCCTTCTTCCTTGTTCTGAAACCTTAGGAGAACCTTAGGTTTGGTATCCCCTACAGACATTAAAAAGTCCATTTCAGAGCAGTGGATGTGGGAGGTGTACACATGAATCTTTCTAACAACTTGTTTACTTGAATAATCTGAAATTTGAAAATCCAGAACCTCGATTTCTTTTTGGACTTCACCCTTTTAAGCGTAACTTTGAAAACTTATCCAACAACATCCATCTGAAAAGTCTTCAGTCACTCTCTAGGATAGAGAATTTAGGGGCAAACAAGGTTTGAGCTTTGATTAATTTGATCTGTGTGACTGGGAGCAAAAGGTTTCCTGGCCATTTAGATTCCATGGGGCAACAGCTGCCAAAGTTGACCATGGCAGGGTTCAGTTGTACTGGTGTCTTGGGTTGTGGAACCAAATATGTATTCTATTTTCATCTGTTAAAAAGCAATTGAGGAGATGTTTTTCTTTATCTCTTGTAACTCAAGGGGAGAGAGGCCTGACACCTTCTGATAATGGGCCATTAGCACCTCCCCAGGCTGTACCCCAGCATTCCATCATCCTATTGTGAGGTGCATCACATCCCCCAGCAGTGGGGGTGGGGACAGGCAGTTTCTACCTGGAATAAACTGAGACACAGGGACACGAAAGCTGCGAGCTTCACCTGATTTTCTGGGAGGAAGACTGGACCCCTTCTCACCCACTGGACCCTTCCCACCACTGGACCCTTTTACCATCACTGGACCCGTTTGCTACAGGATCATCTCTACTTCAACAGAACCACATCTGCCACTCCAGGAGGACTTACTTTGGGACTGCTTTCAACACCCTAACCAGAAGGGTATCAGGTTGTAGCTCTGACTCTGTCAGGGTTTTCCAAAATTGTTGTTTGTTTGTTTGTTTGCTGGCTTGGTTGGGTGGTTTTGTTTTTCTACTACATTTGTATTATTAATATTCCTAGTAAAGAACTGTTATTCCTATTCCCAAACTCTTTGCCTGAAAGCCCTTGATTGCAAATTTATAATTTGGCAGGGGTGAAGGGTTTACATTCTCCATTCTAAGGGAAACCCCAGTTTCCCTGGCAGAAACCTGTCTTTCCAAACCAAGACAGCTGGAGCCTCCTGATATCTGTAGGGGAAGGGATGCCCATAGCTCTGCTGCTGGACAAGGAACTCATTTCCCAGCCTTGTTGCTGGCCCATAATATCCTGACACCCCATGCTGGTAAACTGGCACTTCATCCTGTCAGCTGCTTCTACATCAGCTTTTCACAGCAGTCTGGAATGCACTTTTTTGAGAGATTGCTTCTCTATGTCCTATTAAGGTTCAGACAACTGAAATTCAGCTTTAAACCATGGGTATCCTGTAAGGAGGAGTTCTCAGCACAAAGGAAGGTCAACTGAGAAGGGAAGCTGATGGCTGCAGAGGAGAGGTGAGGGAGAGAGGGAGTATTCCTCAGAGCAGGAGAAGTGAGAGATGTACAGACAGGCTGGGATGGTGGTGGCTGAGAGCTGAGATTGAAGTACAGCCATCAAAAGTCATGCTGAGTATTGAAAGGGAAGACTGAAGATATGATCCTCAGGTCCATTCCCAGTATGGGATTTTTTCACATCACAGGAGTCCTTGATGTGAACAACTTGAATTCCCCTGGCACATTTACCTGCTAGACCTGCCTAAACTCAAATGGGCTGATCCTCTTTTTCTTTGCAGAGACCATGAAGTGCATGGAAGGTTTCTTGTTGCTTTGTGATTTCATCACTCAAACCCAGGCATTTGGCAAGTCCTGTAGAGAGGAATTCTCTGAGCTTGGCTTCAGCAAGGCAGAGACCAAACTTGTACTGAAGGTGTTTCATGGATTCAGGACAGGAGCTGCACAAAGGCAGCTGAGATCTAATGGGACCATTTCCTGAAGTGCTTTCAGACTATCTGTGCCCTGAGAGGTCCTGAAAGAGGAACTGGCCTTGAGCCAGCAGCAGTCTAAGGACATAAAAAAGCAATTGGATGAATTAGATGGAATAAGCCATATAATTATATAACTGGATACAGTCAGAGGTAATTCTAGCAGGTTAGTTTTTGACTGTGCTCCCAGACATTAAATCTCCAATATCACAGCATAATTCTGTAGTCTAAATACCAGTACGAACTCAGAATAAATCAGTGGAAAAAACTTTCTATTACCTCTCAGAGAATGAGGGCTGGTGGTTGTCATTTTTATACAGTGAAAACCAATTGCACTTAGCCTTGGATGTAGCTGTAGATGAGGTATTTCTTTAATAGTGTGTTGCTACTGATCTATGGCCTCAGAAGGTATCCTCCATCTGGATGATTCATTCAGCTGAATTACTTATCCAATCCTAGGATGTCTAGTAGAAAAGCAAGCAATTAACCTTTCCTAATAAGAGCCAGAAGTAGGCCTTAAGGAAGTTAAAATGCAGGAGGAAGCTGGTGTTTAGTTTCCTGAGCAAGTTTTAACACCAGCAGATGGTGCTAAAATGTCCATTAAAAGGAAAAAAAACCCCAACAACCCAAACATCTCAAATTTCCTTAAAATCATAAACTGTCAGGGAAAGATAAATTGAGATACTTTAGCTAATTGCTGTGGAAAGTTGAATCTCGGGTGATGTTAGTCATCTTTTTACTTCGACTAGCTTAACACACATGAAGATGTGTGTAGCCCTTATTTTCCAGTTTGCTTTCAAGATGGATCAATTTTCCTTGAGTCAGGTCTTTACCTTGAATAAAGCAACTCAAGTATTTCAGGAATTTTCATTCATATGCAAAGCAGGGATTAAAAGCTTTGTTGTATCATTTTGCTGATTAATTATAGGAACTATTTACGATTTTTAGACTCATTTTCAGTCTGACCAACTACTTGAAACAACTGGCAGTTGTTCTTCAAAGGATATTGCTGTATAGTTTTGTTAGCCACTAAAGAAAAGCAATGTGGGTTTTTTATATGCAGAAACCCCTAAAATCACACAAAGAATAATCTTAAAAATACTTTGTAAAGGAGTTGTATGGTTAAATTAAGGAAACTGGCATAGGAATGAAGAAATATTCTGTTCTAATTCAACATTGGTCCAAAGTTGGTAGCTACTGAAGGCTGCTGGCCACTAAGAAGTGTGTTAGGAGAGTTTAGTGAGGCAGCCTGCAGCCACCCCAGGCAGTTTGCAACCAGAACAAGAAATTAAAACCTTCTTGACAGCCTCTGCAAAGGGGGAACACCATGAAAATGGCTCTGTTCCTCTTAGATCTAAATGTAATATGGATTTGCACATGTGGTAGCAAAGAAAAAAATGGGGGTTGAGGGGGTAGGTCATGGCAAGGAGGTGGTCTCAGAACTCCCCAGCAGTTTAGGGAGTGCCCACTTTTCCTTGGTTCACTGCTTGGATCTCAGCCCCTCAAGTATGGGATGTGTGTAATAATGGAGATGCAGGGATTAATAACAGGGGCATTTAGGGTCAGCACCAGGCACGTTTCCTTAAGCAGTATAAAGGAACTATGCTGGAATTTCTGAGCACTAATGCTGCAGTTGAGACCCAAAGCAACTGGCAGGAATTCCAAATGCCATATTCCAGCTTAAAACGTACTGCCCTGGGAGATTCGGGAGTTCAGGACTCTGCAACAAACTTGGTTTAAATTTAAAAGTCCTTGGCTTCATAACCAGTGGTTGCTCTGTCTCAGAGGATGAAGAAACATGTAAGTACTGCAAATCTAGAAAACCTGCAAAGCCAATCCTGCAAAACGACACTCTCCTTTCTAAGGATCTAAAAGTTATTCCTAGCAAGATAAGTAATATAAAATGATTCTAGCAGAATAATTTTGCCTAATGTATTCACAAGTGGTAAGCTACATCCTGGTGTCTCTTACATGCAGTTTGTGACAGTTGTGCCTCAATAAGGGCTGAGAAACACCACCTAAATGTTCATTAATTGTGTGGCCAGTTGGGACTGCACATCTGCACCTCCCTGCTGCTCCCTGCATGAAAACTCCTCTGCAAGAATCGTCCAGGTGACCGAGTGATGCAAGGTGTAGGTGTACACAGTGATGCATTATAATATCCTGTTTAATTCTTTGTTGGCAGGGATGGTGCATAATTATTTACTGACCTGTAGAATTGGTCACTGAATGACTGTGAGATTCAGATTCTAAGCAGCACTGTCATTTTGATAATTAGAGGCTCTGTCCTTCCAGAATATGTGTTCGTTAAGTTGTAATTTGCTTAAAAAAATAAATTAAAGACAGAGGTTATTTAGGAAGGAAGGCTTAAGACCAAGATTATATTCAAAGGAAATTAAAGACAGGAAGCCCCAGGGTATTCCAGCCCTGCCATGCAGCTCCTATTAACAAAACTGAAGTCTTGCAAGCAGCACAAATCGTGGTGTCTGCCATAAGGCTGCCCAACACTTTCTATTACTGGTCCTGCTTTCTATTGCTTATGGTTTTGCCAAAATTAAATCATTCTGGCCAAAATTTTCCATGCTGTCTGCCTTGGGCAAATATTTTTGAGAGTTTACTCTAAAATCCTCAGCCATTTCTCCAACTGGAATTAGGAACAGACAAACAAAAAAGAGATACTGTTTACCCACGTTTACAGGCATGCGTGTAGGTATGAAGGTAATCATGGCCATGTGTATGTACATGTAAGAAACCCAAGACAATTTGAGAAATATTAGTGCTTCCATGGTCTGCAGTGAGGAGGTGAAGACTTTATTTTTGAATCTGAAAATAATTTAACATGCAATTTTAACATGCTCAGGGGGGGTAATTTGAATTTTTCAACTGTATTTTTGGGAGGTGCCACCAGAGCGCTCCGATATGGAATCAGCTCACATGCAGCCTCTTTGGCAGAGCAGCTGAGCATGGGCTGGAGAGGCCTTAGCAAACATTTACATCCCCCTGGTTGCACTGGAGCTGTAGTAAGTCAGGTCAGAACAGAGGAAAACAGGAATGGCTGGTGCTCCTAAGCTCCCTGTGCTCCTCCTGCCTTGTGCTAAGGCACTGGAGAAGAGGACAGGTCTGCCTTGCTGAGGTACAAGAGTTGAAGGGCAGTGGATGAGGGGAGGAATAGCAGGGTGAGAGCAGAGGGGTAAACAAAACAAAAGGAATTTAGGAAGGCAAGAGTATGAAAACAGTGGGAAAAATAGTAGTGAAAAATTGGAAAGGATACTCTGGAGACAGTGCAGAGAAACAGGGACAGATGTGCTTTATAATCATTACAGCTCTGCATTTGAAACCCAGAGAGGAGGTTTATTTCTCCATCTCTTTCAAGTGGCAAATCAGGCAGTGTGTTGTGTGTCCTGGGCAGGCCAGCCACCTGGAGAGGTAGAATTCTGCCTCTTGACATTTGATTTGTGGTGTAAGCTTTTTAAAGGATTTATTCAAGTTCATAAAACCCCCCTTCTCTCTACAAACTATTAAAATAATCCTTACAATGTAAAGTCAAAAGTCTTATGATGGTTAATTAGGAACTTAAACTTTATTTTAATATCTTGGGCTGTGTAACTGTTCATTTATGTCCATTTGCCATTGACCTGCAGCTTTCACCCTGTGCCTCTCACACCGTGTTCCCATCTCCCATCTCATCACTGCCCTCTTCAGTGAACTCCTTTACTACTCTCCTCCCCTCACAACCCTGGGTTTTCCCATTCCTGTTTTGTTCCCCTTTTTAAACCATTCCCCTCAAATCCTAGTCCCTACATTTACACTTTCTATTGCATTCCCCTTTCCTTTCAGTCCCACGGACAGACAGAGCATTCTCCTATTGCTGAAGGCTGGCTCTTGGTTTCTTTTTCAGCCTGGCCATCTCTTCTCTAGCCTGGCTCAGGCTGGCTCTGGGAAAATCCTTTTGTCTCTTGGACAGGGCATGCAGAGCCCCTGCCCTGCCCATCACCAGGTGCCCTCATTTGCAGAGGTGTTTCTGGACTCCTCTTGGCTCAGGTTTTACCAAGGCAGAGCCATCCCCTCTGCCCTTGCTCTTGGCAGCCTCACCCCCTCACAGTCCCTTCAAACTCTGCTCCTTAGATCATTTTCCTGGCTCTTCATCCTGTTTCACACGTTCTGCTGTCTTGCTCTTCTCTCTTCCACTTGTTCTGTGTCTCAGCTGGTGCTGCATCATTTACAGCTGTCTTGGCTTTCCAGCACTGCGAGCGTTTCCCACATGGGACTCTGCAATCATTTCCATGCTTTCTCTTGCGATCTGAGGTGTCTCAGAAAGCCTGCAAAGCTCACAGTTTATTTATGAAACTTTTAAAACTACCTTCTATCAAAATGCTTGCTGAACAATGCTGGCATGCCAAGCTGCTTGAGCATCTCTATTCAGATATCTGCTGCCTTGTCTTTCCATTCATATTTCTCAGCCTTTTTTCCTCTTAGTTCCTCTGGTTCCTGAAATTAACCCAGAGTATGAGGTATGACCTGCCTTTTTTTACAAGTTATGTACAGATCTTACACAATAGGTCTTTTTCTCCAATCCTTGACAAGCCTCAGGCCATTATGATGTACATAAATTGAAAAGTAATTTATATGATCTTGAAAAAACCCAAATAATTTTGAGATTTGCCTTTTGAAAAATGAGCCTTAAAGGAGCCAGTATCACAGCTGTAGCAGTCTCATTTTATGTAATTAGGACATAGTAACCTATGTTGTCGTTGAGCATTATAAATATTTCTGGAGGATTTTTTTCTTTAATCTTATGTTGTGTGTGTTGTCTTTGCAACAATACTTTTTGCTATGGTAACAACTCTTTTATTGGAATCCAGAGCATGAACATGCAATGCTGCATTGACCCTTTTACTCCTGAGACAAATTAACTTTAGGAAGATTTGTTTTGGCCAAATTTTCAAGGAGGAAACAAAGTGTAAAAATGTGCATTAATTGAAAAAAGACTTACTTTTAAACAATATTTCCCAATATTATTGCCATTATTGTCCTTTCATTAGAGCCTTAGGTTTGAGGTCATTAGCAATTTTTTTTGTAAATCACAGGGTGGGGAATATTATTTTGCTCCCATTATTGTATTCTCATCATTTTGCACATCGGAAAGTAAATGATTTCTTGAGTCAAATGCACAACAGCTGGATGTTCCTGTACCCCCTCCCATTCTTTCTGTTGAGAATCAGCATCAGCTGTGGCTTTGTGCAGAGGCACAGAGTGGGATCAAGGCTGATTTAGCATCTCATTCAGCTGATATGAATATGTAATTATAATTAGGAGCTCCGGGCTCCATCAGCACATGTACAAGCCTGGAATTTAGGTTGTGTTTTGATGTATTATACCTCTCAACTCCCTGGTGGGTAATAAACCTGCAAGCCAAGAAAAGCCAGAGGTGAGAACTTTGTCTGGAGGTACTGCAGGGCTTCCCTGGAGGTCCTTCAAACAGTGAATCATCAATGTTGAAATGCTTGCAGCTGAATTCCCAGCTCAGGCTCAGCTACAGAAAGAAGAAAATTGAAGGCAAATTGGGCAATTGAATTGTCTACTCAGGGTGCCTGGTGCTTGACAGACCTGTAAAATTGGGATAACACAAAATACTGAGGGCAGAGAGTCTGACTGGTCCTAATTCTGCTGTATGCCAAGGACTTTTCAAGGTCTTCCAAGTACCATCTTTTCTATCCAAAGTCAATGGGGGACACTGCCTAGTGATCAAGGAAAGGCAATAGAGTCCAGGGCTGTTCACCTGGCACTGGGGCTTCCAGACCATTCTTTCCTGAGGCAGGATTTTGCATTTCATGAGCGGGCTTGGATCTCATTTGGAACAGAAGCTGTTGTGCCCCATAATACAGGTAAGGGTCTGATTTTTTTTTTTTTTAACACTGAAAGATTTTATAAATCCAGTGTATTCTTTACCCTTATCTTACCCTTATCTGTGAACTAGGAATTATTAGACCATTTTGTCCCTGAGCCACCCTCCCAATACCTCTTGTTTTTATTACATTTTAATATAAATAATACAAAAAGAGGCTAAAACAACTGGTTTTCACTCAGACAAAACTCCATGTATGTCACTAGGTTCAGATCTCATTCACAAAAGTCCTCCTCCTTCTCAACGAGGTTTGCACAAGTTTGAAAGAAATACCTTGATGGGATAGCCATTCTCACAGAAATTAGGAACTAGAACCTCCTCTCTCCTATAGACCCTGCTTCGGCCTCCACAACTCCTGCAACTCAGCCTTTACAAGAAGGATCTGCCTTCAGTTCACTGTCAGCACTTGGTCCTCAGAGGAACCAGGAATTAACTCTGGTTTGAGATGTGCTGGTGGCCACAGAGCAAACTTTGGGTGAATGTGCAATTAATCATCTCACCCTACCTGTGGGCACTAGCCAAGGTTTTCTGTGTGTTTTAGTGCCCAGGAGAAGGAGGTTACACCGATCAAATAAATTTTGCACTAATTTTTGAAGTGACTGATTAGAATGTAAGCTGACCTGAGGCAGCATTCCTGGCAATCTCACTCCCCCAGCCACAATGCCAGAATGGTTGGGATGGATCTGGGCAATCATTGGGTGTGAACCCCAGCCAGGGCTTAGGGGACAAGTGACCCCTCACAGATTCAGAGTCTGTCTTTCTGCTGCAGCCCCTTTGATCTTATGGCCATGCTGAGCGACAGCTTCCTGGAATGAGACTTATCTACCTGTGGGGAAGGGACTATTAAAGGAATAACCTTTCATATCCACATGAAGAAAGGAATTTCACAAATGCCCCAAAAAAAAAAAAAGTATGTGTAAATGAATGTGTGCTAATGGGAACTGTCAGCAGGGGAATCTTGTGCAAGCAATTCCCAAACGGATGCAAGATATTGTGGATAACCAAGACTGTCCAGCTCTGGAAATAAAATAAAGCATCCAGAATGGAAAATATATCTTTAACACACTTGCAAGAAAAATCTTCATATAAGGTAGAATGAATATTCTTCCTTCTTTTGAAATTCTTGGGTAAACTATAGAAAACTCTGCAACTCTGGAATGCTGTCCAGCTGCTATATTAATATCTGTCAAAGTATGCAGGTTCACAGCTTTAGGTGAATGCCAGATTATAGGAATCCCACTTATTTCATAGTTAGAGAAATAAAAGAGAGAATTTTGCTGCTCCTTCTAGATTTGTACCAGTCCTTCCACTTGGATATTTAGGTACAAAGCCACATCAGATACTCATGTGGGCACTTCAGAGCCCTGCCCGAGGTGCCTAAATCCACCAAAGCAGCATGAAACAAAGGCCAGTGAATATTCAGTGAGGAGGTCAGGTGGGACAGAGATTTTTGGAAAGGTATTGAAGGATGTGACTTCATTCTTCTGGACTTAGGAATTGAGAAAATTGTGTTGGTTTAAGTTGGAGGACTGGGTGGAAGTATCTCTAACAAGGAAAGGACTCTGTTCAGGACTGTGCAAATAAGAATTTTGATGTTAGGCTCCTAGACTCCATAGCTCTGACTATTTATGCCATTAACAAAGCAAAGATAATGTAAATTTTAAAGAATCTTACATGTGAGTGTAAATTGCTGATATTTTTATAGCTTTGGTGTTTGCATATTTCAGTTACTAAAGAAAATGGGGCCAATTATTAATTATTTGGCAGCCCCAATACATAAGTTTCCTTACTTCTCTATTTTTTTTCTATCCTAATTTTATTTAATTAGGAGACTTTCAAAAATTGTGCTGTAATTACCTGGTCCTAGGCATTATGTAGAAGGATGTTGAGAGACATGTGATTATAAAATCCAGACTGCTGTGTGCTGACATTTATGGCTTTCTCTCTCAGTGCTAACATGAATAGATGCTAAATTTTGTCAAGTTAAAATGTAGGTGGAAGGTTTTTGGTAAAAAGCAATTTGTATTTTTGGACAACAAACAGAAAAAAAAGGGCAGATACAATTTTCCAACACCTGCTCTGGTTTTTAACTTCTTCCATTGAGTCACTGTATTGTTCAGAAATGGTTTTCTGCCTTTCCCTGGAATACCTAAAATTGGCCTCTGACAGAAATAAAATATTAGAATAATTGGGTTCTGTCATTTTTCATTATATCATTTTGTGCTTGCATCAACATGAAATTCGTAGAATAGATGTTTCTAACCTTTCCTGAAAAATGTCTTTCAGGGTAAGCTTTTTCTGTCTACTTTTGGAAAATCAGAATATTTTATAATTATACAATCATCTTGCTAGAGTCACTTGTTTTCTATTAAAACATTTTGTACTGTTCAAGGTGTCATCTCAGAAAGATTTAAGAAAAGTTAGAACTAAAATTCATCTTTCTGTCCAAAAACTGCTCATAGAGAAAGATAAATGGACAGATTTGCGTTTTTGAGAATGATGTCAGAATTTCCCTCTAGATATCAATTATTTATTAGTTTTTGATGCAATTACATCATTCATCTTAAATATTGGGTAAGAGAAGCCTTTGCTAACTGTGGTTTAATGGATGAAGCCCCTGTTATTCCAGCTTGGAGCTGATACACTTGAGAGAAATTTGGATCATTAAGTGAGAGTTTCATAGAATCACTGAATGGTTTGGGTTGGGAGGTGTTGTAGAGACAGTCACAACATACAGAATGACCAGATATCAAGTTTTCAGAAGGCTCTCCTTTTTTATGACCCTAGGCTGTTTTTTATACAGTTTTTACAAACTTTGAGGGCAACTTTTATTGGTTAACAGCTTTCTTGTTAATTATTCTATGGCTTAGTAAAAGACATTTTACTTGTCCATCAAATCTATCTATTTTTGGATTGTTTACTTATTTTCTTTGCTGATTCTCATGGGACAGATCCCTTGTTGTTACAGGTGCATTTGTTTTTCACCCTCAAAATAGATTGTTGTGTTAAAGGAACTTCTCATTCTCTAAATAGCTCCATATGGGAATTTGCAAATGGCTTGTTAGCTGCACTTAGAAGAAATGATAGGCCAGCTTTTTATCCTTTTCCTACAGGGAGGGACCTCAAAGCTCATCCAGTCTCACCCCATCCATGGGCAGGGACATCTCCCACTGTCCCAGGTGGCTCCAAGCCCTGTCCAGCCTGGCCTTGGACACTTCCAGGGATCCAGGGGCAGCCACAGCTGCTCTGGGAACCTGTGCCAGGGCCTGCCCACCCTCCCAGGGGACAATTCTTTCCTAACCCAAAGGTTGCCATGAGTAAGGGTCCAGTTAAAATAAAATTAATAGTCAACCAATATGGTAACTGGAACCTGCTGAGATGTTTGAGGCTGATGTAAATTGGGGGTGGGGGACTGAATCTAATGTACTTTTAAAGTTTTTATCTTCTAGATTGTTGGGAATTAAGAAGGAACGAAGAAACCCGTAGTGACGAAATACATTCAAAATTACCTAAACCGAGAAAAAAGAAAAACAAGGTCACTCCTTTGAGACTTGTCAGGAATAATCCTCATCCTGCTGTGCTCTGCTTGCTATTCTTGCTCAGCTTCTTGATGAACACCCTGAAACGATGAGTCCGGAGCAGAGTAGCTGTGCCCTTCCCTGGGCTGTGCCCTTCCCTGGGCTGTGCTGGGCACATCTGGGTGCCGGGTGGAGCCCGGCAGGGAGCACTGCACTGACAGCGCCCGGAGCAGAGGAGCTGTGCCCTTCCCTGGGCTGTGCCCGGCACATCTGGGTGCCGGGTGGAGCCCGTGGAGCCCGGCAGGGAGCACTGCACCGACAGCGCCCGGAGCAGAGGAGCTGTGCCCTTCCCTGGGCTGTGCTGGGCACATCTGGGTGCCGGGCAGAGCCCGTGGAGCCCGGCAGGGAGCACTGCACTGACAGCGCCCGGAGCCCCGCCGCTCCTGCCCCGGGCTCCGGCTCGGAGCGCAGCTGCTCCCTGGCCCGCTTACAGCAGGGCACGGGCAGGTTAACCAAACACTGACTGATGTCTGAAAATGGTTCGAGGCTCAGCTGCTACCAAGACGTCAAAAAAGCAGCTCCGGAGAAGTGGCTGTGTCTGCGGGAAAGTCCTGCGGTACCGTGCCAGGGGTTCTGTGAGTTATTAGGTTTGCAGTATGTAAACAATGGGGTTTAACTCCGTTTATGTGTGTACGGCTCGTTGCTGGAAGAAGGCATGACTCCCACTGGCTTCAGGGAATGCTGCAAGTGCACAGTCTGGTGATATGGTTCATAAATGTGGTGCTCAAGCCTGGATTAACCCTTCCAAACCCAGAATTCCTGCAAAAACACTCCTGCACTTTCTTGTCTCAGGTTTGTACATCCAGGCATTTATCAGATGTCATCATATTCTGATCACTCCAGAGCAGTTTTCATGTGCACCTCACTCACGTGTGATACACACATGTGCAGGGCTCCATCCATTAAATTGCATTTGTTGCATTTAATTGTGTGTGAATTGGCAAATCATGTGCTTGTCCAAGAAGCTGAGCAAATTCTTCTCTTACACACATTACACAAGTTGTGTAATGGAAACAAAAACCTGCATATTTGATAATTACTTTGGATTAGATCCCCAGTGCTGGTGGATGGATCCCATGCCTAAAAACGGGAGAGTAAAAGGAAAGGCATTTAAAAGTTTTGCTAGACCATAGTCTTGGATATGGAAAATATAGGAAGCCAAATAACAATGACAGTACATGTCCTCGTTGTTGAGAGTGGAATGAGCAGGAGAAAGAGTAGAAAACACGTCTCTAAATGGTCCAGTGGGAATTCAGACACAAGGACTAAAGAATTTCTCTTATGGAAAAAAAGAAGGACAATGCTGGTTTATATCTGAAAGATGATTACAAAACCAGGGGCTTTGATGGGACCTTCACTGTAGGTGAACTGTGGCCACATTTCCTGGAACAGGGAGGAACATGAATAATTAGGTTTAACAGCAATTAGATTCAATATTCTGGATTATCTGAACATTTTTAGAACCAGAATTGGAGGTAAGATAATAAAAATATTCCTTTGTGGAAGTGTTTAACAGACTGTGTTTACGGGGATGAATAAAAATAAATAAAAGTAGCAGAGATGGAAAAATTTGGAAAAATTCCTAATGCTCTTTCACCTCAACTGAATCCATACTTGTCAGGGAAGGTGAGGCTTAAAAAGGAAACCCTCTGGAAAAGTCTGAGAGCTGCTACTTTAATCTTCACCTTCTGAGAAGTTTCAAATATCAAGAGCAGAGAGAGAGGCTGAGTCTCTAATTAGTGAGGAAGGCAGGTAGGACATTAATTGATTTGCTATGCTACTACTTTGACCTGAGCTGTGTTTGAGAACAATAGAGGAGCTGTAATGTTCTTCCACGACAGACCAGAGCTTTTATGTGATAGCAACTTAGAGACCTTTGATCACAAACTGAGGCTGTAAATCTGTAATTTTTATAATAGTAATTTTTGCTACATGTGTTTTATTTTTAGTAGTTTATTTTTTGCTTAGGAACCAGTTTCTCTGAGTTCGAGCTGCTTTCTCATTTTTCACAGTGTTCAAAAATCCTGAAATCAATGTCACTTTTTTAATAATGGCATAGTACAAACCTAGCAAGGTTTGTGAGGAAGTGGGATAGTCTGGGTTTATGTGTGGTCAGGTCATTATAAAGGTTAAAAAAAAGGAAAATAGGGGAAAGAAGGTGCAGAAAGACAGAGGAAGGATTACTTTTTATCTGTCCTGGATTGTCATCTAGGGTCTAACCTACAGTCTAACCTACTGTTTCTGTCCATGGCTCCACAGTCCCAAATTTCACAGTGAAACTCGATACTGTCACTGCACAGTCCTTTGAACGTTGCCTTTGGTAAAGGTGTTTATTTCTGCTGAGAGTTTCATTAATGGTTTAGAAAGAAAGATGTATTTAATTTCAGGAGAAATCTAAAAATAATGCTATAAAAGCAGTGTACCTATTGGGACAATTTGGTATCAAAACTGTTGGTTAACAAAAATGTGTGGGCTTATGTCTAATTTGATCAGTTTGTTGGGAAGGAGAATGAATAACAAAAAGGATGTCTCCACTCCTATATAATCCCAGCACAGAACAATTACTAGGAATTTAATGAAAATGTGCAACACAAACATCAGAGGTCTCAAAAATGAGAGAGCTAAGAGCTTTTATTTGCAAATAAAAGGTCCCTAGCACTGATGATAACTCCTGGTGATTGGGGTTTTTTTCAGAGAAGGACAGCTTTCCCTAGTGTCAACAGCCACTTTAAAAGAGATCAGGCAACCAACCAGAGTTCCAAAAAAAAAAAAAAAAAAAAAAAATATCTTCTGTTTGTCAGGGTTCCCTGTGTAGCCAAAAAGGAAAGACAGGGATGATCAATCACACTATAGAGAAATGGCTGAGATATTTGAGATATTGTGCCCTGCTGGGATGAAATGTCCTTTGCAAGTGTGGTCCAACATCATAATCCAATGGCAACAGAATGATCTTGGATCTCAGCTAGGCTGTAGATGGAAAACAACATAATTGCATGGTAAAATAATTCAAGTAAACACTGTTATCTGGGCAGGTCACTTTGGAGGGGATTTCACCTGAAACAAAGCAAACCATTTTTTATTTGGTAGAAGAATGCCAAGATGGGGAAATGGGCTTGCTTATTTGTAATGATTTAATTCAACATCTGTGCAATGAATAACATTTTAGCTGTGGGACAAGTTCATATATCAAAGCAAAGTGCTGCCTTTCCTGAAAGCAGCATTTCTTGGCTGTGGCCAGATGGCTCCGTGTGCTTAAGAGCCTGAAGCTCGTCTGTTTTATATGAGGTGATGGGTTTGGACATAACATTACTTGTTTATCCCTCTGCACCTTGAACCATGCTTGTGCTTGTCATTGTACAAGATTATGTCAACTGCAGTTCAGTGTATTATGTACAGAATTAAGGATTTTGGTACATGAAGGTCCAAATGAAAGAAAGAACTTTACATTTTCAGGAGAACATAACAGTCTTTTTGTTTATAAAGTGGCATTCTCTTTCATGGCCCTCTGGGTAGTAGAATAGAAAATAATACTTGTGGGTGGGAAGAATATCCAATCCTGCTCTGGAAGAAAAACCTTCAACCAAAGTAAGTTTTTGACTGTTTTGCAAGATAATGTCCAGCGTGATGAAATACCAGGCACCTAGTGCAGTCTCATAACCATTGGTTTCAGCTTTTCATCATGACTAACAAAAATTAGGCAACATATTCCAGAACCAAACCAAACCAAAATAAACAACCCCCCCAAACAAAAAGAAAAAAACAAAACCAAAACTGTAGGCCAGATGGTTTTTGAGAACTGACTAAAGTGGGAGGTGAAGTAAGCACTTGACAAGAATGCACAGGGAAAGGATTAATCATCACTTCATGTTCTATGGCCAAAACAATTGTGTCTTTGTTATCTGTGATGCCTGATTTTGAGTAAGATTGCTTGAATGGGCATTCCTTTTCAGGGACACTCAACTATCCCTCTGAAGGAAAAATGGGATTGGGCAGATGCAAAAAGCCTGTGTAACTCAGATATCCACAACAAAAAAGTCATTACAGTTATTTACACGAGTTCATCACAAACTACCACCATGGTATGCCAAAGTTAACAGATGAGCTGTCTGAAGCACAGAATAATGCATATTTAAATAGATAAAAATATTTTCCTCTCATATTAAAGGCCACACTGTATTTATTTGTATTTATTTGCAGTAGCACTCATGGAACAGCCTGGAAACACGCAGGAGATCTGTAAATTGTGTCAAGGTTGGGCAGCACCTTCCGACAGCACCTGCTTGTTCTGAACTTTTTATCTGTGTGCATGAAATGTCCTGGGAGTGATGTGAGTGCCTGAAACCATCCCTGGGTATGTTTCCACACACCCAGAGCTGAACACCTGCAGAAAGTTGGATGCAAGTGTTTGCAAATTGAACATTGCACTTCTCAGGGCACTCAGGGACTCCTTGAAGAACATTTATTGAACAGATGAGAGAGCAAACACTGGAAAGAAGAACAAACAAGGGGATAGAGGATAGGAAATCATGACTATACCCCCATTAGTCTTTTTATTCACATATGTAGAATATGTTGAATTTTGTATTTTAATGACAATGCTAAGTGTGGTCCACCAAACTATTTCAGCATGTTTAAATTTTACAGTCCAAGTCCAAAAGCAATGACCAAAGTTCTACTACAAAGCCAGAAACTGTTTGTGTACAGCCTGATATAGGCTATAGGTTTCTATGATAAGAATAACTTTGTGAAATAATGTCCTTTTGGGACAATTTCTTCTAAGGACCTGGCAGCTGGTTATTTTTGTGAACAAAATTAATACTTAATTCACTTATGTGCAGGTGGCTAGAAGTGGTCCTGATAAACACACAAACACACTCTGTTTGTCTTTGTATATACATATATATTATATATAAGTACAACATGTGACACAAATATAAATTTCTGAATTTTTATGTCCCTGATTAATATTATCTTGTAATATTCCATGATTATTGGATATATTAAATCTTGTGATATTGAGACTGTTAACACCATTACAAAAGCAAAGTTCTTTTGATTTTTTTTCATTACTCTCAGGGCTATCAGCCCTCGTTTCACATCCTGTTTTGTGAAAAGAGAGGCCAGTTTCAGCAGGTTTGGATTTCACTTTTGGGAGAGAGAAGAATTAGTAGTTCAGAGAGGGCTCAGATAAGCCTGACCTTAACTGACACAGTGTGTGTTAGTTTGTGCTCAGCCAAGGAGAAAAAGGGAGAAGCAACATTGCCAAGAACTTAAAAATCAGGACTATTTCAGTTTAGATTTTTTACAGATGACTTAAAAGACATACACATTTTTATAGTTAAGCATATTTTATCTCAGTGACCTCATATCAGGATACCCTGGGCAATCCCTTTCTGCCATGAGCACAGCCCCTGCTCTGGGGGATACTTCATGTGTGGGTTTTGATTCTGACCCTTCCAGCTCCTCTCATTTTTGTGGCACTCACATGATTACACTGGATGGTTCAGCCTTGGCATAAAAACAACTTGGGTTTCCCTGTTCCATCTTTCTGGGCTTTTTTTTTTTTTTTTTTTTTTTTTTTCTTCCTGCTGTATTTTTTTTACTGTTGCTCAAATAACTTTGACAATAAGAAACTTCCAAATGATCTCTAGGTATAAGCTGGTTACAGGTGAGTTTTGCAGTGGCATATAAGTTCCCTTTGTGCATCTAGGTTGGTGCTGTGCCTCCAAAACTGAGATAAAGGCACAAGGAATATGACAGCTGCAAGTTTCAGAAAAACTCCCCCAAAGAAAACATTCTTCCCTGATATCTGGTAATGAAAAATTAATGTCTTAGGGTTTATTTCCATTCTAATTCTCTCCTGAGTTTCAAAATTATTTTATTTCTTAATAACATAGCCCTTGGTGTTGTTGTCATTGATGAAATACCTGGTTCTTTTCATATGTAGCTTTAGTCTTGGTCCTAATTATGTCATGGAGCATTAGGTGTTCATGGAAGGAACAGAGATAAACACACTGCAGGCAGCAGCAGCAGCACATGCTCTGGTGCTATCCAGCCAACATTCCTCAACTCTGACCTGAGGACCACCTCTGGAGATAAGAGTCCCTTCTTATCAGTGAGTCCTCGCTTGCTCTGCCAAGACTGTCAGCAAAAAAAGGACAGTCCGAGCCAGCAGTGTAGTTGTACAGCAGGGGCTTGTTCACCAGAAACTGCTCTGTGAACACTAAAGTGATTTCACATCCACCACCACAAGATTTATATTGTAACATATTCACATTCCCATTTCAGAGCTTGAACCTTGGAGATCTGGCAAATGGCCAGAGCTGTAACTCATTTATTTCCTCCAGACCTGGCACTTCTGTAAGTGTTTCTATCCGAAGTGGATCAGGAATGGCACGCACACTGGCTATGCTCTGCAAACCAGGAGATGTTACCTCTTCAAAGGGGAAACCTTAGAACTGTTGAATATTCTCTAAAAACCAAACATTTTAATCATTATCTCTACTCTTACCTACTCTTGATGTAAGCAGTCATGCTATGAAATTTGAAATATTCATCCTGTGACTAATAATTTGCCTAAATCACAGATCTTTCTTTTCCTTCACAGATAGCTGACATGGCAGTTGCTGATTTTCAGTTCTCCAAAGTCACTGCCTTTGGTGGGAGTGGCTGGCTGACAGACCAGTTGTCTTAAAAGTTTTGGTCTTAAAGATTTGCCTGTCTGGTATTCAGTTACAACACAGAATAGCAACATGAAACAGCAACACAGGTTCTCAGAATGCCAAATCATCTCGAACAACTCTGCATTCAGTTTTCCATAACGTGCATGAAAAGATTAGAAATCAGTTGGTAATTTCTCAGTCATGACTTTCCAGTCATATAATTTTCCTAGGATGACCTTAATACATTTTATAATTTTGTTTCATGTATCTGAGTGTAAAATTGTGCTGGTGTATCATTTCACACTCCTCAGCTGAGGAGGGTCCTTGTTTTGGCAGAGCTGCGTGCTGATGTCTTCATGGATGAAAAATTTTGGTTTTATATTGTATCAGTAACTGTAGAAAATGTGATACTGGGATTTAGGGATCTAATCTCCTGGAAAACGATGGGTGAGGCCCAGCTATGTTATTGCTAAGCTTTGAGAGACAGGCTGACACCAGGGGCATATGCAAGAGCTGTTTAGTTGTTTGCTTGAAATTGCAAGTCTGAAGAGTATTTTTAGCCTGGCTCCAGCATATGTATTTATAGAACACCCAGATTCTCTCTATATGTTATTTTTAAAGTAAGACTTTAAAAAGCCTGAAACTTGAAATGTCATTCTCTTGGAATAGGACATTATGGAATATTTATTCTTCCTGTAGTGCAATATCTATTGTCTTACAGCCTGTATCTACAATCTCACAGCACAGAGAAAAGAAATCCTGATTAAATCTGACAATTTCACATTTACTATGAGAACATCATGGGCTATTTTCTGTTTCCCCAGAAGTTTGTTGGAATTTACCTTGCAAGATTTGTGAGTGCTTGAGGTTTGTTCTTCTCTGTATGTGACCTGTCTGTATATTACAGAAAATGTTCATCCTCATTTCCTCAGCAATGATCTTTGTCTTTCTTTTCTTCTGCATGAATTAATGTTTCACTGTACAATAACTGAAGATGATCAAAACAGCAGCCACTTTTCCACCCTCTGTGGGCCAAAATCACATGGGGTCCATTTTCAGGATGCTACTCCAAGGCAGAGCAGGTCTGTAGCCTCACTGTGCTGTGGAACAGGGAATTCCACAAAGCCTGAGGTCAGGCAGCTTTGCAGGATTCTTCTTAATGCTCCATGACACTTTGGATCCAAAAGCAGCAAATCCCAAGTTTCCCTTTCCTTTGCATTACAAATGATATCTTAATCTACCAGCACTAAGAAAAATATTTTTCATCTCTTTGTTTATAACACATTTTTTAATTTATAACAGAAAAATACAAAAGCAAGTCCCACAAGCTTTCTAGTTAATTTTTTTAAACAAAATGAGCTGTCCTGAGTCTGTCTACAGCAGGTACTGTCAAGACACTTCCATCTTGAATGCTTTCTATTTTAAAAATATTCTGCCCAGAATATATGTTTTAAATTTTTGATTAGTCTTTTTTAAGTGATAGGCATCTGTTGTTGAATATGTTGAGATGAGCAGGGAAAGTTTTTCCTACTAATTACCGTGTTAGCATTTATGTCACATTCCAAATTTATTCCCAAACTTGCGAGGTAGGTAAATAAAGAGAGAGATTCTCCTGCAGAGGGAAGGGCAGAGGTGGAATAAGAAGGTCGACCCAGGTTTTGGAGTCAGCAGTTCACAGTTCCAAGTTCTGTGCTCAGATCACTACATACCATTATACTGGCAGACACTGGTTCATTCAGCCCTCCAGAAATCTAATCATTTTCAGATTTCCAGTGTCCAAGTTCACAGTAACATTAATTACCATGCAGAAGTTTGGCTATTTCAAGACAATTAAGAGATATGAAGAGAATTGGTGGAAGAGTGAATCAGGGGTCATAGTGTAGTTCAGTATACAGCCAAGGAGCGCTCAATCTGAAAAATGAAAACAAAATACAAAGCTTGAGAGGAGCCAAACAAGGTCTTAATAAATAATTAGAGTTTCTATGTTTCAGGGAGCTGGGTTTTCTTGGCGACAGCGGGCAGCAGTGGTTTCTGAACAAACAAGATTGCAACTTGTGTCTCAGTGAAGTAGTGCTGGGAGCTGAGCACTTTGTCGTGCTGCTCCGGGGCCGTTTCCGACACCCTGTGCCAGCTGAACTTCCTCCGTGTACTGGAGGTGGACAGGAATGTGGAGCATTCACAAGATGTGCCTCAGCTGAGATGGTTCTGTGCTCCAAAGGCATCTCAGGTGTGTGGGACACTGCCAGGGACACTGGCATTGAGCTAATGAGAAGCTGATGAGTTGTACCTGTGCTTTGGAGTCCAGGAGTGCTGAGCTCCTGAACCCAGTCATGGCCAGGGGGCTCTTAAGAGTTCAGCAGCTCAGAACACACAAACCAACAAAAACCCAGGCCCAGGCAGGTGAGATTTATAGATGTCTGCAGTGCATGCACAACAGTTTATTCCTGTCTTGAGTCTGAGTGTGATAGAGGGAATAAATGCATTTATACAAGAGGCCAAACCCGGGGAACCCCCTCCGTAATCTGCCAGTTCATGCTTACAGAAGGGCTTTGCCACAGCAAGGTATTAACTGGTGGCAAGTGCAAAATGGAAACCTGAGGAGCAGGAAGCAGGCAGGGTTGCCTCTCTCCTCGTTATGTGTGGTGGTGGGGAGCCCAGACTTTGGATTATTGTCCCTTCCCATTCCCTGTGGGATCTTTCTCCCTCCCCACTGCAGCACAGGCAGGGCTGGTGGTGAACAGCCAGAGGGGTCTGGAGCAATGGGCCACGAGGGGAGCAGGGTTCACCCTCCTCTGCATTTGCTGCCTCAGCCAAATGCTCCTCTCATTCCCCCAGTGGCCTTAAAACAAAGCATCCCCCTCCTTCTACACCTGTCCCCTGTGTGCAGCTCCTCCTGTCCTTCAGCTCCCAGGGGATGGATAAAACAGGTACAAAATTAACACTTTTTCTTTCCCTACATCTCTCTTGCGCTGTCCTTTTCTCCCCTGTGGCCTCAAGGGGACTGTTGCAGCACTGACTGCAATCACCACTTTAACTCCTGGCACCTGGTGCCCTGCTGACTTTAAAAGTTTGTATCTTTAAGAGTGTTTGCTGTAATTAGAGGCGAATGTAAAAAACCTGGTGCCAATGAGCTTGATGGTTGCCAAAACCTGATTGGTGGTGAGGAGGGGTATGGATGTTGCCTCCTGCTCCTTACCTGTGCTGGAAGGCAGCTCAGCTTTGCTGGAGAGAGCTTGTGGACTTGACTTGAGGTGTGTGAGTACAACCCCCACCAAGGGTTGGAAGGAAAAGTGGAGTTGAGATGGTCTCATACTGCTGCTGACTTTAGTTGGATCTGATACACAGGGTGCAGTTAATACTGGAATGCTTGGAGAGCTGGTGAGTCTGCAAGGAGAACCTTAATTTGTGAAAGAGAGAAGACTCTCTGGGTCTGGGATAATTTGGGATTTCTAGGGAGGGGCTTGCTAGCTGAGCTAGGGAGTCTTGGTTCTTGCTGGTATGGCTCAGCCTTCCTAGGAAGACACTTCAATGTGTGTTTAATTAAGAAGAAAATGGGCAGAACAAGTGGAAAATAACAGTATATCTCAGAGCAAATTCCCCTGGGGAAGAGCTGTAAGTTGGCTTCAGATAGAAAGGCTGGGCTGTTTTAAGTGATCTGCTTTTTGGAGGTGAGGGAGAGGGGTACAAGTGTACACTTCAGGGTGTGAGGAATTAAAGAGCAGCACAGCTGCTAAAAAATTGAAGTTGATGTATTTGCTTCTCTAAATGCAGCATGTTTGCCAGAACTCTGCAGTTGGATTAAACTCAAAGCATATGTTCTGTGACTTCAGAATTATCCCACACAGGGATGCATCCATTACTCCTGCTCTCTCCTAAGCAGAACAGCTGAAGTTCTGGAAGTGAGCAGAGTTGCTCAGCTGAAGTCCAGCAATCCTTGCAGCACTTGCAGTTCACTCCTTAAACTTCCTTTTCTTCTTTGTCCACTTCTTTCCCCATACAGATGCTTGCTATTTTTTTTTTCTGGTGTCTTGATTTCTAATGTCTTTTCCTTAATTTTTTGCCCCTCTTCTAGACATATGGCTCTATCATTTGTTTAATGATATTCTAGGTAAATTAAGTTTATGTTCTTGCTTTTACATCCTTCATCCTACTTTCATCCTTTTGGAGAGGCTCCTTAGAAGCACCCCAAAATAAACCAAACTTTCTGTTTTCACATGAACAAAAATCAACTGCAATGAGCTTCTGGTTTCCTGAGATTACTCCTGTTTATTGTTATCAATACTTCTTTGGTGTTTCCTTGCTATTTTCAGTTTTGTTTAGATTGTAAATAAATTGGATCAGGGTCTTGCCTTTTTATTATAATTATTGAAAAGTAGGACAATTAAATTTTGGGTTGTCCTTAAGGATCACAGTCAATCCTAAGCTGCTGATAAATTAATTCAGCAGAGGGAAATTCATCTTTCTGTGTAAGGTATTTTCTACAGTCATTGTGAATCTGTAAAAAAGATGAATATTTTCCAGTGAATCATGAAGCATACTGATGACCTCAAGTTGTCTACTTATCTTTGTAACTGGCATGAAATCCAGCATGGCTTGGAGTCCAAATCCTGTCATTTTGGCTTTGTGTGTGTTCTGCTGATCACCTGCCTAGTGAAATAAATAAGTAAGATAAGCTTTTTGTCATCCTGCAACCACATCTGTTCATGAAACCTCTCTCTGGGAAAGTGGGTTGGAAACATTTAGGTGAGGATTTTTATTTTAGTATAGATTTGCTGTTTTGTAAAAACATAAGAATGTTATTGATAATGCAGCTACCATTGCTTGCAAGAGGAGAATCCAGAGTCTTTTTATTCTAAGTCAATTAAAGGGAATAAGCTCCTTACATTGCAGTGGTTTTGCCATTTTTGTGTGAGTCAATTTTAATATATTAAAATTGAGAGTGATTTTTATTTAAGTAAGAATTTAATCCTGCTACTTAGTAGAACTGTAGCTTATGAATTCTACTGGACAGAGCAGTCAAACCTAGATTTGCTGCAGTTACAGGAATATACTGATGTCAATACAGAGCTTATTGTGCCAATGGCAAACTGCCAGGAACACTGATTTTTTTTTTTTGTCTCTGTTCTTGCCTTGATTTAATTTTCTGTGACCATTTTGTCTCATCTGCACCTCTTTTCCAAATCTACTGTACCCAGGCTGTCCCTTGTGCCCAGCAGACCTCTCTGCCCTTCTGGTTTTGGGTGAGGCCCCACTCAGAGGGTCCTGACTTCCAGGGTTGCCAATGTTTCAGCTGCCAGCTTCAGTTCAGGAGATTAATTCTTTCTGTAGTCATCCTAAAGGAATGGAAGGATGTTACAGCATAACTGGGAGCTATTTCCATGTTCATTGGCCATGAGACAATGGGTGCTAGGATAGGTTGTGTGTGGCTTCAGTTGTATGTGAAAATTGATATTTGTGACCTTCCTTTTCATGGTATTCAGCACTTCTGACCTAGGGGAGGCTTCAGATCCAAGGGAGGAAGGAGATGCATAATTAAGAAATAGATTGATGGAGGAAAATAATAATAAAAACTGTTATTAAAGGTTTAGCAAGTCGAACACACCGTTTAGGATGCTGAGTCCCCTGGGGCCTGATTGCCAGGTACAGGGTGTGAGCCCCTGGGGTCTGCCCACAGGAGGAGCAGAGGAGCCAGAGGGCACCAAAGAACTGGGAGAAACAGTCATGAGCGTGGCCCAGAAAAGTAATGGCAATAGGACTCCACAAGATGCAGAGAAGAAAGCAAACTGGAAATTGTACATGATTAATCTACTTGCTGTTTTCTCATTGTGCTGTGGAGACTTAAGTTTATAATCTGAATTGTGCCAAAGGAATATCTGGTTTGTATTACCAATCTTGTCTCCATATGGAAACAAGTCACATCAAATGTCAAGATTTCTTATTCTTTTAAGTGCCATTGTGTTTTACTGCATCTTTTGATATCTCTTATAATGATTTTCTTTTTATTCATCATAAATGATTAATTCACTAGGCAGTTGGCCTCCCTTGAGTAATGCGGGGCTCTAAATTGCTTATTTTGCCAGAAAGTATTTGTTACTGGATCAGAAAAGCTTGACTGACTACTAAGGAGGGAATTCTTCCTAATAGATATTTCTTATGGGTAGAGCATGACTCTACATTGGAAAAAAGAGAGTATTTCTGAGAAGTGTTCAGTATTGTTCTACTTACTGTACAAGTTGGAGTTGTAAGAGGCACTTTGCTATTCCTGCCTTGTGAAGATGTTCTGAAAGATAAAAAAGTAATCTAAAGAATATGGGGTTTGATTGGGAAGGAGGTCTTATAATGCATAATATTATTTTAAAAATATCTGTAATATCTATAATTCATATCTATAATTCACCCCTTAATGCAGATAAACTATTAGGGTTAGATGGTTGTACTGGCACATTTTCTGGACTCCAATTTCTGAAATTGCCCAGAGAGAGGAAAAGACTTTCTGATTTTTGTCAATATAATTATATAGCTCTCAAAGGATTTGCTCCTATTTTCACCAGGAGAGAAGTAGTAGACTGGTAGTATGCAACCAATAAATTCCACTTCCTGCTTTCAGATCTCTCAGTCAGAGAGATGAAGGAAGATAAAGGAAAAAAGCACTCAAACAAAGGGGTGAAAGTCGTGTTGGTCTTTTTGGAGAAAATGAGAGTGGAGCTGTTCTGACTGGACTGTAATAAGAGTTGTTTCACAGGGGAGGGGTGGCAGGAGGTGGGGCATTCCCTCTGCCAGATTTAGATTTAAACCTGAACACAATGGCCAGGCACCTGTTGAGAGCTGAAAGCTTTTCTAGAGATTGTGGTGCTAATTGTCCCTCGAAGCTGGGGGATTATGTGTAACCCGAGCATCCAGCACTGCACTTCTCAGGGCAGCCCTGACAAGCACTGAAGGGGAAAGTTCTTCTCTTAATGCCACAAAATGGGGATTTGTAAAGTTTGTCTTTAATCTCACCTTGCAGTGATGCCCTCTGCAGAAAGGGAGCTACAATCTGCAAGTAAAGCCACTGTAAATAAAATTACTTTGACTTCAAAAGAACATGATATCACATACAGAGCTGAATCAAATCTCCCATTCCCTGTGCAATAGGGCCATATGCTGGGGTTTTTTTCCCTCTCTTTCTGCATTTTAAAAATACCTTTCATTTTATGAACACAATCTAAATGGATCCTCTGATGCCTGGAATTGCTGAGCTAATAGAGCAAACAAGAGTTTATTTTATTTAAGTCTCCATTCACATCACTGAGCCATCCTGAGATCAGCGTGTTTGAATATGGGGAGAATTCATGTTTTGGGACAAGTTTTTTCTTTTCCCAAGGAAGCAGAATGACTTGGATGGTGTCAGCCTTTTCTCAGTCATCTGAGGCCAGGCAGTAGGAAGCATCTCTGGGGGAATTTTAACTGGCTACCATGCATGTGAATCATGAAATTAGGCTGAAAATCTTGTTCTCCTTCACTTATAATCCAAAAGAACTCTGGAAGCTTCTTAAGGTTTACATTAAAATGTGGTTATGGGTGACAGTTCAGCACAAATTTGGGGTTCTTAATTTACTATGGCCTAGACTCTAACAAAAAATAATTGAGTAATTTATTTTAATTGTTTCTTACATAAGCACTGCAACCTGCTCTTGGAGAACATTAGCAATGAGTTAGTGTTTACAAGCAAATCAAACCACTTCCATTCATTGTCTGCCCAATTTTTTTCTAAAGTTATCAATCTATAGTTAAAAAATCATTGTGGAAGCACTAAAAAAGAGAACCAAAGAACAGTGTTTCCTCCACAGGTGTGTCTTTAAAAGATACTGTGTACCTATAGAACATATAAATGTTTATGTGAAGTATGACAATTTAGGTGACAAAATATTGAAGACATTTTAGCGTTCTTATTAGAAAAATTTGTTAAATTGTCTTGTCTTCCCCTTGATAACACTGAATTCTTGTCTGAAAGCTGCTTTATTTTCTGTACCAGCCAAAGTGCTTCACCTTTAGGACTAGCTCAGCTTCTGTCAAAAACAAGGCATCTGAATTTCAGTAGTATTTCTATTCATTTGTTTAATAATAAGAGCCACAAAAGATGAATACAGAGCATTCCTTTGCACCAAAGAAATGCCCTTGGGTTGCATAGACAGCTTTTAATTTATACACCTACCTTGAACATGCTAAACTTTATCCCCTTTTTTTCAGAAGGGAAATGATCCCAATGTTTACAGAAGGAGCTAAAATGGAATTATCTTATTTAGGTTCAAACCTAGCAATGAAGACACAATTTCTGCAGTGAGGAGCTGGGTGTAGACTTAATAACACTGATGGAGAAAGGAGTAATGAGCACTGGATGAAAACTCCTGTGGCTTCCACCAAGGTAAAAGGCAAAACTTTCATCAGAGCTACAAAAGGAAAAAGCTTATCTTGAATGTTTTCTTGAAAGAACTATAATTCCTGCAAGTTAGTGATTTTGGTTGTTTATTTACACTCTTTGGAGGACCAGAATGCATTGCTTGCACTTGTCACCTTTAAAAAGCTTTCTTGAAAATGCAGAAATATTCTGGTTTGTCTTATTGTTCATGTTCAGTATTTCCAGTGGGTTACCTACAGCTCACTAAGCAGGCAGACATAATTTCATAAGGAGTCATTTCATTCTTCAGTGGAATAGAGATTAATCTATAGAAAAAAAAGTCTATGAAATGTCCATTTCAGTATGGCAGTTGCAGCAACTTGTATTGTTTTAGCTCAGTGTGGTTGAAAATATAAACCTGCTAAAAAGAACCAGGAGAAAAGGTACATTTCCACACATTTTAAAAGGCATAGTCGCTTGTGTTAAAAGCTGCTCATCTATAGGCCTGGAAATACTTAGAACATTCAGGTTTCAGAATGATTGACTAATTAAAAAAAAAATTAAAAGAGTGGTGAAAGGAAATCTTCTCATTGAAGAAATGTGAAAGTAACATTTTTGGCAGGCTACTTTGGGTGATGTCATTCTCCAGAATGTGCTAAAGTCTGGTATTTTACAGCAAGAACTGATGTCAAGGCAGGCAGAGTCTATGGGCACTTAGTGCTGCTCTCAACTTCAGCCAGCCAGGATCTGTGCATTTTGACACTGTTTGATGTAATAAACCCTGCACACTTCTAAACATGACACTGAAAGGCTTTATTAAAATAATGTGTAAACACACACACACCAATGCATGCTTGAAATCCTTTGCACACTTTTCATTGTGTGGGTTTGTCTCTCAGCTGAGGATCTGCTCAGTGCCAGTGGTGGGTATTCCTTGCCTTCTGTATGAAGTGTTAAAGTGATTGGATTCTGTGTCAATTATCCAAGAGGGAGCATAAATCCACCCACCTTTGGGGGCCTTAAAGGACTGTCCCACTATGGGCCAATAAATGTAGATCACTTGGGTGAAAACACAGTGAATATTTGTATTTGTTGCATTTTATATGACTACTTTTATTCCATCAGTTTGAACCACTTGGCCCAGTAGTGGGGAATAGGTACTTCAAAATAAAAATTGTAAAGAATACACCTGGTGGCAGAGACTGCTCAGGGCCTGATTCTGCAGAAATGTTGTGGTCTGCTAATGGGATAAGGTGCCTCTTGTCCCAGGGTAGACTGACTGGCCTTGTGGTTATTGCATCTGAAAGGAGAACTGCTGCATACTTTCCCTTCTGAGTTTTACTTCTGGTGATAAATACCACAGCAACAGCCTGAGTAATTTTTTTTTTTTTAACTAGGTATATATTGAAATAATATATCAATATTTTATCAATCAAGATACCAGCATCTTATAAGCAGGTTTAGTCCTTATTTCTGTTTGCTAGCATGAAAGTCTTGATTTGGTACTTTCTGATTTGGGGACTTTCTAATTGATTAAGGAAAATCTTTATTATAAAGGTCTGGAAAGAAAATCCATAAAGCCTCTCAAGCTTTATCAAGTCTTATTGACATTAAAAAAATGCATATATTTGATCTAAGCTTGGTGGGTACCTTTTACTTTAAGACTGTAATTTTATAATGTTGTATATTAAGGTAAGTGTATTCAAAACCAGCATTTTGGAAGATTTATGCTTGAAGATAGATTATAGCAACTCCTTGGCTGTGGAATCCCCAAAGAATAGCACCTGTTCTAGGCACACCTGCAGGATGGTGGAAAGTGCATCAGGGACCTCAATTTTTGTCCCAGGCAAAGTTTTCAGGTAGGTTACAGCAGAGGAAGGGTATGGCAGCATTTGAAAAATGGAAGGAAGACAAAAATTCAAACGGTTCTTCTCATTCCCCACATGAGCCCTGGATGAAGAATGTTTAAAGCTGTCTGAAAACCAATGTTTAAAAATGTCTATCCCCATAGAAATGATTTGGCAGTAGTGAAAAATTCAGAGTTCATAAAGTGCAGCGCAAAATTTTATCTGATTCTGTTTCAAAGAAGCTATCAATACTCTTCATTGGTACCATGAACCATTTAACATTCAATGTGCTGTAGGTCTAATTTCATTTTAAAAAGTCTCTACCAGCAGGCTCAGTTTCCACTGTCACTGTAGGACTCGTTGGCTGTCAAAACCAAAGCAGAAATTTGGACCTTTGTGCCTGGTGTTGACCAAATAATTACACTTAAAAGTAGGTAATTATAGCAAATCTTCATTAGCAAAATGCAAAAGGATCTTTGTTATGACTACTAGACCTACCTAATAAAAAGAAATAATTGATGTATGTTTGAAATACAACAGGTTTAGTATCTAATTGCAAAATGTAAATAAGTATAATGGAGATTTCTGTAATTATTCAATATTTTTATCATGGGTATGGTCTTGGACATGTCCAGCTATGTTGGATGTTTAATGTGTAAATGAAACCTCTCTGCCTCTGCAGAAGCTCTTGGGAGCAGCTGCTGCCTGGGCTGGGCTTGCTGGGGTACAGGAGGATTCTCCTCCCTCTTCCTGAGCCAAGATTTTATTAGACTAGCTTGCAAATCACAGGGATGGATGCCTGCTGAGCACCCTCTGAAGCTGGTTTTTTGGTTGTTGCTGCACTGAACTGGGATTCTGGTGTTTTAAGGAGTTAGAAGCTCAACTGTTTTGAGTCATTTCAGAGTGAGCAGCAGTTGGGGGAGATTCAGCACCATTTGCTGGCAATACCTATGGACTGACAAATCCACCAGACACACCTACACTCCAGAGTGTCCTCCAACAATCTCATGGATGTGTAGGTTACACTAAAACTGAGGGAAGAGAGACACCTTCATCTAGAGAAAAACTGCTTTATCCTGTTGTATACCCCATGCCCCCCCCTTTCCATTGCAGGTCTTAATTCCTCAGGATTTGGACTTTCTGGAAGCCTTGTTTTAATTTTACAATGTAAAGAATCACAGGGGCAGAGACCGTGTCTTATTTATTGCTTTTATGAGTCATTTAGTTCATTTTTGGATGCTTGACAGATAATAATGTGTTTGATTGCATCATGTGGTACACCAGGTCTGGAGAAAAACAGACTTTCAACTCCTTAATGAAGTCTTAAGTTTGATTTACTGTTTACTCGTTCAACAGCAGATGCAGGCCAGAATTCAGCTCATTTAAATTCTATGGACTGGCTCAGCCAAAGGCAATATAAAATCGAGTATCATCAGTGTACATCTAATAGTTCACACTGTGTAATGCTGTCTAGATTTTCATCATTAATATTCCTGGACTAAACATGGAGCATTGGATAGAAGAAAACTTGGATGGATTTCAGCTGGAATATATTCCCAGGATCTAAGAGTTCTATAGAATAACATGTTAATGGTTGTCACTTTGCAATAGTCCTTATACACTCCATATTTCCCAGTTGTTGAGCCCTACTCTAATTAATCTCTCAATAAAACAAAACAAAACTTCCCCCCCTCCCCCCTTTTTTTTTCTTCCACCCCACTTGTGTGGGCTTTGGAAAGCCGGACTTGTGGAAACATCAACAAATTAATTCTTAACAGAATAATTGAGCTGACAGCTAAAGAGATGCTCACTTTCTCGAGCACTTAAAAAAATAATACTTTTGTTAGAATTTTGTTCTCCATTATTGATTTTTCCATTGAGTGAAGCTGACTCTAGTGCAGAGGGTTATGCAGGGCTGGGATGCTTTTGGCCAGGCCTGGGGACATGGTGTTCAGGCTGAGGAGGCGAGGGAGGAGCTCTGGATTCCTTTTCCTCCTGAGGGACGTGGCAGTGGTCAGTAGTTGAGGACAGCCCTCGTTCTGGGGCACGTGCTCAGCCAAGGAAATTTGATCAAGTTATGTCATGGGAGCAAAGGTCCCAACCTGCCATGGATGGGGAGTGTCAGAAAGGCAGGGCAGCACTGCCTGTGGTCAAACTCTTGTGTCAGACAGGAGAATTAAGACAGTTCAGGTGCTGGGGCTGCCACAGCTCGCTCAGTTCCTTGCTGTCTGAGCTTCCAGTCTCCCTGAGGCTTCCCAGGGAGCTCAGCCATGGCAAAGTGTTAAGAAAGAAAAAGGACTTAAATGTGATGGAACATTAATTGAGCCTTCTTGGTAATGGAGTGATTTCCAAAGGGGAGAGGCCAAAGTGGCCACGTCCAAATAATGCAAAACTGACTTAATTTATTTGATTCAGATTTATAACATGTCTCAGTTGAATGGCTGGACAGAGTCTCACAAGCTCACAAGACTTCCAGAGCAAGATCAGGAAAGGGAGACCAAAGGTGCCCTTCAGAAGACCATTGAATTCATTAGTGAATCCTAATAATTTACTGGAGAAGTTAAAAGAAATTGTCTTCAATGAGGAGAATGAAAGTTAGAAACTATTTTTGTGTAATTTTGTCTTTTAACAACTGATGCTAACCCAGTTTATGACACATGAAAAGATAAATTCCAAATCTGAGTTGTTGAATTGGCATTAGATACAGGCACTAACTGGAGATTGATGCCCACCCAAAGCCTGAACTGTTTTTCAAAAATAGATTTCTGGAATTAAAAAAAAATAATAAATCTTTGTAGCTGTGAAAATTAATGTATTTTATTATGAGTAATATCTTTATAGAAATGCCAGACACATTCAGTCATTAAAGCCTTTAATAATGTGGCTTAGATCAAGGGCTGATTCGTAGATGATTTGGTTCTTTTGGGCTGCATTTTTTGTTGATAAATTGCTGTGTTTTGAAGGACACAAGGCCTAATGTCACCATAACCTGCTTCTGAGAAGATAAAGGGAATATCTGACACTTATTTTGAAATCTGAAATCATAGATGTGCAAGTTCAAGTATTTTCCATTCTAACTGCAATAACTCAAATTTCCAAATTTCAGCTCAGTTCTTGGATCCATAGTAGGTAATAATATTCTGGTTGAGTTATCAGATGGTTTGTTCCAGGGCCTTTGTATTTCCGTTTATTAGACACAATCCCAAGCTTACAGAAGGAATTCTTCATTCTTTTAAGTGCTACTGCTATTATCCAAAATGTTACATATATGAGAAAAAACCCACTTTATTGGGTCATCTAGGACAATTCAGATAATTCTCTTGCTCATTATACTTCTTTATATTGTATGTCAAAATTCCCTAGAGACTCCTGGGAACTCATCTGTGCCTCTGTGCACACACAACCTGCTCTTGACTTTGCCTTTTGAACTAGGTATGTGTTTGTTGCTGTTAAAAGAGCAAATCCTGTGGACCAGAGGTCCTTATGAGCTGCCAGACAATGTCCCCTCATGTAAAGATGTTTGTAAAGGAACAATGTGAATTGAAGCACTGCCAGACCAGAGCTAAAATGTCTGTTGTTAAATGTTGAATCAAGGGCCAGGTTGCTTCTCTAAGCATTTTGAACAGGTAATTTCTAAGAAGCAAACCCAGAAAGAGCAGGCAAAATTGTGTTTCCACTGAAGGCTGTGATAGCATTTACAATGTTTTAAGCAGGGCTGGTATTTGCTTCTTGTTTAATAGCTGTGTCTTGATTTGTAGTTCTTGCCAGGGCTTGGTCTCATGCACTGTCTGACCACATCTGCTCAAAGCCAGAGGACTTGCTGGCAAAGGAACAGAAATTGTTTCAACAGCTCTTTGAGTAAGCATCAGCTATTTTTAATTTACCATGGCATGAAAACATTTACATGATGTTCCCACAGCACAGGTGATGCACCCTAAAGATTCATAACACAGTTTACCCTGTGCTGATTTATTAATTTCTCTCTGTTTTAGTTTTCTGGTAGCTGCTTTATTGTATGAATAGCTGTAATTACCATGAACAACATGTTTATATCATGTAAAGGAGACAAAACCTATTTTAAAGACATTTTAAGATGTCATTAGATTAAATATCATTATGGTGAAACATACCATTCTGTAACTTCCTCTGAATGCTTAGCAAACAGCATTTCTAATTAAATACATTGTGCTTGCCCTATATTCCTTTTGTATTACACAAATGGTTGGAGAAGAAAATGGTCACGAAAGCCAGGAGTGCCTAATAACTGGTGTGATAGAAAAGCAAATTGGTAGCTCAGTACCTTTTAAAACAGCTGTAAAGTTTTTACTTGGTAGCAGAAGTCAATTGATTTTTTCCTTTCTTCCTTACTTTGCTTTTGGGCTGTAGTCTGAGGATATTTTTTCTTTCCTGCCACAGCTGCCTGCAAAAGCGCCAGGTTTGGCAGCTCCCACCTGTGTAAGCACTTGAGGTGGAGTGGTGTGAATTAGCCAAAAACTGCTCAGCTCAAAGTGTTGTGCACTGAGGTGGCTGAGGAGGGAGCTGCTACCAGGAAGGGTTTCTGGCTGTGTGAACTAAAAACATGTTTATAAATATGAGTCTCTGGCTTTTTGATTTTTGGCTGTGTTGTGTATATTCAGGGCTCTTTATGTGAGATTTTTGTTTCGTTGTCTAACTAGGAAATCAGCTGGACTCCCTGACCTCTGCCCTTGGAGGCTTTGATGCTTTTATGTATTTGTGTGTTGCACCATCAGTAGCAACTGGGAACATGAAATAAAAAACTGGACTTTTGAGAAGGGGATTGACCATTTTTATCATTGCAAGTTTTATTAAAAAAACCCAAAAAAAATCTCTTGACTTTTGCCTTGTAAACTTTGAGAGCCCAAGTGTTCCCATGCCCACTTAGATCAGGCCCCTGAAAATCACCTTCTGCTGCCCAACCTGCCCAATCCACAGGGAGCATATTTTGATTTCCATGTTTTCTATGAGCAATGGGAACAGTGAACCTGTTGCAAATGCACAGCTTAAACATCTTAATTCTGTGGTCGGTTTCAGGTTGTAGTTATTATTTATTCCTTGAGGTTTGTTGCTGCAGAAATAGAATTACTCTCTTTCTGCTCTGCAGTCCTGGGTATCCATCTTGGGCTTTCCCCTTCCTGAGGAAGGCATTTCTAGAGGCATTGAGCCTAAAAGATATAAAAACCAGTGAAGTCCATCCCATTAGCAAGGACTACTTGCTGTATTCACACACTAAAGGAAGGGAAATTTCAGGTTCCTTATTGTTGTGCTTGAAACCAACTCTAGTGATGGATGTACAGACCAAAACCAGGTGTGTGAGGACCCAAAACACAGTTAGAGTGGTTGCCATCTTTATCCAGAAGCTGACAAATCTTAAATAGAAGCTATTCTGAAGGTACAGCTCAGACAAAGAAGGTGATGTGTGTTTGGGAAATGTGGTCTCTGGGTAAGCGGGTAAATTCATGGAAGGAGGAATTTTGAATCTGGATTTGCTTGTGTGCTTTTTTACATTTGTAGCTGTGTGGATGAGCTCCTTTGTACCAAGTCAAAGTCCTCTTCTGGAAAGGAGTTTTCTTGGTTCTTGCCCCTCTGGAGGACATGGGGAGGGGTGGAGCTGAAGCAGGTGGTTGCTAAGAGAGGTGGTTGTTACTATATTTGAGCACCACCTTGCCTTCAGAGTGAGAATTGCTCTTGGGGAGAAGGGCTGCTTTGGCACAAAGGGAAAACTGTTTCCTGGGATTAACAGCAATTCCTACTGCTACTGTTATCTGGCGTTTGTGTTTTTGCTGGCAAGTGATGGTTCTGCTTTGGTTAATTCCAGTCAGTCCCATTTAATGCTGTGCTGAAGCCATGTGGTTTATGGACCACAATTGTCAAACAGAACAATTCTTTAGGTTCCTAAATCTTCTGAGTCCTTATTTCCTTTTAACTCAGTCTAGTGCATTCCCTTATTGCCATTTTAAAGATATTGTACCTGCCCAAAGCTGTTCATATTTCTGTAATCATGTGTTAGTGAAGACTTTGTTTTTCACTGCCAGCTTTGGCTGGGAGTTCCATGATTCAACTGGGAAATTTTACTTACAAAAAAATTATCAATAATAAATGGTTTAAGAGGGATAGGGCAGAGTTCAGGAGTCCTTCCTTTAGATTATATCAATTGGAACTGGGATCCAGTGTGAATTCATGATGTTATCTTGGACCTAGGAGTTGGATGTGTTTTTTCCTTATTGACCTCTGGCTGATTATCCTTGGTTTATGTGGCTGGAGTTTGTACAGTGAACTGGCATGGGTAACTATGAATATTTTGTGTTAATAAATTGAAGTATGTAGTTACAAACCCAGTCTAGCAGTCCACACCATTATTATGGGACAAAAAGAAGGTATTTACTATGCTAAAGCAAAAGAATCCAAAACAACCCAAAATAACCAAACCGCATCTACTTATTGTAAACAAACTCCATGCAAATTTATATCCCATGAAGTACCACTGCCTCTACCACAGATGCACAGTGTGAATCAGTGATTACAGTGATTCATTCTGCAGTTATCTTCTTTCCTTGCTTTATTTTTTTAGCATAAATGTGACACTTGCAGAAATGAAGGAGAAAAAACGATTTGACTTTGGCAAGTATAGTGTGGGTAGAGAGTATAAAATTCCAAACACAGCTGTGCCAATGTGTTCCAGTCCTAACTTACAACATTTCCTGCTCTTCCAGAGCTGGGGCTGTCTCAGGGATTGCCAGTCATGACACTTTTTATGGTGGATTTCTGCTGTGCACCAATCCGGACCAGAATGAAACCAGCAGATTAATTTTAGTTCATGATCTGAGCTTTTGAATCCAGGTCTGCAGAAGTGAAGGATTAGTGTGTATTAGCTCACCGAACATTTGAGCCCATTCTCCAGCTGGACTCTCTTGACCACCTGCTAACTTGTTGATAATGGTGAGAGATTGGGCACTTTGGGTCCAATTCTGACCTCACATGCCCTGGTGTAACTTGCATGGGGTTTGTAAAATCGGTTTCAATTGTTTGATTTAAACTTTAGCTAGGCCTGGACCTCTTTATTATTTTAACTAAAACCATAACACATTTGCTTTTTGCTTGTATAACCTTTTTTCTTTCCAATTTCTGAGTTTCCTAAGCCATCCTTTTTCTACTGGTCTTGCTTTTCTTAATACCACCATAAAATAGCTTTGTGTTTGTCTGCTGTGATCCTTTCTTCTTTCAGTGATATGGAATGTTCCTAAAATGTGTTTGTTGCCTATTCTCTGCCATTATAAAGTTTCATGGCAATAATTCAGAGACTGGCTAGTGCACCCTGTTTTGTCATTGCTTGAGGAAAGGAGAGCATTGGGTGCATGGGATGGTCTGCAGGTGGATCATGGTGTCCTGCTCAGAACTAGCTACTATATGTCAAATCCTTGGATGCTCTGTATGAGTCCTGAAGGGATTTTGCCTGTTTCCAGTTGGATGTGAGGACTTTTGAGCAAGTTCTTACCTCCTGGGTAAGTCACTGACCTGGAATAGCTTCATATCCGAGCTCTGACACGGATTTCCTCTGTGGTTTTGACCATATCATTTAATTGCTTGAAGGCTGGATTTTCTTATCAATGTGCTGTCTAGAGATAACAGAACCTCCTTGCATCCCAACACCTCTGGAAATAGGTACATGCCAATTTGTTTGGCGGAACACACAAAGATCTTGTTGTTTCAGGGCAGCTAAATCTTTGCATGGCATCAACTCTGTTGACTTGTCCATTGTTTACAGAGGCAATCAGATTTTCAGAAATTAATCACAATTTCTTCTTGACTGGTTAGTAGCACCAAGTAAAGAAACATGTCAGCATAGTATTTTCCCTGTAAACTAAAGGCTGTTTTTAAATTGCTGGCAGTGAATGAAACTACTTGCTCATTTCAGTATTTTTTTAATGTAGAATAACTAATTTTTTGCCCATGCAGAACAGAAGAATGCCTTAATTTTTTTTTTTATTTGCAGTGTAGCACTTCTATATTAGAAGGTATTTTTTAAGACACATTCCCACGTAAAGGATTAAAAACCCCCATTCTTGACCCGACTGAAGTTTCAGGTGCCTGTTTTTTGGACAAGAGGGTGAGCAGAGGGCTGTAGAAGCTCTGAAGAGCTGAATGCTCGGGTGCCATCTAGTGCTGCAGGACCCGGGGATGGCTGCAGCCTCCGCCGCTCCTGTCACACCTCTGCTCCGGCACAGGCTCGGGAGATGAATGAGCTGACTGGAAATGCACGATGAGCCCATTTCCCCCTGAACTTTACATGATTTGAATGAATTGCTGAGAAACTGTGGGCTGGAGCTGCAAGAGGGATATGTAGTATATGTAATATACATATATATGTGTATATATGCACACACACAAGACATCACAACAGGTTGAACTTAAAGGATCTGATTCTTTACCTCATAACGTTGGTTGAAAATGAAGGGATTGAGATACATTTACTGATGAGAGAGCAGTGTGAGAAAAAAAGAATAAACTCGTCATGCTTCAATTAAAATAAGGATCTAGGAGTTTGGGAGCTAAGCCAAATTTAGAGGAAACTCTTGAGGTTTCAGTATAATCTGGATTTCCAAGTTTTGCAACTTCTTTTCACTGTTTTGGTTCTTTCATTCATGAGCTCCATGCAAGAACCCTACTGAACTGAGAAAATAAAGAAAGGAGCAGATTTAGTTTATTTCTTTTAAACTTAGGGCACATTGGTTGGTGGCAGCTTAGCAGCTCTTTAAATTTATTCACACTCTTGCTGACTTTTTTTTTTTTAAGGGGGGCATGAATGGCTAAATGTGATTTAAGGGTGCAATATAAGAGCTGAATCATCACAGGTGTCAGTTTTGATCTGCATCAGGATATGATATAACCATGATAAGAGATTTCAATGAACATAGAACATCTTAAATCTTACTTGACTATAGGTGTTGTTGGAAGTGGAAGCAAATGTGCATTTAAAGTATAAACTTTATAAATAGGGGCAGAACCTTTTTTTTTTTTTCTACCATGAAGTTAACTGTATTCTTTTTGGAAGGAAATTAAAATGTAAGAAATATCTGTAGGTACCCCTGGCACCTCTTCAATGTATTCTTTATCTCTTTTTGACAGAGCTTTTTAAAATAGTAAGAAATTCATAGCTGCTTTCCCCACAGCTATTCAATTAGTGGTGTCTGAAAGCTGAATGGAAAACTCCCCTCTGATCTGCTGCTGCATTGCTATGCATTTACTTTTTGACCAGGCTGCTCACATGATAAATATTCTTACTCTCAAGGAAGCAATTTCAAATAACAAAGTAAAAGTCTTTCCTTAAGAAGAACTGGTCACCAGCCCAATTACAGAGGAGCCTCCCCTACCTCAGGGTGGTGAGCTTGAAGGTTTTTCTGGCATGGAAGTTTTCCAGTCATGTGAAATAACCACGATGGGATTTCTAAGGCTCTAATGGCTTTTGAGAAAACTGCAGTATGTGAGCCATTGCAGCTCTGGCTCAGGAACTGTTTCTCAAGCAGAGTTGTGTGGAAGCAAACGGCAGCTCTTGCATTTTGACAGTCTTAAAGCTTCTGCTTTTATCTCTTGTCCTCCTCAGAAATTCCTTATTGAAGGATCTCCCTTGCAAGCCCTGGTGAATTAAGCACCAGTGCTTGGATAAGTGCTTGGCTGAATCCCACTTTATGTTGTTAGCTTACTGAGTGATTACAAGTGAATCACTTCCCACAAATGCAAAATAGGAATTAGAGTACTTGGATGATAATTTCTTTGGCCCAAATCTGTCTTTTGTTCCATTCTACAGGAGTAGCACAGCAGGGGTGCAATTCTAGACTTGGTCCCAAAGTGCTCCCACAGCCCAGCCACTGCTGCCTCTATCAGTGGTGCTGTGGGATTCCTTGCTTGGATGACACAATGGAGCATCATCAGAATTATTGGAACAGAATGAGATAATGCATATTAAATGCTTTTTAAACCTCTTCTGTAGAAGAGCTTGCATTAATTGAAGGATGCTTGTGTTCCAAGGTGATGTTAAATGCCAAGCTGGCCATTAAAACATGCTCAGTTTGTGAGTCTGGGTTTGGATTTTAATCAGCTGCCTTTGGTAGAGGGGGTGGAACATTAGGGTTTGGCCTGAGCTCCTCTGCAGATAATGAGAAGCATTTATAACCTTGCAGTTTTCAATTTAGGAAGGGATTTTTTTAATTGTTACCCAGAGAGATTGTAGATTCCCCATCCCAGGAAGTGTTCGAGGCTGGGTTGGATGGGGCCCTGAGTACTGTGATCTGGAGAATGGCATCCCAGTCCATGGCAGGGGCTTGGAACTAGATCATCTTTAAAGTCCCTCCCAACCCAACCCATTGGGTGATTTTATAATACAATATTCCACTTTACAGGGAATGGAAGTGCCATCTGAATTTTCTTGGAAGTTCATTCAGTGCATTCTGTCATTCAAGGAAAACCCTACTTTTCTTCATCTTTGCCCAAAACCAAGACTCTTGTTTGATTTAAATTTTGTGATGAGAAATACTTAACCTCCTTTCTGTCTTTCTAAATTCAACTGCTTTGCTAAAAGGTTTTCAAGGAAGATGTGGAAATTATGAATTCTGAATTCCACAACTTTCGTTATCTAGCTGCTCTAGATATTGAAACTTGCTTTTAGTTATACACTGAAGGGTTTTCAGAAGAAAGCTTTTTACCACTTCTGGAAAATTCCATTCCATTAAAGTTTCTGTTCTTATCAGGGAATGCTTTTTATTTCACTCCTGTAGGTGATGCATTATCACTCCTGGAGAGAAGGGAAATGCCCATGGATTTTACAGAGAGGGCATCTAAGTGTGACTAATGTCTTCTCTAGAAGGGTTTTGAGAGCAGCTGAACTTAGATTAGATACTGCATGGCTTCATTTTGATGGATTAATAAAGAGACAAGGGGGAAGAAGGAAATTGTGTCTCACACAGTTTTAATGCTGAAAAATCCCACAGCACTCTGTCTGGCTGTTGAACACTCATTAAATCTATACTGTGATTAAGTATAAGAAACAAAAATACTATTAGAGGTAAAATAGTTACCTAACTTGAAAGGTTGCAAGGTTTAGCATTCGTAGTCCTATTCCTAAAAAAAAAAGGAAAAAAAAAAAATTCCTGGGATTTTTTGCTCAGCTTCTGCATGTTGCCATTTGAGAGGATGCTGCTGATTCCAGAGCCTTACTGGTGATTCTGGGGATGAAAAGATGGATGGAGCAGGGAATGCTGTAGGGTCATAAATAATTACCTGCAGATAGCTTGGGGGATATCTTTAATTTGAATGATAATGTCTTTAACAGCACAGCATTCTTAGAACCAAGCTCAGGCCTTGGCTGAGCACTGAGTTGGAAGAGAAACTGCAGGGCATTGCTTTGACAAAGAAGAGATGGGAACAAGGTGGGAGCTTCCTGGGGGAGGGATTGAAGCTCAAGTCAGTGGTTTAAAGCCAGTGCTAGATTATAGCAAGTAGCACTGGTGAAATAAGATGAAAGTTTGGGGGGATCCCACACTTCAGACTGCCTAACTCAGGAGAGTACTACAGAAAGGTGTGTCCTTGCAATTGCAACTGAAGTGAGGGAATCACCAGCAGTGAAATGGTGCTGGGCTATACAAAAAGAATCATTAACGACCTGTTTGACTTGTTCTGTCCTGAACTCTTCTGCAGGTTGGCACGTTCTTCTTTGTGTGTCCTGCATACACAATTGTCTTATTTTATTGAGTTTATAGTAATGAGTAGACAAGGAGAGAGTCAGAGATGCTATCCTGAGAGTATTCTCTAAATGCACTTGCCTCTGCTGTCCTTGGGGCCTCAGTCATTTCCAAGCTTGGTGTTGTCTAATTCCTCAGCACGGTGTTTTTGCACTGTTAGTACAGTTTGCTTTGGCCTGCTGATCAGCAGATATCCATGGAAAGCCATGGTGCCCAGCCAGAGACCTATTTTTGTCCTGAATCAATAGAGCTCTGTAAGCACAGGTCCAGGATCAACAGAGATCCATGGAAACTCTTGTAGTGCTCCCAGCAGCAAGGGCTCCATGTGCTCCAGAAATTGCTTTGTCCTTCTAATCTGTGTTCTGGGTAAAGCACAACCCAGTTCAGGGGGAAATACTAAATCTGTGGGATATTTCTGGAATGAATGAGATGTTCTGGCACCTACAGTCTAATCCTTACTGAACTTTCCCCCACTTCAGCTCAAGCACAGGTGTGCAGTCATGACACAGCTGCTACCAAAAGGCTTTGAGTTTTCAGAATTGGTGAAGAAGAATCCAGAATAACACAGGGAGAAAAGACATCCCTCTCCTTTCATAGCTGCAGGAAAAGGATTTTGTTTTATGGTTGCAACTTCTTTTATTTTAATGCATGACTGCTTTAAAAGTGGAAGCTTATCCCAGTGGGGAAAGTGAGGCATGAAAAATTAACTGGCTGGTCCTGTAAAACACAGAACTGTTGGGATAGGCTGGGAGAGCAACCTGGACATTCCAGGGCCTTTGTGTAATCACCAGCAGATTACTGTGCAGCCTGAGAGCAGGTTGGTCCAACCAGCCAGCTGCAGGACTTGAACCCCAAACTATCTTCCAGGCTGCACTGGCTGCTTGAGTATGGAAATGGCACAGGATTATTTATTGATCTATATTATTTATCTGTCTTGCTGCTGACACAGAAATTAATTACTGTAGATAAGGTGTGAAACCTTATAGAATAGAACCCCATTTTACCTAGTGATAACCCTAGGGCAAAGTATTACAATATTATTTTAGGGATATTTTTCCCAAAGTTTCTCCCAAGAATTCTGAATTCAAGAACTGCTGCATACTGATTGTGCCTTAAACCCCTCTGCGTTTCTTTCATTATCTTGTCTGATCTTCCCTTGAACCTTGAATTGTAAAATTCCAGCGCAGCCATGTATCCCGCACTGCAGGTTCTGTACTGTGAAACTGAGAAACTGTGTAAAATTCAGATACATCCAAATATTTTCAACAGAAGCCTAAATTCCTTTTTGGCAATTTGAGGAGAAGTGGTGTGATATTCTGGTTTTGACCTATAACTATGCTGAGAGGACATTTAAGAGTTAACCATGGACAACCTGCTTTGGTAAGGTGTCTTCCTTGTGAACACAACAGGAAAAGCATCTGTTCCTCCCTCTTGTATGTGGAACATGGGAAAAGCAGGAGAACAGTTTCTCACTACTGAAGCTGCTCCACTTTGCAGAAAAGCTGACAAATCCCTGTGATGTGTAGAGGTGGAGTTACTGAGGCTCTGGTTCTCTCTCTGGGCTCTCATGAGAGGTGAGAGAGACACTTGGCCTGGTTTGGAAAGACAGGTGTCTGCCAGGGAAAGCCAGAGCTTCCCTTGGAATGGAGAATGTAAACCCCCTCCCTCTGAATTGTTGTAATTTTGAAATTAAGGGGCTTTCAGACAAAGAGATGGGAATAGGAATAGCAGTTCTTTACTAGGAATATTAAAAATAAAACTGTTATAGTACAAAAAAAGCAAACACTGTCAGAGTCAAAACACAGCCTGACACCCTGTTGGTCAGGGTGTTGGGAGCAGCCCAATCAAGCCCTCCTGCAGTGCCAGATGTGGTTCTGTTGGAGCAGAGATGATCCTGTAGCAGGGTGCAGTTTCCCTCTGAAGCTCCAGTGGTGCTGAGATGGGTCTGGCTCCCTCTGGGAATGCAGAGCACACAGGCTGCCCTGGGGCTCTGAATCCCAGCTTTGATCCAGCTGGGAATGCTGGGCTCCTCCCCCTGGGTGGAGCCTCTCCCCATGGGCTGATGGAATTGGATCAGCCCTGCAGTGAGCCTGGATGGCCCATGAGCAGCAGATACCCCTGGAGGGAGGGTGGGTCCTGGCAGGGATAAAGAACACTGCCCCACCAGGTGTTAACAGCTGCCCATGAACAAAAGACACCCACTCCCTTCCCCCCTGAGGTTATGAGGAATGGGTCATAGAAGAGATAAAGAAAACACCTCCCCAATCAATTTCAACAGCTGGCAATAATTCTGTCTAACACTTCTGGTTACATCTTGCATTGCAACCCAAGACACACTCCAGCCCCACAGAGCAGCTCCATTTGGGTTTAGTTACAAGGCTCATTTGACTGCCTTAGGGGAGTGTAGGATAGAGGGACTCAAAACTTTCTGCTTCAGTTTCCTGTACAACTGTTTTAACTGTTGTACAGAAAAAAAAGCTCAGTGTGCTCAGTGGGAAGGAGAGTTATAGCTGACTTGCTTTTGAAATAGAGCAATGAACCTTGGAGAACTCTTGGAAATTTGTGTTGTGATGTATTTTTATAGTAGCAAGTGGAATTGAATATCCTCCTGTAATAATGTATTCTCTCTCTGGAATAATTCATTATAGTATCTTTCTAAAAATACAGTCAATCACCCCAGATAAACACTGTCCTTAAAATTTCAAGCCTCTATCATAGTGTTTAGTATTATGTGTTACAAGAGAAATTACATAGGTTAGGACAAATTTCAGAAAGTCTTTGAGACCGACTTAACAATGAAATGGCTGATGTAATTTGGCATAAACAAACATTCCACAAAATTATGCATGTGGGGAAGTGACAATAGCGCCTTCACATGTAAAGTGTGAGGCAAGATTTTGGGGATGATGACAACAGTTCCAAGGAAAGATCTCCTCAGTCCCTGGCAACAGCAGGAGGATGAGAGGAACTCAGTTTTTGTACAGTGGTAGTACTGGATTAACAAAGTCTGACTTGCTTATTTGTGTGCTACCTGTATCTCTAAAAGGGCATAAAACAAGTGAATATGTAACAGGGAAAGACAAAAATGTGCAAAAATTATAGGTGGAGCCAATTCAGTATTAGAAATGAGTAAGGCCTTCAGTCTGGAAGGAAATAAATAAGATGGTAGATATTTGCACAGTCTCAATAGCACTGACTGAGTCATGTGTTTAATTCTTCTCCTAATACAAGAACTAAGAGATATCTTGTGAAGCTGTTGGGGCTCACTCAAAATGGGAGCAAAGGAAGGTCTTCATGGGATGAGGAGCAGACCTATAGAACTTGCCAAAGAACACTGTGAGTGCTCCAAACTTGTGAGGTTTCAGAACAGACAGAGGAAGCTCATGAAAAAGAAGCCTGTTGAGGATTAGCAACTTGGAGTGGAAAAGAGATTGAGGCTGGAAGGGGACTGTATTATACATGTTCCAGTTAACACAATTTCTTGAGATAGGCTGGATGGACCTCAGAGCTGATCTGATGTGCCATCTGACATGGGTCCCTTCTCTGGACAATGCCTGTGCATCATGTACAGCTGGGGAGAGCAGACTAAAAAGCTTCCTGCTCCATTGGAAGGATCAGAGTTTTTCTGTTTGCACAGATATTAAAAAGCACCCACCTGGCTGCACCTCAGGCTGCCCTGGGCAGCCAGGAGAGCAGGAACATATCTGGAAGAGATGGGACACCTACACCTGTAAAGAAAAGGTCTCCCTCTTGCAAGTATCACTTCCAGGTGGGTTTTGCCCCGAAGTGAAGATTTCAGCACAGCCCCTGACACTGCTGCAGCAGATTCTAAAGCCTTACAATGGAGAGGAGACAATAGCATTTTCTTAACTCTGTTTGGCCTCTTTGCTCTGTACCATTAGAGAGTTCTCATCAGTGTTCTCAGTAATTCTGTTAAACAACGTTTCCATCAAAACTTATTCTTGGCATTTCCTGCAGATTTTGCCAGGACTGACTCAATATGGCTCGTGTTTCGTGCAGTGCAACTTATGGCATGGTGGAGCTTTTTTCTAGAGGATTTGAAGTTAGTCAGGCAATGGAATACTTTTTATTTTTTTTTAATTATGAGACTTCTGATGTTTCTCAGCTGAATATTTTGCCAGGTTCTCTGTTCAGAGTTGCTTGGCTTAAAAAGTCCAAGTTTGTCTCAACGAGATAATTTTGTCAGGAACTTAATGTTCACTACTTGGGTGCTCAGCCTGGGATTTAGTTCTTGAGTGTGATATCTGCTTTTGATATCAAAATGGAGTTTAAAAACTTGAAGTTGCCATAGTGGAGGAAAAATGGGTAGAGAAAGACACTGAGAAGCAGGGACAAGCCAGCAGGTAAAGAATGGGCTGGAGCTAGGGTCTTGTTATCAGAGAGCTTCATCCTTGGAGAGCAGAGGCAAACTTCGCAATACCTCAGATTCCCCATGACTGGTGAAGGTTGTCTGAGAACCAGTATATTGGAGATAGTTTTCCAGAAGAATGACATGCCTTGGTTTAAAAAAAAATAAAAATAGAAAGGGTTTGCACCTCTTTCCAGTTCCCCAAAATCAGAAGAGTTATTTGGGAATGGCTCCCCAAATGTTATATATAGGTGCTGTAGTAAAATAAAGCATGGTCCTGAGAGCCTAACCAGGGGGCTATGGAACTTTAAATGTAAGAATAAGATTTCAGATAAATTATATACCTGAGATGGAGATACTCTAAGCAACGTGGGGTATATTTCCAGAGCCCTTTCCTTCACTAGCCTATGGGGCTGGATCTGACTTCCTCATTGAAAGCCCTCTAAACATTTCATTTTCTTCATTAAGGCTGTCCTTATCAATATTATCTGCATTTATGGGAGAAATTCTGTGGGCTGGCAGTTTCTAAGGCTGGTGATAAATGGAGCTGGAACTAAAAACACTGGTTGTCAGTTATGGTACATTTTATTTTCACCGTTGCTTGTTTTTGTTTCTGCATGCCTTTGAGGGTTTGTTTAGTTGGGCTTTTTCAATGGTTGTTGGCTGTTTGGTTTGCTTCGTTTAAATTTCAAATTGACTCAAAGTTTTTCTAGTATTTCTGGAAAATATTTCGGTGTTTTCTTGGGAGGAAAGATACAATTTCCACTAGCTCTGTTTGGTACTTTGACTAAAGGGTTTCTGCAACTGCTTGCTCCTCTTCTTGCCTGAACTTTGTAAGCTGGTCATCTTTATAAGCTTCCTATAGAGTAAGGGAAATAAATACTTAGTTTTAATAAATAAATAAACAAACAGCTTATACCTTCTTTTTATTGTGGCTCTGACAACTTTTCCAAATCCCCTGGGAGGGGAAAGCATCTTCTCTTTAGCTGAACAATATGGGGGGAGAGAAATCTGAATTTTTACACAGTGCTGATGTCTTTGTATGGAAGCTTTTACAGCATCAAAAAGAGTAATCTCTTTTTTTTTTTGTTGTTTTGGGCTGGTTGCATTTTGCTTTTTCCACAGAGTGGAATGCATCAAATTACTTCTCATAACTCCAGAATTATTATTCACCTCAGATACTGGAGGCTGGTGGGAACATTGTTTTCTGGTGCCCAGTGCTCTGGGTTTTCATGGAAAGAGGGCAAATGCTTTAAATTTTCCAATTTTTAAAGTTGTTTTGGACATAAGAACTGGCAGAAATTGTCTTTTCGTATGAGTATTTGATTTGGCATGGAATGCTCTGGCTGGAATTGCTTTGTGTTAGAAGTATTCCTCCAAAGAGATATAAACATGTGATTTATTAATCACTGGTATTTTATTTTAAGAGATAAATTCCTGCCTCATTTTCTTGTTCAGCATGTGGACAAGGTTTACATATTGTCACTGTTAAAGCTGGAATCAACATGATTAAATATGGAATTAGCTCAGGCTTGGGCAGATTCTGAAGCTGGGCTGATCCAGATGTTAATAGTAACTGGTATCTTAATAGCTGCAAAAATTTGGAAGTCAATCCTGTTCATGTGTAGTCAGATGTTAACTAACTCCTGAAATCCAGTGATGCAGAACAGTGAGAACCAGAGAAAATTCAGTGCCTGGTTCTGTGGTGCTAATTCATCACAGCTTTTATCTGCTGCCTGGAATTACAGATCTGATCACTGTCACCCTGCTGGAGGGAAACTGCTGTCTGTGGCTAGATTTTTAAACACATAGGTTTATTCTCTTTCCTGATCATTTTTGCTCAATATTCAATGCAAGAGAAGGAGAACCCTCTTTAAGATATGAAGGGTTTGATTTTATTTTTTTTTTTAAAGAAGGCTGTTCTTCTGGGTCAGCCTGTAAAAATCCATTTTGTTTCTTTTATCCCATGATGTTCATCTAGTGCTTTATCCAAATACCACATATCCAGCTTGTCTCAAAGTGTTTGGAAAGCATTTTTCTAGGATGATTCACTGTGTGTAAAATGAAATATGTATATGGGGAAATTCTAGACGTCCCCAGCTTTCTCCTAGAGTTACTGAATCCTGGCCCTGGGAGAAGCTGCTATAGGTCTTGCATATCTTTGGAACAAGATTTGGCTCTAGCTTAACAATGAAGGCTCTCATTTTATGTTCTTAAAGCAGAAAATGTAGGCACTGGTTGTGTGTAGGCCTGGTACCTTAGTGACAGCAAATATTTGCTGCAAGTTCTACCTCATCCTCCTGTGGTGTGGACAGCCCTGGCAGAATGCAGAGGAGCAAGAGCTCTGAGGTCAGATGTTGTCCTTCTCCCTGTGTGGGGATTGGCAGCTTGGAAAGCAGAAAGAGATTTCTTTGTGGCTCTTCTCACTTCATCTTCTTTAGGAAACCAAACCGGTGCTCACTAGTTTGGGAATCACGTGGGAAATCACCAGTTCTTCTGGGAGCCAGAGTTTTGTTGGGTATTTCTTGGTGCATTTTACATTAGTTGTTACATTTGCATTCTCTTGTACTAATAGATTTTACTCCCTTTTAAAAAATATCTTTGCAATTTGTTAAAAAGTTCCAAATATGAAGTGTATGGGCAGATGCCTTTTAGTGTCTCTGCTTCGTGCCCAGCACTGGCAATGATCCTGTTCTGATTCACATCTTCCTGAAGCTCACAAAGACAGCAGGGAAGAGGTGGAAGAAAAGCAAGATAATTACATTTACAGAAGTGATAGAAACACATAATCCTGATGAGAAGTTTTGGAAAAAGTTTGTCTTTAGTTGGAATTTGGGATGATGAATTCAGCTTCACATACTTCTCATTCTTTCTTACCCTATATTTCATCCTGCATTTTATGTTTTTCTTTGGAGGAGCAGTAGTTAAGTAATATTTCATTAATTGACAAGCAAGGTGCACCAAAACTCTCCTTGTTTTCTTTCCAGCATCACACTCTTGATGGCAATTTTATGACAGTTGTCACTAGGCTGAGCTGTGTGTTACAGATCATTACCAGCACTGCATCGTGCATTGACACAAATTCAGCAACAATTAATGTCTTCGTGTTTACAAAACTTCCACTTTATCCTTTCGCTCTCTCAACCCTGTTCTGAGATAGAATCCTTTTTATGGATAAGAAAATATGGATAAGCAAAAAGGGGCATTGTTGTCTAGAATAGTAGATACAAACAAAAACTCAGGTTTTGAGTTCCATCCTTGGGTTACTGCACCACACTTGGCTGTGCATTGTTTTCTTGTGCTGTTGAGGCAGCAACCTGTGCTAGTTCTTAATTGATCTAGTTCAGAAATCTTCTGTGATGATATCCTTTTATGGCCTGAAAGTGTTCCCCAGCTTGGGATGCACTGACTGTGGAAATAACACTTCCATAACATGTCTTATTATTATTATTCAAACCTGGTGATTTAAGATAATGGAAGTGCCTTGGATGTGAAATGTTTTTTTCTTGCTGGCAGAGACATGCTGCGGACTCAGGCCTAAGAAAACTATTGACCTGGACATTCACTGACCAGCTTTTCTGAGGATTCTGTACAGGGTCTTTCATGACATTTTGGGTGTATCTCAAATACTTGCCAAACCCTTTGGAACGGTTCAAAAGAGCTTTGATTGTGTGCAGTCCTCTGAAATAGGAGGTGCCAAAAATATAAAGGTCTTTTTTAATATTTTCCACAATGTTGCAAAACTATTAATGTAAATTACAAAAAGACTTTTTGATTACCAAGGCAAGCTACAAAAAGGGAAAATGTGGTGTAATCCGTATAAATCACTTGACTAAACCATGCACAATAAATCCAGTGTTGGTGAAGCTGAGTTCCTCTATCTGGTACCACTGTTTGCTCCTTAAAATCAGCATTTACTTTCTTCCTTTGGCAGTCAGTGTTTGCCATGGACCCCCTTCACCTTTGTTCACATCCTTGTGATCTGTAGCTGTGCATTCTGGCCTTGTTAGCATTATTTAAAAAAAAAATATCAAAAATTGAAAAACAGTGGGGAAGTTGCTACAGAAACAGTTAAATATTTGACCCTGTTTACTGCCAGCTTAGATAAAAATCAGATTTACTTCCTTGTGAAGAAAAATTCTTCAACCCATTTTATGTGCACTGACAGTGGTAGGTTTATTGCAGCCCATTGGAATAAGGGATTTCACATGTGTTGCAGTGAAGGGAACATTTTAACCATTTTCTCCTGTTTGCCACCTGTTTCCTTCACCCACTCAGTAAATTTCACAGCTGCAGGTGGTATTTCCCAGGCCAAAAGGAACCCAGGCATCCCTGCCTCCTTCCATGTGTCCAGATCAGTCCCAGCAGGGGCTGCAAGGTGTTTGTTCCTGCTCTGTGTCCCTGAGGACCCTCAGATGGGAGTCTGGACATGCTGGGGCTGGGGTTGGGTCACTAGTGACACCTGGGAGCAGGTGAAATGTCCACCTCTCGTGCAACTTAGAAAAACCTTTGGGTTTGCTTCTGTAAAAACCTGTTATTGCAAATGCACACCTGACTTTCACTGCCATCTACGCACTTGATCAGAATCTCCCTGATCCAAATACTGCTAAGGACTAAGGGCTTTGTTGTCTGAGCTTTGTTAGCTGGGAATGAGATCCCTTCCTGGGAGACTTTGATCTGGAGCTGGTGAGGAGTTGGATATTTCTGCTTGGCTGTAGAAGTCCTTCTGCTTGATAGAATGTACTTGGTTCTCTTCCCCATGCAGAACCTTCCAAAGGGGATGGCTGAGGGAAGAACATGGAGTTTGCAGATGTGATCATGCCCCTCTGTGTGTAGTTTGAATTTTAAGAGCTCTAGGGACTACTGAATGCTTGGGAATCAAGGAATTCAAAGTACTTACCAGTTGGTGGCAGATTTATCTGGCTCAGAAGGTCAACTCAGGACTGAAATGGGGACATATGGCTTGTAAATAATGGCATATGCACTGTGCTTGTTTTCTTTTTGTTGTTCTATTATTCTTTTAATGATTGAAGGACTTGTATTCAAATAAAAGGCATTATTCGGTTTATTCAATAGTTTTATTGAAGAATCCTACTATAAAATGTGATAAACAAGTACAGCTATTTTGCCTTACTTGGCTGGCTTGGGGTTCATTTGATTTCTGGACTCTCTGGAAATACTCCTTGGAGCAGCAGGAGGAATGAAGATCACTCCAGAAAAGTCCCATCTTGAAGAGACAGTAAATGTGAGAGTGAAGAGTGACAGTGGCCTTGGGATATAATCAGGTGACTCTGGCTGTCTTGGCCTCACCTGACTCTTCCCCTTCCCTGCTGATGTCCGGGATTCCCAGGGGTGATACTTAAAAACACAGATTCCTGTATTCATATCTCTGCAGGTTTGTGTTGTTCTGAGCTGCACCTGTAACATCCTGAGGAAAACCTGAAATAAATTAAAGCCTGGTATAAGATAAATGTTGTCCTTTCTAGAGTTAGACATGTTTCCCATCTGTTTGTGGTTCTCAAATCTTCCACCTACCTCCCGTGCCATTGGCTGAAGAGCTGAGTAAGTTGGCTGTTAAATCTCCTGTGTCTCCTACACAGGGCTGTGATGTGACAAATGCCACCACACCGTGACACCAGCTGCAGGATTTTGGCAGTGAATCCATGCAGCGAAACCAATTCTAGTTTTTGTGCAGGAAGTCAAGTGTATTAGATGTGATTGATTAATGTTACAAACCATCAGTAGGTGATCCACAGAGGCTTTGGAGTTTTGTTTCAGAAAAGCACTCACAAAGATGACAGTTCTAAGGCTCTCCAGGTTCTTGGATGCACAAAACTGGGTCATGAGAACATTTTTTCATGAGATTTTGGATTCACACACTGCAAGCCCTTGCCTGTGATCCCACAGAGACTCAACAAAGGAAACTCCAGCCTGCAGGTCATAGTCACCAGGCAGCCTGAATCCTGAGCAGGGTGGATGCACTGTCAGTGCTCAGTGAGCAAAGCCTTTGCCCTGCTGTTTGCAGGATGATGGCACCAACCTGATTAAAGCTCTGTGATGCAAGAGCTGTGTATAGGACGTAAACTTTGATTTAAGAAAGTAAGGTTGCCCAAATCTTGATGTGGAGCTACTGTCATCTCCACCATGAAAGCAACCTTTCTATGAAGTGTGTTTTGTTCTAGCTGCACTACAGGTGAGTATTTTCAGTCAGGTATTGCTGTGGGCAGGAGGTGAATACGCCATCAATTTCTGGCTTGGCTTGCTTATACACTCTTTGCTTTCTGCAGTGTCACTGAACTGCTAGCTGCAGGTGCAAGATGGTGTTGAATTTTCCAATTAATTGTCTGGTTCCACAGCCACCTCTCCATCTGGCTCAGCAGGCAGTCCCTGTTCAACAGGGGCCCACAGCACAAAGCCCAGGGTTTGACAGACCAGCAGTGGGATGTGTTGGCAGAGCTGTGCTGGGGCTGAAGGGTGCCCACAGATCAAGGCTGAGTGGACTGACACACACTGCTGTGTCCAGGGAAAGTTGCCCTTTCTCTCAGTGCCTGGCCACACTAGTCCATCGTTTTTGTGTGCCAAAGCTGGTGAGTGCTGTGTATGTGGTAGGCAAAGAAGCAGGGCTGAGCCTGGCAGGCAGGAGTGTTAATGATTGTAATCCTGCTGCACTGACTCACTCGGCAACCTCAGGTTAATCGCTCGACCTTCTCTGGCTGCTTTGCTGCAGCTGTGAAACTGGGCAAAAGCTAAATTTCATCAGCCTCCAGATGCTGAATTGGAGCTGAGTATAAGCTGAGCAGCTCATACAGAATATTAATATCCATCACAAGTTAAAAATGGGTGAAGGTGGCTGGTTGACTTGTAGTTTGTTAGGGAATTGTCTCCCCCTGAATGTGACATTGGATTGCAATGTACACTAAAAATGTATGTTAAACTTTTTGTTTATTTTGCTGACTGTAATGTTTTGAAAAGCAAAGCATGATTTTCATTCAAACTTTCTCCAAAAGGGGAAGTCCATAGAGCAAAAAACTATAAATCCTTTCCATTTGATATACATTCCACGTATGTCCCCTGTTGTGGTGTTTGAGCTATAATAGATGCTTGTATGAAAGACTATACATTTTATTTATAAATATTTGAAATTAGTTATGGGGAAAAATGAATAACAAAAGCTCCAGGCCAATACAGGATTTTTCTGTAGTGTGAATGAAGGTTGCTTTGTTTTGGTCCCCAAGTATTTCATGAATAATTGTGGTTTGGAAAACCAAGTACATGTTGAGTCCATTGCTGTGTTTCAGCTGCGGGTTTGATTTTTCAGATAGGATCACATAGACTGGCACATGGACTCCGGCATTTAAATAGTCCTCCCAGAGAGCTGCAATGCAAGACTTGAATGTGGGCCTAAAAGTTAAAAAATTGGGATAAAGACACACTGAAAAACTGGAGTTAGGGTGTAAAATAATCAGCATTCAAAATAAGCTGGCCTTAAACCCTATTTGTTAATAAGCTCGGATCCAAATTCACCCTTAGCGAACATCCCAAAAATACAGAATACGGTGAATTTTGGTTTTAGCTTGTTGTCATTTTTGTCTGGATGTGTTTGTGTGTAGCCTGTGCATTGGTCTGGAATCATTTCCCTGCAGAAGGCATTGTCTCTGCAGTGGTGCTGAGTGTGGCACGGCATTGTGGTTTCTTACGGGGAGATTTTTAACCTGGTACGTAATTCTTGTTAACGTTCACATGATATCCATCCCATTGGTAAGAGTGCAAGTCAGGGCTATCCCCTCAGGCAGACTTCATTTAAACACTCTTCCTAGTGCCAAATTTCTAGGCATTTTTCTCTTCTAATGAAGGCATGTGTTTTAGAGCAGAGACCTTTCCAGCGCTCCTCTCCCCTTCCCCCAGCCCTGCCTGTTTCTGTGCCGTGTATTGCACGGGGTCGTTACTCAAATGTTGCTCTGAAGAGTTTCAGAAAACCTGTCAAAATGATTAAGAGTCTGAAATTCTATATTACATTAATGTTTTTAAAACATCTTATTCAACAGACAATATAATATGAAATATAACAAAAAAATCAAATACTGGCTCATATATAACACTTCTTGAGGGGCTGCTGTCACTTTGTTGAAAGCAAATATTTTGAGAAGTGTGTCTAGCTCTGCAATGTGAGGAAAAAACCTGAAATAGTCTGTGCTGGTGTCAAATCATTTTTTAATAAACTGAGAGCATTTATAGTTTTCAGTCTCCATTAGAAGATTTTCTTGGGCAGATTTGACTGTAAACTCACACAGTTTGTTTTAAAAGAGCTTCAAGACCATCTGGGATTTTGGAGTTTGGGGTTTTAAAATATTTTGCTCCTTACTGTGATGAGCAAGAAACTTCTTTGGAAATGCTTCATGTTGGCTAAGCTGGCAGGGCCATCCAGCTCTTAAAGGGAAACTGATTCATTTAATAATTTTACACAAATAGGGAGGAAAAAGCCCAATTCTGATAAAGTAACAAAACAAACTCCTAGCTAAATATTCAGTGACTTTGAGTGAGAGAGGACAGTGATGAATAAGGTGGGCAGTTCTGAATAAAGACTGCAAGACATGAACCAAGCTGACTTTCACAAGCTAGTTATAATTGATTCTTTTCTCCCAGATTCAGGAGCTTAAATTTTTAATTTGGTGTCAGAGCTACGGTCCCACGTTTCTTACAGGCCACCTTTAAGTACTGAAAGATCACAAGAAGTTGTCCCCAGATGGTTCAGGCTGAACACCCCCAGGTGTCCCAGCCTGGCTGCAGCCCATGGAGTATCTCTGTGGCCTCCTCTGCACCTGCCCCAGCAGATACATCTCTTTTCATGCTGTGTCTGGTGCTGATTTGTCCCCTGCCCGTGTCTCTCCTCTTCTCCTGCTGTGAGCTGAGGCCCAGCCTCATAAGGATGGGTGGCTTCTTAAGGTGTTTTGCCCACCAAATGAGTACAACCAACCTACACCTGGTTTCCTTCCAGCGCTTTCAAGTCACCTGTTCTTGAAAGCCCCAGTGATGCCATTCCAACCTTCTATCGGCAATTTAGTTAATTAAAGCTACAACTGTTGGGTAATTCCTTACACGCCTAAGCTGAATGTTTTGTGATGAAATTCAGCTTTCTTTTTTCTCATCCTACTCATGGAACACTCACCCTTTTTGTAGCAGCCCAGGGATGTGTCTGAAGACAGTTACCCATCTGCCTCCACCCCTGTCTCCAGACAGAATGATATCATGTATTCTTTTTCAGCTTGGCATCTCCAAGGAGTTAAGTTTCTGCAAGTTTTGTGGAAAAGAGGAGTTGAATAAAGGAAAAATGAGGGAATTGGTGCTCTTTCAAAAAGACATATATATAGAATTCAAATGTTACCCATTCTGAGGCATCACCCTGCCAATGGGCTGGCTCACAGTGTCAGTGGCTGCCTGTTCTCCAGACAGATAGGAAAGGGTGGGAGCTGGAGAGCCTGGGAGATGTGACTGGGGGAAGGAAAGGAGATGCTGAAACAAGGACAGTCTTGCAGAAAATAAACGCTGAGATTGGAGTGAATGGGACTAAAACATAGAAATTTTTAGTTTCAGTGTTTGCTGAGATGTTGATGTTAAGACTTGTTTTGAGCAGGCGTGGGAGTCTGGTACACATCCTAGGACCCAAAATTCCTGAACTTTCCTTAAGGTCATTTTGTAGTCTGAGCCAGTCTAATTATTTTATAATGGGATGTAAATTATTTGGAAGACATATTGAACTGAGTGTTCAGACTCACAATTTTTGTTCCATGTTTTACTGCTGGAATGAGAAGAAAGATCTTTTTATCAGGATTTTCATTATTAAATTGGTGATAATTATCTGCATTTTGAAATACATGAGTGAAGAACAGCACAGACATACTGAGTTATCAGTCTATATCTTTTATCAGAGGAGGGAAAAATGTTGAATATCCTACAGAAACATTATATAAAGAAAAAACCAGTGCAATTTGCCTAACAAAAAAATACCACGTCTCTACAACTGAGATCTTGGTACCTTGCTCTTACATGAGATAACATGCCAATCTAAGCATTTCAGCAAGTATATGATTTATACTCAGGGTTATTTGTGCTGGAAAAGTGTGGTGATCTGTACAGGAAAAAATCAGACTTGTCATATGAACTCATTTCAGCACAAGAGTCAGTCAAGAGAAACATTAGAGAAGTGTGTGTATGAAGAGGGGACTCACTGCCAGGATTTACTTGCAGTCATTTTGTTCGTCTGTGATTTCCATTGCATTTTCTGCTTTGAGAGAATTTCCTCCTAAATTACCCTAACTTCAGGTTTAGTGAGCATTATTTAGTGTGCAGCATCCCAGCATGCCAACAGCCATGGGCATTGCCATGTTCCTACAATGTTGTTGTTGCCTCTACCATCTTTTGATGGTCCCTTCCAAAGTTCTCATTTAATCCATCCCTTCACCTTTGTCCAGCAGGATAAGAGGAGTTGAATTACTGCACTAAATCCACATGAGAAAGCTCGATAACAGATTATCTTTCTTTCCTCAGTACTGCTTTTATATATATATATATATATCACGTTTATTTCCTGTTTTTACAGCTTCTGAAGGAGCTGTTTTGAAACACACAAGTATAGGTTAACATGATAGGAAACACAGAATTTACTTTAGGTGCTTCTTGAGACTCTACAGTTGTCATGTTTTTGGGTCGACCAGAGATTTAATTGAGAGAATGTTCATGAGTTCTTAAAAGCCGGGAGAAAAACAGTGATGGCTGAAAAAAAAACCCCAAATGTGGCATTTGAGTTGTACATAGATTGTCTTCAAAGTGGTGTTTCAACGAAAACTTCTGGAAAGACTTTTTCAATAAAACAGTCGACACGATTCTGTGGAAATAATGACACAGAGGTTGGTGCTGGAGCAGATTGATAGTGGAAGGTTGGAAAAAGTGTAGGAAACTTTGTTCTTGTTAAATGGTAAATTAAATTGTGTTGCTTGCCTGTTAAAGAGCAGATGTACCTGCTGGAAGCAGTTCTGTGAGGAGATCTGCAGGCTGAAGCCCAGAGGTTCCCTGCAAGGTGGATTTTTTCCCGAGTGGCTGTGTAAGAACCCCTGGCCCTGGGGGATTTTGTGTCACCAAGGGACACCCATGTCCTGCTAGCACAGCTTTTTCCACTGGCCCATTGGAGAGTTTATTAGAAACTTCCAACTTTTTGTCACATTTTTCACAGGTAAAGAAAGAACGGACAAAATGTGTTGCTGCCTTATTTTGGCAAACGATCCCAAGAAACCCAACCATGGCATGGCTGAGCTCAGGGACGAGGCTCAACCAGGCTGAGGTTTCCATTTAAACCACTTAACCACACTCTGAAGACAGCTTGCTGTCAAAGCTCAAAGTAATATGCTGTCAAAGCTCTTTTTCTCCCCCTTCTGTCCTTCACAGTCTCTATATAGATCCTTGCCAACCAATTTATCGTGTCTGTTAAAGACTAATTAAAACTCATTATTGTCTTTTGAATGTGAAAAGTATCTAAAGTGCTAGTAAATAATTCTTATGGGATTTTAACTCTCAGATGGTGCAATGTTCCCTTCACATACAGGCGTCATCCTCTCCAGCTTAAGTCCCTTCTGCAAATCCTATGGCTTCACTGAAATAAATAAGTGAAATTTATAAATGAAACCCATGTGGTCTTAAACCTGCAAGTTCTGAGCATCAGGTATCCTTTGAAATTCAAATGTCATCAGTGTGTCCTGCAGCATCTGCAGGAGGTGTGTGGAAGTAAATTTTGGTGAAAATCAGCTGTATTTTGAATACAGAGCTGAAATAGAAGAATATTTTTACATTATTTTCTGGAACTTACTGTCTTTTTCATTAAAGTGGTTATTAATAACAAAGTCTGAGGCCTACAGTCTCATAAGAACACTACTCATTACAAACCATGTTAAGGCATTTATGTACCTTGTAGTGAGAGAAGGGAATTGTGCAGTTCGAGTGTGGAGATTGAGGGAATGGACAAAAGTAAATTCAGCTAAATTGTGACATTAATTGCCTCAGGACACACATCAGAGAATCAAAGTGATGTAAAACTCTGACTTCTGGGACTCTGCTAGACTTGATTTTCTTGCCCAGATATTTCTATACAGTAGATTCCAGGATCTGATTATTGTGGTGGCTGAAGAAAAAAAAGTTTGATTCTCAGCTTTATCTCTGCAGTCATGTAGTTCCACTAACTTCACCAGAACTTGCTACTGCTTGGCAGCTGTTTCTGAGAGCAGTTGCTTCCAGGTCTGAACTGGGAATGGTGGATTAGTGGAAGTTGAAGGGACAAGGTGGTGAATGTGCTATAACCTCTCCTGTGGTATGGCCTCATTTACTGAGTCTCAAAAAAAGCCATAGTGTTCCATCCCCATGAAATTATAACCTCAGTAATGTGACACAAGGATAGTGATTGGTCTTTGCTGTCCCATACTTTGGAGAACAAAAGGAAACTTAAGCCCTTAAGTCTCAGCACTAATCTGAACCAAAAAAGGGGAAAAAAACCTGTGTCTTAAAAGTGATGCACCTTTCCAGCAGTTCACATTTTTCTTTTATTTTCCATTAATGAATGTCTGCTCCACTGTGAGGCTTTTCTCTGAACATTTGGAAATATTTTAATGCCCTTAAAATTGCAGATTTCTCTTAACAGGCTGTGCTTTCCTCTTGCTTTGGTATCCTCACACCTGTTTTGCCTTTGGCACTAAGCAGTGGATAATGAGGTTACCTAATGTGTTGACTGTTGGCTCCAAGCTCTTTAATAGTCCAGCAGGATGCCTTTCCTGAACTTGTTTGGGTTTTTTTGGTGGGCACAGGGGAGAGATGCTGTGTAAGGAGTCCTTCCTTCCAGAGGCTTAGGTTTGGTACTCTTCTCAGCTGAGTTTTGTGATGCATCTTGAATTGAAGGAGAGCTACCTGCTTGCAGTAGGAAAAAGTGCTTGTCTTGGCTTTAACACAGTTCAGGGTTTGTTGTGGGAGGTGTGGTGTTCCAGGATTCATCTTTTTTCTTACCTATAGGAACCCTTGAACCTATAGAACTTTGGAGACAGTGCAGCTCCTGATAGAAGCTGTCACAGCCCATTCTGTGGCAGCTGATGAAGCTGCAAAATTAAGTGTGACCTTCTAGTGGGAGGGAGGAACTCTGCCTCATTTCTTCCCATATTTAACAAATAAGTTAATAACCCTTTTAAAAAGTACTGTTTTATTGAGAGATCCCATCTTACTGTTTTTGATGAAGTTGTGTATTTTATTATTATTATAATTTTTTAACACTCACTGCATTTATCAGAAGCAAAGAATGGCTTGAGTTGAAAGGTACCTAAAAGCTCATCTTTCACTATCCCAGGTTGCTCCAAGCCCCAGCCTGGCCTTGAACACTTCTGAAGTCCCACAGTGAGACTTTCTTAGGTGTTGCACCTGATGAACAGAAAGAAGCATAAGAAAAGAGCTGCAAAGCAAACCTTGTTATTTTGAGGTTCTTCCTCTCTTCCCCACACTGTCTGCCATGACAATCAGTTTTGTCTTATATCAGTGTGTTATTTTGTGTCTTCCATTTGAACTACAAAGGGAGAACCTACTTTTGGTCATCAAACCCACAAAGGGCAGGTGAGGATTGTGGTGGAAAGAAGCAGAACAAAGCATGGAAGCAGCACAGTCTGTTATCTAAGTGCCAGGTACACTCCTATCTCTACCAGATTGGTTTCCTCTGTCCTAGCATGGAACAGAACTAGAAAAATCTTGGAAAGGGCCAATGATACAGGGAGGTGCAGAATGCAGCAGAGCTGGAGCAGCCTCAATCTTGTTTGGAGGCTGAGCAGGGAGGAGCCCCAGTGCATGATTATTGTCTGGGGGGGTTTCACAGTACAAGAGCTGGGGGACATGCAAGAAAATTAATTGGTGAGGTGTTAAGAAAAACAAAACCCAGTGCTTTTTAGACAGCTTAGCTGAAAACTTTAAAATAAGGCAATGAAGAGAGTTTTTCAATAACACAAGTAAAATCAATGGAATAATGAGATCTCTGATGCAAGTACCTCTGAAATATGTGGCAGAACTTGTGGGTTTCCAGGTTATCCTCACCAGATGTGTCAGTGCCAAATCAAGTGAAGGCTTCCCTGCTTTTGAAGGTGTGGATGGACAGCAGATTCTCTTGGTGGCATGAAAGTATTTACGAGAAAACAAGCAATAGAAGAGAGAAACCTATGTGTACAGAGAGATGAAAAGATCTTCAGGATAGAGAAGTCTTTCCCATTGAAGTTCAGAATGTTGATGTTGAAGAATCAGGAAGTTTTTTGGTAAATTACATCAAAGGTCTCCTGAAGGATCAATTTTTAGACTTATGATCACAGCAGCTTAACTTCCTGAATTTCATTCACCACTTAAAAGCAGAACCAGGCTCTATCTATATTTCATAACAGGGTCATACTCTGACTTTTTAAAGAAGGCAATTATTTTTTAAAGGTTCTGCAAGTTAAGTGAAAATGCTTTAGAAAAAAATCAAGTCTATGTAAGGTTTAGCAATTGTTGTTCAAATGTTCCAAATTTCCCTTGCCCAGTGCAGCATTCAGATCCTGATTCTTCTGGGCAAGATTGAGGGATAGTTTTGTGGCACTCTATAGCAAAACATTACTGTAGTTCCTAGAATTTGGTGAAAAATGTAGGGAAAATGAAATCCATATGCTACCCTTTGAGGCAGACCTGTATCCCCCCAGTTACCCTTAAGCTCCTGAATTTCATAAAGCATTTTTTTTCCTTGTTAAAATTAATACCAGATTTAAGTTAGATAAGGTCACATATTATTTAGTCCCCACTGAAGATGTCAGAATTGAAATGATTTACACTGGAAATAGAATTACTGCTTGTTATTGCAGAATAGTGAGAGGAGGTGGTTGATTATATAGAGATATAATATGGTGAGATGTATTTATGTATTTTTGTGGAGAGATAACTCTTTGTTGCTGTTGGTGCTTTACTCTGAATGGGCTCCCTCATTTTTGAGGCTTTAATTTTTTTTATAATACTTTAATTTTTTTTTGTTTTGCTGAGAAATGGGAGTAACTTTCTAGAATGAATGAGTTTGATGAATACTGTGGTCTAGGCTTCAGAAGGATTCTTGCCCACCCTGCCAGCCTGACCTGAAAAGGCCATCTTTAGAGCTAGAAGAGAATTCATGCAAAAGTTGCTTTTCTGATCTCATATTTAATTATATTCATAGGTGGTCCTGTTTTTAGGGAGCAAAGTAGGATCAGGGATTCCTCCTCCTTTTATTCAAATGAGGATAAACTGCTTTCTTGGATTATTATACCCTGGATATGGATACTTTGTCTGGGTAAAAATGAACTTTGAGGTTGTGTTTTCTTGTTGCTTTTTTAAAAAAAACCTTTGCTAGGGATTCCCAGGCACTCAGAGGGGTGGCTCAGACCATGTTGCTGGATGGATGTCTGGGAATCCTGGATGTGCTCCCTCTGTGCACTGATCACCTCTGCAGCCTGTGTGGAGTGAGCCCAGCACTTCTGGGAGGTATCAGCCCTACTCCACATGGGATAAAACAAAAATATGTCCTTGTCTAGGAAGTCTGATGCATCCTGGAGCTGAGATCTTGCTGCACACGTGCATTTTTGCCTTCGGGGCAGGGCAGAGAAACTCTCCTGACACAAAAAGCAGAGTAAAAATGTCAGCAGCTCTGGAGTCAGACTTGCTTTTGTCTGACTCACTGAATTTTGACAACACATTTCAGTCTTCTGTGCATTTTTCCCTTCATATCTGCAGTCTGTTTACACCATGGGATCTGCAGAGAAGGTCTGTTCCTTAGTTTAGACACAATCCCTAGAGCATGGAGGGAGGGAGGGAGGGGGGAGAGTCTTGATCTCAGTTTGGCCCTCTGGGAAATTTTGTACTGTAAATAGAAGTAGTAAAAACTATCAGGTGATGACACTTTTTGGGCTGAGTGTTTTTGAACTGGAGACCTAAAGGTGAAATCATCTGTATCACATTACCCACCACTATGCTGTCCAGACACTCTCAAGTTTCCATGCACTGACAGGTTCCTACTGGAGTAGCACACTCTGTCTTGTGGAAAGATTGCTGCTGTGCCCACAAACCAAGCTGTGTGCTGCTTTGGAAAGCCACCTTGGGACACTCCTCAGGAGCTGCCACCAACCCAGAACGTTTTCTTAGGCATTTCTTACGTTCAGAAGGAAAAATTAATTCCTGAATTTCAATGTTATAGCTTTTGTTACTGTGTTTATTTCCTAAGAAACTGTAATGTGGAGTAGTGCTTTGCACAAAATATTGATAGCACAAAATATTGACAGTTCCACACAGATGACAGCTGGTCAGGGCCACCTTAACACAAACCTGGGAGAATTATCTGGGCTGGTTTTTACTGTGTCACTTATTCTATTTTCTTATTGCATGTTCTCACATTTCCTTCATTCCCTCCATCATCCATTTTGCTTCTTGTTGCATTTTCTATCTTCCTGTCCTTTTTTTTGCAAAAAAACCCCAAATCTGCATTTCCACCATTATTCTCTTCAGTAAGCATAAGAATAAATCAGTAGGGCTCTGTGTATATGCACAAAGCCATAAAGGATTGGGAGTGCAGGTTTCCTTATGGACAGAGCAGCCAGTGAGTTCTTCCATTCTGAAACATTTTACTCCTTATTCAGCTAAGGGCTCAAATGACATTTCCTGTGATGATTTTTGAGTGGTTTTGTTCCACTGAGGAGCATAACCAAATGAAAACTTAAGAGTCATATTTTTAGGGTTCCTTTTCACTTAATATTTTATCATTAGTTACCTTTGAGATAATTGTCCTCTAATGTAAAGCCTAGACTTGGCTTTTGCTGAGATGGAAAGGTGGTTCAAAGAAAGAATTTTGAAGGCGATCCCTCAGTTTGTCTCCCCAGGCTGACCCATCTTTTCACGTGCACAGAGCCATTGCTTCTGACCAAGTGGAACTTTGATTGAAAAAGCCTGACCCTCCGAGCACTCTGAGTTAACTACACCTGTGCAGTGGCAGGAGCCGCCAAGTTCTCTTTCCCGTAATTTCTAAATAACTGCAAAACACATAAATTCCTCGCCCTGACCTCTCAGTGCATTCCACACAGTTTTGGCACGGGAACAGAGCTGCCTCCAGCCCAGACGTGCCTTGCAGTGCGGCAGATCCCGGGCAGCAGAGCGCCACAAATGCTCTGTGCACTTGCACATTTATATCCATTTCTTCAGGAGCCATAAAGCAGGAGCTGCTGGGGTTTCATGCACAGCTCCACTTTTTCCCGTAAGCATTTCCAGGCCGTTTGTCTCAGCTGGTTATTGGTGTCTCTGAACACGTGGAGTCGGATTGCACCCTGTTAAGGTTGGCCTCTCCTCCAGAGTCTGGGACTGCTGCAAGGCTTGAGCAGAGGCAAAGGATGCAGAGACATGAACCTTTACCCCTGCAGCAGTCTCTCAGCAATTAAGAGAGATTTCCTAGTTTGTAAAATCTGGGGATGAAGGTAGTGGAACCTGAATAGGAATGAAGTTCTTTCAGTGGAATGGAATTATATCAGTTAAAAACAATTTCGGTGATATATGATTGTGGTTGATCCAGTCTTAAAACAGTGACTCAAAATGTTTGGGCAGTGCTAATTCTTGAATTGCTGATGTTGAAGGAGCCAAAACCTTTGAAATTCTACTGTTGGAGAGTAGGGTGGAGCAAGGTGTTTGGGATGTTTTTCTTTCCTTTGAAGGAAATCGCAAAGGGATTTATGAAAATATGCTGCATCAGGAATTGGGATAAATTGTTAAATTTTCCCTTAAAAAATGCAGCTGGAAATATTAGCCCTTTTGAAACAGAATGAAGTGGTGAGGTGCATTCGCCATATTAATCCTCTTCCCAGCAGAGAAAGGGGAACTGGTTGTGAATTACAGACGAAGTTGTTATCTCTATATCTATATCAAGGGTTTGCTTGACGGCTGAACAAAGCTAAACTTTCCACTATAGCACTTGTACTAATGAGATGAGAAGAGTGTAGACTCTGGAATTCATTTGGAGAGTGATTTAGGATGGGAAATCAGGAAATCTCGTAGGGATATACTTTATAAACAATAGATCCACACAGTAGATTCAAGAGGACTGGTGATTGAAGGCTCTGTGGGGGAGAAAAAGTATTATTCATTTACATCTATTTTAAAATCTATTTTTTAAATGTTATTTATTGCCCGCTCATATTGTGGTTAATAGTTGATACCGTTTAACATCAACTAAACAGATGAACTTGTTAAGAAGAAAAGAGTTGGCTTTAATTTGTGCCCTGAGAATGAAGAAGAGAGTTGCTTTACACTGGTGGGTGCAAAGGGAAGTGAATATTTGTGTATGGTAATCAGGGTTTATGTATCTTAAAAGCTGATATGAGCACAGATGTTCCTCAATTGAATTACAAGATTTTTGTAAGGAAAACAAAAAAGACTGTGCAGGTTAAAAGGAGACAGGGAAGCAGCTTTGAAGGTAAAAATATTCTATTTAATGTCCTGCCTGTCTATTTCTCTCCAGGGCATCACACCTACACAGTGCAGGTATGTAGGAAAGTTTGGCTTATCGTGCCATGCTCAATTACAAAAATCAATTAAGTCTGATGTAGCCTATTTGGACAATGTGTGCATACTGCAAATCATATCTTGTATCTTTGGCAAGTCGATCAAGTTAGCATTTTGTTCTCAATTTCTTGCAAATACTTTTCTTAGAGTAGTTGGTAGTCTCTGCCATTGAATTATAGATTTGACTTTGTTGTCTTAGTTTTGGAGAAATGTTTTTAAGGGCTTTTTAACTTGTATTTAAATGTCTCGAGTGCTTTGGTGCTCCTTTCTCCCTTTCTGCCTCATGTAGATATTTGCTTTGTGTGAGCTTGTTTTGGATTTAACTTTTTTCCTTGTAGGTATTGCAAAAAGCATGATCTCAGTTCTTCTGGCTTGTTCTCTTAATAGCATACCTGAATACTTGGCAAAACCCCATCATTTGATGATTGCTGAGCAGCTCCAGGTTTCTTTGGCTACCAAAAGGAAATATAAAATTAATTAGCAACATAATTTAGGTTTTTACCTGCCTTGTAAAAGTGCACAAATGTTTGTACTATTTAGAGGTTTCTGGCTGCAATCCTGTTCTCCTGTTTGAGGATATCAAATGCTGAAATTCAGCTGAATTGCTGAAAAGTTGACAATTAGTATTGGAGATTCTCCTGAAGTCTTTCACTGCCTATCTACTTGTTTGCATGTTAAATGGCTTGTGAGGGGAAGTAGATACTAAAAACGAGAGGTGTTTTCCTTAAAAACTACTTTTTAACACTGAGTGGTGTTTTCCTAGCTGAGGACAGTGGCTACCTTGAAGTTGCATTAGATTTTTTACTATCAGACCTAAATTCATACATTTTCTGTTGTATGTAATGGCTGTCTCTTCTGGATGAAATGCCTGATTTTCTCATCTTAGTGGGTTATAAAGCTGCATCAAGACTTTTCATTTTATATCAGGCTCTGATTCTTGAATTTTGATGAGAATTTATCCCCTGGAAAAACTGATGGGAGAATCTAATTGTCTGATGGCCCTTTGTTCTTACAGCTCATTTTCTTTGTTACCTAAGTGTTAGTTCTTGGGTTCCAGTGGAGTTTTGTAGTGTAGCAAGATGATACAATCTTTCTTTTCTTCCAAGGTTCCTTAATCTGATTTTCAGGAAGAAATAGTTCCGACTGCCTTTTATTTCCTTGGCAGGGGACCAGCTTTAAATGAGGACATGTGTCCAGACAGCAGCTGCTCCATAAGATGCTGAGCAAGAGCTGACTCAAGCCCTTGGTTGGGGTGACACACACTCTCCCAGCTCCCACTTTCCAAGGTTGCGTGGTAACCAAAAGGTCAACCTTATTCCCTCAGCAGTGAAATCAAATGAAACTTCACAACCCTGAGCATTTTTCATTCATCAAATCCTTCAGGGCCCATTCAGGGCTGGTGTACGTGTCCGGGTGGATCTCTGCTTTTCCATGATCCCTCTGTCCAGCTGGGCGGATGTGAGGGCCAGATGAACACCCAAAGCTGTCCTGATGGCTCCACACACAACTGCAGCTTCCTTGTGAAGGAGTGGAGCCTTCCAATTTTTATTTTGGCTGTTGTTGTTGAAGCAGGGTTATTAGATGTGCATGGAAATGTGCAAAAACCCTGTTAAAGGAAGGTAAAGCTGGTGGTATCCTGCTCCTAGCAGGATAGGTAGGGTTTGATGGGTCTGATGGGGTAGGGTTTGGTTACCTGGGTAAAATGAGAGAATCTGTTTCCTTTTCTGACAAAGTCAGTGATTGGTAGGGTCAGTGAAAAGCCAGCTGAAACGTTCTAAGGGCCACAAAGAAGGGATTAGACCACCTTTCCTGTGAGGAAAGGCTGCGAGAGCTGGGGGTGTTCAGCCTGGAGAAGAGAAGGCTCCAGGGGATTTTATTGCAGCCTTTTGGTACCTAAAGGGGCTCCAAGAGAGCTGGAGAGGGACTTGGGACTGGGATCTGTAGTCATAGAACAAAGAGAAATGGTTTTAAACTGCCAGATGGCAGGGATGGATGGAATATTGAGTAGACATTCTTCCCTGTGAGGGAGGTGAGGCCCTGGCACAGGGTGCCCAGAGAAGCTGTGGCTGCCCCTGGATCCCTGGAAGTGTCCAAGGCCAGGTTGGATGGAGCTTGGAGCATCCTGGGATAATGGAAGGTGTCCCTGCCCATGGCAGGGAGAATGGAATGAGATGAGCTTTAAGTTCCCTTCCAACCCAAACCATTCTGTGATTCTATGATAATAAATAGCTCCTTTGCTCTGCTTTTACACCCATGTTTTCATATTGACTCATGTCTCTTGCAACTGTAAAATGTTTGATAATGAGATCCAGCATGTCCAGAGAGGCTTTGGAGTTCTTTTTAGAACATGGTTACCTAAGAAGTTCACGGTCACTTTTCTGTGGCCCAGATTCAGTAGTTGATCCCTTTTTACTTAAATGTGTGTTTAGCATAACTTCATGTAGCCTTTTAAAAATATCTGGGTCTGCCCATTCTAGTTCTAGGGAGTTCCAACTTAAAATATACATCTGGTAAGAAAAATGCATCGTTCCATGAAAAAATTTGAGTGTTTGTTTGTTCCAGATATATATGTATATACATATATGTTTAGAGAGAGAAATAAATTTGAAAATTTTATCTGGAAGGCAAAAATGTGTCCATTCCATTAGATCAAATCATGTTGCTCTTAAAATTTTGGGCACCCACAGTGAGAAAAATGAAATGAGTAAAAGGGGCAGTTTATGGTTAAGTACATGGATTATACAGTAAATACCTTGTTTATTCACCATCACAAATAATATCAATAAATGCAAGTTGATTATTTTTTTTACCGAAAAGGTGTTAGATTGGCTCTGAAGTTATCAGCCTGGAAAGTTATGTTGATAAATGCCTTTTTGCTGTCCAATTGTCTCAGCACTCTGCTTGGCAAACCTCCTGTGTTTTGTTCCTCACAGTAATATGGAGGTGAACTACATTTGAGTGTATTTTGTTTGGTTTTAAAGTTAGAAAAGTACTTGTCCAGGTCTTGATGTAACTGTCTGTTGTTAATGGTAACCTCCAAATAAAAAAGATGGGAGACAAGCAGTGATCATCTGTGACTTCTGGCGCTGCGTGATTGAACTTGAAAAAAATGGCTTCACTTCCTTCTTTCTTGCCTTTTTAGTTTAAATGTGTAATTTTATCAAGGTAAATATTGCAAAGATTAACCAGATTTTCCTCATGAATGCGCCCTATATTTTAAGCATTTGCTGGTTTGATTTTTTCCTTGTGAATAATGTTTGAGTGGAAACCCAGTTCCCTGCCTTGCTTCTCATGCACATTTACATGGATCATGTGGCACAGGCAATATGGGAAGTGCAAGTTCAGTGTCAAACATCTGTTCTCTTACTGAAGCTAAAAGTGGGTGCTTTCAAGCACTGAAACATCCCATAAATTCCCTGGGGGCCATTTCAATGGCAACTTCAAGGCTTTAGCAAAAGTAACAGGAAATTATTGTCAAAGGGTTTGTAGCCATTCTTCCTGGGTCTCTTGGCTGTCTTTTGGGCAGAGGTTGTTGCTTCAGCAGAAGGAAGTTATTGATTGCACCTTGAATTTGCTCCATTGCTTCAGTTCTTTTGGTATCTTTATGGAGATTGTTTCACTCTTGAGTGTTACCATAAAGGAGGAACTTGGAAATTGGAGGCAGGGCTGACACCGTTCCTTTTTAATAGCAAAATGTGCAAACAATGCTGAGTGTGTTGTGCGTGCATAATTCAGTGGTGGACTCCCTGATGGCACTGCCACGTTCCCAGACACTCCTCCAGGCTTGTACAGCTTCCAGCCCTATATGGGACTCACCAGTGCCAGATGAAACCTCCCCACATTTCCTTCTGCTAGAAATCCTCCATCCCCCAGGGAAAGCAGCACTAGCCAGCCTCCTGTGACAAACGCTCTTGATGACTTTTTGCTGACACAAGACCATTTCTCCAGTGGCCTCTCATCTTCCTGCTCACTCAAGGCTGCTGTAACTCTGCTCTGACATTTGTGGACATGTAACATTCTCCTGCCAGAAGTCTCCCTGTCCTCTGCACAGTGGTGTTCTCTCCTTGGTCTTGGGAGCAGAAAACAGGAGTAATATTTCTGAAGCGTGTCGGTCTCCTCCATGCCAAAGCAACAGTTGCCTGTGTTTATCTAAAGTTTATTTCACTGCCTTGTAAAATACTTGTTTTAAGCGGCAATGGGCTTTCAACACCACAGATCAGCTGAACTTTGTTGCAGATTCTGGTCAGAATTTGGCCTGCTCTGTGTTTTCTATTTGGTCTAAAGTACAAGAGATCAGACTTTCAGAGAAACGTTAAACTTGTGTGTATGTGCACATGTGTTTTCTTGCTAAAGCACTAATGATTAAAAAGAGCATTTCTGACAGCAGGAAAGTTTTGTGTTACAGGATATTTTTGTGTAGCAGTCTCCTTCACCTGATCTGTGCTAATTCACTCCAACCTGAAGCACTGCAAGCACTGACAATCTTTGGAAACATTTCTGAGCACCTTATCCTCTTTTTTGCTCTAGGCTTCTAACTCAGGCCTATTTCTTTCTGCTTGAGGCATTCTGTCTCATGTCTTAATCATCTTCTGTTCCCTTGGGCTGGGAGCTGAGTCCAAACCTCAGCCTGAGCTCTTGGACAGGTGTTAGGCCTGAGCTTCAGATGGCACAGGAGTGAAAAGCTATATGCTCTAAAAAGTGGCCATGGACTTAACACTGTGGTTTAGTCCAAAGCTGTATCAGATATTTCCATCTACTTTTCGGTTTCCCAAGATTCTTATGGGATTCTCATTTCTGTAGCTGCTGTGGGCATAGTTTTTTTTTTTTTCCTTTTGCACAGTGCTTCAGCAAAATGCTTCCCCAGACAAGGGAACAGAGATCCCTGGAACAAACATTTTTCAAGACTTTAATCATTTCATGGAAATACAGCTTTCCAGTGATGAGCTGAGACCTGATGGCAGAGGTAAAAAACAGAGCAGTGTTTTTGGAAATAGCTTTACTGTGATCTAGGATTGTGATTTTTAAATTTCATCAACGATTTCTTGCCAGGCTCTGTGCATTAGGTGGTCTTATACTCACAGGGCAGGTCAGCACTTCAGTACAGCAAGATAAGTGATTGATTCACTGATTGTAGCTGGGTATCAACTTCCACAGTGCTCACAGACATGGACATTGCCATGACACCATCCAGGTGTTTGAAGCAGGGATCCCACCAACAGAGATCCTGCAAAATGCAGGTCCTGGAATTAGTGGGAGGACAGACCCTGTGTCTCTGAGTTATCTTCTGTCCTGTCATCTACACTGCATTTTAAAAACCTTACATAATTTTCTTTATTGTTAAAATAAAGATCTGGAAGTGAGTAAATAATAATTTGTTAACCTAATGAATCTTCTTGCTTTCTACTGATTTTAGTAGCAACGGTCTTCTCTACATTGGCTTTAAAGAGAAATTATGCTCAATAGTGACTGAAAAATACACTTTCCAAAGCTTGGAAAGACTAAGTAGACAGGTTCATCCCACTTCTCTTGTGCTGCCTATTCTATCCCTCTACACTTCTGTAAGGATATATTGTATGATCCCTTTTTACATATCTTTTCCTTGTAAAAAACCTTTTACTGTAAAAGAGGAGATTATGTTCTGGTAAATATACCTGCTGCTTCCAAGTAACAAAGTCATTAAAAAGTCAATAGGCCTTTTATGTAACTCCAGTCTAATTTGCTTCTCCTGTTCACCCTCTCTTCTGTGCTGCTCTGTTCAAGCCAACACCCATATCCACTAAAGCAGGGTGTGCAGAGTAGCTCGGGGTCCCAGACACTCAGCTCCAGAATGTATTTTTCCAGCAGCCTTGGATTTGCCTGGCTGGCTTCTTAGCTGGCCTCAGCTCAGGCATTTTGGCTGGCTCCACTGCTGGCTGCTCTCTTAACTCCCAAAGGCTCTGATAATGGGGTCAACTCGCTCCTTGAGATACCATTTACCTTTTGAACAGAGCTCAGATGGAAAAGAGTTTGCACTATTACACCAGTGAACTGTGGTTAATGCTGGCAATCACACAGGCGAGAGGGAGGGCAAAGAAATCATCTGAGTTGATGTGTGTGCCACCATTATTGGTGTGTCTCATTTCTAGACAGTCCCTGTCCTGGTGGGGATTCCTGATTTCCCTTGACAGGGCTGGCAGAGCACTGAGGCAGAATCCTGCCCTCAGCCTTCCTCTTGCTCCTGGGGAAAGAACAGCATCAGCAGGAAAAGCTTTTAAAAGGCTGATGGCAGAGTGTGTCTTTGCTGGGTTACTGGCACCATCACAGCGTGGCTGAGACCAGGAACTGATTCTGCTGTGATGAGACTGAAAAATAAATCTTCACGAAAGCCCATCCCTTCAAAGGAGATCCTGCAGGTTGTGTCAGCGTTTCTTTCTGCACAGGGGACACTGTGTATATGATGTATGCAGCAATACTGCTTTGCAGAAGTTTTTATTTTAAAGGAAATTTCAGTTTGTAGGGCTGGGCAGAAGGACTGAGGGATTAAATGGCAGCATTTCATGGTGCATCAAGACTGAGATCTCTCTTGGGGTTCGTGTTTGTGTGTTTTGCAGAATGACAAACTGACAGAACTTGGGTTGAGAGGAATGTAGATCTGAAAAACTAAAGGGAATTGCTGGAATTTCAAGGAATTTCTGCTTCAAAATAGTATTGTGGTCCTTTCGGAAGGTCCTGCTTTGAAATTTGCCCCATTCAGGTGTCATTCCGTGTTTCTTTACAGCTGGGACTGCCCAGTCCAACTTCTGAAGGGGTTTTTATAGAAGTGTCTGAGACTCGCATCTATCCCAGAGATGTTTTACTTTCCAACATCAACTTTAAAAAGTAATTGTGGCATAAATAAATCTAATTGTTTGCTCAAGCTGGATTTCAGGTTACTGAAGTAGCTGGGAAAGAACCCAGAACTCTGCATTTCTTCTGCACTCCTCATTTAGGTCTCCATTATCAGTACTGCCGTGATTTAAATCAGGAGTTTCCTAACTCTTGGCCAAACTGAGCAGTGATGTAAATGGTGGAATGAATTTGCATTGTTTGATGCACCAAGGGAGCTGATAGCTCAGTGGACAAACCCTGAGAAGTGAGAGGACGTGTTTGGGAGAAGTCAGTCCCAACTGTTGTTCTTTCCGGTTCGGCGTCGGGTCGGAAAACCTGCAGCACCATGAATGAAAGCCTACACTGGCACCCTCCCCAGCCTAGGGGTGGAGGTGGAACAAAAGGAAACTCCACATTTTATAGATTTGGAGAGCCACTACAAAGGCAGAAAAATATTTTGACTCTGACTAAGTAAGGTCTCTGTGCAGCTCAAATGATCTCCCAGGAGTTAGAAGCTATGCTGAGAAATCTGTGAACAACCCTGAGAAGGTCATTGGTCCTTTTTCAGGCTAATAATTTCCAAACTATTGCATTAACCTTTTTACCTTTATCTAAAGGTCAGCAGAGGTAACATAATTGTGAAGATCTCCTATGAAAATACTTGGTTGTTTTTTTTTTAGTGGCTCCTTTCCCCCTTCTTTGCACGGAATACTAGTTGGAAACATCAAGTCATATGTTGGATAAAACCCCACTTCATATTCTCAGCTCTGTGATCTTACTCCTTTCAATTTCTAAAGCTATTCTGGGTAAAGTTCTACACTGTATAAAATCATAACTAATTAAGATTAAAAAGAACAGGCTTCAAGCACAGAGATTAATTTTATTTTTTAGTATTAAACTTACATCTACCAAAGAACTACAGCAGAATGGCTGGAGAGTGAAATTTGCCTGACTCTTTGGGATTCTTTTGAGCTACTAAACTGTAAAGAAATCTGCTACATATCTGCTTTGGAAACTTCTCTATGTGGTCCAGCTCTGGAAAAATGCTGTTGGTTCTGGATGGCTTTGCTTTTGCATTTGTTTTTTTGGGTTTTTTAGTATGAGTTCTGTTGACTGGAGACTCATAAATGGAGACTTATCAGTTGCTTGTAATTTATAGCAGGTGGATGATTGCTCACCACAAGCATATTTAAAAGAATAAACAAGAACATGACTTAAATATCACTTATTCAAGATACCATTCGCATGCTCAGCCAAGATCATCTTTTCTTGCCTTGTTTTTCCATTTTTTTTTTTTCTTAGCTATGGTGTTGTGCTGGGCAAGGGATAGTGGAGTTCCTGAGCATTAAACCCTGTGCTGTCTTTCCCTGCCAAGGAACAGCCCCTCCCTTTGCAGTGCTGCAGCAGCTTCATCCATCTAATACAAGATGCAACCTTGCCTGGTGCTTAAAGCACAGGCCCATTGTTGATATTTTTATCCTTGTTTGTCCTTGATATTGTTTGACAACTATATCTGTTTTCTCATGATAAATATTTCCATCATCTGTGGTGTTACAGCATTTAAGTGATTCACAGAATTTGAGGAAAGAGATAAAGGCAAAATTTTTGTAAACATAGAAGAATTTTTCATAGATTTCTTTATGTATCCTGCTTCCTTTGGGAAGTGCTGCTCTATTCTTATTTGCTGATGTTGGTAACAGGAAAAGTTTCACTGATTCTTCACCTAAACTGCACCGTAGTGCTGCAATCCAGCAGGAATGGGCTGTGGGAGAGAATGAAGTGCTCAGGTCTTGCAGGAGTTCCACCTGCGGTGTGGAGGTCCCAAGGACAGGGGATCCCTGAGACCAGAACAAAGGCAAACACCAGCCCCAGCAGGCCAGGCTGTGGGCAGCGTAAGCAAGTCTGGCTGGGTCTTCTGAGGAGCGTTGACTCTATGCTGCTATCATAAAATATCCTGAGTTGGAAGGGACCAGTCAGGATCACCCAGTCCAGCCCCTGGCCCTGCACCCCAGCAATCCCACCCTGGGCATCCCTGGCAGTGCTGTCCAAAGGCTCCTGGAGCTCTGGCAGCCTCGGGCCGTGCCCATTCCCTGGGGAGCCTGGGCAGTGCCCAGCACCCTCTGGGGGAGGAACCTTTGCTGATCTCTGACCTAAACCTCTCCTTCGTGCTGATTCCTTGAGTCCTGTTACTGGTCATGAGTGAAGAGATCAGTACCTGCCCCTCTGCTTCCCCTCATGAGGATGTTGAGGAGTGCAGTGAGGTCTCCTCTCAGTCTTCTCTTTTCTAAATTGAACAAACCAAGTGCCTTCAGCTGTTCCTCAAAAGGCCCCTCCAGACCCTTCCTCATCCTTGTGGCCTCCTTTGGATACTCCTTGGTGGCTTAATGTCTCTTTTATATTGTGCTGTGCCATGACAGTGACTCTGTACATTGTGCTTTGCTGTCCTACAGCTCTGAGCACAAGGGCTGCTGAAGGTACTGTCCAGCACGAGGAACAACCCCTTAAAGCATGAAACTGTTGGTTTTTCTGGGTTGTCAGAGGGCTGCAGAGTGTGCTGCTCAGCTCCCCTGGCTGTTGGTATGTCTGGTGCACCTCTGCTCTCTGAGCTTGTGGAGGAAAACATCCACCAAAATTATTCCCCAGCCAATGGAGCAGTGTGTGAACTAAACAGGAGCCCAAAACCAACCTTCAGTTAAAGATAAGGAAAAATGCAAGATCTTTTCAAGGAGAAAAAACAATCCAAACTGCCAAATGTCACCCTATGGATTCTTGTTTGGCTTTGAAATCTATCCTGCTGTTTCTTTGCTCAGCAAGGCTCGAGGGAACAAACTGAGGCAGTTTCTGGGGTCTGCCCCGTGTCTGGCTGCGAGAGCAGGGAACACTCACAGCACCTGTCTGAGCATGGCAAGGGTCCCCTCAGCATGGAGGTGTCATCACTTGGTCCTTACCTACATGTAGGGAATGGATTGTTTTGTTCAGGCTGGAGATATTCTCCTCCAGTAAAGGCATGATGTTTGTTGTCCACCCTTAGTTATTATCTGGCAGCGTCAAGTGGAAAATACTGATAACATTAAAGGCTGCGAAATTACAATGTTTTAATAGGCCTTAACCTTGTGCTGCGTGACACCCTTTTAATGCTCTGATTTCTAACAGCCAAGGCTAATTTTTCCCCATTATGTTTTGGAAATTACTCCAGCTGTGGGGCATCATTTATTCATTTATTTATTTATTGCCCTCCATTGCTAACAGGTGCTTAAACTACAACCCACTTTTAGATCCCCAAAAAAAATCTGATTTAATTTACCTTGTGGTCACCACAGCAACTGTAGTATTTGATATTAATAAGGTAAAGGAAAGAATTCCATTGCCTGAAGTGTTCATTCAAGAATTGGGAAAACCTTTCTAATAATAGAGATGTCTGATTGCCAACCAATAACCTGTAAAACCAAAAAACAGACTTTGAGAGAGGAAAACTTCAGGGAGGATGGGATGGGAGAAGGGACCAAGTGAGACAAAACAACAGAAGAGAAGTGGGAGCTCTTGTGCTTAAATGAGAGATCTAATTAGTGCATTACTTCTGTGATGGTAGGGGGACGATAATAACAGATGTTCCAGCAGGCCTTCCTCAAGGAGTACAGAAAAATTAGGGGAGAAAAAGAGAGCAAAAAGATATGGGAAAAGTTTCTAAATATGCCATGGGCTTTTTTTCTTTCAGGCTACATTTTACTAAGAAAGCCATTTCCTCTCCTCCCTGTTCTGTCTGCCTACCAGAACTGCAGGATATTCAGTTTCCAATGGGAGAAGAAAAGATTGCAGTACCTTCCATAAAATTTTATAGAATTGAAGTTTGGTGTTTTCTTCTAAGCTAATTCACAGCTCAACAATCTAGTCTGTCTTCAAATATTCTGTAGCTGATTTCCCATAAGGAAACCTGAAAATTGTATAACAGGGACTTGATTCCCAGAAATTAATATTATGATCTCTCGTGCATAAACAGTCCTTAATATTGCACAGGTGGTTGAAGTGGCCTCTTTTAGAAGGACCTTGGTCTAGACTGAAGAACCCTGTGTGATTGAGATGTTGACACATTCCTTGGTAACCTGTCCATGAAAATTTTCCATTTCATGTCTAGTTTGAATGTAGGGACTTGAGCACTTACTCATGTTATACCTTTGCTAAGTTCAGGGTGACTTACTCTTTCCTTACAAAGTAATTCTGAAGGACTGCATTCAAATTTTTTTTACTTTTTTTTTTTTTTAATTGACAAACTGAATAGATCAGGATCTTTCAGGCCCTTTAGTGGGTATATTTCCCTGAAGTTTTTCTCTTTGTTCAAACTCCTTTAAAGTATGGATGCACATTCTAACCCACATATTACAGCAAATCAAATGTACTTTCCTTAAGTGCAGACGGCTTCAAGAGTCAAAGCAGCAATAAATAAGTTATGGTTGTGGGTCTGGAGAAACTGAATTTTTCCCCTAATGTGAGGAGTGTTTGAACCTGTTTGTGTGAGTGGCAGGGTTATGTTGGTGGCTTATTCCAAGGCATGGCTGAGTCCTCCCAGCAGCTGTTCCCTGCCGAGGCCCCAGGGAGATCATCAGCCTTTTGGATCTCTGTGGAAAACTCAAGGGTCGTTCAGTCTAGACCAAAAGAAAACTCTAAGTGTCTGCAAACATATTTAAGGACTGTTAGGGAAAGGACAGGGACCAATTATTTTGATTGGGCAATAAGACCCGAGAAGGCTTAGGAAAAACCATGTGAAAAGGGTCAGTGCAGTGAGGCTCCAGGGGAGGTGACTGGCCCCAGCAGGTGAGATAGACACCCACTTTTTAGGGGGGAGTTTAGGGACAGTGAGCTCCCTTCTGCTCTGAAGGAAAATGATGGATTGGGTTGACCCATCTGGGATTCCTTCTAAGCCTGGTGATCCTGTGGGTTGCAGTCTGCCAGCGCACCCCTTCAAGCTTCTCTAGCAACTTTCCAGAAATAAAGATCTATTCATAAAGTGTGTGTGTGTACATGTAACACACATGTAACTTGCTACTCTAAGGGATAGCAAGTTCTGGGGTTGTTTGGGGTTGTGGGATCTCTTTGAACATCGCAGTGTTTGAAAGGGCAGCTCCTCGTGCAGCCTTGTGCTGCCTCTGACTCTGCCAGAGGACTAAACCCAAGTCCATTTTCCAAGAGTATCCTGTATTTTCTTCCAACTCCAAGCTTCTGTCTGCTTGCTCATGAATCTTTTTCCCTCCTTTACTTAGCAGGTGTCACAGGGAGAAGTTAGAAATGCAGGTATAGAAGGAGGTATTTTGAGACATTCAGTTTAACTTTTATTTTCTTAAATATCCACAGTGTTCTCCTGAATTTAAGTACAACCTTCATCTCAGGAGAATGTGCTTGAATCTGGCTTAGTCAGAAGGTGTCTGCTGCAGGCTTCAGGATATTTGAAAGGAAAGCACTGTGAAAGCAGTGAAAAATCCTTCCTTCTCCTTAAGGACATCATCACTGCCAGGGAACTGGTTATAGAATATTGATTAAGACTCCAGTCTGGGGATTTTGGCAGTTTACCAGTTTAGTAAAAGGAAGGAAAGAGAATCAATTTCAAGAGGAAAGGAAGGAAAAAGATATGTTACTTTTCTGGAAGTAAAAGTCAGGTGCTGAAGTTCATTTTTATCAGGTTGAGTACATCCAGGAAGGTTTAAAGTCCTACTAATACTGAATTATTTATGTGGCTTCATTCAGCAGCATCAAAAGTTCCTGGATTTTGCACTTTTAATAGTTTGTTTTTAATACATCCTTTGCAAGTCTGTCTTGGTAATATTCCACATGGCTGGGTGGAAGGTGGGTAAGAACCTTTCAGCATGACCATTCTTTGGCTGCACATTTTAACAGCCACCTTTAACTGCAGAGAAGCACAGAATTATTTTTGAGACTAGCACAGTAGTTATTGGAGAGATGTGTCCACATAGTGGCATTTACAAGCACAAGGAGCAGAGATGGTTGACTCTAATGAGGTCCAGCTTCTTAAAAAGCTGATGCCCAGACCTTTTATTTGAAAACAAGGCCTTTTCTACCGGTTTGTGCTGCTTGTTTCCTGTGTCATTGCATTTAGACACCTTCAAAACAAGCTGCTTACTAAATTTCATACTGTTCCTGTTACACTGAAAGTTCAGATCTGTAGCTATCAAAAATCTGAGCTTTAGTGGCTGTAATTGCACTGTAAAAGGAAGAGCAAATCAATAGAAGCTGTTCAGAGTCTTTTGGTCTTACATTCTGTCAATGAGAGGTTTAAATATATTTGGCTTGACATCTTTCAATCTAATTCCTCCAGACAATTATTAATGCAATCCCAGGTTCTTGATAGAGTAAGAGAGTACAGATGTCAAACTGATGATGTTGCAGAGCCCTTGAGTGTGGAGGATCAGAATCTGGCCTGTGGCATCCTGTTTATGTTTATATTGCTATTTAGGATTCACCTTCAAGACATGTTTCAACCCTGTGCTTACCAACCCTCATTCTTGGAATCCCCGTAATTCAGCCTCTCTCTAGCATGAAACTTTTTCTGTATTATCTGTATAAGAGACCTGCACGTCCATAAATAACAGAAATGCTCTTTATTTACTATATATTTTCTTATACTTTGACTTTTAAAGGTAATTTTCTTTCGAAACAGTGTGATCACTGTCTTTCCAAAAGCACCCATAATCACCTCCAGCTCCAATTCCTGCCCATTAGAACCTGTTGTGTACAAATATTTAACATCACGTCTCGCACCAGGCAGAGTTTCCTGGTTTGCCTTGAGTAGCTATTAGGATTTAGTGCTCTTATGTGGGTACTGCAATTTCAGGCAGTGCCAGGAAAAAACTAATAACTCAACTTTAGCAGAGCTCTAGGTTTTAAAAGTTAATGAGGGACACTTGAAATCTGGCAGCTTTTCAGTCTCAGAAGAAAGAATAGGACTAAGTATGATGTAATAAAAGGGGGAAAAAATAGAAGGCTCTTCCTTCTCCTTGTCTGGCTCTTTGTGAGTTTGGAGTTGAAGGTGTGATGCTACAGCAGCAGCAGTGGAAGGTCACTAATGCTCCCAGGTGTGTTTTCCAGTGCCTGACAAGAAATACAAGTTTCTAAATGGGTATGGAATGGTAGGAGAGGCAATAAAGGACACAGAACATCTTCTTGTTTCTTATCATTTTTTCTTTTTGGTCATTTCCTGGATTTATAGGAGGGAACATTTATGTGTGTGGGTGTAACTTAAAATAAAATTTTTAAAAGTCCTCTAGTCTGGAAATGAAAACCAACAGAATTAAATCATAAATATTGTTTAGTCACTGCTGGACTGCCTGAAAATCACAGAAGGATCATAAAGTCCAATGGGAAAGGATTAGGAATATTAGTGGGAGAATTTCTTTAGGCTATAGCAGTGTTATTGCAGAGTTTTTACCAGGGATTATGAGCATTAATCTGTGGTTACATCTGCAATTTACAGACCCCCTGGGACTTCTTTCAGAATGTGGCCATACACGGATAATAAATCACAGCCATGTGATTATTAAGACTTGGACTTTGGCAAGGATGAGGGAGCATTAGGAACCCCTTTCAGAGGTTAAGGACCTCATTTGCTTTTATCTCCATCATCTATCACCTCTTCTTTTGATACTTCTGAGCAGATTTGTACCTTGTCTAATGCAAACAGCGCTACACAAATGGGCAAGTGCAGGGGGTTTTTAATTATTATTCCCCATTCCATGAATGTTTCTGATGGAGCCCATGTTTAGTGCTACATCAGTGGCTTGTGGACCTAGGAAAACCTACAGGAATGACTTTATCCCAGTATAACCCAGGAAAAAGGGGTGCTCTGGGTGTGGCACCAGCCGTGGCACGTTTGTACCCATGGTGATGGGTGATCCTCAACACCAGGATATTGCTGGCTCCCACTGGGTGCTTCCCCAAGGAATGCTCATAGGAGTTACAGAACACTCTTAGCAAAGTGATTGCTTTCACTGAGATTATCAGAAAATGGCAGGAATTTAAAAATTTTGTCAGAGTCCTGCAAAAAAATTCCCCAGCCTGGTTTTCCTTACCCCCAGCTGTCAGCCAAAACAATTTGGCAGAGCTTTTTCTTTAACAGTAAAATCTTTCCAGAACTCAGCACTTTCTTTGAAAAAATGATTTATTTTTTTTTTTAATTGAGAGTTACGTTGCTCTGCAAGAAATTGGGAGGGGAGAGTTAGATTACTAAGTGGAGAATAAGTGCTACATTTTGGTTTTGTTATTTTCAGGCCACAGGTTTGGGCCAGTGCTGCATCTGATTTCAGAGGATTACTTCTAAGAGCAGGATTAACCAAAATAAATTAGAAAGATATGGATACAAAGTGCAGCTGCAGTTGTTTCACTGGAAGTTTGGATTTTAAATTCTCATTTCAGAATCTTCCAAGTCTTGTGATGTACCTGGAAATGGCCTGGGGAGCGTTACAAATGTAGTGGGCAAAACTGATAATGATGAATTAATATTTTAGCATTTCTTTTTTCAAAGTCCATTACCTACCTTTATTTTCCTGCTCAGTTGTAAAGACTTTATAGATTATATTAAAATACTTTTTGGACAATATGAAAATACAAATAGAGAGTAAAAAAACAATTAAAAGGCGTTTTGCTACCCTTAGAAATTTAATGATTGGGTAAGGTTGTGCAGAATCTAAAATTAGTAAAAAACCCACTTAAACCATATTCTTGGAGAGAGAGAGAGAGAGAGAGGCATTAACTTCCTTAACTGATTCTTTTTTTCTTACTTTATCCACTTCTACTTAGATCTGGTGCTTTTTTTCTAATATATCTTGCCTTCTAACTACTTAAAACAAATTGACAAACAACTTTTCTCTCAGAACCAGTGACTCCATGCAAACTAAACGCTTCCAATAAAAGAGATGGTAATTTTTTGGAGATCAGCTCTACAGGTGGAAGAAAACACATTCACTTTACGCTTTTAATTCAGCAATTAGGTGTGAGTCTGCAAAAAATAATTTGTAGGCCTTGGCTGTGAATACAGCATGAAGGGTTTTATTGTTAAGTATTAGCATAGCTTGCACAACTCTAGAAAGCCCTTTTGTTTTAGGATGTATTTCTTGTATTAGTATGTAACTTTCTTGTAGTTCAATAAGGGTTTCTAGGACAGCTTTAGCCCCTGCTTAGAATCTTTCTTTTATTGGTTCTTTCCTGACTCACCCCCTCTGTCATGCATAATTTCCCTCTTGTCCATCTTAGCATCCTTATCTTTGAAGTACAGTAATTTTAGCCACTAACTTCGCTGGACTGCCCCTCAGACCATGCCAGAACCTGTGTTGGATTTGTTAGAACTTAAGTGACTTAGTTTGGCATGATGTATTTGGATTGTTTTATTGGTATCTGTAACTCAGAACCCACCCCAGAATTGTAGTATTAATCCACCCACCACCCCAGGCTCGGGGTCTCTCTCCAGAGGCACCAGCCTGGTGGCTGGGGGGATCTCCCTGACCCCTTTCCCCCCAGATAAAGCCTCTGTTCCCTGGAAACTTGGAGAGAGTCCCCTCTTTCTTCGATCCAGCCTTAGCAGCGTTACCCAGCTGTCTGAACCGAGCCCCCACAAAGTGACTTGCTGAGGCGGGCCCAAGCTGCTGGGAGGCCCAGGCTGGACACCGAGCCGGGGCCAGAGCAGGCACGCACTGCAACAATTAGGAGCATCAGTAACAGGTCAGTGTGTGTGAACAGGCCAAACCTGGCTGTGTTTGTTGCTGGAGTTGTGCTAGGGAGGCCTGTGAGGGAGCCCTGGGTGCCTGGCTGTGTGAGAGTGACAGGGGACTGCAGGACAAGCCGGGCTGGGGGTGAAGGAGGACATGTGGCCCTTCAGACTGCACTGCTGCAGTCACACCGTGCCCAACAGAACTTCATTTCTGACACACTAAATGGGAAAAAGACTTCTGGATCTGAAGGCTGGCTCTTAGAGGAAATGTTTTCCTTACAAAGTGGGCCCGGTGCTCAGCTGCAAAGAGTTACTGCCCTTCACTCAGGGGAGTTGTGTCCTGAACAGCTGAGAATCTGTTACAACAAGAGAAAGGCTTAGGAATTGCCCCAGTCCTCTCGTAAAGAAACAATGAGTAACAGATATTGAAATGGCTGAAGGACTGAAGCTGGTTCTGAGTTCCCTCTGAAGCGCTCCCCAGTGCTCCTGGTCAGGCTGTGGTGTGGGATGGGCAGTGCGGGGGGTGAGGATGGTGCTCAGGCTGTGCTGCTGTCAGGGATGGCCAGCTCTGGGACAGCACACAGGGCTGAAGGACACCTGGGCACACCTGGCAGCTCCCCAAATTGCTCTGGGAGGCTGAATGTGCTCTAGGGAGAAGGGACTGCACTTGGGACTGACTCCTGCCTGGAGTGTTTTATGGAGGGAATTCTCTTATTGCCCAGAGAAGCTGTGAATTCCCCATCCCTGGAAATGTTCAAGAACAAATCCTCCAGGGGTTGGAACACCCTTGTCTAGTGGAAGGTTGTCTTCTATTGTCTCTATTCCTGCCCATGGCAGGAATGAGATCACCTTTAAAGTCCATCCCAACACAAACAATTCTGGGGTTCTGTGTACTCATCTGGGAAAAATGGGATGACAGACCTGTGGCTGCAGGGTGAGTTGTAGTCAGGCATGAGACAACTTGGGAGTCTCCAAAGCTCTTCCTCAGCCAGCTGAAAATACTTGCACACATTCATCCATGCTCTGTTCCTGCAGTACATGAACCATGTGATATTTGCACATCTCGCCAGTGGAGCACTTCAGGGAACAAAAAGCATTGTTTTTATGATATCCAGTGCTAGGCTGCTTCCAGCTAGTCTGAGATTTTGTGTGACTTTCTCTCATTTTTTATTGATTGAAGCCAACTCTCCTATCCCAGTGTTAGTGAGAACTCTTTCATCCTTCCTGGGGATGTTCCCCAGTAGGAGACTTTCAGTGCAGCACTTGTGAATCAATGGAAGGAGCCAGACAAGACCAGACATGTTGTACAAATATTCCATTTTCATTTTTTATCTGACTTTGTTGTCATTCACTTTCCTGCAGTCAGAGCACCAGCACACCAGATTTCACCAGCAGTCCCCCAGCATGGCTGTGCTCTCACTGCTCAGCACAAGCTTTCTCATAGAGCAGCTTTTAAGGTTTGATTACTTTTTTATTACCTTAAAGCTAATCCTCCCATGTAAATCACAGTAACACCCACCTGTACATCTGCCACGTGAACAAAGTTATTGGACAGAGAGCTGTTTTGCAAATTTTCATAGTCCCAACTCTGTGCTTGGGGAACATTGCTGTGGGAATTTTCATCTGATGAAAGGTCAGTTGGGAAATGTGAGGTCTGACATTTCTGTTTTGCACAGACAGCTATAATTATCATCATACTTTTTTGCTCCACACTTATTGAAAACAGATTTAAGAAAGAAAAAAGAAAGCAAAACTTTAATTCAAAACTCACTAGAAGAAAATGCAGGCTATTTCTGTGAGCTCCCCAGCCAGAGCTGAGCTTTATGGTATTCCTGCATATAACCTACTTCTGTCTATTGCTGCCTGTGGAGATTCTGGGACATCTCTTTTATCCTGACACTGTGTATAAATATATATATGTATAATAAGAAAAACAAGAGTGACCTCACTTTGTCCAGGGCCCAAAATACAGTGCCCAGGAAAGGAAGAAATTGGAATGAAATGATGCTTCATCTTACATTCTTCCCAGTATTTTCATTAATTAGCTCCAGCTATCAAAAAAAAAAAAAATCCTTTTGATTTGAAAAACAAGGATGATTTTTCTCCCTTTCCCAGGGGATGCTGGTTGCCTCAGTGGAAGAAGCTCCTGTTCCCATTGCCAGTGGGTTTGTGAGTGAAAGGTTCAGGGCAAGGGAAGGTAAACAGCCCCTGACTTAAGTGCAGTGCCTGTCCCAGGTCTTTTGGCATCAGCTTTATTTGCCAACCAACCCATGTTGCTGCTAAAACTTCTTTACTCAGACTAAACTGAATCCACTCAGCAGTGTGTAAAATAAACATGACTGGCCTCCTTCTATAGAGGATCATCCTCTGGCTTCATGGATCATCCTCTTTCCAGGAATCCTGTGGATATGAGGAGCGGTGCTTTGTGGTGGGAGGTTCTGCTTTATTACAGCTTTCTGGTCAGTGCTTTCTCTGCTAAGCTGCACTTCCATCCCTGCTGTGGATTTGGCTTCCAGCTGGTGCCAAACACCAAAATAGATGTTTATAGATGTTTATAGATGTCTTAGATGTTTATCAGGTTGGCCTTTCCACTATGCACTTGCACCATAGCTTAGAAATATAGCAAATCTGGCTTTCAGATTCCTGGTACCTGATAAGAATTCAGCATTCTCCTAGTTTAAATCACTGAGATGTGCTCAGAATATCAGGGGAGGTTAAATTCATACTGATGGACTTTATTCTGGTTCAGGGTTTCTGCGTGGTACTGCTGTGCTTTTATGCTTGGTCTGCAGCTGGCAGGGAGCCATGGAAAACTGGCACAAACTCCACTTTGGGGGTTCTGGCTAATTTTAGAAACACCTGATCCTGTGCCCACGCCTGATCTGGACCAAACTGTGCCATGGGGTCATCTGGTAGTGCATGACCTGGTGCTGGTGCTGGTGTAACTTTGAATAACTTGGAGATGAACCTGGTAAGTTCAGACTGCTGCTGGTTTTTCTCCTGAAAACAAGTCTACCAGCATTTACATGTGAAGGATCATGCACAGGATGAAATAGCAGCCCTGTTACATTTTTTGACCTGAAAAATAACATTATTAAAACAAAGTTCCTGTAGAGAAGTCATACAGACCTAGCAATTATTCAGCACTTGAACTTCACACCAGTTTATCAGCCTTTGTTTCCACAGAGTGCCATGGTAGCCATCCTTTTTTATTTTAAATTAAAGTTTTATCCCTAAGTCAGTGTGAAACTCAGTTGTAGGCACCAGAACAGAGCCAAGGTGGCAGGAGGGGGATCTTTGGCGCAGCCAATTGTGTTGGGCTAAATCCTTTGTGAGAAAGCACAGGCTGGCTCCCTGCCAGCCCTCCCCTCTCTGCTCTGCTTCCCAGCTTCAGGTTTTAAGACCTTTATCCTGAATAAAGCCTAGGGAAATACACTGAAAGAAAGGATTGTAGCTGACAAATGTCCATTCTTGCTGTGACAATCTCTTCACTCATTTACTCCAGTTTGCCAAATGTCTGGTTGCTATTTTCATTTACATGGATGTTAATTCATGGCATTGCTGTGCCCACTCAAAGCATTCCCAGAACTCCTGTGGGAGTGCAGACAACCTTAAAAAGTGTTTGAAGGTTAGAGAGTAGTGGTTGTTGGTTCATTTTTAAGCTTTGTTGAAGTCTGTAAGGAAGTGCATCTTCCAAACTCTTTTTTAGAGAATTTTAAACATATTTTTCTGCTAAAAGTATTTTTGCATCTGTTCTTGCTTTTTCAAGTTGGTTCTGAGTTTAATTCAAGCAGAATGTTTTCATGCTTTCATCTAAAAATAGTTTGCCTGCATTTTTTACCCATTAGTCCAAAAGAGGCTGTGGCTCTGTTCTCCCACCTCATCATCCTGTTCTTCCTCAGAGGGCAGCAGCAATGCCAAGCTGTAAAGATCCATTCCAGAGCTGGTGTCCGGCCTCTCCAAGCAGTCACACATAGTTTTGCTGGCAGTGCAAAATCCAGCTGTGGGCCTGTGATGTGGTTGAACCTCCTATTGAGGAGCTGCTGAGGTGTCTATGGTGGCATCAGTTCCTCTGTTCTTCCCAGTGAAGGCACTACAAATGCTGCTACGGCAGTGCAGGCTCCTGGAAGTGTTTGGTGATGAAAATGAAAAATGAGATGTCTGGTGGCAGACTGGGGGCACATATCCCAAGGAAAGGGAGCCATCATCACTACGAACCAAAATATTGATGTTTTGTGCAATTTCCCCAGAGTGCTGTGAGTGGCTGCACAGAGATTAGGGAAACCAGGAAATCCCATCAGCAGAAACAGCAGCACATGGAAGGAAACTGGTGTAAGTTTGATTGGTCCCTCAGAGCAGAAAGCGAGCAAGACAGGAGGCAGGTTTGGAAAAATAGCCAAGGAACAGCTGCTACCTTAATGGGACACAGAAAATAACTGCTAGGTTTGTATTCTCAGGGACTAAGCAAGAAGTCCAATCTCTGATCAGCCTGTAGCTCCTGCTTAGTCTGGCCTTGTTGCCTCGGGTTCCTGCTGCCTGGGAAGTTGGTAGCTGGCAGATTGTACAGAGGATTGTGAACCCAACCCCAGGGAACTTCCTGAGGGCTCCCCTTGGCACAAATCCTGGCAGCTTGTGCTCACTTAGGATCAAGACTACCAAATTCCATCTGGGGGCCATTTCCTGTCCATCTCAGATACTTATTGATGACAGTGTAGATAGAGCTGAGAAATTTCTGCCTTTCTCCAAAGCCATGCTGGGAGAAGTTGTGCTTTTGCAGAATGTTGCCATTCCCTCACAGCTCAAATTTGTTGTTGGCTTCCGTAAGAATTCAGCTTGTGGCTGTTGCATTTGGGGAGCTGAGGTCTTTGGACACTTGAGTGGAGGAGTGTCTCTTTTATTTTGTTAATCAAGTTTTCAAATGATTCTGCAACTGCTATTGCTATTGTCTTGAGACAATATTCAGTTCACCTGCTTTATTTCCAGGTATTCATTGACTCATTCCTGTGCTGCTCTACAAGGCCTGGCTGCCTGAGTTGCAACCCTTCTTGATTTCAGTTTATGTGACCTTGGAGCCATCTGTAAAAAGTACCATAACTTAATGATTTCAGAGCTTGAGCCATGAAAGCTGAGGTGGTTTGAAGGTTAATCACAGCACAGAAGTGACCAAACACCTCTGGCTTTGCCAGACCCTTTGGAGTTTCATTGACTAAGAGGCAGCATCAAAGACGTTCACTGAATTGGAGTGTAAATTGGAGTTTAAATGACTGGGGAGGCAGATGATGCCTTCAACAGAAGCAAAGGAATCTCCTGGATGGTGCTGGGATGGGGGAGGAGAAGCCATTGCTGCGTGTGATCCATGACTGCACTTCCCGTGGCTCCGGTCTGTAGGATTAAGGAATCCTCACTGTGGTCTTGCTGAACATGTTCCTGCGCTTGGTTGGCCTTGTTATGACTTTGCTCTCTGTTGTCACAGCCTTGCAAAGCGCCTCACCCTGATTTAAACCACATGCACTGGGATGGTGTCATGCTTGGAAAGGAACCAATCGAGCAAGGCACGAGGGGTGGGCAGGCCTCGCTCCTTTGAACAAACTGAAGGAAAACATTTCTGAGGGATCTTCCAGAAAACCATGCTTTCTCCAAGGCCTTGGAACTGAGGGTTCAGCTCATGTCTTTCACTGGTTCCCAGTTATCTCTGAGGGAAAGCTCAGACAGAATTTGGAATTACAATGAGCTCCATTCTTTTGTTGCACTGGTTTTAATTGAGGACATACATAGGTGGAACCATGAGCACCAGTGTCTTCACACACCTTTTACAAATTATTCTGTCCAGTGGAGATGCTGCTGTTAATTTTATTGACACATCTGATCGTGTGCCCCACTGGTTCACAAAAATGCACACAAATCCTCAGTGTTGTTCTGCTGAAGTTACTAAAATAAATAGCAGTGTGAAGGAGGAAATTTGTGGTGGAGGGCATTAGAGGACTGTTAATCCTGACAGCTAAAGGGGTAGGAAGGGAAATAGTAGGATATTTTAATTACCAGGTGTTAAATCATTATTTTTAGAGTGGTGTCTATCTCTCAGATGTTTTGCTGGGGTCATACCATTATTCAGCCTTTAACAGAGTTGTTTCACCTTTTCTGAGCTTTTTGTCTGGATTTGTCTTTATATCAAATTCTGCCTTAGTAAGGAATGGAACAATTTTCAAGATACTGTAAGTTTATTTCTGTAAGACACATAAATTGGCTAGCAGTTACATGTAAATATATGTATTTATAGGGTATGTTACATCCATTTGAGTAGTCACAAACATCATTAAACTCCTGGCAGGGACAGAGGAGAAATTCAGCAGGAGAAATAGATTCTATTACTTGTAGAACTTTTAACTTCTACATTTTTAATGAAATCTGTCTAGTTTAGTAATAATCTTATCTAAATCTGGTAAAATGCATATGGATTTTACCATGAATATGGTTATTTTTAACTGAGCTCCCATCATTCAATAAACCAGCAGGGTAGATGATATATCATGAATAATATTATTGCCCATCCAAATTACCAAATTTTGAATACATTTTTGCAGTTCTTTTACATCTAATACCAATATTAACTCTTCATCATCTTCTCTTTTTAACCCTTCCAGCTGCATCTCTTATTAAATGCTGCATAGTTTATGGTTACTTTTTCACTATTTTAACCCAAATCTGTGTTTCTGTAGTTCTGGGTTTTTACTATGTCACTTTGCTACATTCTAATTTGTACATCTTGCTTTATAGAGGTTAGTTGCTACAGATAAGTATCTATATCTTGATTTATACTGAAAACTCCTTGATTTTACCTCCAGAAAACCCACATTTCAACCAGCAGCATTTAATTTCTAGTCTGTAATAGTCTTGAACTGATTAGAAAAGCTATTGAGATACAATTTCCTCTCCTTTTTAGTCATGAATTTCTGCTTATTCCATAAGTGCCACCTTCATTCCTGCTGTGTGGGCTCATGTTTAAATCCCCTTCCCACAGCTCTGTCATTGCAGAAGCTGCAGATGGATGAGAACAGGCTGCTTACAATGGCCAGGCCTCTAAAATCTGCTGAAACCTGCACAGGGCCTGCCAAAATTTTTAAATGTACTTGATTTTATGAAGAAAAAACAAAAAAAGACTGCTGGTAGCACCCCATTTTTGCATTAGGGAGCTGAGTTTTCTTCTTCTAATGTTTCTTCAAAGTAATCAACAAAACTTCCAAGGGGTGATCCCACCATAGAAAGGGGGGAAAATTGCTTTTGGTGTAAATTTAGGCCTGTTTTGACTCAGTGCAAGCGAGGAGGAATTTCACTGCTGTCAGTGGATTTCTGTCATCACAAGGCAGGGCAGAGGAGCACTCTGCACTCTCCAAAAGCCATGAGCACAAGGCATGGCACTAGAGTGCTTCTTCACTGCCTCGGCCAAATTTTAATGGCATTTCTTGGCAACTTGGGGAAACTGGATAAGGCTGAAGTTGCAAGAGGCACATTGTAATGGCTGTAAATGTTGTTTATATTTGATACCTTCAGCGGATACAACCCCCCCCGTCAAAGAAACATTTTTGGCTGTAGTTTTCTGCCCTGATCACCACGGAGCTCTGGGGAAGACAAGAGCTGAGGGTGAGAAGTCTCAGTCCTCCTGCAAAGTGTTCCCAGCTGTGCAAAGCAGCAGCCCTAGTGCAATCCCAACACATCCACATGGAAAAGGGGGATCTCGTTTCCTGGAGTCTGTTTGGTTTTTGTTTATGCTCTTTTGTGACCAAGTGGACATAATAATTCAATATTACTTCTTCCAACAGAATGTGCACTAGGAAAGGGCTTAAGATTTTTACTCAGTGAGTGTTAATTTCCTCTTTTCCATATTCTCCAAAAGGCTTTGTCGGCAGGTTTTTTTTCCTCACTAAAAAGAGAATTATTGGCTAATTATTAAGCACAGATGGTGCTCCCTGATACCCAGATTTGACTCCGCTGTGTGCAGTGGGTGGGATGATCAAATAGAAGAATTGAAGAATTCCTGGGCATCTCAAGTTGTTTCCCAATAAACTCACAATAAATGTTCTATTCCTGAGTGACCTAATCCTCCTTATATCGAGCTCAAAGCAACAGTATGACAATAAAAACTCAAAACACTTTGTCTTGTTATCCTGACACTCCCTCCTCTTTTCCATTGAAGATGCATCTTTCAGCCAATTTGCTTTTAGTTCCTAAATCTCTCTCCAGATCCAGCCTGTAGCATAATTATATACGTTGATTAATTTTCAGATGGCAAGGTTATATTTTCATTTCTGTACGTGTCTGTGTGTGCAGTTCCTCATATAAGAGCTTTGTCCAAAAGGGTGATTACAGTATCTTCTTCAGTGCTCCTGCTATGCATTCCCATCAGTGACCAAGAGGCAATTTGGTTATTCCCTCCTCTCTCTGGGATAAATCCTATTGCAGTTAATCAAATATTTAGAAAATATTGTTAGTTCCTCCTCAGCTTGATGTACAGCTGGTCTCAACACTGGATTGTAGAAGACAAAGTATAAATTGAATATTATTCCTTTTATTCCAAGGAAAGTGTGGCTTGTTAGGATGAGGAGTAAAGGAGGAAATTTTAGACTTGAATCTGGAGGTCTTGTCTCTGCTTTATGTAGTTGAAACTACATAAATTGAAAAATACTGGTGCGTACTTGAAATGCACTTGAAAGTTCCCAGAGCAGTTTTCACAGAAATGGAGTTTTGACAACATTATCTTTGCCAACGTTTTATTTCCCTCAGACGTTGTACGACGTGTTTTCAGTTGCCACTGTCTGCCACGAGAGTGGTTCTGTTTCAGTGGCACTGGAGTCATTTGTGAGTGTTGGAATGAAATGCTTGGTGTAAAAACAAGATTTGACACCAGTCAAATTCGTCACCCCCTTGTTTGGAGTGTGGCTCACTCAGGGCACAGGCGCGGGCAGAAAATGCCTCTGTAGTGCCCAACACTTCACCAATGTGAAGCAACACATGAGCTGGTCCTGATGGCATGGAATTGGGAATTTTCTGGCTGTTTTGACAAGGATAATCTGAGTTTTGGCAAAGGTATGCCACCAGACCTGCATAAAATGAGGACATTTTCTGTAAATATTCTATGGCAATTGTCTCTGTTGCAGTTTGAAGAAAGCTCTGTGTGTTACCCCTTTTCTTGCTTGAGGCAGTTCTAGTGAGGAAGTGGTGGGGTTTTAAGTATTTATGTGATTTGGGATGGTGGGGTATCTTGCCTAACCCCTTTTATTTTGGCTGAATTGTCCTGTAACACCTGTAGATAAAGGAAGAGTTTCATTTTCAAACTTCTTAGCTTTAGCTGGCAAGCTCAAGAGCTGATATCTGTGTCTGGTTTCAAAGATGATCATCCAAGAGTCTCCAGAGAGTTATCAGTGTGGTACCTGTTTTATAGACACTGGATTTACAGGAGATGCTTCTGCCTCCAGAGATGTTTTTCTGTGCACTTTGCCTGGTGGTATTTATGACATGAACATGAGCCAAAAGATTTTCCATGAAGTGTTTTTTGGAGTCAGAGCTTTCCCTGGGATCTCGTGTGTAATAGGGAGGTTGGGTCCCACCCTGCTCTCCTTGCTCATTACTGTGAATAAAAGAGTGAGACCCCACCAGCATTAGCATTGATTCTGAAGGATTGGTAATTACAGACAAAAAGCCTGAAGATGAAGTTCTGTGATTGTCAATATTTCCCTGATAATCTGTCAGAAAAATAGAGAACTCTTAAACCACTTTTAGTGGATGCCAACTACTTTAAAAGCCTGTCCCATGCTGTGTTGGAGCCAGAAAATCTGGTAACCAGAGCAAGGACAATCTCTGTCACTTCTGTTTCCCAGCTGCTCCTCTTGGGGTGCAAATGGCAATACAGAATTTCCTTGCAAAAGCTGAAATCCAAATAATTATCTGGATGATTTTATACCACAGTCTCTCTGTGATTTCAAATCTCATCAGCACTACAGAATGAAAAAGGTTTGTTTCGGGCTACGTGTCCTCACCTCCTAAAAGAAAGCACCAAAATCATAAACAAATCCCCTGCCTGTCACCAGAGGAGATTACCAAAACTTCTGAGAGGTGGCAAAAGCCACTTAACAGTTAGAAACAGCAATTGCTGGAAAAGATGTGACTGTACTTGAAAGCATTCCAATCTCAGGCCACTGCTCCAGCTCCCAGGCTGCCCATTCCAACTGGGCCTGGTTGTTTTCACTGCAGAACAATGGAAATTAGAGGTAATGGAAACTCCCTGCACAACAGAACCGTAGAGGGTTTAACTGCACCTGCACTCTCCTTCTCTGTATGTGGGTCTCTCTTGTAAAAGGTAACATGGAAATGTTACAGGAAAAGGGAGAAAAGACGGTGCTGCAAAAAAGTTCCAACCCTCACAGTCTAAGTGAGATGGGGATACTGTGCCAAGAAATGGAGGAGGGATTTTGAAGAGTTTGAATATTTTATCATCCAAAGCAATGGTTAATCTGAGTGAAAAGCTGAAGTTGTTTTTTGGTGGTGTTTTTGTGTTGTTTTGTGGTTTTGTGGGGTTTTTTGTGTGTGTGTGTTTGTTTGTTGGTTTTGGGTTTGGTTTGTTTGTTTGTTTGGTGTTTTGGTTTGGTTTGGTTTTTTGGTATCTTATTCCAGGAGCTAGAACTGAATATTGGACCCTTTTGGTCTATGGAAAGGTTCAGCTCCAGACTGTGCAGGCAGCTCTTCCTTCATTGCAGACTGAATTAAAGCTTGAACAAAGGTGTCCCCATTAGAATCTGGGCTCAAATTTGGTTTCTGGGGCACCTTTCTTTGTCAGTGTCCTTGTCAAATCCTCCTTCACCGTTTAAAATCTTACAAAGCCATTGTGTGTGTGAGCCTTGCCCTCATGGACAGGCTGGAGAGCAGGAATGCTCACATGTGGCAGTGTTATTGTTGACTGGTGCTCTGAACTTCCCTGGCTCACCTGGCAGCCTCTCCATCTTTAACTCTGGAGTCTGATTTTCACAGTGTATTTTGGATAAAGCAGAAAGAAGTGGAAGAATGTCTAGAGATGTTGAAGCTTTGTGTCATTTGCTGAGGTGCTTGTATGCCTGATTAATTATTGCTTAATTATAAACCCTCAGGGTCATACTTTTCACCAGTGAGAAGAAAATGTTATGCAGACTGCCAAGAAATATCAGATTTTCCATCCCAGCTGTTTTCTGATTAAATGGCTGCACCATGAATTTAAGAGAGCTGTTCAGCTGCACTTGGGGGTGGTTTGCCTTTTGTTTATCCCTCTAATGTCATCCCAAGCAGAACCTCCACTTTTCCTGTCTATCAACAAAGGATTTTTATTTTTTTGGTGCCCAGCAGCAGTGGATAGGTACAGCTGAAATGACACACTTGGTTTTCCCTTTTTGCATCCCAGAATGTTGCTGTGCCCACTCCAGGGGAAGGGGACAGAAACACAGTAACACTCACACTATGTACTGGGCAAAGGAACAGAGAAATTCTTTCTTTTAACTTTGTCTATTTAAAGACAGAACAGAACTGTTCAGAAAACTCTGGAAAGGGTTTAGATGGCTAAAGGAGATGGTGGTGCTCCTGTTCCTAATTTCCCAGGTCTTTTCAAAAACGTAGAAACTTGGTCCCTGACACTGTAGTTCACAAACACCCTCAAGTCTGTTCTGATGCACTTGAGAGTATTTTGGAGCCATGAGTAGCAGAATTACCATTGCCTGTGTGAGAAATAGACCTTGTGTTTGGTCTTGCTCTCTGCAGAGCTGCTCTGTGTGAGGTGTACAGGGCAGTTTTAGTCCTGGGGCTCTTTTGGTAACTGTACTCCAGAGTAAAAAGAAGATGGGAGTTTAGAGAATTGCTGACCCCTGGGCTGATGGGGTAGACAAGGACTTCCAACCAATTCAAAGTAGTGACTGATGGAGAATGTCCCTTACAAAGCATGAAGCAAAGACAGAAAAGATGATTGTAAGACACTGATTAGGGCAAGTTAAATGATCTTTAGCATATTGCAAGAAAGGAGCAGATTAAACTGGGGATTTATCAACAGCAAAGCCTTTTAATAGGCATGCAACACATTTACTGCTGTTTTGACATTTGTATCTGGCAAAGAACTGTCATAAATATGAAAAATATCCATGACAAAAGAAAATTAGGGATCTGAGAAGGGCACGGGTCAGAAATCTGGGTATGAGTGACCTCTGAGGAGCTGCTGAAGCTCTGTGGGATGTGTGGTTTAGAGAGTGGTGACTGAGGGAAGGCAATGCTGGGGTGTTTGTAAGAGGAAGGCAGTGAACACACTGCTCTAAGCAAAAAAACAGAATAAAAACCAGCAGGTAATAGAATTCCAGATTTAGACCTTTTTGAAACTTGTTAAAATGCTGGTAATTGTTCACTGGAAGAGATTCTTTAAGGATAGTCTCTATTGTTGTAGGTTTCAAAATCCTGTTGGGATAAATACCTGTTAAAATTGTGCAGAACTGTTCTAGCACCACATCTGGGGGTGAGCTCCATTTTCTGTAGACTATATAATGAGTCTGTGCAGAAATGAAACATCACACTTCCATTAAAAGGCCACATGAAGAACGTTGTCATTTCTGTCCAGCTGTGCTTTATAGGCAAGTTAATAGTCCAGAATTATGTCCATTTTGTCTCAGGACAGGAAACAAAGGCTGTTGTTAAATCTGTGCCATATCCATTACGAAGTCACTGACCTGTATAATTTAAACTGTGCAGCAGGAGGGGATATTTAAAGGTATCAAAAACAGGAGGACACCTGACTTAATCAGCAAAATACAATTGTTCCTAGCAAATGTCTCTCTATTCTTTGGCTACAGCTAGAGGGGAAATTTGGCCTTTGCAAGCTGGCCCAGGGTGTGATGCATACATGTGTGCCAAGGGGCATTTCAAGCCACTGCAGTGTCTTGTTTGGAGGATTTAATGCAGAGCTGTGTTTGAGACAAGGTAATTCCACTGTCAAAGGGTCATCATCAGCCTGGGTCTCCTGGGAGAAAAACCAAGACATCCCATCAACCAGCTAGTCTGGTCCAAATTTTTTATTTACTTATTTATTTGATTTTTTTTCCCCTACTGCTTGAAATGCAGCCTGGACCAAAGTGAGTTTAGATCCAAAATTTTTGTTGATATTCACTAAATATGCCAATTCCCAGTCTGTTCTATGTGCTGCCATGTTTAGTCACCTTGCCAAGCAAGGTGACTTTCTTCTATTCAAATCTGGTAAGGTCTTGTAGAAAAATCTTTTATCAGTACTTCAGAATGAGCTTTACTCATAGCTGTTTGCCTGGAAACTGTTAGCAGGAGAGTTGTGTTTGCTATGGAAGAGGAGAAACCTGCTGCTGCTCACTGCAAAACATTAAATCCTCTTGTTTCTGTCCTTAAAAATATCAGAGTTTTAAGTGTTGACTCCAGTACTTGTCCTTAAGCACCTGTCCCTGCCCTGCAGCTTGTTCAGAATTCAGAGCTGAATTCACTGTCAGCAGAGCACCAGGACTAAGGGAATACACTTGGATTTGTCACCACAGGGAGTTGTTTTTCCTGAGTAGAGAGCAAATACAGATGAAGAAGAAGGAAAATGAATCCCTACCATGAGCACTGGCATAGGTGGTTGCTGTTGTTCTTTTTGACCAGTCTGTTCACCTCAGAGTGCAGCTATAATGGTTTTGTTATAACACCCTCACTTTTTTCTTTTTAAGATATTTACGAACTATTTTCTTCATGAAAAAACCACAGTTTTTTGCTCTAGAGGATTTGAAGTTGACCTGTTCCCCAGACATATGAGCAACAGGCTCCTGGTTTCTTCCCCAAAAACTTAATCTTGCAAGCACAGCTCACATGGAGCAAGCCCTTAAGTCACAGAACAGTTTGTTTTGACAGTCCTAAATGATCCATACAAGTCACCCTTGCTGTACAAGAATTAAGTAATGTCTCCATGTCAACACTTTGTAGAGAGCACGCTGAAGTTAATTTGTACCCCAGGTCAGAGCCCAGATTCTTTCAAAAGAGTGACATTGAGCATAACTGGTTGGATTTCTGCAGCCCTTGGCAGCAGAGTTTGTGTGAGTGTCCCGCACAGGACCAGTGTGAAACCAGAGCTGTTCACAAGCTTGGGGCTTGACTTATGACTGCTCCCAGAAATTGTCCAAATTCATTTCACTGCTGTGCACATCAGCAAGTGAAGAGCTATGAAATTCCCAGCGGTAATTGCCATCACTTGTTTGTGATACTTTGTATTTAAAAGAGAAATAAAAATGGTTTCGTTGTGCTGCCTGTGACAAAGGAGATCCACGTCTCTTCCTGCACTTCCCTGCTTTTGCTGTCAAAGTATGAAGCCAGAAACTTCATGTAATCACAACTCTGTACAGAGAGTAAAAATCAGTGACAAACATCACTGTAACCTTAATTTTCCTGTCATTTACCCCTTTAGAATGATGCTTAGAATTAGCATGCAATCAAGTATTATCCAAGAGAAAAAATTATTGTGCAGAGTCAGATTTTCTTTTTTTTTTATGTGAATAACCCTTAATTGCCTGCACTCAACAAAGGACAATTCAGTTTGTACAAAAATAGAGATTTCGGAGAGAGAATAGTGTTAGCTATAAACAGTTCCTTCTTGGTGGAGCTGTGATGGACCAGTATCAACAGAGCCAATCCCAGCTGCTGGTTATTTCAAATGTATCTAGCAAAACGGAAAAGACCTGGAAAGAGACCCATTAACACCCATCTTATTTTACTCTGCATAGAACGTTTGATGCAGGAAAAAATTAATTGTAATTGTGATTTTACTCAGCCATTGTTCCTCTCTTCCCAGTAAAACTGGGACTTTATTTCCTTCATTTTTTTAATAGCAATAGCATGGCAGTTATCCCAGTGATTTAGATGGGAACCTGCTGGTGAGATTAGCCCCAAATTTTTTCTTACTGCATTTTCATCAGTATTTTCCATGTAAAGAGTTTGATGCTGTAGGGATTGTAACCTTTCCTGTAGAGATGGACCCAAACTCACAATTGTAAATGTCTTCTGTAGCTTTTGCAGCCTTGCTGCTGCCAGCTGCTGACACACAAAGTGGATTTCCCAAGGCCATCTGGTTCATGACAGACACGCTCATCAGGACCTTCATCCTTTCAGGAATTCTCTTTGGTGTTTTCCTTTGTATGTAAAACTTGTCATGAGCATAAAACTATGCCACTGTGGGATGGGAGTAGATTTAAAAAAACAAAACTGGAAACTATGCTTGAACAAAGAGAGAAAGGAACATCCCCTCTGCCATCTGTGAGGTGGGAGGATTGACCCTAAACTCAGCAGTGCTAATGCTACTGCTTGCTAGGACTGCAGGTGGGCTGTGGTGCTTTTCTTTTGGGAGCATCCAAGAGCTGCAATTCCTTGGGGAAAGGGAGGCTTTGTTATGAGAAGCAATCCCAGGGACTCACTTTTTCCAAAAGATACCTTGTACTTGCTCTCAGATTGTTGCGCTGTGTGGTGATGAATAACACTTGGAAGCAGATGTCAAAGGCATCAGTGCTCAGTGGAAATAGTACATTTTTTCCATTTTATGTCTAGTTTAGACTATATTAAGGAGGAGGGAAAAAATTTAAAAGCTGAAAACATGTTGAAACAAGTTATGGTTGTAACAGAACTGACGACAGCCAGGAAATTCCAGGTTAGGGTCCTCACTCCATCCTCTCTGGGCACTCGGAGTAAGAGTTCAACATCCGAGCCTTGGGGTTAGTGTTGGTCACAGCAGCTTCAGCCTTGTTATTTGCTATTATGTGTGTGCCTGTTTGGTGCTGGCTGTTTTCCTCTTTTCTTTTGATCTTTCATAAAAATTTATAAAGTCCCTGTTTCTGCACCATGTGCCTTCATACCAGCTCAAAGCTGTTAGGTAACTATGAACTTTATAAACACTGGTCTAAATTGCTCTGCATCCCAGAAAGGTCACAGAAGGTTTGTTCTAGAGACAAGAATGAACACAAATATGAACTTCTATCACTGTTTATTAAAGCATGTGATGTTCGCATAAACATTGCAATATTTTCTTTGCATGTGTTAGTAATAAAAACATTCTGCATTACTGAAATATGAATATTTAAATCATGTCATGTTGTTTTTTTCTTGAAGGTAATATCAAATTTTATTTTGCTCAAATGTTGACAATAAAAATTGCTCTGCCTGGGTTTGCTTTGATGGCACAGAGCAGTTCCATGCAGACAAGGGGAGGCACAGGCCAGGTTAATAAATGCAGTGTAACCATGCCAGCCTTGATGCTGCTGCCCTGTTTACCCTGTTCCTCTGATGTGGCTGACTTGTGCATTTGTGCCATTTGTTAGATTTGGGAAGGTGATATTATCTGGAGACTTACAGATCATAAAGATTGTAGTCCAAAGTGGACTCCTGTGGTCATGTACAGCAGTTATGGATCACAAGGCTTAATCCCTGTTGAACAGGAAGAATCCTGATCTTACAGTTTCCACTGATTCATCACAGTCTGTCTTCACTTATTCCAATAGTTGGTAACCAGAGTGTCTAAATTTGCTCCTTAACTCCTACTCTGTATTTGTGCCCACTGGACTTGAAAGCATTCTCATCTCTAGACTGAAATGTTCCTCTTCTTGGATTTCTTCTATTTTTTGAAGTACCTATAAAGTTAGCACAAAATCCTCTCTTTAATAAGTTAAACCAATGCTGCTCCTAGACTTCTTTACCCAGAACAAATTTCATTTTTAATCCTGAATCAAACTGAATTAAGATCAAGACAGATTTTGTCGATACCGAATTTTGGGGTGGTACCTGCACCAGTACCGTACCCAGAGAAGGTGTAACCACACCTCCCATATGGGATATTCCAGCTTTGGGAGTTCTTGGTCACTGGGTTATCCAGTGGGATCCCTGCAGAGGATCTGGAGTGGCTGTGGAGCAGAGGGAAGTGCCTGCAGGAGGGCTGGAGGCTGTGTCTGACTGGGATTTGGCTGCACTGGAGCTGCTGCTGTTGCTCAGCTTCCCACTGTGGTGCAGATCACCATCAGTGACCAATCTCTTCCTGCTTGCTCCTCCCACGATGTTCTTTGCACTCATCTTTGGTCAATGTTTATTGTTTGTTTCTTCCATTTGACAACAGAATGTGTTAATGCAGTGTCACAATTACTTTGGGATTCAGTGGGCAGGTACATTTCTGACTCGCCATTTAAATGCAGACAAATGCCATTTACCCAGTTTTAAATTCTCTTAATATCTACCATGTTGGTTTTGTCTTTCTCACTGCTCAGTAAACAGCTTTTGCTGACATTCAGCCAAATTAGTTTTGTGTAAACCTCTATTGATTTGGATTAATTATCAATCCCCTTTGAGTTACGTGGGTTGAAACAGTTGCTGTTTATCCCTTTCTTTTCTTGTCTGGGAAGCAAGGCTGACCAGGCTGTCTTTGCCAGACTGTCCAACCTACCCTTTTTAGAAAACTGGCACACCACCAGCTTTCTTTTAGTCCTCTGGAAATTCCACAGTCTTTCAAGAATTCCAAGTATTCCAAGACTTACGATGTCGTGCGATCTTGAATCCAAACTCCCCACCACATTTCCCTTCACAAAAATAACTATGAACTTTCTAAATTCAATTTATTTCTTTAAAGCACTTCCAAAGGTATAATGTTTTGTAGAATGTCTTTTATTGCAAAACCTAAATTTGAAGCGAAAAGCTAGTTGGCTTTATCTTTAAAAACATGTTTTTTAAAAGATTCTCATTGTTCTACCCAAGCAATTCCAGTCTGTGGTATAAATAATTGTTTTAGTGTCTATTATGCTTAAGCACACTGTGTGAAGAAAGTGAAATTCCAGTGGACATGTGTAGATAATTAATTTGGGGGCAAGTATATGGGGTTTGAATTTTTGAAGTAAAATAATTATTTATCTACACACAAGGCACTAATGTGTACTTGCTGAAGGAATACCATCAAAAACACACTTGAGAACAGATTAATTTTAAAAAAACAGAGAAGCTGGAGACACCCATGAGATGTTTAGGGCAGGGAAAGCAACGAATTATCAACTCCAAAGTGCCTAAAGAGAAAGGAAGGCTTTAAAGGACAAGTGTCAGAAGGGCTCTGGGATCACTTGGAGTCTAACAAATATTGTTAGACTGAGAGCGGAGTTTTGAGATTTCAAGGTTCTGAGGAGGAGATCACAGCATGGAAAAAACGGGGTCAGCAGTGAGGACATCCTGGTGGTGCAGTCTGTGGTCCCACTCATAGGAAAGGATGATCACAGCTCCTGTGGTTTTTGAAGGCACTTTCTAAAGTTCAAAAGCCTCTTGTCTTTTGAGGAGAAGCTCCTCTTGAGAAGCTGCTCTCTTCTCTTGCCCTCTTGATGTGAGTGGGAAACGTTTTTAGCTCTTGAGCAGGTCCTTCAAAGGTCTTTCAGGAGCAGTAGGTGCAAACAGGACCTGGGCCATCCCTTGGCTGAGCAAGCTGAAGGATCCATGTGAATTTTAGCCACACAACTGTATTCTCCTGTGCTTGATAAAATTATTTGTTCTCAGAAAACCCAGATGAGTATTCCTAATCACACTGGTTCATGCTACAAGCTTGTAGTTGTCCCTCAAGCGGGGGTTTGGTTTTTCTAAAATGCCAGTGGAAATTGTCACACATGAAATAATGTCAGTTATTGTCTATTTAAAACTGAAAGTGTCTCAGTGGTCTATGTATATGGCTTACAAGTTTAAAGCATTTTAAACCCTGTTACCCATTAAATACAGATCAGTTTCATTGCATGAGAACCACTCTGTGTTTTACAGCTGAGGGAAACTGATGAATAAAAAACACCAGTGGCAGAGCTGGTGGGAAAACTCTGAAGTGTTGAACATCAGGGCACCTTCAAGGACCCTGGTTTTTAACCTCAGCTCACATGGCTTCTATTATTTATTGCATTTCACTTTTTTATCAGTGGCTTTAATATTAAAAGATATTATCCTTGGTGAACTTCTGTTCAGCAAATGTGCTTTCTGCCTTTAATCTGTTACATGCAACCCAGAGCTCCCAAGGTTACTGCCAAGTTATAAACCCCGATGAAAATGGGCAAAACAACCAAAATGAACCACAACAAGATCCAAGATCAGTTTCCCTCACCCTGCTTTTCTGTCAGGGAACATAAGGACTGATGTGACCTCAATGGCCTAAATGGAATATTTGGAAGTGCTGCCTTTTGGGAGCACAGCTAATCTCCAGCATCCCTGCCAGCTCATGCTGCTGGCTACGTGTGGCATTTGTGGGTGAGAATGAGTTTTTGATGCTACCTTTTATTAAACTTGAAAAAAAAATAAATCAGCTGCAGTCTAATGCAAGCTGCTTCTCATCCAATTATCTGAGATATGGGATGTTTGGGGGTGGGTGGTGGGGATGATGAGGGTGATTGTTTTGTTATGTCCATCCAAATGCTGTGGCAGTGACCTGGGCTGTGATATCTGCTCCTGATTGTGAATTCAGCCCTTATTCATTAGGCAGCCTCAGGAGGCTGCAAAACATCAGTTGGCCCTGGTAGTGCTCATGGTACTTTTTTAGGTTGGGGGTTCCATCCCTTTTCTTTCCCACACAGTTTCAGACACATTTCTAAAACTTGATAAACTAAAAATAGTAATAGCAACCCAGATGCAAATTCATGATCTTAACTCATATCTGGTTTAGGTTTTGGGCTTTGTTAAAAATATGGAAATCAAAACCTATGTATTTGTGGGTTTGCAGTGACCTCACTCTGAAATCCTGGCTGCCAAGGCAGGACCCAGAGCCCTGTGATCCTTCTGCAGGCCCACAGCCACCCTTCCCCAGCCCTCCACAGCCCACACCATTAAACCTCGGGAAAATTTGGTACTTACAGGAGCTGAGGATTTCAGCTACACTTCTGTGTGTTTGGGTCTTCAGTTTGGATTGGAAATCTTTATTCTGCCAATATGCTGCTCACACAGTGTGCTACCAAGTGTTCTCACTTCTGAAAGCCTTTGTAGCTGGAGTATGAATTTATTGTCTCTGAAAACAGAGTTGATCTTAAATTAAGATGCTTTCAGCTTTGCCAACCTGAAGCTCATGAAGTAATTAATGCACTGAGTTAGTGAGTCTTTGTTGTCATTCTCTGTAGATGGTTCCCAAAAAGACTTATTACTAGAGCAATAAGTCTTCCCTTGTACTTCTGTGAACATCTGCAGTCCCACAGGAAAATATTCTGCACAATTACAGCGATGCCTTTTTTCCAGGAAATATCTGCAAATCGTGTCAGTCAATCAATAAACACAACTCCCTCTTGTTTTTTATCTTTGGTTCTTGTAAATGCTACGGTGGAAGCACTGCCTCTATTGGAAACTTCTTTTACAAGTGCTGTAAGAGTTTGGGAAATGTGTCAAACATCCCGAGCAGCTGCTGAGCAGAGCCCTGCGATCCCTGTGTGCTTTGGCACCGGGGGGATGCACAGGAGCAGCGAGTGAGTGGAGGAGCAGGGCTTTGAAGTCTGCGTGGTGATGTTATATTATTCTTGGCTCTCTGCACCCTGGAAAATCCACTGCAGCGAGTTCTCAGCGCTGCTGCAGCGCACGGTTTTTCTCGAGGCTGGGGAGGGGTGGTTTTAGCATTACATTCGCCTATGAAACACCTCAGTGGTTTTGCTGCTGAGATTATGTTATTTTATTAAATTCCCATTAGATTTTTTCCTTTTTATGATCGGAGCAGTTCCCCGGGTTGTTTCTTGGGGTGTTTCGTGCTTTCACCACAATGCTGATGAGTCCCCTCGTCTGCGTCTGCAATGGGGTTTTGTAATGACTAAATCACAGCTGAATTTTCTGCTTTGTAATTGGGTTCACCTACACCCCACACTTGAAAAATAGAATTACTTCACTTTCTATTGCATCTTCCACCTACAGCTGAAAAAGCTCTTTACAACCTGTAATGTACTCAGGCTCAAAAGACAAAACCACAGTTCTGGGGCACTTAATTGGAACATGGGATGTTTTCAAAGTTATCTGATTGGTGACCTCTGAAAGATGTTTGGGAGTCAGTGAACTCTGGGTGAGGAAGGTGCTGTGCTACAACAACTCTTTGTGAGGCAACAGCAACCTGTGCTTTTGGAACAGGAGAGTCTGGAGGGCACTGCTGCTCTCTGAGTAGCCAAGTGACAACAAACAGGGCTAAGCTGTTGTCTCAGACTCACCCCTGTGTTCTCCCTTTAGCCAAGAGCAGAATAAGAGTAGGGAAGATTCAGGGAAGGGGCAGTGGCAGGAGAAGAGAGGGCATGAGATGATTTAAGCCACAGGAAAATGCTTTTTTCTCAAGGCAGACTTGAAAACCCCTATGGCTGTTCAGGAGAGTCTTAGTCTCCCTCCAGCTGCATCCCAAAGAGTCATCCCCCTCTGGTACAAATAGTGTAGCTTGTGCTCTTAACTAGAAAAGCATGTTGAGGCCAAAGTGCCAAATTCTGCTTGCCAAATATTGCTACAGATCTAGAGCTTTTTTTCTTCTTCTGTTTCAAATTTTTGGGTTGCTACTCCATGGCTTGGTAATGTTTTCCTACATGCACATTGGCATTCCCATTTGTGTCCTTCTTATTATTATTTTTTGTTATTATTAGCGTTCCTGTTATTTCAGTGAATGTCTCACAGCTACATTTTTCTAATCTTTAAATTGCAGGGCAACATTTTTAAACTCATTACATTATCCCCCCTCATGACTTGAATGAAGTATTTTCTTCAGAGCTTTCTTTATACCTCCATGTCTGAAAGGACTCACATGGCTCAAACCCCAAACCAAGCTGTAGATAAACAGTTCATCTCAAACTGACCTTTGTTTGTACATCAAGACAAGTGGAAACAATAAGGGACAAAGGAATTCTCATGGACTTGTAAATCCATGGTGAGCCTTTGGTGTGGGCACAATGCATGGATTCTTTCAAGATTTGTAGCAGAACCCAAAAGCTTTTTTTGATTTTGCAACGAGTCCAACTTTTTAAAGGGCTTCACAACCTGACTGCTTAACCATGTCAAGTATTCCTGCAAATGAGTCTCATGTCATGTGAGCAAAGGGTGTTGAAGCAGGCTCTGAAATACTGCTGATCCAAATTGCTGCTTTTCTCTCTCTTGCTTTGGATGTTTTTGCCTTGTTGTACACATTAAAGGGATGTGAGGGTTTTTTTTTTCCTGGACTGTAAATTAAAAATAAATATTATTATTGATAATAAGCACTAAGATTGTAAATGAGCTCAGTTGTTCTCAGTGTGGGAATTAATCATTGTCAGAGGGGGTTCAGCACCTGCTGCTTTGTCTTGTGATCTTCCAGTGGGAGCAGTTGCTGCATTTCTGCCTTTCTGCAGCTCGGGGAAGCTTGCTCAGATGAGGTTAAAGAACAGGTACTGGCAGGCTCACATGGAGCTCATAGGTGAGGGGAAAAGGAAGGAAAATAGGAACAATAGCATGAATGGATATGTAAGAGAAATTAAAAACTTCTTGAGTTTGTAAGTAAAGTATTTCTGTAGTTCACCGAAGTGTAATTTATTATTTTCTTTTCCAGAAGCAGTAGGGGCAGAAGAGCACTGAAGAGGGGTTTCTGGGCCCCTTATGGAAAAGGGAATTTTTAAAAAAGCAGTAGACTGATTCCAGGGAGGTGTCAATGGGTGTTGATGGGTCTGAGCATCCTAGTGCTGCCATTAGGGAACACGAGGAACTGCTAGGGCACTAATTTAATGAATTGTGCACTGTCTCCAGTCACATGTGGCTGGATTTATTCCCTCTTTTTTCAGTCACCAGAGCTTTGGGGTCTCAGGTACTGAGATTTTACAGAAAGGAAAAAAACCTCAGTACAGAGACTCACAGAAAACAATTTATTGCCACACTACTAAAATGGTTTTATCAGCCTTTGGTTTGTTACTTGAAAGAGTAACAGGGGTTTAAACATAGGGCAGATATAAAATCATGAAGCAGAAAAGTTGTTTTACCTTCTTCCACTCATTAATTTGAGAATTCTCTTCTGCCACTGCCTGTTTTCCTTCTTGACATAGAAGTCACCCTGTTGGCCTGCAGAAGATGCTGAGCCATGAGCAGAGGGCACATTTTACTGTCTCAGACAACAGAAAATCTATGAGGCAGCACTCCCACCGAGGAAAGGATTGTGAGTGTGAGTGTCACAAGCACTGACAGGACTGCTCTGGCTCTGCAGCATCTGCTGCTTTTTGCTGGTTTCACAGCAAGAGGTGATGGCCAGGTGTCCCCAGCATGCTCCTGGTGCCAGCCAGCTCCTCTGGGCTCCACAGCAGCTCCTCATCACATTGTCCCCACTCTCCCTGGAGCTGTGGCTCATGCAGCCAGCTCACTTCTGTGAGTCTTGCTTGGTGTGTGTCAGAGACACCCTCGTTCCGTCCTGCCTCTCATCTGGCAGCACTCCCAGCTCCTCTCACAGACCAGAGCGTCATGCTCCTGGGAAATGCAGCATCTCCTCAGAGTCTGGGGTTATTTCTGAAGGATCTTTGCAGCTGCTGAAGGCACCAAAGAGCCCAGAAAATCAGAGGGCTTTGCTGCTCCAGGCAGAGCAGGGTTTAATTGCCCGTGCAGCAGCACCTCTCCAAGCACGTGTTCCAGACAGCCAAAGCCCCAGAAACTTGATGCTCCATGTGAAGAACACAATGTTCACCTGGTGCTTGCTGCCAAGACTTGAAGGATGATTTTCGAGACCAGGGCAGCCTATAAACTCACACTTTAGGCTGAGTCACTGTTCTGGCAGGATAGGTCTAATTTCTCTTTATATAAACTTATCTCCAAAGTACTTTATCATCCAGCAACTGCTCCAACACAACAGCCTCTGAATGGCTGAGGATTGCAGAAGCAATTATTTACATCAGGTGGGGGAAACAACTCTGTGGTAGGTCTTCCAAAGAAATGAAGCAAACCCAGATATTTTATTTTTGTGCTTTGTTTTAATACTCAAGTCCCCTTTGGATGATTCAGATCTCTCAGTTTTCCACGCCAATTTGTCTTATCCTTCCCAAGAGCATTGGGCTGGTTCGTGCAGTTTTTCATAAAGGCTCCATCTCTTCCACAAACACACACACTGACACCACTCAGAATGGCCCCTGGTAAACAAGAAGGGTAATTGCTGGTAATTATAGGCCACGAGGAGGAGGGAGGCATTTAAAAGAAGCTGCAGGCTTTGCAAGACAACAATTTGTAGCTGGATTAAGCTGGAATAAACCCAGGTCCCAGGAGTGAAAAGACAGTGTTTCTAAGCCTAAAGCAACACTTGTCTGCCAGTTGGCTTGGAGTGTGCAGTGCCCAGTTGTAGTTCCAGGCTCTCTGGAAGCATTTAACAGCCAAACATTAAGGGGACAGGAGCTTAACCCTTACATGCTGGAGGCCTGGGTTATTTAGGGTTTTCTGCCTGGATATATGAGTCTAGGAGGGTGTTTAATCATTTTTTTTAACCTAAACATAACAAAACTTATTTTTCTGTAGTATCTCACAAGCATCACTTGTTTAAAAAGCCACTTCAACAGTTAAAAGAATTAAGCTGAAATTCTTGGATTTCACTGGAAGGGCGTCCTGCCCCTATCCATCAAGGTCTTGTCGCCAACAGTTTTGCCAGGGATTTTGTTCTGAAGAGTGATGGATGGGCAAATGTTGGTAAAAGTGTTTATTGTAGGCTTTTCTGAGTCCAAGAGCACACTGGCCACAATGCTTATCTCTTGACAGACGTCAGAGACGGCCGTACAGGACAGGTATATTGTGATTTTGGGCTGGGAATGCTTTGCAGAACTTTTCTCTCCTGGAGTGTTGGTATTTCTAGACCTGAGGGGATTGTCAGAGGTCAGAGTTTCGAAGAAATTAATCCCTGTTTTGGACTATCCCAGAGCCTTTATGTCAAACAGCACAGACAGTTTGTAGCACATGGTTTGTGCACTTGGGCAGTTTTCCCTTTTCCCTCTTCTCTGGCTACGAGTGCAAAGATCAGATGCAAATCCGAGGTTTTACAGAAAGGTGCTCACAGGAAAAAAATTGTCCTCACAAAACCTGGGCAAACTTTAGAGGGGTCTGGAAAATTATTGGCTTCACCAGTATAACTCACGACTTAGATAAATATACACAGCAGAAGCATACTTAAAACTTATTTATCTCTGCAGATCCTTGTGTAGAATTCCCTTGCAGAATTCCCTTGCAGGAGCTGATGCCATCAGGGATTCTGGAAGGAAAATACTCCATTCAAGGCTGGGTTTTAGCAGAGGTTCAGGGAACTTGGTGCTTCCAAGGTGAACTGCAGGACAAGGGCATGCAGGGTGTGGAGGGGGAGATGGTGTGGAGTCCATTTAGGTGGCTTTGACACTACAGAAAATACTCAGGGAGCTGCATCCTCAATTCCTAGTTGTAATCTCCTAGAGCATTCTTTAGGGCATGCATAAAGACTTGGCAGAGTCTGGATTATAATAATCATTTATCTATAAGGAATATTCAGTGTCTTTTTAAGTATTCACTTTCCAAGAAAGCACATGCTGCAGAAGGAATACTTTCAGGCTTAACATCTTTTGGGTTGTTTTTCAGTTGTTGCAATTACATTTTCTGAAGTTTTCCTTTAAAAATGCCAAGCTGATTAGTCTACCTAGCTGCTTTCCCAGCCTAGCAGCCTCTTGCAGGGTTAAAGTAAAAAAGCAACAGTTGCTAGATCTTTTAATTTCTGGGCTTTGCTGGTGCTGCCTGTTAACCCCTGAGGACTGCTGAAACATTTGTGCTCTGCAGGCCCCTGGCCAAGCTTAGCATGCCACAGATGAAGTAATGCCATACCTGTCCATCTGTTTGGCCTATTGCTTTACAATATTTGGAATAAAAATTGAATTTCATCTCATTTTCTCTGACATTGTTTAGAAATAGACCATTCTGACGTGTCAGAATGAAATGCAAATCACCCCTTCAGCAAACCAAAGTGTGATTTCTGACTGATATTTTGCAAGCCCTGAGTAGTTATGATTGCTACCCAGTTGTATATCCTCCCCTTCCTCCAGCAGAAAATGTAATGGAAAATGTAACCCTGACAATTACATACAGATGGCATCATCCCATGATTTCAGCTCTGCGTGGTGGCTTAGATTTCTGTGCTACAACTGGTGTAAATTAAATTGTAGTCATCCCCTGCACACGGATTATATTGTATCTGCAGCAGCAATGAGAGCTGCACATCTGCTGGGTGAGAGGCCGTGCTGGCAATATTCAATTTATTTGGCTGGGACGCAGCGCAAGTGCCAGCGAGGGCCCAGGGATCCAGCTGAATGTGCTGGAGACTCCATGAGACGTCTCGGATCACCCCAGCCAGGATTTATCATCTCTGTGTGGTGACAGAGCAGGCTGGGGTGTAATTTTTTCTTCATCTTCTCCCATGCTGGGAACAGCAGCCTTTTCTAGTTGGAGTGACGAGATCTGTTATGGGATTGTTGTGTTGAGGGAGGGAGAGAGATTGGGGCTGTCAGAGCAGAGGAGGGAGGGGAGGGAAACGAGAGTCTGCACCCTGCCCACCCTTGAAAATCAGATTTTTTTTCTTCTTCTTCTGTCTCACAATTGCTTAATTTTTCTTTTAAAAAGAATCAGAGTAAGAAAGGCTGTGGTGTCCCTGAGGCACACAAGGGATCCAGCTCAGCTGCAGTGCCAGCCACCATGGCCAACACTGCTGTCACTTGTCCCTCCTTAAACCTGGAACAGTTTTACCACCTCAGGAGACTTGGTCTTCAGCTGAGCTGGGTGAGAACATCTTTTAGGGGCAAAATGAAATGATTTTGGGGCTTGTCAGAAGAGTCAAAACATCAGCAGTAGAGCTTTGCCCATCGCTGTTCCCAGGGCTCTTGCTGTAGGGATTCAGCTAATTAAAATTCCTTTTACCTGCATTTTCCTTTACTGCTTCAGGTGGTTATAAGAACCTTCATTTCATGTCCCCGACTATTCTAATGTGAAAACCAGATGTTCCACTCTGAAGTGGCAGCTTTTCAACAGTGGATCAAATGATCCTCCTGCATAAGATCTGTTACTGGCTTGTGCCTTCAAAGATTGTGGCAAGAATTTTAATGAAAAGTCTAAGAATAACATGAAATTTTAAGATTATAAGTCTTTGTGCAGTATGAAGTGCTGGTTTTATTTGATTTTACCTTCTTTCCATTCCATGGGTATGTGTGTGTTTATGTGTGTGTATATATCTCAAAAAATTAAATTAGGAGTTCTTTCTAAAGACCTGGCTGTGTGATTCATGCACAGAAAAGGGACAATACCAAACATGTGAGTTGTTACTGTAAGATTAGGAGCCCAGTCTTATTCCCAGGAAAACTGGTTTAAAGCAAGGCCTACCTCCTTAATGTTTTCTACAGAAAAGCCTGAGACAGTAACTTTAGGAGAATGAAACGTGAAACCCCCGGGGCAATTTAAGTAGGGCCACAGTTGAAAAGCAGCAAGAACAGGTTCCCTTTGTACTTGTCTGAGCTGCACTTGGCATCCCTTGGGGCAAATGGGGAGAATTTCAGCCTTCAGTGTCTACACAATCCCTCATTTTTCAGGAGGGAAGCTCGTTACAGAGGAATGCTCTCTGTTCTTAGGAGCCTGGAGTGGAAGGTGATCACTGATTAAAGCAGAGGCTTTTGATTAAATGATGAGGCTACTTTTGTGATTAAACACACACGAAAAAAGGGTATTTTGGAGAGTGCTTTCTGCAGGAGCTTGGGTAGGAGCTAAAGTAGAAGGGTCAGTGGTGGTTTTGGTGGTTGGGAAGGTGCACAGCTTGGAAGGGGAAATTACAATTTCAGGATTATGCCAGTATTCATCTGTAACCGGATCGCTGTTTATTTTTGTTTCCCGAGATGCTGTCACAGGCACGTATTGTATTTACCTTTCTGACTCCAGACACACAACGCTGTGTCACTCATCACAGATAAAAGGCTTCAGTGTCCTCGGATAATTACGGAAGTTTTATTAGCTATGATGAAACAATGATAAAAGGTATCAGGGCTTTGAGTCCACCTTTTGGAAGGGAGCCTATTTTTTCATCCACATTTTCCATTTATCGGAGCAATTTTTAAAGGCCTGGTAATTTTTTAGGAGTCAAACTACCCATTTCCACGAAGCTTTTACCCACATTCTCAAGGCATTGACTTCTGTAATCACCATAATTAGCATCGCACACAGGCCCACTGTTGCAGAATGATTCATTAGTGGGGCGGCACTGAAATCTCCTCCCCAGTAATCTCAGGGCATGGAATCACAGAGGTTTTGTTCACCAGGACAGGAACTCTCTGGTTTATGTGTAACTCTGCTCTGGTTTGCAGCTCTGTGGAACTCCTGTAAAATCGTGGAAAAAGGCTGTTCTGCTCACAGTTGTTTCCATGTATTTTGCTGAGTTGCTATGCTTGCATTTTTTAGTGTTTACATGCTGCAGGGATGTAAAAAGCACAATGTTATGGGGGAAAGGGCAGGGCTTGCTTCAAATTATCATTGAAAGAAAGGAAAAAAAAAATGCAGAGAAATGTCAGGAGATCTTGATGAACATGTTTCTGCGGGAACTGGAAAAGAGACCAAGCCACAAAATTGAGAACTAGATCCAGATTCCATATCCTTCAGCCTCACCCCTAAGGGAATGAGAAATTCGGAGCTGAAATACCACAAGTTTGGATGAAGTTTCTTGACTTCAACCCGTCTCTCCACAGCCTGGTTGCACTGATAACCTCATAAATGTTCCTAGAGCAACACCTCTATCTGATTGTTGTATCTGAGCATAACAAGAGTGTTTGCAATCAGATTAGGCATACATGTAATTTCTTCCTATATTTTACATGGAAGCATTGTTTGAAACAAGCAGCTATGCTAGATATTACTGAGTTGCCTAACAAAAACATTGTTGAGATGTTTTTTGCTTTTAAATTCAAACAACAACAACAAAAAAATCATTGAACTTGTTTACACTCTGGCCCTTTAACCGATAAAACATAAATTAGTGGTTGTAGGAGATGGGCAAACATGTCAGCTTTTGGACCGAAAGTTAGAGGGTTTTTTAATCTGAAATACTAATTTGATTCCAAGCCAAACCAACCCACAAGACAATACCAGAAGCTGCATTTAACTAAATAATCCAGCATTTTCTTCCAACTATTTAGATAAATTAGTATTTATGTCAGAAATTTGTCATGGTGCTTTTTATTTCTAAACATCTCAATGACATTAAGTGAGAACTAGTTGTAACATGTCTTTGGGTACCACAGTATTTCCCCTCCCTGCATAGCAACATTTAAGATAAAGCAAAAAAAGAAAATCTTCCTATGAATTATAAGATTCCCATTAGTGTTGTTATAACAATAAAATGAAAGTGGGGTTTGGTGTCTTGGGTTGGCAAGAATTGTCTGCATGAGATCAGAGGATGTGTTGATGCCAGAGGTGCTGGTTCATGACCCAGCTCCAGGTACCTGCTGGGATCCCCTAGGTGTGATTGAAGCACAGAGATTGATGCATTTTTGTCCTTCAGTGTTGTACAGAAAATGGTGTGTCCCTGAGCCTTTGGTGTTCTGCTGGCTCACCCCAGCTGGGATTTTTAGAAGCTTTAGTCATTTAATTTATTCTGTAAAACTCTGCTAATTATCTTCACAGTCAGGATGTTCTCCTTCCTATTTTCTCTTTTCTGGCTTCATTCCTCTGATAAAATAGAAGTGAAATGGTACAATGATGGGAAGGAGGAACCACATTTCTTACTAAGGGTAGCCAAGACATAAAAGATGAGATAAAGAGACTCAGGAACAAGAATACACCACATCAACCTGATCCTGGCTGTCTGCCTTGTGCCTTTTATCCTCTATCACAGTAGTTGCTGCTTGTCTCTCTTCAAGTCAGAAGTTCTGTATCATTGGTTTGCTGCCAGGTCAGCTATGACAAAAGTGAGTTTACTTTCTGTAAAGAGAAAATAACTGTTGAACAGGAAAAACTACATTTTTTGGGGGCTGGGAGGGGGGTGGTGGTCAGCCATACCTGGTCATTAGGACTGGCCATACCTGGGCAGTATAACTGGCTTTCAATAACTATCATGTGTTTACAACTAATCCTAGTTCAATACCTCGACTTAGGTCAACTACTTTGTTGATTAGGACTAGAAAAATTATAACCTTTGAGTAAAAGTCTCATTTCTTGCACTGTTTTACTCTGTCCAAGTGTTGCAACACGTTTAAAGACATCTATATTAGGTAAATTTAATCTGATCTGAGTTCTGCAGAACTACCTTGTCTTCACCTGTGATCTCAAAAGCAGGAACACAAAGCTCCCATGGCACTAGAGCAGCAGCAATTGAAACATGTGAGGATGATAATCACCTTCAGCCTCTCTCCATGGATTCTGTCTTTTGACAGGACTCCCAGCAATGCATAGAAACCTTGTCCTATTAATGAAAATTACCTGGATTAGTAAAGGGCTTTTTGGTTTTTAGGACTGTCTGTCCTGGGTTTGTGTTCTGTTCCAGCAGCAGCCTGGGAAGGGGCTGTGGGAGCCCAGGGGACAGGGCTGGGTGTAGGCAGGAGGTGGCTGCAGGAGGAAGAAGGTGCTGGAGGAAGGTCAGGAGGAGCCAGGGCTGCCTCTCCCAGCCCAGCCAAGAGCCAGGGCCGGCTGGTGGGGCACAGGAAGGGAACCGGCTGAAGGTGTTCAGAGACTTAAATCATCACAGCTGCCTTTTTCCACTCGGTTTTGTTCTGCCTCCTCTGAATTCCGACACCTACACAGTGCTCTGTCTTTTCAAAACAATGTTGGAGTTCCCGACATTGAATTCTACAAACAAGTGTGTTCTCAATTAAGGGAAGAACTTCTCCTGCCCCCCCTGCTCCATCCCAGCCTTGGCTCAGATGTGCCGGCCTCCAGAGGAATCACACCAGCACATTTTTCACAAGGTCTCCCCCTCCCAACACCCCATCGGATGGCTGTTTCTTATAAACCAATGGAGATAATTTCATGGCTTTTCCCTTTCATGGCCACCCACCTCCTCTTCCCAGCTAGCTTTGATATAAAAAGACAAATCCTTTCCCATTCACATCAAAAGCAGGAGGGTTGCCCTGTGTCACCTACCCTGGGATTTTGACTCAAGCTTTTGGAAAAAAATTAATGGAAAGAGCAACTTGGTTTTAACTCCACCACAGTGTGTGTCACCGAGAGTTTTCAGGGTCATTGACAGATCAGTTTCATAGACCAAACAGATAAATAGGCACGAGTTATTCTTTATTATTATTGTCCATAATTTGTTCATGCCATAAGTGTGCTGAGTGCACTGCAGGGATACCAGCCTTACCTCGGGGAACGCAGGGTCGAAGTTGGACATATGTTTTGTATATTTTCAGTGTGTATTCAGGCACCTCCAGCACTGGATAGGCACTTTTAAAAACAAATTTGAAGTAATAACAATAACATGCTGAGTGATAACAACAGGCATGAGGGTGAGAGGAGGACGAGGGTTACAAAAATAAAGATCATGTGAATTGTTTGCTTTATGTCACACATGAGGCTTGGGATCTCTCTGTTTTTCTTTTTCTTTGAATGCTTTTGTCATTCCTTTCTCTTTGGCAAGAAAAGCTGACAGACTTCAGAGGCAGAGGAATTGCTGCTGGAGTGAAGGAGCAGTGAGGCAGAGGAAAGGGGCTGCTCCTGCTGATACCTGAGGAACCTCTGGCCTTGCTGCAGGCTGAGGGCTGACTTAGAGAAGGGGAAAGAAAATCTGAACACAATTTCTGCCATCTCTGGTGTCTGCGGCTGTCCCTAGTACGAGGCTTAACACTGATTTTCTGAGGGTTAAAACTAGAAATACCTTTCTTCCTTCCTATTCCAGCTGCCTCTAACAATAGTGAAAGTTTGTGAAAGCAAGAGAAAAGCTGAGTGAAGTTCCCAGGACTCAGCACTAATAGTTCAGTGCTCAGTCTCAGCACATTTACCTGGTTCTACACATAGCTGGTGCCTTCCCTTGAATCTGCTCAGTGCTTGGAGCAATCCCTGCATATGGTGGATGTTTCTAAGACACCTTTAGCCCCAGATAACTGCTGGACACTCTGCTCTTCTGAATGGTTTAATCTTTCTCAGGTCCATCCTTGAGCATCCTTCTTGGTGCATGATACCAGGACCTCTGTGTAAACTCCTGGTTGTTGCTGTTTGCTCCTGTGGGGGCTCTGAAAAGGCTCTGAAGAGCTGTTTACACACTGGAGGATCTCCTGAGGAGCACAGGCAAGTCCCAGCTCCACACCACCCTCCCTGCCCAACCCCAGCATAGATTTGTGTTTACATCTGCCCTTTGACAGAACCAGGAGTTACTTGGACACGTGGTGGGAGTGACTGGCTCTTACTTTGTCTCAAAAACTGGGCTGTAAATTTACTACTTTCTTTGACAAGGTTGTCATTACACAAATGCTTTTTTGCCATCCTGCAAATCCCTTCTATTTCAGTTTATTCCCACCACTGCATTCCCAGTGCCAAGGCCTGAGCCTGCCAGGAGATGTGGTCTATTTGTGCTTTTGTTTCCAGTTAAGTCTATTTTTTATCCTCATCAGCACTCAAGAAATGCTCTGGCCTGTAGAGATAGAACACAGTTTTGCATTTTCTCCATTGTGTGAAGGAGTTAGCTGCTAATAAAGCCAATTCCTTTATCAGATGCTGTTTGCAAAAATATCTGTAACACATGCTGGAACTAATTTTTTTATCAGTTATTTGCTTCATGTGGGGATTACAATGGGCTGTGCTTCATTTGATAACTTTTGCAGTTTATTAGATGTGAATTTACTAGCTGTGAACAGTTGAATAATATAAAACTCACAGAAGAAACAAGCTGCACCATCACCAGTGTAACGATCTCTCTTAAATTAGCTCTGGCCAAAGTTCATATTTCACAATCCACTAAATAGCTTTCTTATGGATCATAAGATGAAGATACACTGAGTGAGGCAACTGAGTTTGTAATATCTTTGGTATAAGGTGAACACTTTCTAACAGATCATGACATTATCAAAGTACTATTTGAAATTGGCTCCATATGCTGCAGCAATGCTGTGAGATTTCACCCAGAATTTCATTTTCAAATGTTTTCCATTCGAGTTCACTGAGGGTAAATTGGAAACAGTTGGGTATATTGCACTTATGGACCTGTTAAGACCCACTTAATTTTAACATGTGGATGTGAAGAGAGAGAGGAAGGAGAGGGGAGCTGTAGGATGGGGTGAGCAGGAATGACTCTATCTACTGATGGCTTTGGAAAATCTGAACAGCCTGTGTTGGGTAGGGGTTGCACAAGCACTGCTGTAAACCCCCCCTCACCAGTGCATGACTTGTGTGAAGGATGGGATCTTGCACTGGAGGGGATGAGATCTTTGGCTCTGCCTGCTGAAGTTGGCAGCAGGCACCAAGGAAGAGCCAAGGTAGAGCTGCACTGAGCTGTGCTGTGGCTGGCAGGCTCTGACCTGGCTGCAAAGCTGCCCTGCCAAAGCAGGATCTGCTCAGGATGCTCTGGGAGCAGGGCTGGGAGTTGCTCACTTTGCTTTGTCAGGCTCTGCAAGACAAACGTGGTGATCTCAGTATCATCTTTTTTATGATTGTTGGTAACAGATGCATCAGAAATTCCAATTGGGTTTAAATAATTTTCTTTCTTTAGAAGAAAAAGGATTCAAGTTTCTTATTTCACCAACAAGAGGAGTTGAGGAAGGGACCAAACTGCTTCAGTGGCCACGGGCTACAGAGGTGAGGAGTCCCCAAGAGCTTTGTTACACTTGTAGGCTAATGGCATTCCTTATGTGAATATTCTGCATCTGCTGCTAGGAATGAGTATAAAAAATGGGATTTGGTAGCAGTACTAAAGAGCCTTTTTAGCTATTTGTATAAGATATTATAAAGTACTTTAATTTGGATCCCAGGGGCTGGACTCAATGATCCTGGTGGGTCCCTTCCAACTCAGGATTCTATGGATCATGATAATTAATTCAATTTAACAGGTTATTTGGAATAATGCCTGAAGGGGAAAAGTGCTATTTACTTAGTGCTAGTTCAGTTCTGCATTTACATTTATCTGTGATATTTAATTATGGGCAGAAACACTGACTATTATTTGCATTAAGTATCTCGGTACCCATCTGGTCCTATCAAATATATTCAATTTTTCTGCTGCTGATAGTTGTTTTTGTAGGTTAACCACATTTTCAAAATGTGTGGGGTTTTATCACCCTATTTCTAGCAGGTTTTCAGTGCCAGACAGGACATCTTTTCCCTAAGGGGAAAATGCAGAAGAGATGGGAGCATCTCATCTTCTAACTGGGAGATGGGATGCAACAGCTATACAGCTCCACCACATCACCCAGCAGAAACCACAGCAGGGGAGGTGATTGCACAGCTTATCCATGGCTGGAAGGGTATGGTTCTCATTTGGAAACTGCTATTCATCTAAAATCTCCAATTCTTCTGCCTTCAGCGTGAGTGTTTCTGAGTTTTGCATCAGAGCCTGGAGTGGAGCCGCACACGTGCGCACCTTTACATCTGGTGTTTTATGGATCGTTTGGAGGAGCTGTTACTAAGCAGCAGCTATATCAGGGCTCCATTTTATAAAGAGGAAGGGCTGTGTTACTCATTTTGTTTCCAAAAAATTCATTTGTTTTGCATTCCCAGAAGGTACTTTTATTCTCCCAGAAAGGTCAAGCAGAAACATTGATGTAAGTCCTGTTTATGGCAATTTTGTTAGATTTCCAGCAACTGCAATGGAACATATTTATAACAAGTGTGTTTCTCTCTAGGGTGATACCATTAGTCAAAATATGCTTTCTCATATTTCCTCTACATAAACACAAATACGTTTTAAGATTCAAACTCACTGGTCTTGAGGATTCCCACAGCCACATCTCATTAGAGGTTCAGAAGGCTGCACTAGCCGTGGTTTCAATTTGGGATGAAAAGGTTTTGTTAGGAGCAAGAACTTCAACCAAATTAGAAGGGTGAAAAACAGGATAATATTCCACGTGTGGGCTGTGGTCCTGAATAACACAGCAAGCCTGAGAAGTCCAACGCTTCAAACACACAAGTTGTGATTTGATGTGCTGAGGCTCCAGGTCTGGGCTGGGATTTGTACCATTTCCATAGCAGGCAGCATCTCACAAACGTCCACTCAGTGTGCTTAGGATCCAGCTGTCATCTGTGCTGCAATGCAGCCACTGCCTCTGCTCTCTCCAGGTATCCCAGAATATGTGGGGTCCTAGCAGAAAGTGTAAGGAAGCAAAGTGTGCCCTGTTACAAATGTCAGGAACAGACTTGACAAGTAAAACTGATGGCTGTGAAGGAGATCAGGGGTTGAGAAGATCACAGGTTGTGGCTGACATAACCATGGGCATAAAATAAGTTCTGTATCTCTGTTTCCATCTCATTTCTTCACTCACATGGTGTCTTGGGTTATCCAAGACACGTGGCTTCTCTTTAAATAACCTGAGTGTTAATTTGGAAAGTGTCCAGACAAAGAGGTAGAAATCAGTCGAGCTGAAATTCTAGATTTCAATGTAATAATGAAGTGGTCATGAATTAATTATTGAAAGCAAAGCCTCCTGTGATGCCTTAGGAGGATATGTCTGCAGTGTGTGTCAGCTACTTTCTCCCGTGTCCATCTCTGTCTGAACAGAGCTTGGTACAGACACAAAAACTGGTTTTATAGGAATTTCAGAACTCTCGAACCTGGAACTCTGCATTTAAATGCAAATCTCACTGATGAACATGGAACAAAATTGAATAAAACTGGAAAGTGCAAAACCTCTTTTTTTTTCCTCTCCTCCTGCTCCAGTTGAAGAGCAGCTGTTTGAAATGCAGAGGCCCCCCTTCCTGGGGTCTACCAGCATATGCATTAACAATTTTTTTGGCAGCAGTATCTCCAGCTGATCTCCATGTCCTAGGACCTCAGTGAGTTGAAACAGAATTTCAGGCTGAAGTTCCAAGGAACAGCATTAAGGGCGTTGTTATGTATCGCTGTGTTAAAAACACTTAACTACAATTCAGCAGGAAAAAAGCTGGCAAACCCCTGCCTCCTTTGCTCTGCCAATATTTATGAGCACTCTGGGGGCTCATCGGCACCACGAGGGAGGAGCCAAGCGAGTGGTTAGATTATGTTCCCAATATTTGGGGCCAAAACTTGTTTTTTTTCACACAGCATTTCAAGAAAAGTATTTTGTTTTTCCCACAGATTAGAATGGACAATTGACAATAAATAGAGTTTTTTCTCAGGGTAATCAGCCATAATTCCCAACACCCATCTCATCCCTTGCAGTCACAGTTTAGAGGAGTTGGAGCTCATGTAAGGCAAGAGAAGAGGGATGTGGGCTGTCAAGGGTGGGTCTAAGCAGCAGCAGTCACTGCACTATTATTGTATCTTGTACATTGAAGGCTAAAAGTGACAATGCCAGGTATTTGAAAGTGTCCCAGTTTTGTGTGAAATGGATTTACTGGAGATTCATAACAATGAGAACAAAACATTTATCGCTGATGGACTGAGTTGGATCCCAGTAAAAAGAATTTGCTGAAGCTGAGACAGATCTCTCAGAAGAGAGAAACCATGTGCTAGGAACAGAGAATAATTCAAATTACACAATACTCACCAAATCTTCTTTGGTATCTCATTAATGGAACAAGAACAGGGAAAAAAGTGATGGAGAAATAGAGGTGAAAAATTAAATAATGATTTTGGGAGTCACTTTCTGTGCAACCAACTTTCACTGACTTTCTGATAGCTAAAAATAAGTTTAGAAATAAAGCCATGTGGATAACGTGGTCTTTTCTTCTGATTGTTTTAGTTGTACCTCATGAGTTGTTGATTTCTCTGCACCTCCAGCTTCTCTACCCCCAAAGCCTCCATCAGACAGTGAAAGCAAAGGAAATGTATTGGAACTGAAGGCAAAATGATAATGAAGAAAATGGATTATCTCTAAAATGTAGTAAAATTTATCCATTGGAATACTAAGAACAGGGCAGTGCAGAGTCTGCTAAGGACAGTTGAGAAGACACATTCTGAGATGATTCCCACTAGAAAATGTTTCCCTGTGTGCAGCACAATCATGCTGGGGTCTGTCACTGGTTGAACATTGTGAAAAGAGAGGAAGATTGTCACGACTGACAAGAGATTAAAGGATAAAACTATTATAATTTGGATAAATGACAATTAAGGATGAGAAAACTCCCTGAAAGTAATTGAAGTTGAGCTCTGGAGAGGGAATAGAACTGTTCAGGGTTTTTCATGGGCCCACAGGTAGGAAACTGAGAAAAAGAACTTGGTAAAACTGAGGGTAAACACTGAATTTTGGTGCAGTTGTTCTGGTTAAGGTGGCACAAACTCCATCACCAAGTCCTTTATATTTCAGTGTTACAAATCTTTTTATGCTGTGGGGGATAATGTGTTGCTGTCAGATGTGCAAACTAAATCTAACATTCTTAATAGATATTAATTGTCCTCTGTGTGTCCTTGCTGCTCAGATAGGGCAGCAGAGGAAAAAGGTCATGGAATTAACAATTCATCAGCTATAATTTGTTTCTCTTTAGGAATATATCTTACACATGTAGTAGGAGATTCTTGTGGGTTTTTCCATATGTTTTCTGAGTCAGGAGTTAATATATTATAAATGAAAGCACTAAAAAATTGTTCACAGGACCAGTTAAACTTTTGTATATCTTGGATTCATCGCTTTAGACAGGCAAATATTTGCATAGATCATTTTTCAAAAAAATCAACAATTCCAGTGTCCTAGCAACAGTTCCATAGTTGATTACAAATATCAGACTTCCCAGGGTATTGTGGAATTCATTCTAGCAATCCAATTTAATTAATTCTCTCTTCAGACTGATCACCAGACTGACCCAGGTTCTGAAGCTTGGAAGAAACCTCAGATGTGAATGAGAACGGAGAGGGGCATGGATCTATGAAAAAAAGGAGTAAGAAAATCCATTGTCACTAGCGATGGCATCGATTTTAAAAAGTGCCTAAAGCCAAAGCTTATTTCTCTTTCATGCTAGTGGAGGAGCAGCAGGATGTTTGAGAGATTTCTGCAGCACTTATCATTGTACTGAAGGAATGGACAGGACACTGCTGCTCCAGGGGAGACGCTGCCTTGGGAGGTGCAAAACGTGAGAAATCAGCTCAGAAGGTTCAGTTTGTGTTTTACTTTCAGAGGCTGAAGGGCAGTGAACTGCTGGAGTCACACCAGCTCTGTCCCATGGAGGGAGTTATCAGTGTGAAACCCTTTAAAGAAAAAAGAAAACTCCAGTAAGATAAGGCAAAAATAACATAAATAGAAAAAGACAGTTGCTTTTTCCATATGACTGGTTCTGTAGGCAAGAGAACTTGAATCAAATGCTGAAGATGCCTCCCTTGGTTCATTGAGGACAGCTCCTCCTCACCCTGACTAATGAGGGAGTTCTGTGCCAGGGATCCTTAGCAGAAGCTCATCAGCAGGGCCATGGGGTTGAATTTCTGGTGCCCTGGTCCTGTGCAGGCTCCTCCTCAGGCTCTGCCTAGGAAACCCAGTTCTGTGCTGCTCTGCCTTGGGCCTGAGCTTTCAGCCACAGGATGCAGGTTCTCCTCACTGAAATATATTTATGTCTCATTATTTTGCAAAGGACAATCCTGCAAGGACCACAAGCAATATTTTCAAGTCTATACCTTGAGTAGAAACTCAAAGCCACATTGTTCTCTGGATTTCCTTGAGTTTTTTCCTCTTTCAGTGCCTGGGGGATAAAACCAGTAATTTGAAATTTGCATCCATATTATCTGCTGCCTTCCCCATCCATATGCACCATCTCCAAGAGCCCAGGGCAAAGATGCCATTATGCTCAGTCACTGCCCAGCCAGGTGCAGTCAGGAGATCTAACAATGTTAATAAAAGGGCTGATGAAGAACAAAAAATAAACAAACCTTCTATTGTGCCTGTAAGAATTGCTGCTACCAGGAAATTAAAAAATTACACGTGGCATATGCTGCCTGGCTGCACTCAGCACTGCTCTTCAACTCTGAAATTGCTGCTACAAGGTACAAAGAAAACGAAGATTTTGGAAAAAAAAAAAAAGAAAAGTAAATCAATTTAAAAAACTTGGTGAGGTTACAAAAATGTCATTTTCTTCTCTGCATCTCTGAGACTGCATATTTATTTTTAAGGCTTAAACACAACTCTAAGAAATCACATTACTGTGTACATCTCATTCTTAAAAGATGGCATAGACTTAAATTTAAAGAAGTTTTGCAGAAGCTTCATCACACTCAGAGGACTGAAAGCTCCACAACGTGTTATTTTAAAAGATAAGGAAATAACTAATTGGCTGGGAGTGTGTTTATCTGCTTTCAAAAGTCAGTAATGTGAGGGAAAAAGGATACCAGAGAGTGTTTGAAAAAGACACACATTTAAAAAAGCTAATTATAGAAGGCAGCTGTTTCAGAAACCAGACACTGGGTATCCTGCTGCAGTGTTCACAGACGTGTAAGGATGGGATCCATGGAGGAACTGAGTCAAACAGACCCAATTTCTGCCATATCTATTCCAGCACACACTGCTCCCACTTCTGTGGGGGCAAAGTCAGGGTTTGCAGCAGGGCTCTGGGCTGGTGGAGCCCTGGGACTTGGGAAATGCTTCTGCTTTTTTTTTTCAGAGAGCTGCACGGATTGAAAGCACTGGAAAGCAGAATTTTCTCTTTTTTGTGTTCCCCTCGTGGGATTTTCTGTGCACAAACGTTTCAGGGACAGAGAGTGGTGTAGCCCCAGAGGATTAGCAGCACACTCTCACCTGGGACTGGTGGGACTCAACAACCTTAAAGGTCTTTTCCAACCTAAAATCTGTGATTCTAATCCTTAGAACAAGACTGTTTTAACCACTGTAGCAACCCAGGGTTTGTCCCAGCATTCAGCTCATCCCTTCCCTTGAGGGAGTCAAGTGGGACAAAGACTCCTTTGGCTGAAAAGACAGAGATTTAAACATCACAGAGGAACCTCCCTGGGTGTAGAGTTTCTCTCCACATCTCTCCTTCTCTAAGGGCACAGTGGGAGGAAGGCCTTTTTTCTTCACAGAGTCAAAGGAAAAAGACCCCTCAGTCAGGTCAGTAGAGCCAGTTAGTGCCAACTACGTGGTTAATCCAATGTCAAATAGCAAATGTCTGTGAGAAAAATTCAGGATTCACTTGGTGGTCCCAGGAGAAGAGAAGGGATGAGTAAGAGAGGTTGGCTGTAGGTCTGTAGAATGATATTTGTGTTAATGTTTTGCCTTTAGAAGGCATGAAATGATATATATCAGCTGTCTTACTAGAAGGACGTTATTTAGAGTGCAAAATGAAGAATTTAGAAAATAGGAAATGTCAGGTTTATGGTATTTCATGGCACTTTCCCCCTAAATCTACCTTATGGGTGCATTTGATCAGACGTGAATCTTTGTGGAGTCTGTGAAGACAATAGCTGCGGGGAAATACTGCAATCGATATTTGGGCAAGGCTTATACACGTGACAAAACAAGATTATGGTTTTTCATCCCCAGATTTGTCTTTCTGAGACTTTACCTGTGGAGAACGAGCAGCTCCAGAGCTGGACGGAGCTGGCTGTGGATGGGGATTGTGTGGACTCCAGCACCCTCTAATGGTGCCAGCACTCGCTCCCTGTACCTCCCTAAATCCTCACAAATCCTCTCAAACAATGTAATAATGAGAACAACTCTGCTGCAAATGGCCAGTTTTTCACTCGGTGGCAATTAACAGTTTTGTGCTATTTTAAACAGCTTTAATTGCAATCTGGGCTGTCAGACCCTGTTGCACACTCCATATATCCTGCCCGTATTTCCACGTTAAAGTAGGATAAAAATGTTCCAGCGGGGGATGGGAGAAATGAGAAATCGGAGTGAGCAGATGCAGGTGGTGACTAAGAGCAAACACACCGTGTGCAGCTTGGCAGGGCTGGTACTGCTGGGTAGGACAAAAAATACCCTGAGAATCTTGAAAGGAAAATGTCAATCCACTTTGGTTTAATATTAATGGGAGGATAATTGTCTAAATCTAAATTTTGTCTGAGAGTTGAAATCTTAAAAATGAATGTTCAAACAGAGCTCCACCTGCTTCATTTGAGCTCTGCTGATTTATATATTTCCTAGCAGTTTGTTCATTTACTTTCTCCACTGCAAGGTGGCATCCACAGATTATGTGGATAAAGGAGTGGTAGGACCATTATATGTGTGCACAAACTCCTGTGAAATGCAGGAGTCCCAGTACAGAGCTGCAAAATCCTGCTGAAATAACAAAAAATAGCTTTTTCTGGGGTTTCTGGGAAGATGTTAATGTTTAAATGTGGTGGCTTATCCCACATAGTGGAGAGCTCTTACTGCTTATAATAAAAATACAACTTGCTCGTAGGTCAGTACCAATCCTCACTGCATGTTCTAGGGAAGCTTTGCCTGGCTCCTCTGCACGAGCTGGGCTGCAGCATTTTTGATAGAAAGCCCAAATCTGATATGATAACATTTAGGATTTTAGATCAGATTTATCTCCTTACCTACAAGTACAGTGTGATAAGCCAAGATGGGATTGAGATAGGGGAGGTGCTGTGTTTTCCTACAATAAAGGACAAAAATGGGCCAGCCTTGAGGCTCACAAGCTTTTTGAGCTCAGCAAGCACTCAGAAGCCAGACAGGGTTGGGTTTAGTTCCCATTTTAGCTCATGGATTATCAAATCTTCTTGGATCTCTGTCACTGATAAGCAAAACCACGTGTAACCTACCCAGATATAAATATGTCTGACAACTGAGTCACACCTTTATTTTACATGCCCTGGCTTCAGAGTAGTTTGAAAAGTTGGCTCTGCCCAAGGTTTGGCTCCTTGCAGTTTGCAGGGGCTGTAGCTGACTTTCCCCACAGCTCCAAGGCTCATGTGTTATGAGCAAGATTTGCAAATGAACAGTGGGGAAGTAACTTGTGCAACTTTGGTTTTCTGGACCAGAATTTAATTTTGAAATTCAGACAGTAATCCAGGCACAGTTTCACATGCAGCACTGCAAAGACAAACTGCATTTTCCAGTTGTGTTTTTCTTACAGGACAAGACAATTGAGCACTTTCTACCATGAGTAAATTTTTTAAAGCATTTTCTTACAGGAAAGAGAATCTCAGTAAAACTGGTGCGCAGGCTTTTGTGCAATTGCTGTAAAAACTGACATTTCTTTCCTGATTTTGACTGTTTCCTGATTTATTTTAGCTGGTTTTGGACCAATGCCAGAGCCATCTCAGCTGCTGTCAGCTCTTGGGGATGACGTGTTCCCTGATGCCCAGAGTGTCTCTGCCACTGGTGAGTCACCACCGTCTTCCTTTCTTTAAGAGCCCAACAATTTGTTTGTCGAGGAGAACCAGTGATGATGAGCCTCATTTAAATTACCCTAAAGCTGCTGGGATGGGTTTTTTTTCTGCAGTCTGTGCCAGTAGTTTTAACAGTGTGGTTACACCGTGGATGCAGTCACAGCTTCCTGAACTCTGCAGAAGTCTCCCTGTTTAAAGTTGTGTGAAATGTGTCTCACCAGGAAACTGCTCATGGTCAGGGTTAAATTTAGAGATAGGGATGTTATTTAGGATAATCCCACTGTTGTAGTTTCTGTGGAGCCCAATGAGGCTGCACACCCAGAGAAGTTTTTCTCTATTTTTATAGTTGGCTAAGGGTCAATTTAGATTTAATGTTTATTTTGAATAACACCTGCAGTTTAGATTTCTGGAAAGGGCACGGGGTGCCTTATCCCATTTATATCTCACTCCAGCTTCTTCAAATGGGGAGCTACCAGCAGAATCACAAGTGCAGAAACACATCCTAAGAATCACAAGATTGAAAGTCACCTGATGGTTTTGTTTTAAAGAGCTGTATTTGGGAATCTTACCTCAGATGAGCTCATGTTTTTATAACTAAGTCTCCCCTAGAAGCCCAGGATACAAAAGAATTTTGAGGATAATCCCTGTAGACCTTAGAGCACACAAAAAAATGGGCTGTTGAACAAAGGAAAAAGTCTTAACTTTATTTGCAGAGGCTTTATCTGACACAGTCTGCTCGCTTTTGCATGTTCCTTTGCTGTCTGTTGGGAAGGTGCCTTCCTGATTCACAGGAACATCAGGGAAAATGTCCCATGGATGTGCTGTTCATCCCATCTGTCTCAGGAGTGGAGATTCTTTGAGTTGCTTCAGGGAGTGATTTAACTCACAAGAGTGATTTTTTAAATCTTACTGATTACAAAATATATTGCTGGCAAAAATTTTCCTTCTCTGCACTTACACAGTGAGGGAAGGAGGGAGAGCAGGGGTACACTCACATCTTCCTCTCCTGAATCCTCAAAACTTTGAGTGTATGTGTTCTAAATCCCCTTCCTGAATCTCCTGGGAGAAGGCTTTTCATATATGTGTGTATATATATATATATAAAGAAATATAAATTTCTAGTTTAGGGTTACATGCACCTCAGGCCAACCTATGTTATCCTATCTGCAAAGCACTTTCGTTACAGCAGGGGCTACCAAAAATCTTGGGTAAGTTCAACCGCACGCAGAAAATTAAGACAAGTGCCAAAAAGTTCAGGTTTTATATTAAAGAAAGAATTTAGTAGCCTGGAGAAGAGGATAATACTGATTGTATAGCCTGAGGAGGGTAGAGAAGAGGTTAAGACAGCTGTCACCTCAGCAGTGAACAGATTTTTGAAGAAAAACGGAGGTTGTAGATCATATCCATCTTAGAATATTGAGAGAACTAAATATGGAATTACAGGTGTGGTCTGAGGATTTGTGGGTGATGTCTTAATTCATTGATCTGGGCAGGAGAATGGCAAATGTGGTGTCTGTACCCAAAAAGAGAGAAAATGTTTGGTAGAGGCAGCACAGCTCTGACTGTGACCCCCAAAAGGGAAGTATTAGAAAAAATTCTGAGGGGAAAAAAACCTTGCTGAACACAGAGGTGACCAGAAAGTGTCACAAATTACACCAGGGGTTTGTCAGAAGAACATTCTGTCAGATAAGTCATTCTCTTGATGAGAAAACTAATTTCCTTACCAGACATGATAGAGTGGAGATAATTACCTGGAGCTGCAACCCAAATCACGGAAAGTGGGAACGTGGAATTCAGAGGGGTTTATGGAGCAGTCTGGGGCAGGGAGGTTTTCTTTTCTTTTTTTTTTGTACATCAAATGCCGTGTTGGAGAGGGCCCTCCTTTTGTTCCACGAGTTGTCTGAAATCTGATCCTCCCATGGATATTCCGTAGTAATAAGTGAATATTACATATATATTCTAATATATATATAGGTAATATATATATTAGAATATATATATTACATATATATATTTTTATATGTATATAAATGTATGTATATATATTTATATGTATATTTATATATGTATATAAATAGACAAACACACTAATATGTATATTTGTATATTTACATATATTTACATACTCCTAGGTGTGTCCTGAGGGAATTGGAGAGCAATGCCAAGCTCTTGCCTTGCTGAGGACAGGACCGTGCTGCAGGATGTCAGCATGGGAGGGACCACAGTGGGTCCAGCTGGTGTCACCTCCCTGCACCAGCAGAGCCATCCCAGAGCACAGGGCACAGGATTGTGCCCAGACAGCTCCGGAATATCCCTGAGGAGGAGACCCCAGCCCCGCTCTGGTCTCTATTCAGGGCTGGGCACTGCCTAGGGAAGTTCTTCCTCATGTCCAGCTAAAACTTCCTAAGCATCAGTTCCTGCCCGTTCCTCTGGTGCTATTGCTGGGCCCGCGGAGCAGAGCCTGGCGCATCCTCTGACACCTCCTTTTAGATCTTTATTAATGAGCCGTCTCTTCCAGAGGCTGCTGAGCCACAGCTCCCTCAGCCTTCCCCCGCAGAGACGCTCCAGCCCCGCCATCACTTGGGCTGTGTGCTGTGTTGCGGAGCCCGGAAGGGCACACAGCGCCCCAAAGGGCTGAGCAGAGAGGCAGCATCACTTCCCTGCCCTCGCCAACAGCATAAAGCCCGGAATTGGGCGGATTCTGAGGGAAAAGCGTGTTTGGAGTAAAGGTCCCCTCAGGTGGGAGTCGCCCCGAGCGGCGCTGCCCGCCCGCCCCGCCAGGGGGCGCCGCTGCGCGCAGGCCGCTCAGCCGAGCGCCGAGCGCGCCGGCCCCGGGCCAGCCCGCGCAGCCGCGCGCCGATGCGCCGCGCTGAGGGCGGCGGGATGGCGCTGTGGCGGGGGCTGCGCTGCTGCCGCCGCGCCTTCGCCTGGCTGCCCGTGCTGCTCATCACGCTGCTCCTGCTCTGGTCCTACTACGGATACGTCTGGGAGCTCTGCCTCGGTGAGCGCCCGCCCGCGCCTAGCGGCGCCCGCCCCGGGCCGGGGCCCCAGCGGAGCTGCGGGAGGGGGGCGCGGCGGGCCGGGGGCTTCGGGAAATTTCCCTTCTCTTCCTCTTTCCCTCTTTCTCCTCTTCCTCCTCTTTTCCCCTTCCTCCTCGTTCTCCTCATCCTGTTTTCATCCTCTTCCTCCTCCTGCCGCTCCCGCGGTGTGAGCGGAGCCCCGCGCCCGCCCAGGTGCCCGCGGTGTCCCGAGGCTCCGGTCCCGGCAGCGAGCCGTGCATGGGGAGACACGCTTTAGTACGAGTCGGAATTAATTTAATTCCTGGTCGGAATTAATGAGGGGCTTTGGGGAGTGCTGCCCTGTTTTCCACGGGGTTTGTGCCCCGGCCGGGCTGTGGGTGCTGTTTGTTGGTCATGAGCCCTTGTTTTGTGTGTCCCGGTCAGCAGGGAGGTGAGGGCTGGGAGGGCTGGGAGAGCCACCCCGCAGTGAGAGCCGGCGTTGTTGTGATTTGATAACGTCCAGATGTGATTTATGAGCTGAACAGTAACAAACGTCAGTCTGTGCCCTGCCGTGCAATCGTTTTATGTTTATATTCTGAAAAGGAAAGAAAGGGGTTAGATGTTAGGTGTGGAGTTGTTACAGTGGCATGGAAAACACTATATTTTAGAAAAGGAAGTTTTATGCGGGCTAGTAAATGTATATTTGATGTAGCAGTTTAACTGTGTAGTGAGTTGTAAACTTTCTTATGTCTGTTATTTCTGGTTTAATATGCTACTAAAAAAAAGAGTTGCCTGGTCTGGTGGAGAGAAGAGCTGGAAGCTTGGATTTGTTGAAATTGTGAGGAGGAGATGTGGCTCCTCAGGACAGAGTAACGCAAATAAATGAAAACAGAGGTCCCAGAAAGGATAGTTTGAGATGTTCCTGGACCAGGAGCTGTCTTCTAGTGCTGCCCAGCAAACGTAAATCAGGTGTTTGTTAGGGTTGGCAGTGCAGTGAGACCCGGTGGTTTTTTCTCGATGGGAACTAGAATGAAATGCAGCTTCTTTGGTCTGTTTTAATCAGCAGCTTGGCAAAGCCCCCAATCACTTCATCACATTAATCCCATCTCTGAGACTGCGGGCTGTTTCTTTCAAGAATTCACATAGAATGATATCTCTGAGGTGCATGTAACTGTCATTAGAACGTGTGACAAAAAAATGTGGAGTATTTTCCCAAAACGTTGTCAGTCTTTTGAAATGTGCTGTGCAGATTCAGTAATATTGAACACAGGCTGGTCCCAGGTCTCAGTGCAGCTGCTAGAGGAGACTCAGGTGATAGGAGTGAGGTTTGGATTGGGGCTGTGTTGCTCTGCAAGTGCTGGTTCAGCTGGCAGGAGCTCAGCTCACTGTCTGGAATCACAGCTTAAAATCATTCATTTGCCCACACCCTCCTGTTTTGGGGTTTTTTTTTGTCCCGTTTCTCTCTCATCTCTTTTATTTGTGTTTGGAGGAGTTTGTCTATGCAGAAGTTGAAATGACTGAATTATTTCAAGATTTGAGCATGAACTGTTGGCCTCTGCTGTTAACTTGCCACCCAGGACATTGTCTCTCTCTCCACGTTTCTAACCCAGCAAGGCTTGCTGAGCTGGCTGCCTCTTCTCAGCTGCTGGGAGCCTGTAAATAGTCAATGCTTTGTCTGGAATCTTGGTTTGCATTTTCAGCTGTGCCGAGCGCTGGAAACGCTGTGGGGGTGATGTCTGGGATCTTCTGAGGCTGAGTTTGAGCTCTCAGTGCCTGGGGTGGCCAGTGAGTCACAGGAGGAGGCCTCAGTTCTTGTTTGGCTGGTGGTTGCTGCCACAGTGACAGTAATTCTGCCACAGAACCTTTTCTATCATCTGTGTTTGTGCTCTTTTCTCGGGTAAAATCCTTAGCAAGGCCCTGCTGCAGGTGTGGTCAGGAGGGAGCCAAGCAGTGTCTGTGAAAATCTCATCATAGCTTGACTGGCAGCAAACCAAAGGAAAGACTGAAGAGTCTTGTTTACCTGAATTTGAGTGGGCAGAGATCCACTTTCTTTTTTCATCTACATTGCTGCATGTCACAGAGCTTTGTCTTCCAGGCAATGCTCTATCAAAATATCACACAACTCTCTATTTTCTGTTCAAGAAAGCTGTCCTTGTCTCTTCTGTTAAACTTGGATGCTGGCTTTTAAAGTAATGGATGGATTTTCAAATAGTCACTCCAAGAAGGCATTGAATAATTCACCTTTTGCTGGTTGCTCAAAGGGCTTCTGTTAGCAAGGGCTTTTCTCTCATTATGGTGAAGTAAGAAGAGATGGTACAATTTCTGCTGGTAGGAAGTATAGAAACAATGAAGTCATTGCAGTTGCTGACTTGGCCAAACCTGAAAAATTTATAACTTTTTAATCCTGCTAATGCAGAAATGCTTTGGGACAGTGCTTACAGTGGAGGGTCGAGACCACCTGGACCCCAGTAGAAAGCAGCTGCAAGTATGTGGTAAATGCATGGATGCAGCTTGGACAGGTGCTAGAGGAGCCCTGGTGATCTTCTCACTGTCACCAGAGGATTGCTTTTGTCATATTTCTGATGCAGAATATACAGAATATATTTATAAGCAGGGAAAGCACAGCACAAGTAACAGTGACTGAACATCTTGCTGTGGGTGTGTGCGTGAGTGAAGAAGAGTTGTTACGGATTCTTTTGGTTTGATGCTGATCTGTGGGTTCTCTCCTTGCCTCTTGAATTTGAACATTTTTCCTAAAATGGCTTTATTTCACATAGAAGTGTTAATTGTCACAAACTTCTCTGGGATTGATATTTCCTCTGTGGACACATGTTTTTTTTTTCTTTTTCAGTGACTGTGAGCAACCCTGTGGAGAAAGGTACGTGTGATAATTTATTATTTGCCATTCAGCCCTTGTGTAAAAGGACTCACAAATCTTCTGGCTGAAGTATCAGAAATATTTGCTGTCATTTTTTAAAGGAACAATTTTTTTCAGTGTTTACTTCCTGTAATTCCACCCTCCTGAGGTAGTCAGCATGCTGCACTTCCTGGGTGCATTGGGAAATGCTCTGTTTAGTCACAGTCTGGGCAGAGCGTGGAAAGGCATTGATCCCTCTGACTCTTTCAGGAAAAGCTGTGTGTGTCTGTGCACACCCACACACCTCTTCTCCCTTTCTCTTTCACACTTCCAGAGCTGATTTTACAAGCCAAACAGAAAATACTAGTTCCCACCTGCAGCCCACCTGGCTTTTTTTGCTGTTTCATTTGATTCTTCAGTGAAAGCTATTTTTGATAAGCTTTTTCTCTCAGTTCTGGTGCCCACTAGCAAATCCTGAGTCACAACACAGTAGGATTGCTCAGTGACACTCTTCAGACAGGTGTGTTGGTGGAGTAATGGCCATGTTCTAAGAATAAGGAGTCAGTGGCTATTTTAATGTTCTTTCCCTTTTTTCCTGAAGGTGCTTTGTATGCTTTTGACTGATCCAGGTGTTCTCTTGGTGACTTTCTTCTTCAGGGATTATGAAGGACAGAAGTAGGTGTAGTGTAAGCTGTTCCATGAAGAACAGTGCCAGCTGACATTTAAAGATCCTCCAGATTGCTGCATCCAGTAAATTCTCTTTCTCCTATAGAGCAGTTCTAATGTTTGAAATTGCTAGAGAGAAACTGCAGAAAGTGGGATGTTAATGACTGCTCAGCAGAAGAAAGTTAATAGTTGCCTAATCTGTTAGTGCATCTCCAGGTCAGCTTCCTCTGATGTGCTGCTGGGCCGATCAGTAAAATTAAACCTGTTGCAAGATTTATCTCCTTCCATATTAATTAAAAAATGGCTCAGCTCCACCTGTAGTGTAAGGATAACATCTCAAACCAGCTTGAAGCAGGAGAATGACTTAGCTGTGATTCACAGCTCCTTCTCACAGTCCATCACATCCGTGTGAGATGTGTCCCATCATTTGCCATCTGATTACAAAGTCTCACTGATGCATTTGGCCTTTTTTACCAATTTTCACACAGGAAAAGAAGTGTTTTGACATAGCTAAGAAGTGTTTGAGTTTTAGATTTCTCCTTCCAAGCAGTTATTTTAATCTTCCTGGCATTTAAAGCTTAAATGAAATGGGGAAAACGAGATTATTCTTGCAATGAAGTGATGTGTTTAAGTAAAACTATCTTGCAACTTTGATAATGTCTTAATGAGTTGAGTGTTAGAGAAATGGCAAATAGTCCTGCAGCTGAAGGACAGCTCTTTTGGCTCCCTGTCCATGATGCCTGCTAATGCCAAAGGCTCTGGAATCAGGTTTGCACATTGAACTAAGACTGCTCTGACACGTGCTGGTTTCACATGATAAGGTTATGTCTGCTGGTTTGCAATTCAGTAATCACAAGCCCTATTTTGCTCAGTTTGAGGGGAGCTTTCCTGATTTATTGTATCAACTGTGGCGAATGCAAAAGATGTTTAATAAGAAATCTGGCTTTTTCTGGTGATGAAAAACTCATATTATTTCTCTCTGCTCTCGCATGAAGAACGTGGTACAGGAGTGGGCAGTGCACACTCTGCTTTCCACTGCTTTTAGTAGCAACTGAACCCCAATGCTGAGAGGTGCTGAAGCATTGCAAAATTCACCTTTACACTGTTCAGCACCAGCCAGTTCTGCTGGGCTTGTGCCTGAGATGTGGGGAAGAGACAGGAATCCTGTCATTCCCAGGGATACAGGGTTGTCACCTGCCCTCTAGGACAGTTCTCTGACAGCTGCATCTTCCTCACCCACAGAATGGGATCAGGTGGAGCAGGGGAGGCTCTGAGATTGGTTACCCCCTGAGCCCTGGGATGCTGCTGACCCTGAGCCATAAAGTTTAGCTGGGCTGCAGTAATGGGTGGCACTGGGTGGACATCTGTCTTTTCCTTTTTTTTTTTTTTTTTTTTTGACATTGTGAAGAATTTGGATTATGTCGTCATGGATGAAATCTTTACTTAAGAAGTCATTGCTCTGTTTCTGTTTTTTCTTTTCTTGTTTTGTTTTTAGTGACCTATCTTGTAGTATTCCATATTCTCTTTGTGCTCTTTGTGTGGACCTATTGGAAGTCTGTTTTCACTCTCCCAATACAACCAGGCAAAAAGGTAAGAGAGCCAATACCTTTCATTTCTTGTGAAACAAAAGCAGAGATGTTAAAAAGATCTCAAAAATCCTTCAGTCTAGTTGATCTGGAGAAGAGAGTCAGGGGCAAACATGTTTTATTTCTTTTCAACTAAATATTTACTTTGTCATGTTGCTTGGATTAGTAGTTTTAATTTTTTTTTTTCACATTTTGTTTTACCTCTCTATGAAATACTAATAAAACAGCTTGAGGGAACAGAATGAGGTTAGTATTTGTGTGGCACTCCAAATATATACAGCCTTGCTCTGATCCTGATTACAAGAATGTAAATTTACAAATAACAATTTAAAAGTTTAAATATATAAAGGTACTTGCTCAGTAGAGAGGTGCTGAATGTGTTACAAAGGTGAGTAATGGTATTCATCTAAGGCAGCAATAGGAGCAATTCTAGTAAGTTGTTTTATGGGCCTTAATTTCACTTTTTCATTTCTTATTGATGTGTCTCTCAGTATTCTGGCTCTCCAGCACTCTCTACCTCTGTTTGTCTTCTTAACAACCGCGTTTTAATCTCGGGAGCAGGAGGTAAAAATGTTTCCAAGCTCAGCAGTGCCTGAAACGCTCTCTGCTCCCGGTGGGTAAGTGCTGCCTGGTGCCTCTGCTTGCAGTTCCACATGTCCTACGCTGACCAGGAGCGCTACGAGAACGAGGAGAGGCCCGAGGTGCAGCGGCAGATCCTCGCCGAGCTCGCCAGGAAGCTGCCGGTGTACACCAGGACAGGGAACGGAGGTCAGCTCAGCACCCAGCCTCTGGCCCCAGCCCCACACACACACTGCAGCAGCACAGGCTGGCACTGACAGCGTCCTGCTGACCAGCAGCATTCCCAGGCACCCACTGACTCCTGCTCTGCCTTGCTCCCAGGGAAAAGAAAACAAGCCTTGAACCCTCTAATGCAGTGCAGTGCCAGGTGCTGCCTTTGAGAAGCAAGACGTTACCCTTTGGATTTACAGTCCTACAATACATGTGCTATCTGTATTGAGAAATAGCAACAGAATAACCAAATCTGTCATAATTTTTTACTTAAAATGGAATCTGGCTTAGAGATGCGTGACACACTTCTAGTGACCACTTTTCTAGACCGTGTTCAGTGATTAAATGCCTGCTGCACTCCCTTCACAGCTTAAAGAAATCTGTGTCCATATTGGAGGCTCTGACCTGCTCGTTTCTGTCAGGAAAGCCAAAGTTTTTAAGTAGTAGGGAAGTAGAAATAATAGGAATAAATAGGAAATTATCCAAATGAAGTGTAAGTAGTCTGAGTAAACGTGGATGCAAGTGTGCAGCTTTGGTTTGTCACTTTTGAGCTTGCTGTATGGGTTAGAGTAGGTTTGGGATAGATTTTAGGAAGGAATTCCTTCCTGTGAGGGTGGGCAGGCCCTGGCACAGGTTCCCAGAGCAGCTGTGGCTGCCCCTGGATCCCTGGAAGTGTCCAAGGCCTGGCTGGACATTGGGGCTTGGAGCAGCCTGGGATAGTGGGAGGTGTCCCTGCCCATGGCAGGGGTGGAACTTTAGAGCCCCTGCCAACCCAAAGCTTGATTTTATGCTTTCACTGATTGTTGCCCCATCTGCAAGTCTCCATCAGAATTATGAGTGTTGCTTGCCTGATTGTGACCTGGCAGCAAACACCAGGTCACCTGCTGAAGAGATAGAGGAAAGAAAAAGAATAGCTAGGAAATGAGCACAGTATGAACAAACACATGAAAAAAGAGCACTTTTCCATTGTTTTGTGTTAATCTGTCTCTAATTCCAGGGATTCGGTTCTGTGACAGATGCCAGCTGATCAAACCCGATCGTTGTCACCATTGCTCTGTTTGTGCCATGTAAGTTGTGGGTTGTCCTTCACCCAAGTGCAGTCACCACAAGGTTCTGTGGCTGGGCTGCTCCTACACAAAAACATTCCCCAGGGTCTCTGTTCCAGCTGCAGCCAGCAGTGCTGTAGGGCAGAAATCATTTTCACGTCTCTTTATCTACACAAGGACCAAGGACATTAGCTGGTCTTCAAACATTAAGAAATGTTCCATCTTAAAACAATATCTACCTTAAAAAACTTAGAGACAGCATCATTTTGAGTATCTATGGTGTAGAACGCTCACAAAAATCAAAGTTTTGCTGTTGATCTGCAGTTGGTAATAAAGTACCAAGTAAAAATCTTCTATTTTTCTTTTATGTCCTTCTGCAGGTGTGTACTAAAAATGGATCATCACTGTCCATGGTATGTCCTAGATACTGGTTTGTGGTTTTTTGAAAGTAAAGGCTACTTAGATAGATTTCTGTATGCCTCTCACATTTTGGTCATCCATCTCTTTAGTCTGGGAAACTTATAAAATAATTGCACTTTGAAACTGCCTGAAATGAAATTCTAACAAATCATTCATGTTTGCTCCATAACCCATGTGTAAAAATGCTATTACATTGATAAAATTTAAACCCCAACTGCTAATTCACTCATTAACTATTATTCAAATTTAAAAGAAACTCCAGCTTAGCCTTTCCTTTGGCCTCTATCAGAACTTCAGCTGCACTTGGGGTGCTTCCAATAACAACATTTGCACATGGATTGTTTCTGACCTGAAGCTGGTCAGAAACAGTCTATGAAGAAAGCTGCATGGATGAATTGAGCTTTACACCTTTCAGAATTGCTGCCACTACATTTCTTAAATTCCTCCTTTTTTTTAAAAAAAAAAAAGGAAGATACAAGAATTCAGAAACGACACAGACATTTCCCTACCTGAACCTTCCTGGTGATCAAAATTTTAGAGGATTTTCCAAACCTCAGTTCTGACACAAACATCCACTAGAGTTTTTTGTAAATCCTCTTGTTCCTTTCTAGAGTTGTCCTGTGCATGGAGAATTCTAACCAAGTGTGGGGTTGATTTGGCTCTGTGTAAACAAGCAGGCAGGGGTGAGGTGGCTCCTGATGTTTGCAAAGGAAGAAAGTAGCACAGAACTCCCAGCTCCGATTGCCTTGGCAGATGAGAGGCAGACAGCAGGAACGAGCTCCTGCCTCTGTGGCCCATTTAGCTGTGGTACCAACCTTAACAGAATGCCAAGAATGTGAAGGGAGCTTCTCCTTGGCCCGCAGGAAGGGTTGGAGTGGAAGGCAGAGCCATCAGTTCTGTTCCCGGTCGGCCACTAAGGGGAGCTGCTCTTTGGCAAATGCGGTTGTGTGATCCCGGGGTTTCAAACCCCCCGACCCGATCGTGCTCGTTGTGTTACACCCACTGTGTGCTGCACAAATGCTGATTTCAACTTTGCTTTTGTCCTCCAGGGTGAATAACTGCATTGGATTTTCTAACTACAAATTCTTTCTACTGTTCTTAGCCTATTCTTTGTTGTATTGCTTGTATATTGCTGCAACAGTCTTCAAGTATTTCATTAAGTATTGGACAGTAAGTCATGAAATCCAGTTCCTTTTTCATCTCCTGTCAGTCTCATGGGCTTTAGTGACTCTCGGTGCTTTGTTGCTCTCAGGCATTGGAGGGGCTGCATTTTCCTGGGAGGTGTTTCCTGGGCCCTTTGGGAGTCCACCTCCTGTTAGATGTCCAAAATGCACAAAGCAAGAAGCAAGCAGACATCAGGAATTCCAGAGTGTAGATTACTTTCTGGCAGAGAGGCTCTATCCTTTCCCTGCCCTGGTGCTTGCATGGGTGCCCCTTGGAAAGTTTGGCATTGATGTGTAAGATGCTGGCATTGATTTGTCCATTTACTGAAAAGAAAAAAAAATGACTCAAAAAACCTTGTTCATTTTCTTACCCCCATAGGCTCCTTTCTCAATTTAAAGCCTGAGTGAACCAAAGGATGCTTTGATGCAGTTACTGCTCATTGTTTCTATGTAAGCAAGGTCTGCTGACAGCTCCTATAAGACACCTGCCCTTGGCCTCTATTTCTGTCCCCTCTGCCCAATAACTCTGTATGTTTATGTTGAAGTACCTTTGCTGTGCACTAATTGTTCCCAACACTCAGCAAGGCACAGCCCTGAGCCCTGGTGGTCCCCAGAGCCTGCCTGTGTCACTGCTGGGAACCTCTGGCTCTGCTGCTGTAGAGGGAAAGGAGCCTTTGTTCTGCTTGGAAGGTCCCACTTGGCTTTTAAACTTTCCCCATCCATCCTTGCTCAGTTCTATCACTCCCTGATAGCTGCACATGTGGAGGGTAGGTTTCTCTGGGCTTACCTTGAGCAAGGTGCAGAATTTTAATATGTGCACAGGACACTCAGCAGAACTTAAACAGGGCTTCAAGAGCTCCTGCCTGCTCATTTCCCAGGGGCACAGGGTGCTCCTCATGCCCACCTGGGCAGCTGTGGTGGGCTGGCTCTGAGCCACACCAAGAGTTAATAACACCCCCCACTCTTTGTGCTGTGCTACAGGAGGGGAAATGAACCACATTCTCTTTTTGCTTTTTATAGTAAGATTGACTTTTGTCTGTAAAAGTTTGAGAACTCCAAATAGGAGTTTTAGAATTCTGTTTCTAAGTACAAATAATTTCCATCTTTAATTTGTTCCTGTCACTTGTTCTGTGTTGCTTTTCTTTCCAGGGTGAGCTGACCAATGGACGTTCCAAATTTCACATCCTTTTCCTTCTCTTCGTGGCAGTCATGTTCTTTGTAAGCCTCATGTTTCTGTTTGGCTACCACTGCTGGCTCGTCAGCAGGAACAGATCCACTCTAGGTAAGGCTCTTCTGTCTGTTCCTTCTAGTAAGACACACCAAAGGTGCTGTAAGAAGAAAAAAAAAAAAAAGGCATTTATTCTATTTCTGTGCATTCCTGCTGGTTTATGAGGGGAGGAAGATTTAAGATCTTGGTACAAGCTGCAGAAATTTGTCATTGCAAATGAGCTGCATTTATTAGCTGGTGTGACAAAAGCTTTGTTAGGGAAACCAGAGCCTTAAATGTAGAAGTCCAATTATAAAAGTGTTATGCATATGTAAAACTCCATTTGCTGTGAAATGAGTGCAGCTTTTCAGGAGTAGTGGTTTGTTATACTCCTGGGCTGGGCTGCATTCCAGCCAGCATGGTGAGCTTGGGAAACACAGCTTTGTCTTTACTGATATAGACAATGAAGTTGTGACTGTAAAACCAAAGAAATTATCATCTAAAATAGCATAATTTTGCCAAAATTTCTTTGCCTTTCCTCACATAAGTGTTCAGCTTTCAAAGCTTTTGGGATAAAGTTTTGTAACAAAACAGACAGTATCAAGAGTGAGCAAATACTCTGATTTTATCAAGTTATTTACTTCAAAAGTCATTTCATGGGGCACTGAAGCTCATCTGTCCAAAACATCAGACCTGTGCAGCAGCTGAGAGGGGAACTCAAACTGTTCCTAAGACACTCAGGGTTCTTTCCTCTCTTTTCCTAATTTTATGCCTCACCAGAACCCAGAGTTTATTTGCATTTGTTTGTCCCTAGTGCTTGCTCATTCTAACATTAATGAATGAGGTGATTTAAGTCTGCAGTGCCACTTCTGGAATATGCATTGAAGGCCAACCTACTTCATTCTGCAGAGTTCTTTACATAGAAACTTCTACTCTCTGAATTCCATGCCACAGAAAGATCTTTTAACTCCATTCCCTGGATGAAACAACCCATTGTGGGTTGGTTTGATTGTTCTCCAGGTTCAGTTGCACAACCAAATTCCTGCTTTCAGTTGGACAGTCTTTGCAGGGTTTGCAAAATGGGAAAAGACATTCTTTTGAAACTCTGTAGTGCTGTATCTCCATAATCTGGTTAATCACGTTGTCTTTAGATGTCTACAAGATATACAACCCCGTTTCAGAGTGGTTGGCATTGATTTTCATTTTTTTTTCCACTGAAATTGCCTCTGTTTGCAGAGGCTTTCTCAGCTCCAGTGTTTCAAAATGGCCCAGATAAAAATGGATTCAATCTTGGCTTTGTGAAAAATCTCCAGCAAGTGTTTGGAGAAGAAAAAAAGCTCTGGTTGCTGCCTATTGCCTCTAGGTAAGTAACCCTACCAAAAGCTAAAGTGCTAAAAGCTGATATAATTACAGTTTTTCACATTTTGTGTACAGGTTTAGGTCACAGGAAAGTGGGATTTTTCAGTAAGAGTGGGGCCATTTTCTATTGAGTGTCAGTCAAACACAAACGAGATTTCTGCCCTGAAGAATCTGTGGGATAAATTGATACAATCTGTACCTATTAATTGCTCCTTTTTCATAAAAGTTTTCCTTAGTTCCTCTGTTCCTCACTTCTAACTGCCCACAAGTTAATTTTTCCAGGGTTGGGTTTTTTTTCTGTATTCAAATTACTCCATCAAATTAGCACATTTGTCTTCTGCTAAAAATTACTTGATTCCAGGCCACAAGTTTAAACTTTTGCACTCCAGAGACCTTGAAAAAAATTGACAACCAAGAAGAAAGATAAACATGGTACTTTTCAAAGCTTAAAGATGATTTTAAGTCAATATGGGAAATACTGGCAGCAGAAAAAAATGTAGAGAAATTGTCATCTTTTAGAGTCACTTGCTGCATTTGCAGTGTCCCTCTCTGCCTTTTTCCACCCAGCCAGGGGGATGGACATTTCTTCCCAATGAGAACCTTGAGTGAAGCTCGGAACCCTCTCCTGACAAATGAGGAGCAGTGGGAAGAGGATGGAATAGATGAAGAGCCTCAGGGTAAGGAAATCAGTGAAATTAGTTGTCCTGACCTACAGTTGGGGCCAACAGATGAATTAGAAGAGCTAATAAAATAAAAAACTGTGTTGGTCAAGTCCCTGGGCAGTTCTGACTTGATTAATGAGCACAGACTAAAAATAAGCTCTGCTTTGGAAAAAAATTCTTTCTTCTCTTAGCAACTTTCTACTGGCAAGTGAATGAACTTAGAGGGTGTTTCAAGGGTTAGAGAAACTGAAGTTGCCACAAACTGAGAGTATTTGCATGTAAGTGTTGCTGCATGCAGCACAGTTATTTGGGATGTGAAGTGGTGCCTGCAAGAAGAATATTGAGATTTTTTTGAAGTGTATTTATTCTCTGAGAGTGTGTGGAAACAGGCATGCAAACACCTGAGTGCAGGGATATATTTAGGAAGCTGCTTTATACTTTGTCCAGCTTTATTATCAGAGTAAATTTACCTGCTATCCCTGGTTGGTTCTATATGTTTTGGTACTTCCACAAGGTAACACAAAGGACTTTTAAAACCAACAAAATTTGCTTTAAAAATAGCAAACTATGGCATTCCTGTGAATTCTTAATGATGCTTAAAATAACTCCTTTAGGAATGAGTCAGAGCTTCTTCCAGTTTTTACAAACTTTAAATCCTCTGAATAAATAATTAATTCTTCCATATGAAAATGGTGACAGGTGATTTTTGCCTAGATCAGACCCCAGATTATGGTCTGGAACTTCTATGAAGTCTCCCAATTTATAGTGCTTATAAAATAACTGACATTTCCAGGCAGTTGAACTGGATGATCACTGTGGGTCCTTTCAACTGAAATATTGAGATTCTCTCTTACACAACAGAGGTAAACCAGTAAAAATACCTAACCAGAAAGACCTGAAATGTTCCATTGAAACTCCAAGAATTTATTTGTCGTTGTGGCTTTAAAGCTTGTGACTTGGTTATGAAATAAATAAAGCCAATAATAGAGTAATCTCAGTTAAAAAGAGCTGTTCAGTTCTCTCTGACAAGCGCTTGTCTCTTTTTGTTTGTAATTATCCTCAAAACCACAATCCCATGATTAGTGAAAACTGTATTTTCAGTGAGAAAACCAGGTTTATTTACCAACTGCTTTGGTTTTCACAGGTTCTGGTGAAGCCTCATCCCTTGCCATAGAAAGGGAGACATAGCAGTGTGAAAGCACAGTGGTGTAAAGCTGGATCAGAAAGGTCAGTGTTTCTTTCTCTATTTCACTCAAAACCACTGCTCTCCAGGGAGTGGGGAGGTGATGTTGCATAGGTTTGGGCTTTAGCAGAAAAATATTTCTCCAGCTTGCCCAGAAATCCCTTGTTCAAGGGGCCCTGAAAGGAAGCAGAGGCTCTCAGTGGCCCTGGGCTGGGTGCTGGCACAGGTGACACCAGAGCCACCAGCACTCTGTGAAGGGGAGGACACCAGCCCTGCAGCTCCTCTGGAAAACATGGCAGGAATGAGCCTTGCACTGGCTTGGACAGTGACAAGATGGAAATTCTGGCATCTGTGGGAGGTGTGGGAAGGTGCAGTGTTAAAAGTGGAGCTGAGCACAGCCAAGTTGCAGCTGGGAATACAGGGAGGTGCCTTGTAGTGTCACATCAGCTGTCCCTCTCCTCAGGCTTTCTGTCCCCCTGGAGAAGGTGGGTCCCACAACAGCTGGGGCAGGTGCTGCTTCCAGAACGTTCCCTGCTCTGCCTCCTGTTCTGACTTGGAGAATGGGAGATACCCCACACACACCCTGCCCCAGGAGCTGCAGCAGTGAGGGGGACACAGTGTCCTGCTGTCCCAGGGGAATGGAACTGACTGAGGTTCCAGGAGCATCCTCTGCTGTCCCACTGGCAGGAGGTGGAATTGCCAGCTGGATTCCCCCTCTCAGTTCCAAGGCAGTCAGTAACTGGTGTGGCAGAGCTCTGCAATCCCTGCCTGGCTCCCCTGGCCCCTCCACACTGCTACCAGTGGGCTTCTGGCACTTGTAGGAGTCCACCTTGTTCCACTAACAAAAATCCCAGAGTGTTTTTCTGTCAGCAGTGAGGGCTGCATCCTGCCATCCCACCAGGGCGGGCAAAATCAGCATTTTCCTGTTGTTCTTCATGGCTTTAAAATGACTCCTAAAGCCCAGATCAGCCCTCAATCCCTCAGAACAGCAGTGCTATGGTTGCACATTTGTATTTCTTTAAATTTCAGCTTCCCTCTCAGGAGCCAACATCCCTTCTCTTGGCAAGGACTTCAGTTTTGAGAGGCAGAGAACAGGTGGATCTTCAAGATAAGAAAACATCCTGAAGTATTGTCTGATGGGAATCTGCATTCTAGAGTGCTTCTCCAGGAATCCTGCTGTCCAGATGTCCCAAGGCTTTATAAGTTTAAGTTACAGAATTAACAGAACACTTTTACAGAGTGATTCTGGCCAATCTTCTTTGGCCTGCTCTCTTTATTTTATAAATACTATATATTTTTTATTCAAAATAGGAAAAAATGTTAATGCAAGTGCATTTCCAAAGGCCTTTTCATTTTGCAAATATCAGGGACTCGAGCTCTTGAAATTCTTCCAAGCCATAATATTCTTGGGGATGGGTATTTATTTTGAGGCTGATTCTCCAACCTTCTCTGACAAGTGGCATTTTCTAATGTGTTTAAATTCTGAGTCAGTTCAGCTCAATGCAAGACAGACCCAGTTAAATCTGGCACTAAATTGGTAGCTGAATGTAAGAGTGTTAAGAGCAAAAGTGCTGAACATGCACATGTACATGTGCAGCTGTGATTGAAAATAAAATATTCACATTGCCAGTATCAAGATTCAAGAATATTGTGGCCACAGATTTTTTTTAAAACTTTTTTTAGGAGGGTGTTATTGTCTTAGAGTTTGGGTTATAGTGCTTTTGCATCCTACCTACAGGCTCCTAAAATGCAAAAGGGAACTTCAGACAGTCCAGTTTACATTAATTCCCACGGCTAAAATATCATCTCATTCCTGGATCAGTGCTTGGTGGAGATTTGTGTCTTCATGCAGTCAGAAAGGAAGATGGGAATTCGAAACATGCACTGAAAATGTGGCTCCAAGAGTCGTGTTTGGAGTTTACACTCCACAGGAGTGACTTGAACCCCAAAATACTGAAGAGACAACTGATATATTGAATTTTTTCAGACTTCTTCCCAGCTCAGTGCACTGACTGGCTCCAGGGATTCTGCAGGAAGAGGTGATCAGAGTTGTTTCTGCATTTTGCTGCATTTACAGTCAAAGAGGTGTTTCCCTGTTTTTGTTCTGGGGAATGAGACTTGGCTGGCTGGATTATGGACATTTTTCTAGACCTGAGTCCTTTTTTTTTTTTTTTTTTTTTTTAATCTGCATGATTCAGCCCAGTCCATCATTCTTGTTTGAATTAGGTGCATGCTAAAAGTATTGGTGTACTGCCTCTAAGATCACTTAGTACCATTTTGTATCCCATTTTTGTGTTTATCAGCCCACTGGTGTTGGCAGTGACTGTAGGAGCAGCTGTGCACGTCAGGAGAAAGGAGCTGATGAGTGAGTTTGGTGCTGAAGGCTTTGCCTACAGACTAAACCCCTTCTCCCTCTGTTCCTCTGCTGCTGCCACCACAGGGAATGTGTTTGTGAGCCAGGAGAGCCTTGCAGAGGTTCCTTCCCGAAGAGAAGGTGTTTAACTCCTGGTTGATCCGTGCCCTGTGGGCAGGAATTTTGTCCCTCAGCCTCTGCAGTTTGTGTGGAGCAGGCAGTGCTGACCTCACTGCTGAATTTGGTTGGGAGGGGCCGAGGTGGGCTGGCCCAGGCTCCTGTGGGTTTGTGTCTCTCCTCAGGGTGACCCTGAACACTGAAAATGTTCCTGCTTCAGCCACCTGAGCCCCATCTGTTGAGTGGCTCTGTCACCAAATGGCTGCTGAGTGCTGGAAGGATTTTTCCTGTCCATCTAAAGCTGCATTTCTAATGTAAATCTGGCGTTGGACCTTGTGCTCTGTGTGATGCAAGGTGGCAGCTGAATTAATCCCCTCATTCCTGGCAAAATGTGCTCTGGAGGGGGAGCTTGAGAGGATGATGGCAGCTAAACACAGCCAGAATTTAGCACCTACAGAGGTGCCATTTGTGCCTTTAAAAACTTTAAATTCCTTGTATATAAAACCAGGAAGATGATTTGGTGACTTTCTGTTTCATCCTGTCAGCTGAAGTGTATTTTTCCAGAGCTTGTGTGGATTTACAGGAGTTTTCTGAGCAGGTTGTTGTGCCCTTCCTGGGTTTGGTTCTGGGTACAGCCCTGCCATTATTTGAGTTGTTTCTGTGCCAGGCAGCAGCAGCAGCAGAGCTGTGCAGGAGCTCCCCTGCCTGCTCCTGCTGCTGCACTGCTCATGAGGGAATACAAAAAATCAGGTTTTGTCTTCTAATACTAAGCTAGGTATCTCTATGATGGCACAGGTACCAAGCTCAGATCGAGAAAAGGTTTTAAATGTTTCCAAGTAACTTTTATTCAGTCACTTTTCTTGTAATTAATTATGGTTATTTCTTCCCTTTCCTTCAAAGCAGTTCAGCCTCCCATGGTTGTAACAAACTCTTGTCCAGGTAGAAACAATAGAAAGTTTATCACTTCAGAGCCACTTCTCAATATCCACACATCAGATGCTGGGAAGCTTCATGAAATGTGAAATAAACCCAAAAATTGTGTAAAATGAGGCAGAACAAAATGGGAAAACCCCACATGTCTGAGTGAGCAGCTCTGTTTTGTTCCCTTCTGCTCACAGAAGGTGATACCCTTATTTTACCCCTGGCCTTTGTCCTTTTTATGCTGAGTAAATGCAATGGAAAACATAAGTTCCTCAGGCTACTGTGGTCACTGCTGCAGGTGACAAAAGAGAGAATATTCAGCCCAATGTGTGGTAGTTCTTTTTAACCTGCAAATGGCTCTGCAGGGGAAACCCACTGCAGCCCCTCCTTTGTTTTCCATGCCCTGATCCTCATCCAGAGGCTCTCCACCATCATCATCACTGACTGCAAGGGCTGTATCATCAAACCTCTCTGCTACCTGCCCTGCCTGCACCCTCCATCCCAGCATTCCAGGAGTGCCCTTCATCCCACCAAGGCTACTGCAGCTCTGGGAGCTGGCCAGTGATTCCAGTTCATCCTGTGTGTATCTCAGAGTGCCTGTGCTGGTGTCCAGGTGTGCCCTGAGCCCTCTGTGTGCCAGGAGCAGCCCAAGTGTTCCCTGTCACTCTCTGGGTGTGTGCTGTGATGCACTTCCATTCAGAGAACCTGGAGAATTGTCAAGGTTTGAGTCTCAGTCCTGGTGCTGATGTCAGTTGTGTGACTGAAGCAGTGTGGAGGCAGCAAGGGAACTGTTTCAATCCCCTCCAGGGGCTGTGTTCTCTGCTTAGCATTGGATCTACATCAGCTTTCTCAGCTGTGAGCAACTTTTCCAAGTGATGCCACCATGGGAAAGGAGGGAATGCTTTTGTTGGACTTTGCTGTGATGCCTCCATTGTTACCCTTCTGCTCCTGGATTCATCCTCTACAATAACTGACCACTAACAGCCACCTCCTCACCTCTCCCCCTTCCCTCCCATTTACATTCAGGTACAAAAACCCCCAGAGTATTATATTGATGTTTCTCTGTGTGAAATTGTCCAAGTCCAGTCCTGGGCCAGAAGGAACCAGGACTTGTGCAACCCTCAGTGCACTGCCAGGTTTCTCTTGCTGAATTGGAAGGTTTTGGAGTAGGATAAAGTTGTTTTCCTTCAAGCAGGGAGCAGTTCTGTGTGTTTGAGGTGGCTGTGTGTGGGGTGCAGTCACTGGTGAGTATCAGGAAGCTTCCTGCTTGCACTATGCAATGAATGTTTGCTTCCTGGGACAAACAGGAATGGATTCAGCAAAATCCACACCAGCTGCAGCTCTGTAGCTCTAGATGCTGGTCTGAAAGCACAACTTGATGCATAAAGTCTGTAATATATGAATGTAAAATGTCAGGGGGAAAATAAAAAAAATACTATATTTTCCCTGAATTTAGCTATGAAGAATGATGTGCTGAGCAATTACTCTGTGCAGAGTTACTCTGCTGAGGAGTTACTCTGTGCAGAGCTGCTGCACTCCTGGAAGGGTTTAATTAGCAGGGGAAGGAGCCACTGCTGACCTTGTTTATTAAGCCAGAATTAATTAACTCAAAAGGGTCACTTTTCATTTCAGTGACTCGTGTGGTACAGACTTCTGAAATGGATCCATAGTACTTGAAAATACCTCAATTTCATTGATGTTTTTCCAGTTCTGTCAGCTTCTGCTTTCTTACAGAGCAGTTGCAGACCTAAACTCATTCTGAACAGATGACTGAAGGTGTTTGCATGGCAGAGGGGCTGTTTGCATTCCCAGCCTGCTCTGTCAGGCCCTGCACTGGCTCTGCCACGGGCTCTTCCTGCCTAGTGCTGCATTCCCTGCCCTGCTCACAAACACTGAGCTCACACCCACTGCTGCAGGGCTTGTCTCCTGCCCTTTTTCCATCCCACTTTGAGTCTTCCCTCTTCCTCCTGAACATACAGTTAGATATTTTCAGCTTTGAGCTGCTTGTGCTGGTTTTTTGGGTACTGTGAAGTACTTTGGGTGTCGTTTTATGCAGTTGTGCCACGTATTTTATTTGTAATTAATCTGTTTGTCAGGTATTGGTTTGTGTTTCCCATCATCAGGCCCAGCTGGCTTTGCTTGGAGTAGGATCTCACTTCCTGCATTTTCTCTTTCCTAAAAGCCTCATTTCTTCCTTCTCCAGCTTCCATTTGGGATGTAAACCTTGTGAAATAAAATGTAAGTTTACATTTCAAATACAAGCCTGTAAGTTGCTCATGCCTGCATGCTCCTTAAAATACTGGGTTTTTTCTGTATGGGGTTTTAAGATTTACAGCAGCATTTGTAAAACTTAAGTGGTAACAGCCATTGTTAAAAAAAGGAAACTATGTTAAGGAGGGGCAGGGGGAAAGCACAACCCCATAAAAATGCAACAAAAAGGACAAAGGGATCATCTCTGCTTCTTATTCCAGCTGTGCTTGGAAAGAAATGCCTGCTTGCATCCAGTGCTGCTGTCAGGCTGCTTTTGGAACACGCAGGTACCTGACCTGATGGCTTCCCTGGTGCTTCAGACCTTCCTGAAGCACTTCCTTGAGCTAAACCTGGGACTAAATCCCACGGGAAGCCTGAAACCCAACAAAATCGACCTCTCCCTCTCCCTTCTGACCTGGGGAAGGTGTGTGCAGCCTTCTCAGCACTTCCCTCTGTAAGAGAAACAGAAGCCCAAAGTGGAAGTGTTGGTTTATTATTTTCCTCCCCCCCCCATTATTTTCTGGAGGATCTGGGAGCCCCCAGGCTGTCCCAGAACTCCCTGGGTGTCTGCAATGCTGCTGATGTCATGAACTGCTGGGCTGCTGCAGGTGACCTCCCCTGGGAGGGAGGAGGGACAAGGCAGTGACAGAGAGCTGGGGTGAGGAGGTGGAACCTGTTGTACCCACAGAGCTACCCCAGAGTGATTCCCAATCCATTGCTGGGACAGGGAGCTTTGGGTTAGGAACACAGGGGGTAGGAAAGGTCTTGTTATTTTATACATTTATAATCTGCCTGCTCAGATGGCTACTCCTCATCTGAAAATGAGTTTGTGGTGCAAGTGGGTCCCTCAAAGATAGAACTGAGCTAAATCTCAGCATCAGCGAATGGCAGAGCCATGCTGTTGTCAATGTGTCAGGAGGGTTTAACTGCCAGAAAAGTCAGGGGGTTTCATGCACTAGAAAATGGGGCTGGAGCAGAACCCCCACTGCAGGGGCTGCTGTGGGTTAGGGGGATCCCTTTGAGAGCTCCCTCTGGGGCAGGATCAGCACTGTCCTTCCCCATGGAGCTGACAGAATGGGGAACACAGCAGCAGTCAATCCCCTGGAGCAGTTTATAGCTGAGTCCAGCTGCTTTTTAGGAACCCAGCATGGCCTGGGGCTGGCAGTTGTTCCAGTCAGAACTGGCGGCTTAATACACATCCCTCCCCACTAATTCAATGGGAAGCAATGATTTTCCAAGGAATGTCACACCAGGATTGCTGCCCACCTTTGGGGTGTTGTGTTCAGGAGTTTAATGCTGCTGCTGCTGGCATTGAGACTTTTGATATCAAATGGATTTTTACAAAAGCTTTGGATACTTGTTTTTACTGTTGGACCAATGTTCTGACTCTGCTGATGCTCTGTGGAGTTTCACTGGCATTTTCCAAGTGTTTGTACAGTTTCTACAGCTGAATATCTTGTATGTTCTGCTTTGTTGTTTTTTATTATGGTTTATACTGCATTGCAGACAAAGACTGCATTAAAACCATTTTTGGCTAATTCATTAGACCTGTGAGTGGTTATTTCCTATGCTCAGGCTAAACATTCCCTGTCTGGAAGTGTTACACAACTTTAATTACTTGGAATTACTGCTTGGAACAGGGAAAGTTCTTTATCTGTGGCAAGAAGATGCATTGGTGGGGGCAGCCCAGTCCTCAGCACTCACCTGATGAGAGGTAAGGACACTACTTGAGACAACATTCCCTAATCCTGCAATTGTAGAATATGGATATATTTTAAAATAATAATGGTTTCTATTGTATTTATGGATTTCCCCAAAGTTACAGTAAGGGGAGTTAACTGGCCAGCTGGCTATGGTGTACTTGATGCCAGGGCATTTAAAAAAAAAAGGGTTTGGCTGCAGATTGATGTTTAATGTGGCCCAAACAATGAGTGCTCTGAGGCTTTGGAAAGGCTGCTGAGCCCTGAGGGGCCACACTTCTCTGGCTCTGGTGCTCTGTGAACAGGACTAGGAATCAAAATCCAGAAGCTCCAGCTTTTTGCTGCAGATTTCCTGTCATTTAAAGGGTTGGTGAGACTGATGCAGACACAAGTTTTGTCTCTTAGAAGTCCCAAGTTCTGTATGTGTGGAATTTCCACAGGCAGTGCTGTTCCCACCCCCAGTTTCCACCCAGTCTGCACCTGTGCTGCAACAGGAATCTTGATTCAGGACCCTTGAGCAGGACAACCAGGGATGTTTCACTACGTGAGAATAATGTTTGCAGAGCAGAATTCCAAGAGTTGTATCTTTGGTTCTTGGCCACCAGCCAAAGACCAAAAATCCATGAGGCTGCTCGGAAGGGCACTGAGATCTGGAAGCACTGGGAGTGGCTGTAGCTGCAGTGATGCCAGGTGACCCTAGAAATGAAGGACACTCCCTTGGGGTTTAGTTGGATTTATTTTGCTCTTGCAGGAGGCCACAGACAGGCTGGAGAAGAATAAATAGGTTAAAGCAGAGTGTGGCAATTAGAGAACCCCACCATGGAGATGCTTGACTGTGTAACTGGAGTGCTTTGCCACTGTACCTGATCCCTGTTCAGGCCAGCACTAACCCAAGTTAGTTGGCCAAAGAGGTTTTTAAACATGCCCTCGACCAACTCAACAGTAATAAAATATAAAAAAAAAAACCTCTTGTAATGCCTTAGAGTCATATCCAGTTGTTCCAAGACTGTCAGTCTGTCCCAAAATACTTCTGTCCAAAATGTGTCGGTGCAACAGGATGCACTTCTGTAGTTAAAATGGTGATTTCTGGGAATTCCTGGATGATGGATTTGGCACCTTGGAAGAGACAGCAAAGGCAATAATGACTAAAGTGCTTCAGCCCATGTGAAATTGTGATCAGCACCATTCCAAAAGTAAGTCAGGCTCTGTGCTTCTGTCTCTTCTTCCTGTTCCTGCCTCAGCTGAGCACCTGTGAGGAAAACTGCCTGACTTTCGGGGATTGCTTTTTTGGGGTTTTCTTTGGAATTGCCTTTCCCGTACACACAAACTCCCAATTAAAGTAGCTACAGGCTGCTCTGCAGTTCTACTGAGTTTTTTGGTAGCAATTTCTGCCGTGGCCAATTTCTAATACAACACACAAGATCTTCTTTCCTCCCAGAGAAGCAAATGTTCCTCATTTGTATCCCCTTTAACCTGCAGCCAGGCCAGTTCTGTTGCTCCATTCAGCTCCCACTCCTGTTCTTTAGGTGCTGGAGCAACCCCCACATTCCATGGTCCAGAGCAGCAGCTGGCCTGGCAGTGCTCTGTGAGCCATGGACCTGGCAATGCTGCAAACTCCTGCTTTTAGGAACATTCTCCCTTTTGCAGTTTTGTCACCCTCCTCATGCCCACATCAAACATGGCACTGTTGGCTCAGTTTTACAGTCCAGCCAAAAAACCCCAAACGTGCTCTGAGCAAAGCCATGCTGCCATGGCAGAGGCACAGCTCTGTCCTGCCTGTCCCCTGTGTGAGTGTCACTGTCCCCAGCAGACACAGCTGTGCCTGTCCCCTGTGTGAGTGTCACTGTCCCCAGCAGACACAGCTGTGCTCACTCCTCCCACTCACCGTGAGGAGTGGAGAAGAGGCTGAGCAGGATGATGACGCTGGGCTGGACCCCGTGTTCCACGAGCACTTTGACAGCCTCGATGACTGTGTTCCCAGTACCTGAGAGGGCAAAGAGAGGGAGAGTGGTTAGGGGGTTTGCCCTGGTTGATGAACTCGTCCTAAGCTGTCTGAGAATGCCTGTGGTACAGCTGGTGTGACTGAATGGTGATTCTGTCCCACTGGAAAAGCATCACCTCTGCATGTACTCCTTGTGGAAAATGTTGGTCTCCTAATGGCAGAACTTAGAGTGGACAAGTAACCTCATCCCAACAAACTCCTTATAATATTAATCTAGAAATGACTCCTAACAGAATAAGAAAAACACTGTTTGGGTCTTTTCCCATGAAAAAATTCATATAATTAAAATTATATCAAGTCTTAATCTCAGCCATTCTCCCAAAAGCAGCCATGCCCAAATGATTTGTTCTGCATTCACACTGGTGCAGCTGAGTAACGTGTGTCCTGGCACAGCCTGATCAATTCCCTCCTCTGCCACTTGTGTCCTGGCACAGCCTGATAAATTCTCTCCTCTGTCACCTAAACCAAGCAGAAAACCCAATCCAAGCCCCTGAAATGTGGAAATTTTCTCTCCGTGCAGGCACTCAGCATTCAGAGGAGCCTGGCTGTCCGTGCTGTGGCAGACACTCACTCAGGATGGGGTACATGAGCAGCACTTTCCTCCTGTAGATGTCTGGGGGGAACTTGGCGTAGTACACCTTGGCTCGCTGCGTCTCCTCGTCGCTCTGGATCAGGATCTTCCCGATGCGGATGGATCTGCAGCAATCCCGCAGGCCCTGCTCCATCGCCTCCCCTGCAGGAGACACAGACACTGAGCAGGTGGGACTGAGACAGGGCTGGGGCACAGGGCTGCAGGGCAAGGGACAGTCCCAAAGGGATGGTCCCCAATGGACAGTCACAAATGGACAGTCACAAAGGGACAGTCCCCAATGGACAGTCCCCAATGGACAGTTCCCAAAGGGACAGTCCCTAATGGACAATCCCAAATGGACAGTCCCTAATGGACAGTTCCCAAAGGGACAGTCCCTAATGGACAGTCACAAAGGGACAGTCCCCAAAGGGACAGTCACAAAGGGACAGTCACAAAGGGACAATCCCTAATGGACAATCCCAAATGGACAGTGCCAAAGGGACAGTCACAAAGGGACAGCCACAAATGGACAGTCCCTAATGGACAGTCACAAAGGGACAGTCCCCAATGGACAATCCCAAAGGGACAGTCACAAAGGTACAGTCCCCAGTGGACAGTCCTCAAAGGGACAGTCCCCAAATTGACAGTCCCAAAGGGACAGTCCCCAAAGGGACAGTCCCACCCATGTGCTGGTGAACAGTTCTAAGCGTTGAAACACTTGAAACTCTGTTTCCAGCAAACCCAGTGCTGCCAGTCCCCTCGGTGCTGCTTTTCCAGTCTCCTCGGTGCTGCTTTTCCAGTCTCCTCGGTGCTGCCAAGCCCTGGTTTGGTGTTCCCACCCAGCTGAGCTCTCACAGGAGGGAGCTGGAAAGGTCAGAAGGGGCGGGTGGGGTTTGGGGACATCCCGGTGCCAGAGGGTGGGGCAGAGTGCCCCGCTGGATTTGACAGCACAGATCCAAAGGTTTGCCCAGCACTGGGCAATACCAGGGACTCTGCCCCATGGAGCGTGGCTGGGGTGGGGCCTGGCTCTGGGCACAAGTGGGAAACAGGGGAGGGCACCTGGCCCCTCACAGGGAGCAGCTGCCAGGGCAGGGGCCAAGGAGAGCTGTTCCAGCCATTTGTCTCCTTAAAGGTTAATGGGAGATATTCCTGAGCATTCTGTTATCAAGGATACCTGGGTTAACCTATTGTTGCACATCTTTGAAAGGAAGTTTCCTACAGGTTTCCAAAGCATTTAATGTGTGCTCCTTCAACAGCCAGCACCACCTACCACTTCTCATGATGCTGACCCCGCAGTTTCCCTTCTCAAATCGGACTCCTTCATACTTGTGTCCTGTGAGGAAAGAAACCAGGGCTCAGTGACAGTGGCTGCTCCTTCTGCCTTCCCTGAACAGAGAGGAGATGGTCCTGGATCTGTCACTGACTGATGGTAACAGATGTGACACTGATGCCTCGAGAGGCTGCCTAGAGCAGAGGCTAGCCAGTGTTAAAGGACTCAAGTAGGGATTTATTAAAAAGGCCTCCAAGGGTACACCTTGGGCAGTACAAGAACCTGGCCGTGGCTCCACCCAAGATGGACCAGGGGTCACAAGTTTCAAACTTTTTTAAGTTTTGGTCCATTTACATATTGGGGTTAATTGTCCAATTACAGCTTCAGGTAATGAAGTCCCCTCCCAGATTGCTCTCCTCAATTCACTGTTGTTTGCACTTTTTGGGCCTGAAGCTGCAGTGGTGTCCTTGGTTCTGGGGCTGGAAAAGGATTGTTTTGTCTGACTGAGCTGTGAGGAGAACTGGCTAACACTTTCTATGAAGTTCAGAGTTACACACTAATGCAGTACAGAATCTGGAAAATACAAAAGCTGAAACTTAAGGCACCAACACCAATGCTCAGGAGGTGAAGCAGCTGCTGTTTGATGTAGAAAGGAGCACAGGTAAGGGATGGTGCCTCCTGAGTGGGTGTCTGAACTGTCTGGTTCCACAGTTGAGGGTTTGCAGCCCATCATTTCTCTAAGTGTAAGTAAAGCCACACCAATGCTTTACTGCAGAGAGGGAGGGTCACCCTGCAGGAATGCAAGTGCAGTCCCCAGGGGGAACAGGACTCAGGTGGTGCACATCTCACAGCTGTGCTGTGGCTCCCACCACGGAGCTGAGCAGTTACCCCAACCTGCTGATGCGCTCAGCAGCTGAGTGCTGCACACCTGAGTATCTGTAACCTTGCAGATCTTTACAGCTGACAGGAGGAACCACAACTCCTGCCATGGTTTGCTCTAGTGCCAACACAGCCACTTCTCATTTCCTGCTCATCCTCACTCCCAGCTGGCCTCAGCTGCAGGGCCAGATTTAGGCTGGCAATGCAGAGCTGCTTGTGCAAGTACTTCTTCCTTAATGGGCATGTGAAATGTCATCAGTTTAATTCTAGGCTGTGGTGTGGGCAGGTGAACTGATCTTGCACATACGCTGGTACATTTTCACCATGGTTTTGCAAGACCAATTTAATCCTTAGTGAAATGGCAATGTTGACTGCTTTGCTCAGTTGTGTTGTTATGTGCCTTGCAGCTTTTTAAACCAGCAGGGACACTGACTCTGTGCTCTGGGCTCCCCAGGGAAGTGCTTGTGGCACCGAGTCTGTCAGAGTCCAAAGACCATCTGGATGTTGCAGAGTTCAGTTTTAAGCAGTTCTCTGAGGAGTAAGGAGTTGGTCCCTTCCACCTCAGGATACTCTGTAACTCTTGTAATAATTCCAGGTATTTTGGTATCAGTTCCACTTCCAGGGGTGATTTCCATGTACCTGTTGGAGTGGTCACAGTACATTCTGTGTAGGGCAGTTGGTTCAGTCCCTCTTCAACCACGAGTCTGATCTGTGGAACCAAGGAGATTGGGTCAGCTTAAAGGGATTGTTATCTCTGGAGATAAGGCACTACATGGCAGTAGTAGTTACAAGGACTGCGTGAGCCCAAGGAGTCTAAAAGGGTCTCTTTAACAGCAATTAGGGACTGAATTTAGAGATCTTTTGGGGATGAGGTCTATGTTTTGGCCACAAATCAAACAAAGGCATTGCAAAACAAAACTGGGAGAAGAGAGGGGTTCATTTATTTGACTGACTTTATTTGCATCTGGCAGGCAGAGGCTTCACAGACAAATTATTCTCAACAGATGAGTGAGACACCAATGCAACTTCATTTGCTGACAGGAAATCCTGATGAGGGAAAGGAGAAGCTCCCTCTCAGCCAGGCTCTATTTTCACATCCCTGTTTCTAGGATTAAACTGCAGCTGGGCTGCCAGAAGAGCCCCAGAAGCTTCAGCAATGCACAGACACCAGCAGCACCCAAAGACAAGTCAGCAGCTCTAGCAATCTCTTTATCACCTTCATCTCCCAGCTCCTGCCAGCTCTGTTTTCCCTGTGGTGCTCTGCCAGTCCCTGCACTTCAGGATGGTCCAGGTGGAGGGGCAGCTCCTGAGCTCCCCTATCCCTCCCCTGGTGCTGCCCTGCAAAGTACAAAACACATCCCTCTGCACCAGAATGATTGTCCTGAAAGATGCTCTGGGTATTAAGGATGTGAGAATTCTCTCTCTTCATGAGCCAAAGATTCACAGGCCAGAACTGCTCAAGGAAAGCTACTGCCAAGCAAGAGCTTTAACTAAAAGATCACTGATTATTCAAAATACACTGTGGGATTGCAGAAGTGAGGCAATGCTCCTGGGATGGAGCAGGTGTACTGCTCACCTCAGGCAGTTCTTATTCCAGGAACAGGGCAGCCTGGAAGGTTTTTTCTGTCCTTCTATTCTGCCCCAGTTCCTGGCACACAAGCAGCCTCTGCTAGAAATGGTCCCTTACATTTAAATCTATCTTTCAAGGCATTTTTAGTCATTTTAGTACAACTTTTTCTTCCTAGAGCTGTGTTTGTGGCAGCCATACTCAGAGGTTGTGGTCAGTTTTTGGGATATTTGTACCAAATTTTATTTTATGTTTTTGAACTTAACTCACAAAAAAAAAGCCAACCTATTTGCTAGGTTTGGAAGAAAAGCTTTTTTCATCTTGGTGTAGTGCTGATATTGCTCCACATAATCTGCCAAAAGTTTAGAGTAATCCAGTGAAGGTCTTATGGTCAAATAATCTCTGTGATCTCCCTACACTTATCAGTGTTTTACACAGAGGCTGGAAGGATTCTTTGTAAACTTGTCAGTGTTGATAAAACACTTATTTTTGCACTGTGCTTTCTGCCACCTCCACACTCAGGGATTAATTTCTTCCTCTTTTCTCGTGCCCCAAGAATCAGCTCCTCTCCCAGAGAGGTGGCTGCTGCTGCTCAGAAGATAAAACCAGTATTATCACAGACCCACATGAAACAGGAAGTAAAGCTTTGGTCTCAAGGTAGAAGAGTCTGACCAGAAAATCCTCTAAGCCATTATGTGTGGCTTTTCTTGGAAAAAGAGGAGAGGAGACAGAACACAAGAGGAGACAGAACATCCTCTGTATCTGCACAGCTCTGTGCAGCTCAGCATTTCAAACCACTTTTGAATGCTCATCCCCTGAAAGAGGCAGGAGGGCAGAAAGGTGAAGTGACCTGGTCAGTGTTACACAGGAAGCAGCTGGTGGGGCTGATGAGAAATGAATTCATGGCTCCACCTCAGGCCTCCAGTCACTCCCCAGCAATGTGCTTTGTGCTGCGAAGCACCAGTAGTGTGACACCAGTTCTGTGCCTCCAGTGTGTGGGTGCTGGGTTCAGGGTGCTCCTCCTGCCCCGAGAGGAGCTCTGTGCCCTTCCCACCACCTGCCCTGAGCTCCAGCTGTCCCCAGTTCCACCACCACAAGGATTGATTGTCTCCCATGCCAGGGGCTGCTTCCCCCAGCTGCCTCTCCTCCTTCACAAACACCACACAGGTTTGTCTTGGTCCTTCCTCCTCATGACTTTAACCTCACTTCTTTCAGCTTCAGGATCACAGCCCTGGCAGTGGCTTTCACACACTCCCTGCCAACCTCCACCAACCATTAACTCCTTTTGCTCACAAAAATCTTCAAACGTTTCCTTTGTCATCCCCTTACGTGTGAAACAAACTGCTAGAAGAAAAAACTGCACCACCAGAAATCCATCACCTGTAGAATCCTTCCTGAAGACCTCTCCCCCTGGTGACCTCAGGAGACACTGCCCTGAACAGCTGCCAAGGTAGGAGCAAGCTTAACTTCATTCTCATTTTCCCACTGCAGCATGGTGTATTTTCTTCCCCTATAATCCCACACTTTTCTTCATGTACTGCCTCTTGCCATTAAACTCTGTTTGCTCTCTGGGTGGAAAACGTAGCAAATCATAACTGTTTGCACCTTGCCAAGTTTAGTAGAGACCAAACCCCACACAAAATTATAACTGTTCTTTGTCACACTTAGGAAAAATATTCAGAAAATGAGAGATCACATATTCTTTTGTGCAAAATTCCTCCTACAAAATGGAAAACAGAGCAGCAGGTTCTGTGGCAAAGAGCTGCAGGACCAGCACACAGAGGCTCTCTGGCTGTGCTGGCCAGCCCAAGGAGGACACTGATGCAAGGACCTGAACTCACTGCCTGGATCTGCAGGGAAAAATCAGTGTTTGCCTCAGCACAGGGCAGGAGCCCCAAAAACGTGAGAAGGTTCATGGAAAAAGGTCCTTCACACTAATGAGGTACTGGAATGCAGGAAACATCCCCAAGAAGGGGAAAGTAGGGGAGAAAGTGGAAAGCCATGAAGATAAAAAGCGCTGCAGTCACAACCTTAGGTTGTGGTCATATCTAAACCTGAGCAAGCCTGGATTAAGATTGGGCTCCTCACAGGAAACCTGCCTGCTGTGGCTGTAACTGTGAATGGTCTCTGGACTATGCTGGAAGGGGAAAAACACTTCCCTCTGTTAATGAGAGTGGATCTGCAAAAAAGCAAACACCCTCGTGGACACAAGCAGGTGTGTGTGTGGTAGCAAGTGCTGGGGTTTTCTTTAAGCTTGTAATTTAAATGAGATAAAGGCTGTACTCCCTACAGTCTTTGTTCTGTCTTACTAAAACATGTGAAAACATCAAACTGCTTTGTGCCTGCCAGTAACCACCATATGGCTAAAGACAAATTCTCCATGTGGATGCACCCAGAGCTACTAATCTAATACAAAGCAAGTGCCAGGAGGCACTTCTGCATGCAAGCAATTGGTAACATCAGGGCTGTAAGAAATTGTATTGCTCTGTTCACAAGATCAAAAGTGCCGCCTCAAAATAAAACTCAATTACCTGCAACCTCTGTGCATCTGTTTTTGAACAGAATTCTCTTATTACTACAGGTCTCTGCCCTCAAGTAGCTGTGTCTGGTAACACCATGGTTTCTGGAACCCATTGAGATGAAACAGTGAACAGAAGTCCCTACACAGAAAGTTGCTATTACAAAGCCATTTCCCTTGGGTACAAAAGTTGCTGTCACACCACCATTCTTCTGTTCTGAAAGACCCATTTATGGAAAAGTTGCAAAGTACAATACCAAGAAGAAAGACTTCACCTACCAGACGATCAGCAGAAAATACGAAGTCTCCTCTACTGGATTTCCTGGAAAAGATAATAATTTACATTTTAAGTTGGGGAATAACTCTAAGTACATTGCTTAAATACAATATTAAATACTATATTCCAAGGCAGTTCAGAGAAAAGTCTCCTATCATATACTAAATTTATCCCAGAGGTTGTGCATTGTGGATTTCCTGGTTGGTGGCAGAGCACTGGGGTTTGGCTCTTGCTGCTGCTCTGTACTAGTAGCAATTAAACACAAAAGGATGATGTTCTGCAGGTTTCCCATGGTACTGCTGTTCCAGCTCAGTTCCAAAACACCTCCTGAGCTCAGATATTCCTGCGTTCCCTGCAGCTCTGAGCAAGTGAGCTTTGCTTGCCTGTTCTCCAGTCAGAAACTGTGGGACAATGATCATGCAGATCCTTAACCCAGGGCTGACAACACACCTGATAAGCAGGAGATACAGCCTACCTTATCTGGAACTCACTGATGTGATCAGATCAGTGAGTGTGAGGTTAAACTGAGCAGGGATTAATGAGCATTCCCATGAAAACACCTCTCTGCCTCTTATTAGTTTGGGTACAACCTTTTGCTCACATGCCTTTTGGCCCCTTCAGAAGGCAAAATAAAAGGCTAAAAGCCTGAGTTTTAGAAGCAGCTTTAACATCTTGCTTCCCATGCCAAGAGCAACTCTCACTACACCAGAATAGGACACATCTCCATTCAAGGAGCCAACACTCACAGGACATTAGCCTTGAAAATCCTCAGACAGAGCACCAACACGGTAAGAGGTACTTTTAAATGAAATGTTCTATTAATCCCTCTCATGTTTTCAAACCCTGATACTCTGCACATTTCCTTAAATACCAGTTTGTACTTAATCCCCAAAATTCTGAGATACCTCATGCTTACATGAATGAAAGTCAAAAGGTTTGCCTGCTCATAGCCTGGGAACCAGTCACTTATTCCCCACTTTAAAAAAGAGATTTTAAAAGAGCATTAACTTAATCTGGTTTCTTTCCTTGTCCTAATAACACCCTGTTAAAATACTGTTTGCTTTTATTTTTTCCGTCTTTCTGGTAGTGATAGGACATTCCTAACTTCCTTAACTTAATTTTGACATTAACTAGACAGGCAATGCTCAAAAAGACCCCAAAACTGAAAAAAAAATAAAAATCCAGACAATTATATGACCTGATTTTATTGAGGTTTTTGGAAAGTTTCATACTTCTATCTGTGGTGTAGATAAGGATTTTTACAAGAGGGAAGTAGCTAAGTGGCATATCTAGGTTCTTCCAGACTAGCATTTCAGAAAATTTAGATGAATTTCACAAATAAATATAAGACAGAACCAACAACGTCCAGACCACAGTTTTGACTGCAAAGTGATAATGTATTTAGAGTGAATACTCTGAGTTATTAATGCAGATTGTGAGGTTTTGAACCAACTCCTCTGTCCTTGCAGAGACACAGATGTTCCTTTGCACAGTTCACTGAACACCCTTCATTGGTCATACCTGGTTTTTCAGAAAGGGAGGGCAACAGAAAACCACAGTGCATACAAATAACAGTAACACAGAAAATGTCAGACCTCATGTACAGGGGCAGCTGGAAAGCTGTGACATCTCAAACCCCACATTCTGTCAGAATTGCCAGGGGGCAGAAAAAAAGAGAGCTTACGTGAAAACACTGTAACTGTTCTCCTTAAATACCAGATAGAAAAACATAGAGTAACGATTCATGTCAGAATAGAAACTGTTTCAGCTGCTTCATCAAGTAACAAGGCAACACCTAAAAATATGAGGCATTAAAACCTAACTTGTAGCAGGAACATTGTGTTACACAATATAAATGAGTTTCACTTCTTTTCTGAAGGCAGGGGACCGTGGCTGACGTCACACTGTCTGTCTTAGGAGGTGAGAAGAAATGGGTTTTTTGGGACTGTGTTGTAATATAAAGTAGCTGCAGGGTTTCTTCCTGTTTTAGCACTTGGTACTAGTGACAAACACTGTCAGGTCTGCAGGTATTGGGACTTCAGTAATTCCTGTTTCTCTCATTATCTCACAGAACTTGTTGAGAGACACCCAGGGTGAGGGCCAGGCTGGAAAAAAAGCTACTTCCCTACACAGGATTTGTAAAAGGATTTTAAGAAAACTGAAGGTACTGGATGAGCTGTTGGCATTCAGGGAGATGATGTAGCTGGGAACAGGTCCATGTTCTATCTGCAGCATTTCAGTACCTAATGGACTGCAGTTCTTAATTTTTCCATGCTGGGGCTGGGATGCAGGGGGATCCCACCCTCCCTGCCTGCAGCAGTTGTCCTTGGCCAGCACAGGTGAGTTACACACTCCTGAATCCCCCTGCTCTGTGCAGCAGCCAGGACTGCACATCCAAGCACTCTGCCATCTGCACCTCTATGTTAGCACTCTGTTCCATAGGGAATAAAAAGCTTTAGCACAATAACACAGAATGATCTCACCCAACAGACACAAGAACCTTAATGTATCTGGATTTAAATCGTATCTCTTGTTAGATCATGAGTTAAAATGACACTGCCAACCTGAGCTAATGAATTTGCTTCTATATAAACCCATCACTGCACTACTTATTTCAGCTTCCAGATCTCTGGTTCACATATGTGAGGCTAGAAATTACCTTGAGATCATTCCCTCCTTGTAAAGAGACTATAACTGTTCTAGAATGTTCAGTACCTCAGTGCATCAGCTCACATCCCATTAGAGCACTTGAGGTTCATATCCCACTCAGTATAAAAGGCACCTGCCCCCATTAAGCATTTGCTGAGCTGAAAAGTGCCAAGCCTGAGGGAAAATGAAGAAACCCAGGCACAGTTAAGTGGAGGGGATCTATCCATCTCCCTCTCTGGCACACAGACCAAGTTCTTGTTAATTTTAAGGAAGCAAAAAAGTGCCATTTTAGTCTACCAGGAAGACATCCCTGACCCAGCCAGCCACCTCTGAATCCCATGGGACACCATGACCAGCCACATGAAGGTGGTTTTTTCTTTACAGTAATACCAATTGAAAGACCATGATTCCTTTCTCTGAATCCTCTCGGGAATAAGGAAAGAGCTTTCCACTTCTCTGAGCAGCTCATGCTATGGACAAAACAGAGTCCCCAAAGTCTTCTGCATCTGGTCTGACCATTCTTTGCTCCATGTAAGCATGCCTGGTTCTACCTTGCAGTTCACTGGGATTATCTATCTGAGTATTTACCCATCCCTCACTTACAGTAATAGTCCCAGTTTGACTGGTTTTTTCCCTACTTTTGTTCCATTTCTCACTCCCCAGGAGTTTGCCTTTTTAATGTCTGCCATTTCAGGTATTGCTGTATTTGGAACATCCATCCTCTGCAGCATTAAGGAAACTAAATATTCTCCTTGAGTTAAGGTGTTACCTGTTCTTTTTTTTTAATCCAGGAAGTCTTAAGTGACAGGGCTCTAATTGCCTGGAGATGACAGCTTCTCCCTCTTTCCAAACACTGGATGTAAACATACCCCTCTATCAGCTTAAATTGGATTTTTTGACCAGTAGCTGCTCTGAGCCACATTGCTGCCAGTTCACAAACAGGGTTCTGAGGAGGAGGAGTTTCTTTTAGCACCTAGTTTGAATAGCTACAGAGTTGTCTTAGGGCAGATTGCAGCTTCCCAGGGAAAGGTTAATGAACAAAAAAAATGCTCTTCTGGCTTCAGCATCTTTCTGCATGACAGGCACTAAAATAGGCCAGTCTGAAGTCTCTTAACGAGATGCAGCTGAACTCCTGGGACAGAATACAAAAATAAAGTTTCCCTATCATCCTTACCTACAAAGCTAACCTTTCTGAGCAGGCTGCTGCCCGATTTTCCTCACTGGTTAGGAAGAGAGCTTGGAAGTGGCAGCTCTATCCCCACTTCCAGGGCAACATCACACTCAGAATAAAGTACAGACAGACTGTACAGCTGCAGCTGCTCTGAGTAATTCACTGTTTACAAGTCCTATTCTAGACTTCCTCTTACCAAAGTCTTGTGCAATGAAGCTGATGTAACTAAAAAATATCCTTCAAGTTAAAATCACAGCTGCTGCTTTCTGGATAAGCTCACTCTAACCAGAAACCTCTTAAATGTATTTGAAAGAGGTCAAAACCTGTGTATAACAAAACAGTAATAATAAAACCCTGGAGAAAAGTAACTACATTGCTAGTATTTGTCTAGACATCAAAACTATATAGTTTTCACTAACCTCAGAAACCTTTCACCAAGCTTAGTTTGGATTCCCTCTGCTTAGCCCAACTCCCAGCCTCCTTTCCTACTCCACAGAGGAGCTGCCAGGTGGGTGTTCTCACCTGCACACATCTTCTGGTGGTCTTGCCACAAGTGCCCTCCTTACATCAAGACTGCTCTGCCTCTGGTGCTCCTGCTGCCAGGTTTTGTTTTTACCACAATGCTTTGAAAATTAAGGAAAATTCTCTACAAACTAGTTTAAGGTAAAGAAGCTCAGCTAAGTTAATAAAATTAATAGAGGTATTGTCTTTGAGAAATGGTAATCGGTTTTGCATTAAAAATGAATTATTGTTAGCTACAAAGATAAGCTGCAAGAGTCAGAAAATAGCAAAACATGGACTATGAAGATGGACAGATGTGAAACACAGCAAGGAACAGTGTCCCTGCAATGGCTTATCGCAGATGTCAGAAAGCCACTGTGTCACAGGAAGAGAGGGTTTTATTCAGAACTTGAAAATCACTCTACTGATGGGCCTGATTTCACACCTCTTTGCTGGTGGTTCTTACCAACCAGTAGTTTTTAATAAATAGATGGATGCTACTGAAGTTTGCCTTATGTTGCATGCTATATTTAATACCTTCCACTATCACCTTCCCGGTGCTGAACAAGCATAGCTACAAACGTGAGCAGTGGGAGGGAGGCGTTCAACACCTGAGCTGCACTGTGGAGCACGGTGCTCACAGCGGTCTCTAGTCAGAGCCTGGGGACGGCTCCCCGCCCCATCCTGCCTGCAGGATCCGCTCTCCAGAGAGCGGTAACGAGCCCCAGCTGCTGCCGGGCCCGCCCGCGGGGCCACGGGCTACAGCCTCCGTGCTCAAGGGCTTTCCAGACCGTTGTACCGCACGCTCCTTGTGCTGATGATGTGGCACGCAAGCTCCGAGCCGCCCGCAGGGCGGAGATGGGCAAAAACCCCCATCAGGGACCGTCCAAGTCCCTGTGAGGGGTTTAAAGACCCGCCGAGCCGCCGTCTGTCCCCGGCAGCCCCTCGGCGGGGGTGGCACGGAGCCCCCGGGAGCGCTGCCCGCCCCGTGGCCCCGCGGGGTGGGCGCTGCCCGGCCCTGCCCTCGGGCCCGCCTCACCAGACATGGCCGCGCCGCCAGCCCGGCCGTTCCAGCCGGCACACGCGGCGCGTCCCGCCGGCCTCGGGCCCCGCGGGGACAGCCCGCCCGTGCCGGGACCCCGCCGGCAGCGCCCGCCGCGCATCCCTCCGCTGGCAGCGCCAAGCCGGGCAGCCGGCACCAGGGGCCGGCTCAGAGCGGCTCGGCGGGGCTACGGCTCCCTGGAAGAGGGAGTGATGGAGTGAACGACAGGCGACGATCCCCCTCCGTCTCCCAGGCCCGCCGCGGCTCCTCCCCAGCCCACACTGCCCGGCCCGGCCCGGCCCGGGGCGCTCACTTGTCCCTGATAATGGTCTGCAGCTCCCGCAGCTGGTCGTTCATGGGCAGCAGCTTCAGCTGCGGCCCGATGGCCGGCGCGCCGCCCTCCTCGGCGGGGACCGGCGGCTCCGCCACCACCCCGTTACTGCTGCTGCTGCTGTCCGGGCTGGGGCAGCCGCTGTCATCGCTGGGCTCGGCGAAGCGGATCAGCCGCGAGCCGCCGCTCGCCGCGGCCGTGGCGGGCGCCGACGGCTCATCCTGCGGCCGCGGGCCGAGGCGCTGGTTCTGGCAGGGCATCGCCTCCATGCGCCGGGGCCGCGCCCCCGTGCGCGCCGCCGGGGCGGGGGAAGCGCGCCCGCCGCCCGCGCTCCATTGGCGGCCGGCGCCGCCGCTCAGCCAGCGGCGGGAGCGCAGCGCGGGGGCGGGACCGGCACCGGGAGGGCACGTCCTGCCCCGGCCCTCCCGGCCCTGCCCACACTGCACGCTGAGTGTTGGGAACAATTAGTGCACAGCAAAGGTACTTCAACATAAACATACGGAGTTATTGGGCAGAGGGGACAGAAATAGAGGCCAAGGGCAGGTGTCTTATAGGAGCTGTCAGCAGACCTTGCTTACATAGAAACAATGAGCAGTAACTGCATCAAAGCCTCCTTTGGTTCACTCAGGCTTTAAATTGAGAAAGGAGCCTATGGGGGTAAGAAAATGAACAAGGTTTTTTGAGTCGTTTTTTTTTTTCTTTTCAGTAAATGGACAAATCAATGCCAGCATCTTACACATCAATGCCAAACTTTCCAAGGGGCACCCATGCAAGCACCAGGGCAGGGAAAGGATAGAGCCTCTCTGCCAGAAAGTAATCTACACTCTGGAATTCCTGATGTCTGCTTGCTTCTTGCTTTGTGCATTTTGGACATCTAACAGGAGGTGGACTCCCAAAGGGCCCAGGAAACACCTCCCAGGAAAATGCAGCCCCTCCAATGCCTGAGAGCAACAAAGCACCGAGAGTCACTAAAGCCCATGAGACTGACAGGAGATGAAAAAGGAACTGGATTTCATGACTTACTGTCCAATACTTAATGAAATACTTGAAGACTGTTGCAGCAATATACAAGCAATACAACAAAGAATAGGCTAAGAACAGTAGAAAGAATTTGTAGTTAGAAAATCCAATGCAGTTATTCACCCTGGAGGACAAAAGCAAAGTTGAAATCAGCATTTGTGCAGCACACAGTGGGTGTAACACAACGAGCACGATCGGGTCGGGGGGTTTGAAACCCCAGGATCACACAACCGCATTTGCCAAAGAGCAGCTCCCCTTAGTGGCCGACCGGGAACAGAACTGATGGCTCTGCCTTCCACTCCAACCCTTCCTGCGGGCCAAGGAGAAGCTCCCTTCACATTCTTGGCATTCTGTTAAGGTTGGTACCACAGCTAAATGGGCCACAGAGGCAGGAGCTCGTTCCTGCTGTCTGCCTCTCATCTGCCAAGGCAATCGGAGCTGGGAGTTCTGTGCTACTTTCTTCCTTTGCAAACATCAGGAGCCACCTCACCCCTGCCTGCTTGTTTACATAGAGCCCAATCAACCCCACACTTGGTTAGAATTCTCCATGCACAGGACAACTCTAGAAAGGAACAAGAGGATTTACAAAAAACTCTAGTGGATGTTTGTGTCAGAACTGAGGTTTGGAAAATCCTCTAAAATTTTGATCACCAGGATGGTTCAGGTAGGGAAATGTTCATGTAATTTCTGAATTCTTATTTTTATATATATGTATATATATATATATATAATTTTTTTAGAAGGAATTTAAGAAATGTAGTGGCAGCAATTCTGAAAGGTGCAAAGCTCAACTCATCCATGCAGGTTTCTGCACAGATTAAAATGAGAGAGGCATACACATGTAGTAGTAATGTATGTAGAAAAGCTTTTTTTTTTGTTTTGGATTTTTTTTTCAGAAAAGTGCCTTTGAAAAAGAGAAATTGAATGAGAAAATGAAGACAGGGACTCACCCTCTCTCCTCCTTCCTTCCCAGGTTCTGGTGTGCAGTTCAAAAGCGCCCGTGTGCTGTGGAAATGACTCTGAGCCTGCAAACAGTGAGCCCTTCTCACTGAGGCTGAAGCAATTCCTGAAGAAGAAACAAAGCTGGAAGCATGAACTACACACACGGAATTTCTCCTTTCCTCTCTGGCACACCTGACAAGCCTTCCAGCTTTGTCAGAAAACCATCCCAACCCACCCAGAGCAGCAGTCCAGGCTGAGCCCCTGGCTGCAGACAGACTCCCCCAGCATCCCTGGCTGTTTGCATCCCCTCCTGGAGTGCTGGCTCAGAGCAGCTGCAGGAGCAGAGCTGATGGTGAGTCCACACCTTCTCTTTGCCCTGATGTTCCAGACACACCCAGTAGATGCTCAGGGCTGGCACTGACCTCGCCAGGAAAGATAAATTTCCAATCTGCCTGACAGAGCTGTGGAAGGACAGAACATGGGGAAGGTCTCAGAGGAGTTTCCAGGCTTCTCCGATCCTTGACAGGCTCCTTGCTCCACCAAACACCCAAAAGACACCCAACCCTGCCTCGCAAGGCTAAAAACCTCCTTATTCAAGTCAGGCAGTTCCAGCAGGGTCACAGCCTCTGAGGCTCCCCTGCCCCATTCAACTGTGCTGCTAACAGGCTCTGAGCCCCCAGATCCGCCCCTGCCTATTCCTTCCTTTCTCCCCCCACCTTCCTCCCAACATTTCAATTTCATATGGTAAATCTTCCTTAAATTGTGTATTTCTCTTACCAGTTTCCATGGCCAAACACCCCATTATTGGTGCCTTCTGAGCAGGAGGAAAGAAAAGCTCCCATTTGTGCCTGGGCCAAGGCGAGTGCTCTGTGGACAGAAGGCTCTGTGTGCCCTGGTTCCCTTGGCAGGAACAACAACCTCGGCCACTTCAGGGGAGGTGACTGGATTAGCAGGGGAGAGAGAGAAAGAAAAGGGAAGAAGAAAAGCAACCAGTAACAACCAAAAAGTCTCAAGCATGGCCTGGTGTTTTTGCAGTGAGCCAGAGCACAGGTTGGAACAAAACCTGGAGAAGGCAAAGGGATCAGGACAGAGTCACAAACTGCTGTGGATTCACTGTAGGTTCGATTTTCCCATGGGCAGTAAATTCATGACCTGGGTAAGGCTGGATGCCTCTGCTCTCTGCTGGGCTGATGTGCCACATTCAGTTGTTTTTGAACACTTCAAGGGATGGTATCTCCACCACTGTCCTGGGTGACCCCTTCCAATGCCTGAACACATTTTCAGTGAAGACAACTGGACATGTCATTTTTGTAACACAAACACATTTTTAAATACAGCTCTTTTATGCTACTTATTTAATTGATTGTGAGATATAAGTCACACTGCGTTTCCAAAGTGTGTGCAGCTGCTCAGTTCTTAAATTCAGGGTCTGAAGATTAATAGTTCACGTTTTTCTAGGAATAAGTGCAAGAGTTGCTATCTCCAAAAGAGCACTGTGCCTTTCAGCACACATTCTAGTTGTCAAAATTATTTTACACCTCTGAACAAGGGCTTCTATCTGCCCCCAACTTTGTCTTGTTTTTCTATTTTTTATTTTCTTTGCATTACTGTCTTCTCATTAATTTTCCCCCTTGCTTCATATACTTCCTTGAAGCATTCCCTTCCTTGTGTTCATACCCTTCCAACACCATTGATTCTAAACAATGTTTGAATATTGACACTTTTTTCCCCCCTCTAACTTGACTCCTGAATTGATTTTGATTCCCACAGCCCTGAGGGACTTTCTTACAGGCTGACGCCTGCCACAGCTGGAACTGTCAATGTTACCATACAGAATAGAGGTTTCAGTCTCCCTTTGGCATACTGATTATCTGGAATTCAGTGTTGATTCTTTCAATTTTATAGGAAAGTTATTAATTATAAATTTACTTCTATAAATAGTCTTTATGAAATTGAACTCTGCTTTTTACAGCCGGAAGAAATAAGTACTTGTTGCTAGAAGTGAAATTCATTACAGTGCTTGAATCATATTGAGCAGCCTTAATGAGAAAGAAGCTAAGAACTTCAAGAAACTCAAATAAAATGTTATTTCACCTCCACAGGATGGATGTTGTATTTCTGTTGCTGAGCTGCTTCTGTAAACTTTTCTCGCTGAAAAACTAACCTGTTCTCATTCAGTACACTGACCTTGTTCTCAAGCCCTGGTTTGTCATCTACACAGGTCCTGGAAAAAGGCCAGGTTAGGTATTTTTTAGGATTCTATTCACAAATTGCCTTTGTGGTGAGTTATTTCCATTCCCAGAGCTTCTATTTCTTCAACTGAAGAAATCTTTCCAGAGTGCCAGCTCTGGAGCAGGCATTGATTTGTCTGTCTCCAAGGAGACCCTCTGCTGCCACAGCTAAATCTGAAGAGAAATAGGTATTTATTTTGTGGTAAGCTACTTTAAACAGTGTAAGTTCATAAAACTCCTCTGTTGGCTTTCTGTGTCTATCATGAGCTCTGTTCTCCTGGTTCAGTCACTCTGGGATAGAGGTTGTAACTACAGCAGGAATGTGGTAGTTTTTCACCCTGAGTATTTCTCAGGGTGTGTGCAGTGCCTTGTACAGGCATCAGTAATCTGGGATCACATAAATGAAGTGGTATCAAAAGGAGAAAGAGAAGATCAGAACTGGAAAAAAGACTGAAATATTAGCAGGAGGAAATAAAGCCAGTAGCATGGGAGATTTATTAAAGAAGGAAGAGCAGCTAAAGTAAAATTTGCAGGGAGAATATGCTTATCAAATATATTACATGTGGAAAAAATAAAATGGTACATTGTCTAACAATGACGAGGCTGAGATGATGCAGGAGTTGTGCGGTTTGACAACAAACATTTGCCAAGTGATTTGTAAGTCTCTGTTAGAGGCATTGGAGCTGTGAGATCCTGTGACACCACAGCACAGGCTTTGTTCACGTGCAGGGTGTTCCATGCAGCACGTGAGTAAAGAGCTTGACAGAATCAAAGCACTGGACACATTTCACAGGGCTGAGAGCCTGTGCTGCATGTTGGATCAACCCATAAAGCACCATGTGTGCACACAAACACTGTGCATGGAACCATCGCAGCAGTGCACGTGGGAAAATTGCAGAAACATTTGAAATCACTCAAAAGCTGCTGCCATGTTGGCTAGACTGTCTGTCCAGGCTATCCCAGAGTTGTGATGATCCCATTTTGCCTGGTCAAACTTCCACGCAGAGCAGAGCGTGGGGAAGGAAGCAGGTGTATGAAAGGCAAAAGCCCAGCATTCCTGTTTATCCCTCTGAACAATGCCACGGGGGGGCACTGTTCAGACCCAGCTCCGTCAAATGCAATTATGATGAGGAATTAGATTAATGCCAGAAAAATGTCGCCTCTGTCGTTTGAAGTGGATCCTGGTCAGGAGCAAAGTTGCGTATCAAAGCACAGACTAAAGAAATCCTGCCTCATTAAAAATCGACTTTAAGCCAATTGTCCTCTTCCTTTCTGTCTGTCTGTCTTTCTCCCCTGCAAATGAGCTTACAACTCTCCCTCAAGGCAAGAGCATCAGCAGTCAAGCTTTGGTAGCTTTGAAGAAATCTTTGTGTGATTAGAAATGCCACACAGAGTTACAGCCTTCTGACAGCTCTGCGTGCCGATCACATGGGAGTATATAGGCCATTGGAAATGTAATCCATGGCATAGCTCTATCTTCCTAAGTGGGTGTTTAATTAGGAACTGTACTATTGCTGCATTATTCTGGCTCAAAGGAACCATGGCTGAACTGTGTGGACTGAAGGAGGCCTCTGAGGTAGCTCAGAACTTAACCCTGGGAAGGGTGTGGAATACAGGATTAGGTTTGTGTGGAGATGTATCATCCCATGTGCTATCTATACCGTCCCCTCCAGCCTGTGCTCTCTCGTGGTGCTCTGGGCCAGAGCTTTTCTGCACCCCAGGCAAGGAACCTGCCTGGGCAGCTGCTCTGTATGGGACCCAAATCCAGAGGGACTCTGTGCCAGCTTGAGCACTTCTGTCTGCCCCGATATCGGTGTCCAGCTGCATCAGTGGGAGTGCTACCAGCAGCTTGGAAGGAGCACCCTGTATAAAGTACGGACAGAACTGCTGACCAACATGAGCAATGCTTGCAGCTGTGCAGTTTGTGCTGAGGACACCCATATTCCAACAGTGCAGTGCCTCAAAGAGAAGGCTTTTATCCACACAGTCAGAACAGAAAGCCTTCTGAGAGGGGAATGACTCAGAACAGCCTGATTCATTCTGGCTTGGAAGGGCCTGGTTAATTCCCAGCTTGGCAGAGGTGTGCCTGTTCCCCTCAGGGTGCCATGGCAAGACTGAGAGCAGCCCCTTTCTGGATGCTGTCTTGGGACTGAGGGCAGCCCCTCTCACTGCACGCTTTGGTGGGGCTGTGGGCTGCTCCTCTGGGAGCTGCCATGGTGGCACTCAGGGCAGCCCCTCTTGAGATACCATAGCAGCTGCTAATCCCTGGGCTCCATGAAGGGGCACAGGGCAGCTCCTCGGAGAGTACAATGGCAGGACTCAGGGCTGCTCCTCCCTGAGCCCAATGGTGGGGCTGAGGACTGCCTCTCTCTGAGTACCATGGTGGGACTGAGGGCTGCCCCTCTCTGGGCACCATGGGGGAGGGCTGAGGGCTGCCCCTCTCTGGGTGCCATGGTGAGACTGAGGGATGCCTCTCTCTGGGTGCCATGGTGAGACTGAGGGATGCCTCTCTCTGGGCACCATGGTAGGGCTGAGGGCTGCCCCTCTCTGGGTGTCATGATGGAGCTGAGGGCAGCCCGTGTCAGAGCGCTATGGTGGTACTCAAAACTGCCTATCTCGGGGCACCATGGTGGAGGGCAGCCCCCCTCACAGAATGCGAAGGGGAGGTCCAAGGCAGCCCCTCTCTGTCCGCCACGCTAGGTCTGAGTGCAGCAGAACTCGGTAGCAGCCATGTCACCACGAGCCACGTTCCCCTCAGAGCGGCCAGACCCTCCCCGCCCGCCCCGCCCCTCCCGCGGGTCCGCCGCCGTCCCACAATCCCCTGCGCCGCGGCCCTCGCAAGATGGCGGTGCTGGGGGCACCGCGGGGCCTGGCGGCCGCAGCCTCCCGTAAGCGGCGGCTGCTGCTCGCCCTGGCCCTGCTGCGCCCGCCGCCCGCCGCCGCTGTCGCCTGCTTCTCCGGGGGGACGGTGGGGAGCGGGCGGCGATGCGTCCGAGCTACCCCGGGGGGCGCACAGGTGTGTGGGGGCGCCTTGGAGGGCGGGCGAGGGGCTGAGGAGGCGCCGGGAGCTGAGAGGGTTGAGGGGTGGGCGGCGAGGGGCTGAGAGGGCGCCGGTGCCCGCAGGGCTGTTCCGCCGGCTCTGCCAGCACCGCCCGGTTCGTCCTTGCCTTGCCGGTATCGGATCCAGCCCCGGGGGACGCGGCGGGAACCGGGGGCTCTCGGAGGCCGGAGCCGCGGGGACACTCGTGCACGGGGGCCGGGGGTGTCGTGGGGTCTCTTTGGGGACAGGCATTAAAAGCCTCGGTGTCTTTGAACGGACGCGGAAGGCGTGTGTTGTGAACAACTTGTGCTGACAGCTTATTCTGCCGTTATGTGCGGGAAGGGGCTTGGAGTTGGAACACTTCCTGTCAGCTATGGGAGGCTGGAATATGTCCTAGTGAATTATTTTTTATTACAAGTAAACTGTTGAGTACTTTATCTCAAACTAAGTCCAGCTTTCAGTAATTCACGTGCATTTTTCGAAGTGGCTTAAGGAAGTGTATCCCAAAGACTGAGGGAATGAACTTTCATAAACTCTCAGCTTGTAATGCTCTTTGATAATAAACTTTTTTATCCCCTCAGATTACTGAGTAACTTTTCTTTGTCAGCCACCTTGATTAGTTTTTCCTGACAGGCAGAATTCTGTCAGGGACTACAGTCAGCTTTATGTTACTAGATGAGATGAGCAGGACTGAAAGGGTAAATTTTGGAGGTTTTAATTTTGGCACTTGTGCAAGAGGCTGAGGGGTAAAGTCGATGCAGATCAAATATTTTACCCGTGTATTTGCATACATTAAAATATACCCGAATGCTCAGTATTGTCTGGTGTTCCTGGAGATGTATTTCATCTGTTAGGGAACAAACAGCAATGTTATCATGGTGATGAATAGGACTATTAATTATATTCCTGCTTTCCTTTTGAATGAGTTTATTTTCATGTGAGAAATGCCAGTCCCTGCTGATCAGTTTTAATTGCCACATGTCACTAAATGTAGATTTGCTGAACTAGAAAGCTAATACTACATCTATAGATATATGTGTGTTCATCTCTTTGGCTTTTTAGTTTCTAGGCATTTTTGTGTTAAAAAGTGGTCAATTAATGCATTTTTTTAATTATCTGGTAATGAATTTTCACTTTTGCATCAAGCTCTGTTTGGCTGAAAATTAGAATTCATGAAATGTACAAGCATTCATTTTATGAAGCAAAAACTCTACAGGAGGCTCAAACTTAAGTGTTTTTTGTTATAATGCCTTTCAGAATTTTGGGACATGTTTTTTCAAACATTTAATTAAATTTGCTGACAGAGGAAGATGTGTTGCCCTGACAGTATGGACTTTACAGAGGGGGACACACCTGCTGTGGCACAGTTACACCAGAGCTCCTCACTGCTGGGGGAAAACCTCAACTGGGAGCAAACTCCACAGCCACAGTTCTCCTTTAATTGATGTAATTACACAAATGGCAGAGCTTTGTGGCAGCAGAACTGTGTCAGTCCAGAGTTGTGCCTGTTACAGCTCAAGCTGGTGAACAGTACAGCCATAGCTTAACTTCTGAGGAAAAATGGGATTAAAGGAAGGAAGAATGAACATGAGAGCAAAGTTGTAACCATTCTTATGAAAAAATTAATTTCAAAGACTTGCCTCTCATCCTTCTACTCTCCTTTGCATTCAAGTAGTACTTGGTATCCTGTCTTCATAGTTTCATGTCCATTGTAATTTTTTAAGCTTACAATTAATTGTAAGCCTAGTTGTGTTATAAAGCAGTATATGTATTTTCTGTGGCACTTAGTACTATGAGAGTCAAATGCAGTAGAGTTGTTTGGGTGCTGTTGCATTACAGATCCAAATCTTTTTTTCCCCTCACACTTTATTTTTCAGTAGTTTTGATTTAAGTCATGCTTCTCTGAATACTAAGGTGTGTAACATTTGTATCCTGGAGAGGAAAAAAAACTAAATTTATGGAGGGGAAAAACAGGTTTCCTAGATATTGTGGAACTGGGGTCAGGCCTCATTTTTTTGATATTGAGATCAGTTTGTATTTCCACAACTACAGCTCCTTCAGTTCACCCTGTTGTGGCTGGAGCCAGCAGGGGCTCATCATGTCAAAACTTGTGCTTGGAATTTAGGATCTCTGCTGAGTAGAGAACTGGCATGCTGGCTTGATAAACTTTTATGAGTAACTGAACAATTGTTGGTTTTTCTTTTCTAGGAAACTTGTGGGGTTTTTTTGTTCTGTTGGGTTTTGTTTGGGGGGGGGGTTGTTGGGGTTTTTTGGGGGGTGGTTGGGTTTTGTTTGTTTGTTTGGGGGTTTTTGTTTGTTGGTTTGTTGGTTGTTTTTTCTGGTAGAAGTTTGCCTGTATCCAAAATAAAAGCAATAGCAAAGTCTATTCAATGCAAATATGGGAATTAAATAAATCTAAAAATTAGTTAAATTAGCTAAATGGAAAGGAAATAGTTTTTGACTGGAAGGGTCTAACAGCCCTTAACTAAGGATAATTATTTTCCTAGGAATCTTTATGAGCAAAGAAATACACTGAGGAGTTTCTTTTGGGGAGAACTTTGGCAGTTGTAGAAAGAAGGGCTGTGTAAATTATTGTAACTGTAACAGTACAAAATAGAGACTTTCCTTCCATTATCTTGCCCTTCCAGCTGCCAGTGATAAAGAGCTTGTTCTTCTGCATAACTTAATAATATCCCTTGCTCTGGAAGGGCTTGCAAGAAAAGTTGCAGGTATTTTTGTTACATTTATTTATATTTTACCTTGGTTTTTTATTTATTTATTTTCACCTGAAGCTTGGTCTGTTGGTAAAATGGCGCTGATGTTTATTGTCCATACATTTCATGAGGTTGTGTGCATTGCTAAATTCTCTTCTCTGGACTCTGGAGGTGCCGTTGGACAGGCTCTGGCAGTCAGCAATCCTCACTGCTTTGTAAGGGGCTATTTGAATTTCTTTGAATTTTCAAAATCCCTTTAGAGAGGAGGCATTGCTGCTGAGCAGAGCAGCAATCCCATATGTCTGCCTATAAAACTGAACATCTAAAATTGCTGTGAGAAAGGGTGCTCCAGCCCTGGAAGTCTTGGATGGGCTTGGAGCAGCCTGGTGTCATGGAAGGTGTCCCTGCCCATGGCAGAGGGTGACACTGGATGAGTTTTGAGGTCCCTTTTTTTGCTCTGTACAATCCATCCAAGTGTCCAGAGCACATTGGCCACTGTTAAATGTAGCTCCAGTTAAGTCCAGTTATTTTGTTCATACTGATAACAGTTTAGCCTGTCTTTATACCAGAATATTTTCACCTTTTTCTCTCATTTTCCTCCACTCTTTCCTATTCATCATTCCTTTTCTTGCCTTGTAAACTCAGCAGGATGAACTGTGGGACTTAAATGCTGCAGAGGAACTTGAATCCCACCTTCAGTTATCTTTTCTGTTAGTTAGTTTAAAAAAAATCCCCGTGAGATGAGTGCATCATGTCTGGAACACAACATATATTCCAGAGAGAAGCTTCTAAGTGTGGGTTTGACCTTGCACAAATGTGTTTAATCCCTGTTGTTTGTTTGCATTTGTAGTATTTAAACTACTACCCACAGTCATGACACTTTAACAACATGACTTTTATGTGCAATCAGTACTAGACATCTGTTTCATCCTTTAGAGTTTATAGAACCATATCCAAAAATACATTAAAAGAACATAATGGTGCAAAGTCAGGCATTCAGGAGTTAGGAAATGCCAGAATTTGAGCTCCCTGCATTATTTCTTAAATTCTGAAATAAGCAGGACTTGCTCCTGATTCTTTAAAGCAATAACCTGCTTCTTTTATGTCCTGTGATTAGATTCAAGTATGGCTTTTCTTTGTAGTCTTAAAGCTCTTGAGAGCCCCGGTGAGGGAAAGGGGAGTCCTAAGTCTTCTTGCAGGATGGTCAGAGGAATTACCAGTGAAGGAAATTGTTCACCTTCTTTAACTCTTTGCTTCCTTGCTCAGATTTGTTTTTTAGCAGGAGCTGGAGAGAAGATTGAAACCTGCAGTTTTGCAGGCTCAAGGGTGAAAATAAGAACAACTTTTTCTGTGTATCTTGTGCAAAACATTTAATGTTTTTGCTGTCTTAACCCCATGACTGTTCATAGCTTCAGTCAAGAAATCAGGCTGTCTATCTAATGCAGTAATTGAGACCAAATCTGCTGGTGTTTTAGTAGAAGTTGTTTCTGTTTGCTTCATATTTCAGTCAGGAGTGAACTCTGAGAACTTCGAGGTCAGAAGAGATGGATTTTTGGTAAAAGATTTTTATGATGTCCTGTGCGTAGAAAACAATAATTAGCTACTTTCTGATACTGCTGAAGCATAATAATTTTTCCATTATATTTTCTGTTTATGACACTGTCATCATTCCTGTGGAAAGTGTCTTCCTTTAGATGGAATCCTCTGTGCTGAGAAAAAGCTGTCGAGTTATGAGTGCTTCTACAAGGAAGTGCTTTAGAAATGCAGCTCCTTTGTTTAACCCAGGTCTTGGAAGTATCAGGATGGTTCATCCAGGCCAGTTAGCTCTCTTAAATGCAAAATGTATAATTATGATGTTCACTCTTTCTCTGTATATAATGTCATATAATAGAAATGTTTGGAATAGCAGGTCCATGTGATGACTTGTGGAGAAATGATTTTAATTTTCTTTGAAATGACTCATGAAGTTATTACTTGAGATATGTGTCTTAGGAAGAAAAGGATGTTTAAGGCAAGGTATAAATATATGATGGTGCTGCTGTTTGTCAAGGTTAAAATTAGCCTTTTTTATGACCAAGTTGGTTTTGGTTGGTGTTTTTTTTGTATGTGTTGGGTGGGGGGGGGTTTTAGGTTTTTTGGGGTTTTTTTTCTGTTTGTCCTTTGCCATGGGCTGGTGAGCAGCTTTGCTCTTGGTGTGATTGTTGTATGGAGTGAGGCGAATGGTTAATACTGTAACAGAGCAGTGAAAGATTGAATATTGAGTGTCAGAGCTGATGTGGTACCATCAGTGCTGACCAGGAGAGGTCCCTGTGTTTTGCCATGGGGAAGCATTGCCAGCCAGTCCCTCTGAGGAAAAGAAATGGTCCTTTTAAACTAATTTGGTCCTTTAAAATATAAAAATATGCCTTGCTTTGCAAGGTAACGTGTAGAGTGTGGTGCAGTTGGTGCCAGCTGTGTATTACAGGTTAAGATGCATTGAGGGATCTGTGAATATTGCATGTATTGTGTCCTGGTAACCTAAAACTTGCTGCCAGCCCTGCTTCACTTTCCCATAGTCCCAGTGCTTCCCAGGCAAAAGCTGTATCTTTGATTTGCCTTCTGGAGACAAGCATGGCATGAGCTGAGCTAAGAGGAGCTGGGAATGGCTGAACCCATAAGCATAAAAATAACATTTCCTAATGAAAAACAGGACAAAAGACTATTTGAAAGAATTCAGAAGACAACCTGGGAGAAAATTAAAATGAGAGGAAATGGGAAACTGGGCTTTTGTTGTACAGAAGAAACAAAGTCTGATGAGAGTGGGGATTCAGGGAAGGGAAATTCAGTTCATTGTCACTGAGCATTTCTGATGTGTGGATGTAATTTATTTTACAGCTGCTCCCCACCAATTTTCTTTTTCTGTGGTCAGTTGTTAAGAAACAAAGCCGTCTGCCTTCTTTTCATGTTATGCTTGTTTACATAAACTAGATGAATATTCTCTGAATGTGAAGTGCATGTTCTGCATGACACTGTTTTCATTTCTCTATTTTTTTTCTTTTTTTTTTTCCTTCTGTTTTATTCTGTAGATTCCACCAATATGCAGGCAAAGATCATGGCACAGTCTGGGAGGGAATTATTCAAGGCCATTATTGGAGCATTCAGAGGTGGGTATAAATTTTTCTTCCAACTTGCAGGCCATGAGAAACTTAAGCCCTTGGAGCATCTTTCAACTGCTGTTACTTTCATTTCTTATAATTTCCCTGTTTACAGTTCTGAAGTTAAATGGCAACTTACATTTCTGAACTCTTTGGGATCTCCGCAAGTCTAGAAGTCTTTTTGAATCTCTGCAAACTAATGATAACACAATAACTTCAAAAGAGAGTTCTTAAAAGTTCTTGTGGGTTTTGTGTGGTGATATTTAGGTTCATTTATTAAGCACAGAAAATACACAGATGAGGAGCAGCCAGCTAGGAAACACTGAGTTTTCTTTCAATATGTAGGGCTTTATTCCTTCAAAATTCTGCTTAAGCTGTAGAATATTCTCATAATTGAGTGCCAGGATGTCAGGCTATTGTCTTATGAGGTCTGTTTGCCTTAAAACCAGTGCAAACACAAGGAGGATGCAATTTTTCCTGTTCATGGAAGAATTATTCAATATTTCTGAGTAGCACACTTGTTTGAGTGAAGCTGAGAAATGTATTTGTCTTGCTTTTTGTTTGTTTTTAATTATAAAATAATAACCACTCATAACTGACTTAAGTAACTAAAATCTTTTGAGAGTCATTGTGACTTCAAGGTATGAAATCCACTTAGATTGGTTTTTTAATAATGTTTTTCTTTAAAGTGTGAGAAGTGACATTTTAATCTGGGAAACCCTGTGGTCTGCTATCAACCAACATACATAAAATAAGATTGCTAATGAGCTTTTACATAACTTGAACCTGGAAATTGTCAACATGTAGCAAATCTTTTAAACAAAATGCAAATTCTTTTTGTAAAAGCTTTAACAGGTCAGTTGTTTGTGGCAGGCACTTTGAACTTGGAAAAATGCCTGGTGGTAGTGAGTTGTTACTTTTTAGTACATCTACATTCATAAATAAATTCAGAAATGTTCTCCAGGGAATCTTGGCTACATGCTAAGAGAAGTGAGCATTTGTTTTTAGCAAGCAGGTTCTTTTCCAAACTGCCCCTCTCCATGGATTGCAGCAGGGCCTCTGCAATGGGATAACTTGTGCCCATTCCCATCCTGGTAGGAAACACTGGTGTGAAGCAGATTTCTCTTATTTATTTTGCCCTCAAGTAAAGTTACTCTTACATACATGGAAAGAGTATTGTTTAAATGTGTTCCACTTTACATATTACTGTGCCTGAGTATGGTTATCCTCCAAAAGCTCAAGGTTTTTCCTGTGTTCTTCAGTTCATTTTCAGTATTTAAGGATCTGTTATCTTTCCCTCCTGGCTGCTTGGAACATGCTCTTGCTGCTAGGATTATTATATCCCTTTTTTATTATTGTTTTCTTAAGCAAGGCAAGGTTTTTAGGGGGAGGTGAGACCTTTTATTAAAAGAAGTTTAAACTGTTTGACAATGAGGGAGGCAAAACAGGCCAGTAGTAGTTCTTGCTGCTGGCTTTTATGTGCCTGTTACCTGGGGTTCTGGCAAACTGACTTTTCATTTTCACACAGATCCTGCCCAGATGGCAGCTGATGGAGAAGAGGATGTGTTGGCATGGCCATGCTGGTGGAGGGCTTCACACAGATCCAAAGGAAGGGGTAAAACTTGCTCAATTATTATTGCTTTTCAAATAAAAAATGTTACCAGCTTCCCCAAAAAAACTAAACCTAAAAACTGAAGACCTCAAGCAACAATTTGTCCACAATTCTCTTGGTAGAGACATAAATATTGTAGCCAATACTGTTAAATTGTCAATGTAGACTTGTTAGCTCTTAAATCACCAAATGTTTATGATAATGGTGTTGAAGGGCTTTATTTATTTTATTAAAATACCATTTTACTGTTACACACTCCCTTGAATTTTTTCTGGATTAGATTCTTTGGACGGAAAATATGTTTTCTTGTCACTCACTGGTTTGTTGATCTTGTTTGTGACTGATATTTCCCTGTGACTTAGCAGACAAGATAGTAGAAGTCAGCTCATGGGTTATTGCATCAGTTGGTAAAATCACACTTGAAATGGGAGGGGAGAGAAGCAATTAAACTGTGTTTATTTTTACTTGGAATTAATGGTAATACATCTGGTGTATTTTGACTGTATTTCTATTCAGGAAGCACACTAAAGTAATGATGATGGTATATGAGGAGAAGCAGGATCTTTTATTAGACCAAATGATTACAATCAGAAAATGAGGCAAACTTTTGGTTAAAACAGGACAACATCAACTGTGTGATTAAAATTGCCAAATCAAAGCTCTTGAGTGTAGAGAACTTGCATCTTCTCATTTCCCGGGCACACTTATTTCTGATGCTTTGTGTATTTGCAGAATCGTTCTGTGTGAATGGTTATAACTTGTTCACACTTGGATGGAATCTTCTCTAAAATTAGTGGAGACCATGTTGATGATAAACTGAATTTTCAGTTTCAGAATCCAGGTCTTTCAGGGCTGCTTTGCTGGTTTAAGTGTTCTGAGGATGTCTCTCCTACAGCCTCAGTTGTAAAGAAATTGAAGAGTTCAACTTAGAATTTTCTTTCAAGTTTTCATCTGAGAGTTGCCCCTTCATTGAATCCATACCTGTTTGTGCTACAGGCAGAAGTCAGGAGAGGTGTATGTTTTATAGTAAGAGGGAATTTTATAAGCTGAGGTGTAGCCAGCCTGTTTTAGTAAACATCTGTGATCTTTTCTGCATGAGGCACAGGGGGAAACAAAATAATTGGCCATCTTCAGTCAGTGGTATCAGTGGCTCTGCGTGTAACATTAACTTCAGACTCATTTTAAGACCCTCCTTGCAACAGGGGTAAGCTCTTTTCAGAGATTTCCTGGGCAAAACCAGCTTCAAACCTTACTGATTCTCCTTCTCTGTTTCACACATTTAAATTCCAGGCTTTTCTCTGGTCAGAAAGGAAATGGAAGGTTCTGTTTACTACAACATAAGTAGCCTTAAGGGATGTTGGATGTTGCTTAATGCTAAAACTCAGTAGCAATATGTTACCCAAAAGTTTTGATGCCAGATGATATTTTTCTAATTTGCTGGCAGTGTAAAATTCCATTGGCATTCTCTCTTCAGCCCCTACTTGCAGCTATTCCTGTATAAATCAGTCCCTTAACTTCTTTATTCCAATAAACGCTGCTGTAACGTGGCTAACACAGGACATGGTCACTTAAGGCTGTTGTCTAACTAAACAAATACCAGCTGTCCAGGAGAAAGCAGCAAGAACCAGCTGTGGAAGAGGTGAAATGTGTGAAGAGTGGAAAAAACCAGGGTAACATTGGGTTTGCCAGGAATTTCTCAGCAAGACTGAAGGAAGGAAATATTCTGCTGCTCCAAGTGCAGTTCCTGTATCTCACATGTGTGTGCACTTGTATTCAGTGTGTAAAAATACTGGCACCCCATTTACTACATTATTTCCCCCTAGGATTATACTTCTAGCAGAACTGCAGGTGAGATACCTGTCAGCTCTATTACACCTTTCCCCATTCCAGTTTTTTTTCTGACAAACCAGGGTGTTCATCCTGACTTTGGGAGTGACATTTAAATTGCCCTTTTTACAGCAGCTTCTGCATGTACAGAGCTGAATCCTAAGGATGAGCACAGAGTGAAGGGCACATTACCTTCATCTCACATGTAACTACTAGAGAAACTTAGACTTTTTTAAATTCCAAAATAACTTTTACTTACAGCCATGGCTGCTGTGCTGAGTACTGAGTACTGAGATCAGAACTGGTCTTAATCAGTTTTATGGATTTTTTTTTGGTGGTGGTTGGGAGAATAACGTCATGCAGGGGGAAAAAACTTGTGCTGGTACAATGAAAGGGGGGATGATAGAGCTCCCTGAGGGAGCACACATGGAGCCAGAACTGTCTCTTTCTCTCTTCAGCAGCAGTGACAGCTTAAATTCAAGTCAAACTACCACTTTCTTACATCCCACTTCTGACAGCTCATCATCCTGGCATGGGCTTTATCCACCAAGTGACAGGGTCAGCCCAGTGAATGCCTCGCAGTGTTCAATAACCATGGAGATTGTGAAGAGGAATTATGGCTTTCTTTTTTTTCCCCCCTCTTTAAGTATTTTAAAAGGTCCAGAACCTGGATTGGGATGGGCAGAAGGGACAGGAAGTTGGTCAATGGTCATTCTTTTGCAAATAATCTTCAGTATTGCATAGCGTGTTTTAAAAACGTGCTGCACTCAAAAAGAGGAAAAGGCTTTCATTCTTTGCTCCCTGCTGTATTCGATTTATAATATTTTTCCTTCTATTCCTTGCATTTCTGTAGAAATAGACCTTGAAAGAAAATGTAAAACATTGCTGCTATTTAAAAGCAGGTAAAATAAATTCATCTGTTAACCTTTTTATGTACCTCAGAGAATCAAAAAAGGGCCTGAGTCCATTGAACAGATTGCTCAGTTTAATTCTTAATGTTGCCACTTGCATATTTAAACAATTTTTAACTCATGTTTCTGTACAACAGTAACATTTATTTCATGGTAAACTTTGATGTAATATGTGTGCATTTTGCATCCTTTGATATTTCTTCTTGTTCCTTTGCAAGGCCTTTGGCAAATGAGTGGCTGCCTCCTGACTTTTTTCTAAATGGATTTACTCCTGTCACAGTTCAGAGCCATGAAAAAAGGAAATAGATTCCTTGTTTGCAGCCAGTATATTTTGTTCCTTTTAATAGCTTTTCTGTGCAAAGTCTGCCTAGCCAATAGCAACATATAATTAGAACTGCTCTGATTGCACTTTTGTATCTTTTGTGTTAATGTGGTACCATTTTTTTTTAACTTCCTTTTAACCTGTAAGTGGTGATCAAAGATATTTTCCATGTGTTTGAACTGCTTTTTATGCATATCCTTGGCTCAAATGGAAAGATTCATGTATATGCTGCAGCAGATATTTCCATCTTTTAAGTGGGTAGGACACAACAGAGGTACTGCTGCATCCTCTCTCCACTGACAAATCTTCCATATATCCATTCTTTAAAAGTCGTTTGAAATGTGCTTATCCTGTGTAATGTCCCAATACATTTGCACTTGGTGACAAAACGCCTTGGTTTTGCTTGAAGCTGTGACTAGAAAAACTGAGATGAATTTCCTGGTGCTTTTAAAAGCTTACCTTTGTAGGATTGGCTTCCCTGGTTGCCTCAGCAATTTTACCTTTTGACAGAACTCTCTGTTCTTGCTTATTCACCCCAGACCTTAGCAGAGAATTTCTTTTCTAATTTGGTTTATCCTCAAACAGTAAGATTTATTACAATACTCCCCCTTCCTACTGACTTCTGTCATAAGAGTCATCTTTGAAAGGTGTGCACTAACTTCTTGTTTCCCTCCCTTCTCCCCACTACAAAATATTGCCTGAAGTGGAGAGATTAGCTGCCCTTGCTGCCCTCCTTTCTGTCTTAGATAACCCTCATGTCTTTCAAGTTAACCCCAGTGTAGCCAACACAGAAAAATGAGTTATTGATACTTCTGCTCTGTATTGCTGCACATCCTCTTGTTCTCAATTAGGAAAGGTGGTTTAAGCTGCAGATAATTTAGCCTGAGAATTCAGTGGGATAATCAGAAGTGTCAGTGATAGACATCCATCCATCTGGAAAATACAGCAGTTGTAAAAAAATACAGCAACCAAACCCAACAACAGAAAAATAATCCCAAAGCAAAACTTAAAATAAAACCCAAACAGAAGAAGTAATATTTTTCAAGCTCTCCTGTTAATGGATTGTGCTCTTACTTAGAGCAAAATTTGAGATTTGGGGGAGAAACTATTTTAAGAATTCAGTTCAAACTGATAGAGTCAGTTAAGCCAGCATATGGCCATGTGCATCTTCTCCCTTGTGAAGCCTGATTATCCAGTGTCAGGGGATGTTCTCCAAATTGTTTAGGTTTATTGTGGACCGTTCAGGCTTCCTTCTTGCCTTAGTTATTTTGTTAATTTGTTAATTTTTTTGCATTTCTCTCCTGTTGTCTCTAAGCTATTTTAAAACATCTTCCAAAAAAGAAATAGCAAGCCCTTGAATTTTGTGCAGCAATCTTGAGGAGATAAAAAAGAATGGTCAGTTTGTTTGTTTTGTGAAGTGTTTCAGGATGGGGAATTGTGGCTTTCTATGTTTGAGTTGCAGCCAGCCAGACCTGCACTCTGGAGAATATTTTAATGGCATGTCATGGATATAAACCGAAAAACTTCCAGCTAGCAATGTTCATAGGCAGTCCTAGTCTCAGACATTGTCAAGTATCTTGTTTCCTATCAAATAAAATACAGAAGTGATCCAAATGTATAAAAATCATTCTTATTTATAAGAATGTGGTCTCTTGGTTGTCGCACACGACACAAAGAATTGACACCCACACGTTGAGATGTCCAAGGCAGAAAAGAGGCAGTTTATTTACCAACTTCAACATTTATAGAATTCCAGCAGTGACCATGGATTGGAGGAAGAAAATCTTCCTCTTCAACCACACTGGGCAACCCAACAGTCCATCCACAGTCTCCTCCTTATGAGAAGAATGTAAACGTGGTTAGATGGTTACAATAACAAGAGAAGTTGTTGATGTAAAATCTGTCTGACTCCATTGCAAAAGGTAAACACAGAAGGCTGAACAAGAACTTTAGAAAACTTCTTAAAGAGACAGAGGAGAACAGCAAAAACAGACAGCAGCCAGCACTTGGTAACGCAGTGCCTTTGTTTGTCCTTTCCCAAAGCTGAAGGAGATCGATGCCAGGAAGATCATCCGGGCAATGCTGTCCTACGTGTGGCCCAAAGACCGGCCAGACCTGCGGGCCAGGGTCGCCATTTCCCTGGGCTTTCTGGCAAGTGCCAAGGTAAGAACAGGTATTTGTTGTGTTCTCACAGTTGCTGTTCATCTTTACAAGGAATAATTTTCTTTTCTAGCATTTAGGGGCTTTTATATTCTTAAGATGTTTGGGTTTTTCACAGGCGCTTATATGAGAAATAAAAGCTTGGATTTTGGAACTGGGTGTATCTGCAGATAATACCCATGTGCATATTTGGGGAGGTGATGATGACAACCAGAATTTTTGTTTCCCTTGATCCCATTAGTTTATCCCAGCATTTTCCATTGCTGGTTAATTATTTACCTCAGAAATTACAGGAAATGGGAGTTAAAGACTGTTCTCTTCTTGTGTGGTGCTGTCAGACAGGATTTATTCAAGGCTCTGTGCCCATTCTCAACCCTGAACTTGACCAAAGAGGTGATGCCTATTCACAAGTCTTGCTGTGCTGTGGAAAGGGGATTTGAGCTCCACTCTGTTGATATTTCTCTGTGAGGTAACAGAGAAATTAATTGTAGGACTCCTCTGGTGTCCTAATATAAGAGAAGCTGTATAACAGCTTGTATTTAACAACCCTGCTTTCATTCAAATGATTTTTCATGTAGTCTTTGATTATGAAATGGAGGATTGCTCTTACTTTTATTTTATTATGTGAAAGGATCTTCTATTCTTACCTGCAACATTAGTGTTTATTTGTTCCTCAAGGAATTTGGCATGAAAAAGTGTTTTGCAGATTGAAAGGGGCTATAATTCAAATTCTGTGCAAACCTGTAGAAATAGTTCAGAAGAGCAAATGTTAGCTTCCCTTTGCTTTAAATTAAAAAAAAATTGATTGCAAAATACTGGGAGGAAGTTTTGTGAATTCCATTGAGACATACAGCTCAGCTGGGTTGCTTTTAAGTAGAGCAATTTTAACCAAACATAAAGCTAATATTAGCACTCAGCACCATTGCCATGTTATGAAAAGAGAGGAGAGACAAATTTCAGCTCTGTAGGTGTTAAAAGAGGAGTGCTTCAGAGAGAAATGTGCTCATTTCTGTGAGCTGAAGAGGAATTGCTGGTCCACAGTGCTTTCTCAAGAGGTCTTTATCTCTCAGGTACTCGTGGGTACTGTCTCCAGCAGATATTTGGGTTGTGCTGCAGTTCAGGATGCTGCTGATAATGCAGGTGATGACATGCAGAATATGGCTGGACTGTGCAAGTGAGCTTCCCCCCTTTTTGTGTGCCTGTGCAAAACACACAGCAATCCTTTCCACTGCATTTTAAAACTCTGGGGGAAACTCTGCTCAAAATGCAGATGCCTTGAGGTTTTGTGATGTAGATCTACCAGGTGGATATGAAAATTATTCTTACTCACTTCCTTTTTAAAGACTCTTATTAGTAATGTTAATAATAATCTGAAGGCAATTTTTAAATGTTTGAAGTATTTTTTTTTCTCTTCTTCTCCCCATTTCCCTATTCCCTAATTTGTAGTGTTATATTAATATGATGGAGAATGTGAATCCAGGCTCTAATCCTGCATGTGGCAGCATTGTACCCTGCCTTTAAGAAGTCTTATTATTGTTGCAAGCAGCTTTCTGGGGTGTTAAGAAAGCAAAATTGATGATTAGGATGCCTTGACTCTTGCAAATGGCTCTGTATTTGGTGTAAAAAAGAGCTATTATATTTCTAGTGAGAGAGAGAGATGTTCCCCTCATCAGAAAATCAGTGAACTGCTCTTTGGGGAGGTAAATGGGTATTTGGATCTCTTAAGTTTCCCACTTTACATTTGTACATGGCAGCCCAGAAGCCCTGATATCCAGAGCAGATTCTCAGAAGAAAAGCAGAAAACCTGTTGAGCTTTGCCCAGGTTTTAGGAGATGCTTGTTAAAAGCAGAAGTGTTTTGTGAGAATGTTTGTTTGGGCAAACAAGGATTTCTTTGGGAAAGCACACAGCAAGCTCTCTATGGAAAATCTATATTATGACTGGCTGGGGTGAAAAATTTCGTGGATGTCTTCTAGCTGTCCTTTACTACTGTTCTTTGTTTTGTTCTGTCATTACAAAGCTGTGTTGGATAGCTGCAAATTAAGGAGTTAACTCTCATCTTAAGAGCTGTGCTCACTCTTCCTTTGTGGGAAGAACTTTTCTTGAATTGCTTCATACTTTACACGTGCAAAGTATGTGTGTCAGTGTGACACAAGTGATGTGCAATAGTTTATTCCAGAGCTGTAGTAGGTCTGTCACATCTTTGAGCCCTGAACATCTGCTGCCCTTCCAGAGCACAGAAAAGGTCACTCTGTCCTGGAGAAAATGCAGTACAAAGTAGTTTACCTGTATCTTTCCTGGACCATGTGTAATTGTGTGTGGTTTCCTCATTATCCCATTTGGGAGCCCTTTGTTCTGGTTGCTTGTGAGGTTAATTACAGTGCACTCCACAGACCACACAAGCTGTTTGTTAAAGTTTTTCTGCTATATAATTGTGTCAGCACAGGAATACCAGCATGTTTTTCTCCTCACTGCAGTCCTGGCCTGATTTCTTTGTTCACTATGGAACAAAGTGAATTCTGTGTCTGAAGGATTTACATCCTTATTGTGGATTTTGTCTAAAGGCCCCTCGTTCTGAGGGGGTTTGCATAGAGAACTGTATGGACATGATGGCTGCTGCAAGTCACTTTCTCCAAAAAGAAACACGTCTGTAAGCCTTTTGGCCAATTCCTTCTGAGTCGGACAAAAGATTTTCAGGTTTTATACCTCTGAATTTACAACGTTAAATTTCCAGTTAAAATACAGAGGCTGTAAGGTGGCTTCAGTTCTATTCTGAAAACTCCCAAGGAATCACAGAGGACAGATAGGTTATGAAATTCTCAGCCATGGGGGAAAAAATGTAAGGAATACACCCCCAGTTTAATTTGGTTACTTACCCACAAAACAGCTGGAGTTCATTTCTCCTTGTCCTGCTGCTTGAGAAATAATTTGTCTCTTTAAATCTTCCAGTTCAGTAAAATTCACTTTCAAAACAAAAGCCAGTTTGTGTGCAGCTACTGAAGAGCCTGCAGTTACAATCTGTCTTGACGCCTTTTGTGGGGCCTAGTTGCCTGTCATTGAACAAATTATTGTGATTTTTGGTTCCTTTTTGTCTCCACATAACTGCCAGTGGTATTGTGAGCCTTCAAAGCGAGCTGTTAGTATGGCTTTTTATGACAGGATGGAGTCTGCTCCAGGGCTAGTGAGGTCTTTTCTTCCTTGCAAGATCTGTTGTATTATTATGACACACTTTAAATTTTTACCTTAAATATTTATAGCCTATCTAGATGTGTGTACGCAATCCGAAGGGGAAAGCAGGTGAGAGGAGTATACAGGGCATTATGTTTATTTTCAGATATGTAGCTCAGCCTGCTCAGGTTCTGCGTATCTGGATTTTCTTTTTCTATGTCCTCCCCCCTTTTTTTGGCTTCTCTGCTGGTGAATGTATAGCAAATGCTTCCTTACTTTTCCGTTTCTTCCCTTTTTCTTCTGTGGCACAAGGAAAAAAGTGCTCAGGCTTCTGAGGAGCTGGATTAAACACATGAATATGACAAAATCACTTGTCACCTCTGTCAGCCTGCAATGGGTTCTGGCCTTCTGGTTACAGACCAGGCATGTGTTATTCATGAGCCAAAGAATTCTTTCAGACTCTCTGCATTTCTACTGACTGCTAATTCCTTAAGTTTCAGAACAGGAATGGTTGGCTAAGGAGGCAGGACACAAGGGTTGAATTGCAAATTCTGCCTGCATTCGAAGATAACGATATCTATCTGATCAGTGAAGCATGTTCCTGTGATCTTGGTGTTTGAGCTCTTTCAGAGGGCTCAGATGGAGTTAGATAATTGCAATAAACCTTTAGAAATCGTTAGCTTTTTGAGGAGTTTCAGGTGAAAAATATTTAAAATTGGTTTGGGTTTTTTCCCTACTGAAAAAATATAGTTCAGGTAATCATTAAATTTGAAGAAGCCATGAAGCCAAGTGTTTCTTCCCTCATGTGGAGCACATTTTGGAGCTTCTTTAGCAGTCTTGCCTCCACAAGGGATGGAGATTTCTGTGTGTATCTCCACAAATGGAACTGTTGGGTGTATATGTTTATATTGGTCCAGAGATAAATTCAGTCATCTTCATGCCAGCATTTCTCACTGAATTATTGGCAAAAGAACAGTTTGCTGTGGACCAGTTTTATCTTGCTGGGGCTCAGTCTGTCATGAATTCATCATCTTTATTAAACAAAAAATGCTGGGAAGAGCAAAATGAAAGATAAGGCTGTTTGCCTTAAAAGTGCTGTAGTCCCATGGGGAAATAAAGATGATATTGCACTGTCAGCTTAAAACAGTGCAGTCATTAAAAAAATGTTTAAACTCATTTACTCATGATTCATTCTAGGGCAACCTGCTGTTAAATGTGGGCAATTGAGTTGGGATGATTTCATGGGATGCTGTATTTGCTTTCCAATAAATTCAAGCAAGGATAAGCTATTAATTCAAACCCAGAAATAGAAAACGTACAAATTCATATTAAAAGAGTATTTTTAATGGAAATTGTTATCAAGCTTTCAGGCATTAGGCAGAGGAGGGAAGCCTGTCCAGATATATTGTGTAAGACAATTGTTTTTCATGGTAGATTTTCATGGTCTACCAAGGTGTGCTTAAAGCTTTTTGTTCTGTGCTAACCAAATACAAAGAGAGAGCTGTGAATTTATGCAGAAGGATGAAATTTTGTTGCCATTACTATGAATGTGATCTCATTGACTTAACAAATTGAGTAGGAAAGGCCTGTTTCTAATAATGGCCTCTCATCTCTTGCTATAAACTTTGTAAGATTAACATTTTTTCTTTTTAAATTACTGGAAAGCAGACTGTCTTGATTGCTAATGAAATGCAATACCATGCTGCCTTGTTCTTATTCAAGCTTTACCCTCCAGGAGTCAGAACAACTATAACCTGAGACCAGGCTTTAAATTTCATTTAAAACTCTATTGGGAAGAATTATATTGATGTAAAAGAAGACATTTCTGCAAAATTGTAGGCTGTTACCAGTTAAATTAATTGTGAGTGGAGAACAGGAGTTTAAAGAATACATCTCTTTTCTTTAAATGGACTTTAAATATATCTGTAGTTCTATTTCAAAACTACCTGTAGTGTAGCACAGTCTAGTGAGGAATAAAATCCCTGCAGAGAGATTTGTGAGAATCTGCAGCAAATGAAAACCATCTGCATTACAATATTCTTATTTTCTCCTGAGAGGTCTCTCCCAGGAAAACCTACATTTTGTCATGTTGGTTGTCACTGGAACACACATGGCAGTAGATTCATCTTTATTAAGAACAAAATGCTACCCCAAAATTGAGTTTCAGTATCTCTGAAGGCAAAGTGGAGTTGTTTGGTTGTACTGGGGAAGGGAGAGGGATTTGAGGTTTCCACAATTCCCATCTGTTCCAAGGGGAGCTGTGGCTGAAGGACTCTCAGGCTGCACTGGACAAGTTCCAGAGGAATGTTTGAAGTAGGACCTGATCTTTCAGCTGTTTTCTCTTTTCAGTCGCTAACAAACCAGCACTAACCTTACCCACGTACCCTCAAATCTCATGTATCACCTCTCAGGAGTTATCTAAATTATGCTGTGTTGAGAATTTTGAGGTGTCTTTTTATAATGTATTTCATAGGGGACGTGTGGGGGAAGAGGAGAAAATTAATTCCTTCCTCATTTGCATTTAAATCTTTAGCCTAAAACACTGTGTAAAAAAATTAACAGCATAGATTCAAAAAAATTAACTTATATTTTTTTCTTTAAATCTGTAGTTTGCAAAAATATTTTCAAAACTCCAATCGCTCTGCTTGGTGAGGTTTGTACCTTCCACTATTTGCCATCATTTGTAAAATGGGGAATATTAGATATTGGGACAATCATTGAGAACCTCTGGAAGTCTGTCTTCCCCCTTGAATATGGACTGAAGTTAAGAATGACTTTACAACTCTTTTCTCTCAAAATCTAGTTTTATCCAGTTAAGTTACAGTTTTTTCCCTGGGCATTCAGCTCTGACAGATGTCCCTAAATACAATTGAGATCTAAGTGGGTATCCAAAACATTTGGTGGAGAGAGCTGAAATATCTGTATCAATCTGGTTTCTGTTTTTTGTTTCTTCTCATGTAAAGTAATTTGTCATCTACCCGCAAGTTTTTTCCAAATACTAAAAAAAAAAGCCCAACTTTAAGCAAAGTCAACTTGCTGTAAAGTATTTAAACATCTGCTGTGATTGTAAGATTGTAGGTCATAACATATTTGTTCAACTGCTAAAAAAGTTGTGTCCATATTTTCAAATCTTAACAGTTAGGAGCAGTTTGAATTAAGAAATTCTATTAATTTTATGAAGTTGTCTGTAAATTGCCTTTCTTGTTGGCATAAGTGAGCAATGTAACAATGGTGCCTTAATAAGACTTAGGCATTTTGTTTTCTGTGAGATTTTCCCTATTTTCTCGTGCTACAGATGTGCAAATATAAAACTGCTGAAGTTGGTGTGTTTACATATCCATTTGGGGTTTCACATCTAGAGAGGCCACCACTGTTGACACACTGGGTGATAGGTGGTGGATGTGACTTTTTTGTTTGAAAACTCATGTTTGTACAGTAATTTGTAGTGTCTTACAGACTGTATAGAAATTGCTGCTGTGCCAAACCCCAGGCTTAATGCTGATACCAAGTTAATGTTTGGGGAAATGTTGCAAATGGGGAAGCATTATTTAAATTTTAGGGAAGAATTAACAGAGACAAAGGAAGGGTTGGTTTATTTTCTTTGACTTCCCGGAAGCTTTGGTTTAATCCATCCCAGTTACCCAGTGTTAGCAAAGTGCAGGTGAGTGGTTTCCTGTGTAACAGAGCTTCTTCACACTGAATACTGTTAGCATCACAAAGAGCAAACAGCTCCAAATGATGACACAATTTAGTAGCACTGTGTATGCCGTGCAGTGGCTGCTGCATGATTTATTTCCTGGGCTTGCCATGCTGACTTGAGAGCTCAGCCTCACTTCAAGGGCCTTTGCAGTGTAGTTTGTTGAGGATAAAAATCCATATTTAAAAGGAGACGAGAGAGAGACAAAGCAACCCTGCAGCCCCAGGAGCAAGGATTTAACAGTAGAGAACATTGTGCTTGCAATAAAGAGCCAGCTCACCTGCACTAAGTGCTGAAGGACTAAATGTAACTGCAGAACAATTTCATAAAAAAATAGTCATGCTCCATACATGTTTTAATGCAAATGGTCTAATTGGTGTGCTCCTGCTTTCAGGCCATGAATATATTGGTTCCCTTCATGTTTAAATATGCAGTGGACAACCTCAACCAGGTGTCTGGGAACGTGCTCAACCTCGGCGATGCCCCAAGCACTGTGGCCACCCTGGCAACTGCTGTCCTCGTGGGCTGTGAGTGATTCCCAAATGGTGGATGGGAGTTAAGGGTCTGCAGGCAGGGAGGGGTTCAGCAGATCTCCTGCCCATTGCACTGCTGAGCATCACAGCTGGCTGTGAATCACAGAATCATGGGGTGGTTTGAGCTGGGTGAAGGCATCTTAGAGGTCATCCGTGGGCAGGAACACCTCCCACTATCCCAGGGTGGGCTCCCTGTCCAGCCTGGCCTTGGACACTGCCAGGGATCCAGAAGCAGCCAGAGCTGCTCTGGGCACCCCGTGCCAGGGCCTGGCCACCCTCCCAGGGAACAATTCCTTCCCAAAACCCCATCCATCCCTGCCCTATGGCAGTGGGAAACGATTCACTCTAACCTGTCCCTCCATCCCTTGTACCCAGTCCCTCTCCAGCTCTCCTGGGACTCTTTTCATATTTAAAGCCCTGGAAGGGGCTCTTGGATCTCTCTGGAGCCTCCCCTTCTCCAGGTGAACACCTCCAGCTCTGCCAGAGCCCCCAGAGCAGAGGGGCTCCAGCCCTCAGAGTGTTCTAACTGTTTCATAGTTGCTCTGTGTTGATGTCTGTTCACAATATTCTCTGACCTCGCTTCTGGTATTCCAATTAAAAAATGAAATAATGCTTATAGAAATTACTCTTGATTATAAATCTTGCCCTTTCTTATAACCAGCTGCAAAAGAAACTGATTTAAGTGTGTGCACAATGGTTTATAAATGAGAAATTGCATAAAGCTTGGGCCAATTAATTATAAATTACCTTTGAACTAAAATTGTTGAAAATATATAAAGAATGAGTCTAGTGTAATTTCATGCATGAAGGGAAGTTGAAAATATAATTATTTTCATTTTGTAAACTTTTTCATCCCTTTTTAGATGGTATCTCAAGAGCTGGGGCAGCGTTATTTAATGAAGCGAGAAATGCAGTATTTGGGAAAGTAGCTCAAAATTCAATCAGGAGGATTGCCAAGAATGTTTTCCTGCACCTTCACAACCTGGATCTGGCCTTCCATCTAAGCAGGCAAACAGGAGCACTGTCAAAAACCATTGACAGAGGCACCAGGGGCATCAGCTTTGTTCTCAGTGCTTTAGTGTTTAACCTGGGACCCACAATGTTTGAAGTGGCTCTGGTCAGTGGAATTCTGGTAAGTGTGGTTTAGTCATTGTTAGAATTGTCTCATTTAGGAATGATGCTCTCACCAAAGTCTGCTGAGTATTAATGATAATAATAATTGAATTTACAAGGTGGTAGCAACTATTGTAAAAGTGAGCATTCCATAGTTTTCAAATATCACTTACTTTAAATAAGATTATTTAAAATTATTTTCATATTTAAAGCCTCTCTTCAGCCAGCTGCATTTATGTGGACAGTTATTAATGTTTTTCTTCAGAATTGTTGGGAAAATGAAATTAGAAGAGGAAACTGCACACAAGTGTCAAGTACACCCAGGTGAATAGTGAGGAAACAGAATAAAAATGTTGTGGTTTAGTATATTCAGGATAGAGGAGGGAGTGATTATTGGCTCTTTCTTGAATTCTGATCTGGACTTATCCAGAACTTTAAAGTGAAAATTAGCTTTTGGAAAATAGGCTTCTCCTGGCAGGTTTTAAGCTTAATACCCTGAAATTTCAACTTCTATAAAATAAGTCACACTTTCTGTCTTTGAAGTCAGGATCTTTGGGTATTATTTGGGTGCAAAAATCTAAATCTTGATTATGTATCTCAGACTAAATTAAAGACAAGAATCTTATTCTGTGTCTTGGCCTTTTTAGAAGGAGTTAATCAAGTTTGAATGAACAGTGAAATGCCTGTTGGTTTGGGGTTACAGTTTCTAACCAGTGGAAGTTGCAGACCAGGCTGGCTGTCAGCCAACCCTCCTTAGGGCTTTTCTCTCCTGATGTGCCCTGAAGTACAGAAAATGCTTCCTAAGTTGTTTTTCAAGGCCATTTATTTCTTCTTCTACAGTCTTTAGCTTTCTTCCAAAATCCATTGACAAAGCATGGAAACAAATACTTATTTGTGAAAACAGCATGAGCATCAGCAGCATTTATATTTTATAATGTGAAAAATAACTTTGCAGTATTATATACACTAGCTCTTGGTTATTGCTTCCAATCTTTTCATCTAAATCCTGCTTGCTGCTTTCCTTTTGAGTTTAAGCCTTTATTTAGCCTTAAGCTGTTCAGAGCAGGGATTGTGTTGGGAGGGACCATCATTTCTTGTCTTAAAATTAGGATAGCTTAGCTGGAGACAACAGTGAAGTTTTGAAAACGATGATGATTCTTCTTTTTTTTAATTATTATTTTTTATTTTTATTTATTTATTGATTTGATTTTAAATCTTGCAGTATTACAAATGTGGTGCCGAGTTCGCTTTGGTCACTCTGGGGACCCTGGGAGCCTACGCAGCGTTCACAATAGGAATCACACAGTGGAGGTAAAGCAGCTCCTGCCCTCACATTCCTCAGGGTGCTCTGGTGCCTCAGCCTGAACTTGGGATGATGCCTTGCAGTGGCTCCCTAGAAGAGAGGCTAGACAAGATTAAGAGAATAAAGTGGGTATTTATTAAAGGCCTTCAATAGGATCACCTTGGGCAGTCAAAAGCCTCTGAGGCTACACCCAGGGCGGATGATGGTCATGAGTTTTTCAGACAATTACAAGTTTGGTCCATTTACATATCAGGGGTTAATCCTCCTTCATTGCCTGACTGCTTCAGGCAATGAACTCACATTCTCTCAGTTTGCTCCCTCCAATTCACTTTTGTTGATACTTTTTGGGGCCTGAGGCAGAGGGTGTCCTTGGATTTCAGGCCAAGAGGAATTGTTCTGTCTGACCAAAATGTGACCAAAACCACTCTGTATGGAGTTTAGAGTTATACACTAATGCAGTACAGGATTTGAAAAGTATAAAAGTTAAAATCTAAGGCATCAGTGACCGGATCAAACCTTCCTTTCCCAGGACTAAATTTCGGATAGAAATGAACAAAGCTGACAATGATGCTGGTAACGCTGCCATTGACTCGCTCCTGAATTATGAGACTGTGAAGGTAAGGCCAGTCTTTACTACCAGGCTCTTTGTCTTGCTTCTGTCAGCCTTAGGGAAGTGAGTCATAAGATTCATCTTTAAAGGGCTGCATATTTGGAGCAATAGCATATTTTTAAGCATTATTCATTTGAAGAGTAGTGCATGGCATTGACAGAGTAGCAGGAAGGTTGTTAGCGGGGGCTGGAAAAAAATCTCTTTGTTAATAAAGAGTGAGAAGTTTCTTTCATGGCTGAATCACCTTGACCGTCAGTTTCTGAGTAAAGAGTAAACTTAGTCATGAAGAGGAGGTTTAGGTTGGCTACTGAAAAAGGTTCTTCCCCCAGAGGGTGGTGGGGTACTGAACAGGCTCCCAGGGAATGGACACAACCCCAAGGCTGCCAGAGCTCCAGGAGTGTTTAGACAATGCTATCAGGCACAGGGTGGGACTGTTGGGGTGTCCTGGGCAGGAGCTGGACTGGATGATCCTTGTGGGTCCCTTCCAACTCAGGATATTCTGTGATTCTTTCCTTCAGTTGTTAGAACTGTTGAAGAGGCTTTGTGTGTGTGTGTGTCAATGCACTCAGTCTGTTCATATTGGGTTTTACAGCCACTTAAACAGTCCAGCATGTTTCTTACTGTCACATTTACCATTTTTGTTTATATTGTAGTATTTCAATAATGAAAAATACGAAGCCCAACGGTATGATGAGTTCCTGAAGACCTATGAAAATGCCTCTCTGAAGACTACCTCTACTTTAGCTCTCCTCAACTTTGGACAGAGCGCTATATTTAGTGTGGGTTTAACAACCATCATGGTGCTTGCCAGCAAGGGCATTATTGCAGGTAACTCACCTGTCTGTAAGCCTAAAATGAGTCTCCTTTACCTCAGTTCATCCATAGCAGAGGTTTTAGTTTTAATTAACTGAGGATTGATTTGTTAGTTCATTTTGAGAGGTTTTGGTTGAGAGTTTTTTTGCTTAAGTTTTGTCTGTATTTCTGCTTCTTGGAGTATTATTAATTCCATTATATATCTCTCTCAAAGACTCTCTCAATCATACTATGATTTTATCAAAAACATTATAAAAGTTTAGCAGTTGAAGAAAGATCCCAAGGAAATGTACTTCAGGAAGTTTTTCTTGAAGGTTTTTGAAAGGCGCTTCTATAGATAAAAATACTTCTTTGGACATTCTACAAAGATCCTTTCTTTTTGCCCTTCTCCCTTCCCATGTTGGCAAGACTCAGTGTATATAGACCCTCATGCTTTGTCTCCAGTAGTTTTGTTACCAATAATTCACTTTCCTTACATTAATAAGGGCACATTATTAAAAGAATTTCTTCCATCTGTTCTGTACTTGTCTAATTTACTACATAAAGTAAAGCTTCCTTGATTAGGAAGACACAGTGCAAGCTTCAAATACAGAATTGGGATAGCTCTGCTAAAGCAAGGTAGTTTTAGAGTAAAAATAATGATGTTTTAAAGACTGTTAGCATCCAGAAGTGTTTGAAGGGCAGACCTTTATACCATGTGCTCTTTCTTGCATCTGCTTTGCCCTTTTTAAAGATGCCAGGGCAGGGAAGGGTTACTCTGAACAGATCAGTCAGTGGGTGCAGTTTATGGCTGTTCTTAGGAAGATTTAGAATAGCTTGAAGCAGGATGGTAGAAATATGGCTTTAAATCATCTTTCTGGGCCTGTTTCAGCTGAACTGACCTGCCACTTGCCTTTAGCTGCTGTGACATCCTGAGTTTTCCCTTGATCAGCCTGTTTGATACCAAGCTGCCCAGAGGTTCTCAGTGTGTTTTAGCAGCTCTATTGTACATACAGAATGAAAGCTCTCTCTCTTGATCATGACAAATTCTATCATTTGGATTTGTCTGTAATTGTACTTAAGATTGTCATTCCTGATTTGTGCTTCCATATATTATTTCCTCCCCGTTTAACTTTCTTAGGCCTCTCTGTGAATTTCACAGTCTGTTATGGTATGTGCTGCTTCCCTTATTTGCCAGTGCTCTTGTATCTTTTTAAAAGTGAAAACCACACAAACATTGCCATTCATTTCAGGCACCTCTATATAAAATCTGGGAATGGGTTCTGGGGTTTTGTTTGCTGTTTAAACATCTGGGTTAAGAAATGGGATAAAAGAAATTACGTTTGATTGACTTGATTCTTTCTTTTGGGGCATCCTAAAAGGAAAACCCTTCAAGTCTCCTTATTCTCTGACACTCCTTTTGTCTTAAGGCAGCCTTTCTGTTGGAGATCTGGTGATGGTGAATGGATTGCTGTTCCAGCTTTCTCTGCCCCTAAACTTCCTGGGAACAGTGTACAGAGAGACAAGACAAGCACTGATAGATATGAATACCTTGTTTACACTTCTTAGTGTAGATACCAAAATTAAAGTAAGTAGTGGCTTATTTTCCTAAAGCCGTTTCCTAAAGGGCACCTAACAGGGCTGTTTGTGGCAATGCCATCATTTCATCATGTTCTAATCTTCCAGGTTTAATTTCTATTCATGAAAGAGTTGTTGTGTGTGAGGTTGCTGTTCTGTCTCCTCTTTAAGTGCAGTTACTGCAATAGCAGTTGATTTTTTTTTTCTTGCAGAGAAGCAAAAATTGCTTAATGGAAGCTGTGTTTATATTGAGATTTTTTTATTTAAGTATTCATGCCTCGTGCTTAAATTTTATTGGTAATTAATGATGCAGAATATATTGCAAAAGAAGTTATGAGGCAGAGTGTTTACAGCAGGAATTTTTACTTCCTTTGGGGAAAAGGAGGAGCAAACCAATGTCACTTGTGCAGCAAATTGTGGTTGTTTTCCACATATCTGAGCTGGAGTGTCTGTTTGCCTTTTTCTGAGGTGGGAAGGGGACCGCTGAGCTTGTTCAAGTGTTGGAGATAATTTCTGGGCAGCAGATAAAGTGGAACTCTTCTTTTCATAGGACAAAGAGCTGGCTCCACCCCTACAGATCACCCCCCAGACTGCTTCCATTGCCTTTGACAATGTGCATTTTGAATACCTGGAAGGGCAGAAAGTCCTTGCTGGAGTGTCCTTTGAAGTCCCTGCAGGAAAGAAAGTGGCCATTGTAGGAGGTAGTGGGTCAGGGTGGGTAAATGGACTAAATGTGCCAATCAATGCAGAATTTAGTTTCTTAAATGTTGTGCTGCTTTTGTTTGCTTTTTATTAATTTTGTTTGTACATCAGTTCCAATTGGAAATTGTGAATGGCAAACCAGGATGTAACATTAACTTCAATTCTTTTCAATTCCAGGAAAAGCACCATTGTGAGGTTATTATTTCGTTTCTATGAACCTCAGAAAGGAAATATTTATGTTGCTGGACAGAATATCCAAGATGTCAGTTTGGAAAGTCTGAGAAAGGCAATAGGAGTTGTGCCTCAGGTATTTCATGTTTCCTTCTCCCCAGACAGTCCATTGTAACAGTAATTCTAGTCTGTTGTGATAGTAATTCTCAGTATCTGGCACTGGTTCAGTGAGGGCCTGTCCTAATGCAGTGGTGTTGCATGGTGACTTTCAAAGGAACTAGGCTTTTTTCCCCCCAGGAAATATTATGTTTTTATATGCATCATCATATAGATCCAATTTCTGAAATGTGTTTAAACCTCCCCATGAGAAACTGCCTCCAGCTTTAAGTGATTTAGCTTTATAGTTGATTACCACCCGTAATGAGTTAGCAAAATGGTGAAAGTATGCATGACATACATATTTAGGACACAAAATATATTAATCCCTTTTCGTTCAATTTCCCCAAACACTTTTACCGTCAAGGCTTCGTCAAGAAAAATACAAGCTGTTCTATTTTGATTTTTTTTTTTTTCTCCTGGGCTGGGGACAGTTTTGAAGCTGTTGTTGATGGTTTCTTATTTGAAATACGCTTCCCACAAACGCAGGATGCTGTTCTCTTCCATAACACCATCTACTACAACCTGCTCTACGGCAACACGGCGGCCACGCCGGAGGAGGTGTACGCGGTGGCCAGGCTGGCAGGGATCCACGACGCCATCCTCAGGATGCCCAACGGCTACAACACCCAGGTTGGGGAGAGAGGACTCAAGCTCTCAGGTTGGCACCCTTTGTATCCCTTCTGCTGCCTCAAAGTTTTCGGCAGAGTTTAGCCCTCAGGTTGGCTTTTAGCTTATTTAGCGTATAACACAGAATCGTTAAGGTGGGAGAAGATCTCCAGGGTCAAGTTCAACCTTTGATTAAATCCCACCACGCCCCCACTAAACCACATCACCAAGTGCTGCATCCACTCCTTTTTGGAACACTTCCAGGGATGGTGACTCCACCAATGCCCTGGGCAGTGTGTTCCAATGCATGACCCTTCAGTGAAGAAATCCTTCCTGTCATCCAACCTGAACCTCCTGTGGAACAGATTGAGGTAATTTCCTCTCTTCCTGTCCCTTGTTCCGTGGAGCAGAGCCTGATCCCCACCTGGCTGTCCCATCCTGTCAGGGAGTTGTGCAGAGCCAGAAGATCCCACCTGAACCTCCTTTTCTCCAGACTGAGCCTCCTCAGTTCCCTCAGCTGCTTCTCATAGGAGTTTATGTTCCAGACCTTTCCTCAGCTCTGTTCCTGTCTCTGGACACACTCCAGCCCCTCAATGTCCTTGTAGAGAGGAGCCCAAAATACCTACCTGTAAAGGCTAAATATTAATATGAAGGGCTGCAGTTTAAGACAGCTGTAGTTTGCAAGATATTCAAAGGAATGTATTTTCAGGGGACAGTGTTAATGAGATTATAAGTGAGGAGCATCTAAGTAAAAATGATTTTTCTCATTATCTGTTTGGGTAGTGGACTAGAATAGGGAACTTTGTGTGTCTTTTGTGCTCTGCTCATGCTGAGGGATGCCGTGGGTGCAGACAGAGGTGCCGCCTGTTGCAGAGACAGTTTTGAAGGGGATTTCTTTCTCTGCAGCTGCTGCAGTCAGGAGTCCTGGTGCCTTTGAAACAGGGGATCAGAGGGTACAGCCTGTACCCTGAACATGTGTGCAGGAGAAAGTGTGCATGCTGCAGAAGGGGATTATGCAGAGACCTAGAAGGGAAATAAAATATGTGAAGCACAGATCTGGGTGAGGGAATAGAAGGTGCTAAATAGGTGCTGGCAGAACTGAAGAGAATCGTGCTAACAATGAAGGATTTGTCTTGCCTGTCTCCCCACACTAGTAATTGCTAGAAAGAGGATTTGACTGACAAAAGGTTTGAAATGTCTTGGTGCTTATAGAAGAATAGAATACTTTCAGTTGGAGGGAACCTTCTAAAAATTATCTAAACCAGCCCTCCTGCTGGGAGCAGGGGCATCTTTCACTAGAGCAGTTGCACAAAGCCTTAACCTTATGTTGAGGTTTAGACTGGCTTTTGGAAAAATTTCTTCCCCCAGAGGTTTGATCAGGCTGCTTGGGGCTGTGGTGGACTCCTCATGCCTGGAGGGATTTAACAGCCGTGTGGATGTGGCACTTGGGGACATGGGGCAGTGGTGGTTGGGGGAACAGTTGGGCTCCATGGTGTTGTGGGGCTTTTCCAACCTGCATGATTCTGTGTCCCTTTCTGAGTCTGGAGCATTCTGTGTGGGTATGCTGGAGTTTCCTTCTGACCTTGAGACTCCAGTAACGGAGCCTTTCTGAAAATGGGTTCTGCCTTTGCTCCATCCTTCAGTTTGTGCTGCCACTGGGATGGGCATAAGCACCCATCTGCAAGTGCTTCCACAAAGGTGGTGTTGAGAAAGGTAAGGGAATTGTGTTCTTTTCCTGTTTTGTTTGTATTAAAAGAGGAAAGAGTATGTAAAATACTCAGGAGAAAGACAGTGGAATTCTTTTGAGCTCTGAGTAGGCATCTGCCACTGCAAGAACTGCTTCAGTTTCTTATTTTCAATTAGGTGAGTATTTACAAATACCAGTAGTAAACAAGCTTCAGGAATGTGTGCAGCCAGGGAACAGGAGTCTCAGGCCAGTGCTCTCAGAGATGGTGTCATTGTTCAAAGGACTGGGAGATAAAATGGAAGGCTCTGAGTTCCTTCAGTGGCTCTGTAAAAAGCCACTGCTAATTGGAATCTATAGTTCTCTCAATAGTAGTTTGGCTCCCTAAATTCTTATAAAGATATGTATTGGATTCATTTCAGAATCAGTTTGTGGGTTTTTTTTAAGTTGGGCGAGGCTTCTTCATGTCTAAGGAGAACACAAAGTGCTGATTTGTTCTGTTATTTTGTGGCAGGTATAGGGTGAGTAAAAGCTGTGTGACTTAAAGTGGTCCTCTTTAAAATCCAGGGCGTTTTGTGCACAATGGAAAAACAAGATTTTAGCTGTAATGACAGATTTGCCAATTTAGATGGTGATGTAGCATTTCGTGCAGTTCTTACTGTTCTCAAGGATTGATTCATCAAGAATAAAAAACGAAAAACAAGTTGTTTGGGTTGTTCCAAGTAGAACCCACATCAGTGTTGTCTAATAGATGTGTAATAGGCAGAGCTGCAGCAGCCCCAAATCCCTGACTTTGTGAATGGAACAGTTACTGTGCTGCTGCCCTGAGTGAGAATGGGGAACAACATGAGACAAGTGGATCTGCTGCAAATATGAGGGATCTGGTTACTGAAATATGTCTTTCAAACATGGATATTGTCAAGCTGTGAGTTTTGAAGACGCTGTACAGGGGAGGGAGGGAGAGCACACTAAAACAGACTGAGTAAATCATACAGTTCTGATTGCTCCCAAGTTCTGCCAAAGACAGTTTAAAATGTGAATTGCAGCATTATCACCAGCCTTTTAAATGGTTTAGGAAACCATGTTCTCTCCTGATAGGAATGGAGCATTAACAAGAATATAATAGTATTAAATGGAATGTTTTGAAGTCTGGAATAAAACAAAGGAGGACAAGTGCACAAATGTGATGTGTTGCTTCGCGTACCAAATGTTTAGCAGATTTTAAGTTCTCAAATGCACCTGTTTTCCTGTCTGTAAAAGTTGCCCTGAGTTATTCTTGAGTAAATGTTGGCTGTAAGAATTGTTTAGGAGGGAAACTAGTCTGAAACTGGGTTATGTCAGAAACCACCAGGCTGTAGATTGCAGGCTGAAGGTGGTTTTCAGTACAATATTAACTGTTCTTGAGTGAAATTTGCTGTTATGGGGTGGGAGGTTGGATGAATATCAAGGAGACCTGAAAGACACAAAGTGTGAGCAAGATGCCTGAAATCCAGTACAGCAGATGTGGGCAGAGCAGTGGTGAGAGAAAACTGGATTTGCATGTGCAGAGTTCCTGGATGGAGCAGAGCTTAGGCCAGGTGAATGGGCTCCTACTCCCAGGTGTGCAGAGTAACTGCACAGCATTGTTACTTGCCTGTGTCAGACCTGCCTTGGAGCAGATACAAAATAGTTCTCTGTCCTTTCCAACAGGATGAGTAATCTTGAATCACTAAATTTACCAGAGAGCAGGAACTTGTGTGCTATCTTATGTAACATGTCAGACATTTGTCAGCAGTGACTACGATGTCTATTAAGAAAAGGAAAAAAAACCAACAACCAACCCTCAAAAATCATGTCTGCTGTTGAATTTAGATGATCACAATTGTAACTTATTTTTTTCTTTTTTTTCCTCTTTCCCCCCCTCATTCAGGAGGAGAAAAGCAAAGAGTTGCAATTGCTAGAGCAATGTTAAAGGAGCCACTTATTTTTCTCTACGATGAAGCCACATCATCTTTAGATTCAATTACGGAAGAGGTAAATTGGAATAAAAAAATCTAAAATTTGAATGATGCAATAATGTTTGATTCTGATGCTTTTCCATGGTCTTTTCCTCTCAGAATTCTATTCTTTTTCAAGTGCTTTCTCAGTATTATTAAGGGATGCTGTGTCTAAAGATGCTCAGTATTATTAAGGGATGCTGTTGTCCTAAAGAGCAGAGATGCTCAGTCCGTCTGCCTGGAGATAGCGAGGGATATCAGCTGTCTCTGGCATATTTTCTGTTTCCACTCTGAAAGTCCCATTCACATTGACACATTCTTCCCTTAAAGCTGGTGCAGGTGGCCATGAAGTGTGAAGCTTGTTCACTTCAGAAGGTGTTTAGATGCCATCTAGCATCCATCAAAAAAGCCTTCTAAATAGTTGGGACATAATGCAGGACAACCCCCCCTTGTCTGTTGTGCAGTGGATGCAGGTGAGGCAGGTGTGACCTGCAGTGCTGGTGTTCATTCCTCAGGAAGGACTGTGACATGGATGTGGGGACACTGTGACAAGAGTTGCATCAGCCTTCATAACAACATCTTTGCTTCAGCACAAAACTCTCAGCACCAGCAGTAATTTCCCAAACTAATGTATCAAAAGTGAGCGGAGCTCCAGCTCTGTTCACTTATGCAGAGTGAGTGAACTTATTGACCTGTAATCACTAAATTACTTTCATTTTCCAGATGCAGAGATTCCAGAGGATGAACTGTATATGCAAGCAGCACAGCACTGAAATGTAGCACAGCTTCCTCGTGGGCCAGAAATGCCCATATCAAACTCAGTTCTCAGATTTTTCCTCTCTTGTTTTGCTGTATCTATGCAAGAGTCATAAGCAAAGCAGAAAGTTTCAGAGTAGAAATGCACTTGGAAGACAGCAAATGAAAATGAGGCTTTTCCAAAAGAACGTGCTTGAGAATGGAAATGTTTTCTGACAAAAAAAAATCAGGGAAATAAAGTGGACACTTCACTTACAGTAGTGAGGGCACAGATTCCCAGTCAGTGCTCCTTGCAGAGGGATGTGGTTTGGAAGGTGGCATAGAGCTCACAAAGGAAACACTGGACAGATAGATAATTCCCAGAATTGCTCTGCCTTTGTTCCACATTGGCATAATACTGAGAGGGGCTTTTTCCTTTTAACAATCATGAGAAAGCATTAATATTACGACCATGAGGAGTTCTTATTTTCAGATGCTTCTACTGCTGTTTGCTGCTTGTGTAGCAAGGCTCTATATGGGGAAGTCTTTCCTGAAATGAAATGACACATCTTTTTTCTCCCTGGGGATAGCTGTGTTTTTCTGTGAATACAAGCTCTTTTTCTGGTTTGAGGCTTTAGCAAAACCACAGATATTTCATGTTTGGGACTCTTCTGTTTCTCCTGTACGTACTCGTGGCTGTTTGTTATTGGGAAGTTGTAGCAGTACCAGAAATGATTTTCAAAACTTATTTACAGTGATTTGCATATTTCCAGCAGCTTTTTATTTCTCCTGATCTCTCTTAAGAGTGTGTAAGACTTTGTGTCTCTTCCAATCGTGCAGAACATTCTCAAAGCCATGAGAGCCATGGTGAAGCACCGGACGTCGATTTTCATTGCCCACAGGTTGTCCACGGTGGTGGATGCAGATGAGATCATCGTGCTGGATAAGGTGAGGGCTCACGTGGTGCTGTGTGACTTTCACATCGTGTCAGAGTTTGGTTTAGGGACTCTGCATGGCCAGTTTGAATTGTTACACTCCCATCAAGCTGCTGGAAGTTTTTCCTTTGGAAATGAACGGTGTTTGAAAATTCCAGCCCAAGCTTGGCATGTGTGACTGTCTTGTATGTTGTTATTTTTCTGCCTTATTGTTGTATGTTTTTAATCTATTTTTTGCATGCTTCTGTCCACTTTCCTAATGTGTTCCCCCAATTTATGCTTGACTCTCATTGCTCAGTGTCTGTTTTTCACATACATCCATTTTTTCCCTTTCATTGGAAAGAGAGAGGACAGCATGTTCCGTTTCCATGCAGATAGAACTATTGCAGGATTGTTCAACCTAATTATGTTAAAAATCTGAGCACCATTCTCTGTTGTACCTGTAGAAAAGTGTGATTGTTCCCTTTCTGTAGGCTTCTTTTCTAAGAAAAACCAACGTGTTTCAGCATTTGATTCCCTAATATCAGTGTTCAGCTGTTACCTCATGCTCATTCAAGGTCCATTTTTTTTTTTCTATTATACACATCTGGAAGAGATTTAAAATAAACAAATGTCCTTATGATAACTTCATAATTGTTCTTTTAAGTGATAATGCTGAAAGTACAGTGCTCTAATCTGCTGATAATAGATGTTAAATTTATCTCTGCATTCATTTTTATCAGTTGCTATTTATAAGCTTGTGCTCATAGATGTCTTTAGTGACTTAAAATACACATCTAAAAGCAAATAAATTATTCTTACACTGCATTCAATGATTTCATGGACAATTAGAACCATACCTTATGAAATAGTGACATTTGCTACACAAAACTCAGCTTTATATGAATCTCAGGATGAAGTAGTGGAATAAATCACTTGCAGCGCTCCATGGAGTTTTTATTTGTTTTTGATCTGCTTTGTTTTTTCAGCTTTTGCTGAAAAACTCTCTCCTAAGGTGTATCCTTCCTACAAGTGCATGTTAAATCATCTCACAAACATTTTGTAACGTGTCACAAGGCAATTGGCAGCTTTTTGTTTTCCATGCAAGTTTTCACAGCTTCCTAAGAGCGTGTTTTGTGTTGTAGTATAACTGTTAAATTAAAAATAAAAGCACAGCCTCGAACTGTGAAGGAGCCAGGGTGCTCCCTTTGCTGAAGGATGGAATTGTGGATGAGGGAAGCTGCCGTGTGCTGCTGCCATCTCAGCAGGATTGATGTGTTAGCAGCCTGATAAATAAGGCTCAGGAGCAGGGATGAGACAGGGTGACTGTGGCTGGTTTTGCTTAGCAGTGGTAATCATGGAATCACAATTCCAGCACCTTTGCTGAGGTAAAATCAGAATCATTCCTGAGCAAGTAATCCTTGGAGTGATGATACAGATCCTGATGCTGTGGAGCTGAGCAGAGAAGTTCCATTTTTGAGGACTGGTCAAGAGTTACCAAAAAAAAAGCCATGATTCAAAATCTAGTCTCTACTCCAAATTAATCACTTAAAGGATTTAAGTAAATTCTGCAGTTCTGTTGATCAAGTGTATGTTTGTTCAGATTCCACTGGCAAAACTACTAATAGAAGTGCCAAGACCCAAAATTTTTGCAAGCTTGTCCATCAGCAGATGTCAGACGGAGGTAGATTTAATTGTAGATCAAATTTTAGAACTGATATCAAATCCACATGGTTGTTTGTATAATGCCCTCCTTTCCCAGAAGGAAAAGTAGCTGGATATTGAGTTAATATATTAGTTTAATTTGAAGTCAGTGAATGTGTCTCTCAAAGTAAAAAATGAGTTTGGTTTTTTGAAGAGTGGTGGTACTTCTCTGGAGGGTTGGAATTCTCCTCTCCAACACTTCCTTTCCATGCTGATAATCAATAAATCCTCTCTGCTCCTGAGAACAGCCCAGAGAACTGAACTGCTCACACAGTTTTCATGGTGGTGACTGCAGTGACACAAGCTACAGAGCAGCCATAAAAGCACAGTTTACACTAATTGTTTTCAGGATTTGATCTTAGATGTGCTTTGCTTGTCTAATACAAACCCTTCTCTGTCTGCTCTTCTCTTTTAACTTCTTCATGTGTGTCTGTTACTGAGCAAAGACAAATATGTGTTTATTTTGGTACATTCATGTGACCTTTGCAGGAGTAGTTGAACATCTTGCTCCTCATATAGAGGTTCACATTTACTTGAGATAACTCCTCAAGTTTAGATAGTAAAAAACTTTTTTTTAGATAGTAAAATCTAAAGCTGGTGGACTTTAGATTTTGTCCAGATGGAGAAAAGGCACCTGTAAAGAGCACAGCTCCTTGTTTTCAGCTGGCAGTTCCCACACAGGTGAGTGCATTGTGCAGTCAATCCTTCCTTGGTGTTTCGAGCTCCTCCTCATTAATAACTGCTCTAATCCATCCTGTGGAACTGTGATCCACAGGCTGGCCTGTTCCTAAAGATGTGGGAATGTGGATTCCTGACTCCTGGCCTTGTCTTGCAGGGTAAGGTCGCAGAACGTGGCACGCACGCAGCGCTCCTGGCAAACCCCAGCAATCTCTACTATGAGATGTGGCACACCCAGAGCAGCAAAGTGCTCCACACTCACAACCACCCAAACTGGGAGGAGAGAAATAACCAGACATCCAAAGAGGAGGAAAGGAAGAAGCTAGAAGAAGAAATTATCAACAGTGTGAAAGGCTGTGGGAACTGTTCGTGCTGAATAGGATCCTGGATCTTGTAGAGCAGGTTAAAAATGCACAAGAATACAGTGAAATGCAGCTCTTGTTTTTAAGTCAGCATTCAAAAACTTCTGGGTTTTGCAATTTTTGGATTTTACAGTTTCACAGAGGGACGTAATTTCAACCAAAGGAGTTCTATTTTTGCATCTTTAGGAATCTCTAATATTCAGTGGCATCTACAACAGCTGAGCTTTTTCAAAAACTTTAAACTTCTCAACCAAGGGTGTAATTTATGGCAATTTTTAGGCATTGGTAAATTCTCCTGGTAGTCACCTGATGTGGATTATTAAATTGTAAACAGACTTGTCCTTGATTTACATTATTTCTCATCATTGATGGTTGATAAATGCGTCATGTTTTAATTGTAATTGGGTTAATTTGAGCTCATTTGCCAGTGAGGAAGATGCCTTTTAAATTCTTCAGTGGTGTTCTGGTTTAAAATCTTCTTCCTTGTAAAGAGTAAGAACAGCCTCAACAAAATATTAGGCTTCTAGTAGCAAACTAAATATTGGAATCACCCCTCTCACCCCTCAGAAGCACCTTTCATACTGCACTATCAGGTAATGGATTGGTATTATTCTACAGGAAAACTAACAGTATTTTTAAGTAAAAAATGAACAAATCTGAGTTCAGGATTCTGTATCATCAGCATCTGCTGTAGTAGTCAAAGCAGAATGCAGTCTCTCTCTCTAGTTCAGTCATGGTCTTAGGGAGCAATTAAGATTCAATAAAGACTTCCATAAATTTCTATTATCTCATTAATGTATGAGAAAATGGCCTGGGTAATGCTGAAAGCATTGCTATAATCATCTCCTCATTTCAACAGCCAAAACTTCTCCAGTGGGAGGAAACCTCAGTCTTTGGGATCACCAAAGGACACCGTGGGTGTGTCAGGTTCGGGTGGGGGCTGCAGGGGCCACGTCTGGGAGAAGGTGCCAGAAGCTTCCCCCATGTCCAACAGAGCCAAGGCTGAGCAGAACAGGGCAATGCACTGCTGGGATCACAGATTTGGGAAGGGGGGAAAAGCCTTGTAAGAGCAACTGCAGCCAGAGAGAGGAGTGGGAACATTGGAGAGCAGCAGCCCTGCAGACAGGAGGGCAGGGAAGAAGGAGGGGCAGGAGGAGCTCCAGGTGCTGGAGCTGAGATTCCCTGCAGCCCTTGGGGGTCCACGATGGAGCAGAGATCCTCCTGCAGCCTGGGAAGGAGCCCTGGATGGAGCAGAGATGCACCTGCAGCCTGGGAAGGAGCCCTGGATGGAGCAGAGATCCTCCTGCAGCCTGGGAAGGAGCCCTGGATGGAGCAGAGATGCACCTGCAGCCTGGAAAGGAGCCCTGGATGGAGCCAGGGGATGTTCCCAGAGGAGGCTCTGACCCTGGAGGAAGCCCACACTGGATCAGGCTCCTGGCAGGACCTGTGGAGAGAGGAGCCTGTGGTGGAGCAGATTTGCTGTGACCCTGTGGGGGACCCACACTGGAGCAGCCTTTTTCTGAAGGAGTGCACCCTGTGGCAAGAGGAGACGTGGAAAAGACACACTGGGGCAAGGGGAGACAATGAGGAGGAAGAAGCAGCAGGGACAACGTGATGAACTGACCACAGCCTCCATTCCCCACCCCCTGCACTGCTTGGAAAGAGGAGGGGAATTCTGAAGTGAAGTCGAGCCTGGGAAGAAGGCAGGGATGAAAGGAAGATGTTTTAAGATTTTGTTCCATTTTCTCATTACGCAACTCACTCCTAATTCGCAGTAAATGAAGTTAATTTCCCCAAGCAGAGTCTGTTTTGCCCATGACAATAATTGCTGAGTGGTCTCTCCCTGTCCCTGCCTCATCCCACGAGCCTTTCAGGATATTCTCTCCCCTGCCCAGCTGGGAGGGAGAGGCTGGGTGGGCACCCAGCATCCAGCCAGGGTCATTCCATCAGAACAGGCTTGTATTTTTAGGCTTTGTCTCTCCAGGGAAATTCACCATCTCTTTAGCGTGAGCTATCCTGGTGTAATTCTTCGTGTTGAATTCAAGAACTAAAATCATTCTCTTGGATGCTGAAAAATAATTTTATTATTTCTGGGGAATTACACCGGTATAATTACACTGATGTAATTACGTTTGTAAATCAGATGCAAGATTTCTCAGTGTGGGCACTAGGGAAGGGCTGAATTTGGTGCTTCTGGAAATTTAATTGCAAATAGCATTTATTTTTTTTTTGTTATACCCTCCCCTACAACTAAAAATAGGAACATAACTTAAAAGGAGTGAAACCTTTGCTAGTTACTTATTTTCTCTCTCATAAAATGATGGGTGAAAAAACAACCTGGCATCAATCTCCACTAAAAAATGATTCTAAAAGCACTTTAATTTTCATCCTTGGAGTGCAGAAGCAAAGTGAAGTCCAGTTAATGTAGTGGCAGTGCAGAATTCCAGCTTACAACCGTCCCTTTATTTTCCCTAATTGTCTCCTGGTTGAGCTGCTGACAGCAGTGAGGGGACTGTAATGGTGCAGTTATCTCTCAGCTGCCAGAAATAGCAAAGGTTTATTGAAAAACTTATTCATGAGGAATCTCCCTTTCCTGCATCATGACAAACCTGAAACTATGGCTCTTCCCCTGCTCTGCAAGAGCTGATTTTTGGAATTAATCTGTCTGCTATTCATGTAGCAGGTAACGGGCAAAGGCTGTAAATAATAATATTTCAATCCTAAGAATGTTTTCCTTTTGGCATAAAGATGAGAAATTACTCTGATCTAAAATGTGGAGGGAAAGGGGTTTGCTCAGTGAAAAGTTTTCCATGTTCCAGGGCTTGGACATCCCAGAAGTCCTGACAGGGTGCACAGAATTGGGAATTGTCTGCGAAATGTCTGGAATCAAAAACCACTTTAATGCCAAGTTTGATTGTGTTTGTGAGGGACAATTTCAGATGAAAGCTGATGGATTTTATCACTGGGGATGGACTTTGCAAGGACTGAGTGTCTTGGGCATTATAGGTTTGGAATGAGGATGGTTTTCAGGTGGCAAATGCCAGGAATCAGCAATAATTGTTTAAATCTGTAGGGTTTGGTGCAGATTAAGGCCATTACCTGTCTCTGCCATCCTTTTGGTGCCAGTGGATGTGCTGCACCTCTGTCCAACTTAAAATGGAATGACAGGAGGGAACTCTGGGCAAAGGCAGTTCCTAAAACAAGAGGCCATTCATCCAGTAGAATATGTGTTCTAAAGAAGTGCAGCGAGTTTCTGGAGATGACTGAAAACCTTCCCATGTCATGGAGTTGCTGGATAAACATTCCTGCCTTGGTGGTGGCTGTATTGGGATGAATTGCTATGGAGAAGCAGCAGCAATACTGGGTGAGTCTCCTGTCTGCTGCAAAGTCAAACTTGTGCTCTTTGGAATTTTTTTTCCGCTTAGATTTTGAGTTTTTATTCCTGTACTGTGATTCCAGAGTGTCACCACTGAAGCAGATGCTTAAAGCACTGAATGGGAGAGTGGTGGCTTTGGAGAGACTCACTGACCCTTAGGACAATCTGCCTGGCACCTCTCAGAAAAACCTTACAATTCTCACAGAAACAGATTGATCTGGGGGCTCTCTCCCAGCCTTAGTGGATCTTGGTAATTCTGCTCTGTTGCAAACTGAAACATCCCTTTTCTAAACAGCAGCTTTTTGTATTCTAGACTCGTAGCTGGTTGTTTTTCAAAATTCAAGTTATCTACTGCCATTATAAAATCTTTGCCTGCAATTTTAGAGTAGAAAAAGACATTTAATTTTTTTTCTTCATTTTCTGTTTTTAGAGGAAATGCGTTTGTAGAAAATGGACATTGAAAAGGGGCTGCTGCTCGCAGTGTGTAGTGATCTGTTAACTGTGAACTTACAGAAATCAATCCTAATTCCCATGTAAAACGTTTTAGGCTCAGGATTTCAAATCACAACACACAAAATCTGGGCTATTCTAACCTCCAGTTTAGCAAACGTAATGAGTTACTAGCAAGGAGGTTGTGCTTTTTCCAAGTGGATGTTCAAAGCTTACTCCTTGCAGATGATCTCTCAGGTTACCTCAGCTCTTCTGTTCCATGGAGTTATAGTTACCTACATCTCTCAACACTGAGATTTTGTTCAAGTTTCTTTTCAGAATGGAAATGTAAATGTACAGGAAGGTGACATGTTCCAGAAAAACACAGAAGGCTCTGTTGAGATGAGATTGTGTAACCCTTCCCCTGGAAGACTTCTTACCCTGACTCCTGTCCTTCATCTGTGTGTAGATAATTCTTACTAAATAAAGGATTTATCTTTGTGAATAGAAATGGCTGTCCTGTCACAACAGCTCTTCCAGCTTTGCAGCAATTCCCAGAGGAAACAGTCACTGCCATGGAATGTGAGTCTTAATTCAGTAATTGTTCCTGGTGCTTGGTGGTGCCAGTGGAGCTGGGAACCAATCCCAGGGTGTGGGGTTGGCATAAGGGGACTGAGTTTAGGTGATCCATCAGGGATAAGTTCATGGATCACACTTGGATCCTGCCCCCACTCAGCTTTCACCCCCTGCATTTGTGTGTGGAGCTGCAAAAGCAGGTGAGGAGCCTGTGTTGGCTGCATCCCCCTGATGGGAATGAACGTGCTTGTGAGAAGCCTGACTGTTTCTTGCTTTAAAACACTGGTGTCTTTATAAATGTAAACTCCTAACGTGTGCTCAAAAGTAGAGCAGTTTTAAGAATCTGCTTGAGCCGTTGACATTGTAATCACTGGATCTCTACTCCCAGCTGTATCTCATTATCAAAGCAGAATGCAGGAAACATTATCATTTATTATTATTATTATTATTATTAATATTATTAATATTATTATTATTAGTGCACTGTATTGATCTGAGCCACAACAGCCACTGTCCGTCCTGCTGTCCCTGAGCTCTGTGTGATTGTGCACAGGGCATGGTGCAGGATGGATGGATGGATGGATGGGAGATCCTAGAGCAGCCTGGAGTGTTTCAGGTCTGACTGGATGAACTTTCAGCTGCTGTTTTGAAGTGTTCATTTGTTCTGCCTTTAAGTCCTGTGATGGTACAGTGCAGGAGTGCTCCGTAAGTGTTACTGACATTAATGGAATGGTCACGTCATGGATGGAAGGGCAGAAGAGGCAAATTGTAGATAGATACATAATAATATATGGAACAGATGGAATTCATCTACTTCTTTAGTGGATAAATCTGATGTCTTTATAAGAAGATCCTTAAATGGTTAGTTCTTGAAAACTATCTTTTAAATTCCTCCCAGGTGACTTTTGACCAGCTTCTGCAGATGTTGGGACTAAACTCAGGAAAAGCAGCTGAAACCTTGAGAGAGGACTTCTCCAGAGGCAGGTCTGCAGGCTGGGGTGTGGGATCTCCTTCAGACAAGAAGTGTCAGTTGTACTGAATTGCTCAGTGGATTTATTAGTTAAAAGAAAAGGAGCCAAAATGCTTTACTGGTGTCTTTGGGCATAATTTTAAACAGTATCCCTAAAGCTGAAAGAGTCATGTAACATTTCAGCTCCCCCACATTAATTTCCAGTTTCTAATGCCCTTTATAAAACTGTCAAGTAAAGCATTTTAAGTCACACCAACATAAACTTGTAAAGCTCTCAGCCTTTTTCTGGAGAGGGAAAAGGAGACAAGTTCTTCCCCTCCATGATGGAGAGGAATGAAAAGCCTGGAGAAGAACATATGAAGTGGTGGGGTGGCTTTGAGTGCCTTGTTCAGGGCTCTGCAAGTGTCAGCTAAAGATTTTACTGGCCTTGTGCACACACCAACAAATATTTAAAAAGGTGGAGGTTGAACAGATGAAAAGTTTCCATATTACACTTGTTAGAAAAAATGGAATGTGAGGGTCAAATTGGGAGGGAACCATTCCAGAGCAGCAGTGGAGGAATTACAGAATGGGCCATGAGCTTTTAAAACATGGAAACACATGCTCATGTGTTTGCTCACAGAGTTGTAAAAATCTTTATTTCTAAAGTGAATTGAAAATCTTCCTGGCTTTTGAAGAACACAGATAAAAGATTCAGCTTATTTACAATTAAAACCAGGGAATGTTCTCTGGGGAAAACAGTGTTTGCAGAATCTGTAAAAGGTGATGAGTGATATCGCGTGTCGAAGCTGCTACTTGTGATTGCAGGAACGTAGGATACTTGGCAGGATGCAAGGGAGGGGGAAGAGCACAAGGCACAAGTATTTTAGGCTGGAGTTGTTCCTTCTGCCTTGTGGAAATTGCTTCACTTCAAAGCCCACACAGGGACTGTGCTGGTAACACACACACACAATGTTTCTGAAGTCTGTGGGGTAAAAATTAATGACCTGATGTTGTACAGTACAGTGACTTTTTATTTTATAAAAACCAATATTTTATTTTACAGTAGTTAAATATCAGAGGGAGAGAAAAGCAGAGTGGCGAGCTTGGGCTAGTGGAGAAGGAGGATTTTCTTTATTCAATCCCTTCACTCCGAACTGTGACTGCTAATCTGGGCCCTGCATTATGGTGGCCACGAGCAGGGGCCCCTTGGGCTTTATGTGTGAGCTGATCTCTCCTCCTTAGACACGACCTTACCTTGTGCCTCTTCTTCCTCCCTCTCCCCTTATTAGGGCTGTAATTCCATAATTCTCCCTAAAATGTTTCCTTTCTATAAACTGGAGGAAGCATTTAGCAGCTTCTGTCTTAGGGCTGGGCTTTATCCCTCATGTTCTGTGGAGAGGTGCTGCCTCCAAAGGTGCCCTCAGTGGAATGGGACACTGGGAAGGCTCTTGTGTTGCCTTTGGACCTCTAGGCACATCTTGCAGGGAGGTTTGTTCAGTGAAATGCTGCTTGGGGAGCTGTGTCACAGCCTCTGCACATTCCAGTTTGGCCTTCAGGGCATCTGAAACAGCAGCATGCTCCAACAGCTTGCTCCAGGTGGTTCTTGTCTGCTGGGGCTCAGGTGTTACTGGACTTCTCCAGGTGTCTCATTTTCAGCAGCATGTCTGGGTGAGGTAGCTGTGCTTCCAAAATGCTCAGGGAGCTTTGCAGACAGCAGCTTGTGCACATGATTCTCACAGCATGGAAAGATCCATTTGAATGCCACATCCACTAAAAATCAGTGTTTACCAGAACCCTGCTCAGTGCAGCAAACTTGGCTGCTGAAGGTGTGTTTGGGTACTGCAATATGTGGAGCAGTTGCATTCAGTCATCTGCTTTCTTATCAGTCCCTGGAATTTTTGATGTTAGAAATTTCCAGGTGACCACAGAAACCTTCTGTCACAAATGTAGAACTCCATGGCTAAAATGTTGCCTCCTGAAGAACAGCATGAGCAAGATTTAGCCCATTAAGTGGGTTTTTTAATACTTGCTGTTGCCTGAGCTGTGCTTCCAGCAAAACTGGTAGTTGGAATTCCCAGCAGTTAATGAATTCTCAAGTCAAAATATGTTGTACCAAAAAGTGACTGAAAGTTGCTTAAATATTCCTAAGACTTTGTGCAACTTCTCTCCTAGGTTTGTGCGTGAATTACTTTAATTCTGCCAGATTTAGCTGGACATTTCCAGCTAAATCTTGATGCAATGGCATCAAGCTGTGAAGAATTTATTTGGCACAACAGTCATATGTCCAGCATGTGCTGGTGTGGTGTGTTTCCAACACTTTGTATTTTCTCTCAGGAGATGTGTGTGTGATTCACAGGTGAGTAAAGGCTCTCAGCTCCTAATTCTTACAGAAAGTGCCACACCGTGGTATGTATTTCACTGAGTATGGCCAGTGAAAAGGGAACAACAGAAGCTGGGCTGCAGTACTGAAATGATTTCCTAATGGAAATGGTCCAGGAATCATTGACAGCAAGTCAAATGCAAATAACACTTGTGAAAACAAAAGGGAAACATAAAAAACTACCTTTTAGTGGGTGATCAGCTCTGGAAGCTGAAAAGAGGTGGGTTTTGTCGATTATCTTGTGGGATTTGTTTAATTGAAGGCCCTAAACTTTCTAACTGTAATTTAGCCTGCTGGGAAGCAGTCAAGTTCCAGGAAATAAATGCCCATGTGATTTCAGTAGGTATCTAGAAAAGCAAATCCTCCAAATGGCTGTTTTCAGACTTGATATCAGTCTCTCTGGAAATTCCTTCAGTGGGATATAAGCTCACATCTAATGGCAGCCTCTGATTTAGGCCAAAGCTGCTTTACTGACACTCCAGCCGTCCTATGGAGATCCTGCTCTAGCTGAAAACCACACAGACTTTCACAGCCCACAAATCCCATGGAATACATCTCTTAAGTACTTTACTCAAAGGAATGTTAAGCTCTTTTACTAAATCTGCAAATTACAGCTATTTGACAACTCTGAGTTTACAGTCTGACAGCTCACGTCATCAGATGAACAGGATGAGCGGAGTCAGAGGCATCATTGCTTGCTGCTGACTTGCAGGGATCTGGTAATAACAATCCACTGGAAAATGTTGGAAAGCTGTGACAGCCTGGGAGCGGTTTGTGATATCTGTTAAACACACTTGTTTTTATTCCCACTGACTGCAGCAAGATCAAGCAATATTTTAAGGAAAAGGAGTGGTTGTGTTCCAAAGCAGGAGCCAGTAGCCATCATCCAGGTGAATTTCTATGCAAATGACTCCATCCCAATACTTGAGCCAGATTAAAAAGTTTCTCAGCAGATTGTCCCTCCCTGACTGCAGGAGGTCATTAATGAAGTGAAACAGTGGCCTGTGAACTCTGCAGGAGCAGGAGATGGAGGAGGCTGGTGAAGCCCTGGCTGCTGAGTGCTTTGGGGTGCCCAGTGCTGGCTGTGTGGGCAGTGAACACTCACTAATGGCTTCATGGTTCAGAGCAACTCAGCCCTGACTTAAACTGAAATGGGCAGTGGCAGGAGAGCTGTAAACACACAGGTGCACCAGTGTCATCTGAGGAGCACACACGAGGCATAAGTGTGAGCAGCCAAGGAGAAGAGCTGTGTCTCTAAAGAAGACTCCCTGGATGAGTCAGTTGTGCCCTGTGACTGAAAATAGGGTTCCTTGCAGAGCAGTGAAGTTTATGATATGTTTTGTAGGCACAGTCTACTTGTTTTAACACACACTTGGCCTGAAGTTCTTACTGAACCTGCTGTAACACCTGTGGGAGTGGTGGCACAGGAACTGAAGCACATTGGTAATAGCAGCAGAGCCAACTCAGTTCAGCCAGTGCTGCTCTTTAAAACAGGTGCAAAAAAGAACATGGCTGTAGAAAAACCTATACATGCTGGGTCACCCAACACAGTTTTTGCACTGGAGACTGTACAGCAGAGGTGGGCAGTGGCTGTGAGTGTGGGAATGAGTAGGAAGGGAAGCCCTTGGCACTGTCTTGGGTGCTGAGTTGCTGTTCAGCCAGAGGTTATCTGCGCCAATGACAAGCTGGGATCAGCCTGGCTGAGGCTGATTGAAGTGTTTGGTTACTCACTGGCTAAATATCCATAAACAGAGGAAATGAACTAATTGTTATTTAAAAAACCCAAACCCACCTAGAGGATAAAATCCAACTTTTCCATTTTTTCCCAAAGGCTTCTCCAGCAATTTGTGATTCTTTCCAAGGATTCCATACCTTCCCACCAGCCTTGGGGCTGACAAGGTATGAGAACAATATAATCTATAAATCCTCTATCTTGAAAGTCTTCTCCCACCTAAACACTTCCATGATTCCATGCTTTTATAATCTATAAACCAGCTAGGACGAATTGGGGACAAGTTTGATGCAAGCAGGTTGTGGCTACCTAAACCCTGGTGTTTCAATCCACTGAAAACTGAGTGTTTTATGCTTGGGAAGTGCAGAAGTGAATCCTTTAAATGTGTGTGACCTTTTCTGTAAGAGTTGCCTCAAGTCCACTCTGAACACCTGCAGCCAAGTCCATTGGTCACACACACCTTGACTACTGAGGAGCAGGAACAAGGTAAGGAAATGCTCACACAGCTGAGACTATCTGTTTGTCCTAGAAGGAAGATCTCTAAAAATGTCCAGACTTCAGCCTAGATGAATGTCTGTGGATCTCAGAATCTTGAGACTGCCATCACAAAGGACTCTATAAAAAGGTTGGAAATGGAGAGGCTGCTGCAAGTCCCGTGGATAATTGCCTGGCTCCGTGTGCCGTGCACAGGAAGGTCACTTCACACAGGCAGTGCAATTACCTCCTGGACAAATGGAAAATGAAATTGCAACCTTGTGTGTGATTGCCAAGAAGACAACCCAAAGTGCTGGCTATGAGCAGAACCTCTGCCCTCTGCGTGGCAGGAAAGCTGGCACTGTTCTCCCTGGAAACAATGGATTTGAAAACGTCCATCTTTTAAAGTGTGCCCTTTCAAGGTGTCCAGTGAAAGATGATGAGCTGCTAAGTGTTTACAGTGGTTTCTGCAGCTTTCAGTCTAACAGAGAACTCTCATCACCTGAGACCTCCCAGGGAAGCTAAAATTCAGACTGAGTTTAAGCAGAGCCCAAGCTGACAGCAGATACAGGGCTTAGCTACAGGGGATGTGATGCATTGGAGAGGGATTGAATGGTCCTGTGCTATCAGTGATGGAGTAATCACTGAATAAGTGGGTTTTGGGTGGGTTTTTTTCCCCCTTTCTATTATTCAAAGTAGGGGCAAGAAAAAGTCGGTACAAGAGCACTATGCTGCCCAGAGTGTGTGGGTTTCAGAGGGCACAGAGGTGGAAATCCTGTCCTGTTGAAGGTGGAGGCAGATGATTGATAAAAATCTTCTGAAAAGCAACAAAAAAATTCACGGAGAGATTATGAATTACAATTTTTTTTTAAAAAGCCTTGGGTGTAATCACTCAGCATGTAAAAAACTCCTTTAGTTTTAACTACACTCTTAACTTCAGGGAAAGTAGTGAAGGATGCAGGAAGTACCTTTAATTTGTACTTCCTGTCATGTTTCTTTGTGTTGTTGGAAGCAAATATTTGGCTTAAGGAAGATTTGCACAGGTGTAAAGCTTTCCTTGTATCAATATTTAAACAAATGGGGGTCTGACACTGAACTGCAATTTAGTAATTTTTTTTATCAGGCTTTGTTGGGTTGGAAAGCATTTCTTCTGTTAGGCTACAAAATAAAAGGATTTATCCTTAAAATAAATTAATCAAAAATCTCTTGTGAAAATGCTGAAGCTAAGTGGAAGGTTTCCAGAAAAATCGAGCATTATTATGATTTTTTAAAAGTGTGTGTAAAATAATCCAGTCTTCCAAAAAGATACTTGAAGTTGTTTGGATAGAGTTGGCATCTGCCAGAGTCGAGTCACACATAAGATAACATGATTGACCATTTTTGGCATGGGATGGGCTAAATTGGCTCATCTGTTGGCTGTCAGTCTCTTCTGAATTAGATCCAACGCTTTGTAGGCACGTTTCCATCTGGTTAAGTTTAGGACTCAAGCTGTTTATATATTAAAAAAAAGTATTTTGTACCAATAACAATTTCTAGAAAAAGGGTTTTGCTTATGTTCCATTTTGAAACTATTTGGTTTTCTTTCCTAGTTAAAATAACCTCCTGAAGAGTGAAAGATGTGCCCATGTATTATGTTAAGACCCTTGAAACATGCAAATAAAATGGAAAGAAATTAAAAGATTTATATGTACATATTTAAATATATGTATATATGCATGCATATCATTCTGTAATATGTGACTCCTTTAAATTGGAAAACCAGATTTTAAGTCTGCTAATATTTTAACCATGTGCATTAGGAAAGGAGGATGAATACATGTTGTTACACTCACATTGAGTCTTTCTAAGATTGGCCTTGCATTATTTTTATTCTGAATATTCGCCATCTGGCACTGGGAACTGCAGTATTTAGTACCACAAATAATAATGAAAAATATGGTAATAGCTCGTGATACTTTAACATAAAAATATAAGACAGAGGGTCTAAAGCTCTGGGCGTATGATCTTACAGCTGCCAAAGCATGTTGTTCTCTCTGCCCTTATTTTCCATAAATGAGTCTTTGATTGGAGACAGCAGCAGTAATGGGAAAGTCATTGGTTAATGCACATTAATGAAACTGCGTTACTGCAGTTAATGAACTACAGTCCTTAAGAAAAATGAGCAGGAAAAACGCTAGGGTTTGTGCCATTGTGTTCAGGTAGCTGTGGCTGCACGCAGGACTCCCAGGAAAATGCCTTTGACTCCAGATTCACCTGAGACAGAGACCTCTGTCTTCTTCCCATGGGACATGCCCCATAGAAATGCCTGAACTTTAAAGGAAATCACCTTTTCCCTCACTCTCCCCCCCTCGAAATACAATGAGGAGACTGTTGCATATTCAGCAAAGCTGTTGTTCTTGCTGCAGTTAAATTGCATAATTAGATGGGGCTTAAAGAGAGCTGAACCTCAGTGATTGTGCAGGATGAGGCAGAGGTGAGACCAACTCATGGAATTCACCGAGGTGAATTGCAAATGTTCTCATGGAATATACCCAGGTGAGCTGCAAACAAACTCAGGGAACTTACTGAGGTGTGGGTGCTTCAGGAAAACAGTTCCAGGATGTTTGGGTTCAAGGCAGTGGGCATTTCTGGAATGTTCCTTTCAGAGAACACAGGAATTTACCTTTATGATTTCTGTAAGACTGGGTTTATTTTTGAAGTCTGGCCAAGCAGCTGTGGGGATGGCAAGAGTTCTGTGGCCGTGTTTTGTGGCTGCTCTATTGGCATTAAAATCAAACCCCTTCCACCAGTTCTGCTCTGTGGGACCTTTACTCACCCCTGTAGCATCCCCTGCTCTTGAAACAAGTGAAAAGCCCAAGGTGCCTCTGGGCACGAGGAGTTTCATGTTTGCTAAAGAAAGAAAATAATTTATACAACACATTTATACAAGGAACAGCTCCATCCACAATAAACAGGGCTTGGCTCTGCTGGTTGGTGCAGCTGCCCCAGAAGAGCCACAGTGCAATGGGAAGGATGGAATTGCAAAACAGAGTTTGAGTTTCCAGCTGTTACCAAAGAGTCCTGGTCAGCCCTTTGGGCTCTGCTGTGTTCACCCAGCAGTTCCAGGTGCCAGCCAGCTTGGCCAAAACAGCAACTGGCTTTGAACTCTGGGATACCAGAAACAGTCCTGCACCTCTGCAGTTCATCCTTGCCCAGGCCATGGATTTCTGCCTATGAGAATGTACAAATCAAATCTACAGTGAATCCACAGCAGTTTGTGACTCTGTCGTGTCCTGATCCCTTTGCCTTCTCCAGGTTTTGTTCCAACCTGTGCTCTGGCTCACTGCAAAAACATCAGGCCATGCTTGAGACTTTTTGGTTGTTACTGGTTGCTTTTCTTCTTCCCTTTTCTTTCTCTCTCTCCCCTGCTAATCCAGTCACCTCCCCTGAAGTGGCCGAGGTTGTTGTTCCTGCCAAGGGAACCAGGGCACACAGAGCCTTCTGTCCACAGAGCACTCGCCTTGGCCCAGGCACAAATGGGAGCTTTTCTTTCCTCCTGCTCAGAAGGCACCAATAATGGGGTGTTTGGCCATGGAAACTGGTAGGAGAAATACACAATTTAAGGAAGATTTACCATATGAAATTGAAATGTTGGGAGGAAGGTGGGGGGAGAAAGGAAGGAATAGGCAGGGGCAGATCTGGGGGCTCAGAGCCTGTTAGCAGCACAGTTGAATGGGGCAGGGGAGCCTCAGAGGCTGTGACCCTGCTGGAACTGCCTGACTTGAATAAGGAGGTTTTTAGCCTTGCGAGGCAGGGTTGGGTGTCTTTTGGGTGTTTGGTGGAGCAAGGAGCCTGTCAAGGATCGGAGAAGCCTGGAAACTCCTCTGGGACCTTCCCCATGTTCTGTCCTTCCACAGCTCTGTCAGGCAGATTGGAAATTTGTCTTTCCTGGCGAGGTCAGTGCCAGCCCTGAGCATCTACTGGGTGTGTCTGGAACATCAGGGCAAAGAGAAGGTGTGGACTCACCATCAGCTCTGCTCCTGCAGCTGCTCTGAGCCAGCACTCCAGGAGGGGATGCAAACAGCCAGGGATGCTGGGGGAATCTGTCTGCAGCCAGGGGCTCAGCCTGGACTGCTGCTCTGGGTGGGTTGGGATGGTTTTCTGACAAAGCTGGAAGGCTTGTCAGGTGTGCCAGAGAGAAAAGGAGAAATTCAGTGTGTGTAGTTCATGCTTCCAGCTTTGTTTCTTCTTCAGGAATTGCTCCAGCCTCAGTGAGAAGGGCTCACTGTTTGCAGGCTCAGCGTCATTTCCACAGCACACGGGCGCTTTTGAACTGCACACCAGAACCTGGGAAGGAAGGAGGAGAGAGGGTGAGTACTTCATCCTCATGAGTCAAAACCCCATATCCTGCCTCCTGGAGTGCTTCTGATTCTCCAATGGTCTCTGTTAGACTGTTCTTGTAGAGAAGTTGGTCCTGGAAGTCTGAGAGAGTGGGGAAGAAATCCTCTCCCACTGTTTGTGCTAGAGTGGGATAGGAGCGTGATGTCTCCTGCCACTCTGCAGCCTTTCTCTCTGAGTTTGTAAGGTTCAGTGAGGCTCCCATGAATCTGGGAAAAAAAGGAAAGATGAAGAAAAGAAGGAATGATGGAAAATGGGCACTTGGAGACCTGGAAACCACCACAGCATTGGCCTCCTGTCATAACCCAGGTTCTTTTTTCTTAGACTGACTCCTGCTTCCTAGAGAGACCAGCAGGCAGAGGCTCCTGGCACATATCCATGTCTGGGCACATGGATTCTTTGTGAAGACAGCTGGAAGGCTGGGACAGATGTAAATGTCTGATCTGCTCCGTGGTACAGGCTGCAGTGAATGATCACGGTGCTGGCTGCAGCAGTGGAGCTGCATGGGGGGGCAGGAGAACAGCAGGGCTGCGGGGCAGGGCTGGGCTGGCAGCACAACCACGCCTGGCTCAGGGGCTGTCAATCCCTTCCTGCCAAAAGGAGCTTTCTTAGCACCTTGTTCTCGCACCTGTGAGCCTCTATTCGACAGCCTGGAAAATGAACACCCTGCCAAGGTGGGTAGCTGTGCTTCCATCACGTCAGTGCCCCTTCCACATCTGTCTGTGGCACTACATGAAAAGATCACAGTGCACAGACTGTTAATTTTTCAGGCTGCCTGAGATGCTGTGCAGAACTTTATGCTGCCTTATCGATCACTATTGTGGTGGTTCTGTAATTGAAGGACCTTCAATGAGTAGTGTGGATAAGTGGAACTAAAGGCATTATATTGTTTCGAAGCCCTAAGGATAATCTTTGAGCCTTATGTTTGTGTTCCCTTTAAAATACAGCACTTAAATAAATACCTGGGTAGTCTTTCTAAACTGGAGCCAGGTGCAAGGCTCACTTAATTGATTGTGTCTTTTAATCTCCACCAAGGCCCTCCCCAGGTTTACCTCTAATCTTATCTTGGTGATTATACTCAGGTGATTGCCATCACCTCCAGCACACAGCTGCAGTGTGGCACCTTCCCAAAGGCATCAGAGCAGTTGGGTGGATCTGACCAGGTGCTCCTGGCCACATTATTCCTGCCCCAGGAGGTGCCTCAGCAGAAGAGCTGCCAAATTTGCTTGTGTGCCTTTGGTGGCACTTTTGAAGGGCACAGCCCCTATGTGAGGTTGCTGAGGGCAAAACCTGCCCCCAGCTCATTTTGAAAGCAGTTCATGACCACCATCCACCTGTGTGTTTATTTTAGTGAGCGCTGCCAGGTGTGCTGTCACCATCTCACCTGACCCTGATTAATTACTTATTTATATTACCCGAATCTTTCTGCCAAGAAAATGACAGGGTAGTGAAACAAAATGCAGCATTACAAACATGCAAAGGTACAGGGACTAAAGTGTGTGATTCCCACAGCAATGTGGTAAGGCTGGAGAGCAAAACCATCACTTGAGATAGGACTGGGAAGTGCTACTTCCCAGTAACTGTGACACTACCTCAACTCTGTGGCCTTGGTCAAATAATTTACTGCTGGTCTCTGTTCCTACACTCCTTCAAGTGTGTGCCCTGACAGAGTGGAATGAATAATTTATTCATATGTGATGTATGGCATGTCCTGGTCCTGCTGTTAATGAAGAAAAAATGAGATTAGTTCCTTATTTTGCAATGCTGAAGGTTCATGTGTAAAGTGCTGTGAATTCAGAGAGCATTCCATATGTTGTAATACGTTCCTGTTTTATTACTGCATGGATGGGGGTCTCTGATGCCGTGGGAACAAGGACTAAAGTACTTTAGTATTTTAGCCACAGAATTAGCTAATCAATTTTTAGACCGTTAGTGTTGTTCAAGATGAAAAAGCAATAAAATCAAGTGATAACTTAGGACTAAAAACCTCTTTTAAACATCACAGTGAACTTAAATAAACCTAAATAGGTGTGCCTTCTATTTGCTAAACCGTTCTGTTGATTCAGGAGATGAAATAACCGAAGTTTCCTCCAGTCCCCAGTGCAGAAACTCCGGCCACGGTGCACATGTGAGGGTGTCACAGAGACACAGGGCTGGGGTGCGGGTCCTGCGAGAAGGGGAGGATATTATCAGCTCACACACTCTGGAGATGTTGGCTCCTGCCTTGCCTGTTTGTCGCCCTCCTGCTCGGCAAAAGGCAGCGTCTGGTGCATCCCTGCCTTCCCTTTGCGTGCCTGGCATCTCGGCAAGTCCTCAGCCATCCTGAGATGAGGCAGCCTCCTCCCAGGAATGGGCAGCTGAAGGTAAACCATCGTTTTAGACGCTGTTATTAATAACGTGACCGTGAAAAATGAATCAGAAAAGCTGTTATGAAAGCCCTAAGGCCGTTCCCATATCCACTATGGAGAATTAAGCCGGATGGACAGCGCTGGGAGCCAGTTCCACTCCCGGACTCCGGCCGAGCCGTGCGCCGGGGGTGACACCCGCTCGGCCCCATTGTCCCCTCCCCGCCTGCCCAGCCTGCCCAGCCTGTCCAGCCTGCCCTTCCTTCCCCCCGACCCTTCCCGGCGCCCATCTTCCCTTTCCCCGCGCTGGTGCCGCAGCCCCGGGGAGGGCACCGCAGCCCCGGGGAGGGCACGGCAGCCCCGGGGAGGGCACCGCAGCCCCGGGGAGGGCACCGCAGCCCCGGGGAGGGCACCGCAGCCCCGGGGAGGGCACCGCAGCCCCGGGGAGGGCACGGCACCTGCCCGGGCCCGGCGGCCACGCGCCCTTTATAGCCGGGCCGGGCGCGGTGCGCGCTCCCGCCGGGCCGGGCCGGGCCGGGCCGGGCCGGGCCGGGCGCGTCTGCGGGCTGTGCGCTGCGGACAGCGGGGCGGGCGCCGGTCCCGCTCGCAGCGAACAATGGCAGCGGCGGCGCTGCCCGGCACCTCCTGAATGGGCGCAGGCCTGGGGAGGGGGGGGGCGCGGCGGCGGCGTTGAGGAGGAGGAGGAGGAGGAGGAGGCAGCGGCGGCGGGGCGAGGCGGGAACCGCCGCCCCCCATCCTCCCTCCCGCCCTCCGCCCGTCCCTGCGCAGGGAGCGCGGGGCCGGGGGGCCCGTCCGTGGGGCGGCGGCGGCGGCGGCGGCGGCGGCGGGGGAAGGGGCGGGGGCCGGCGGCGGGAGGCGGGGGCCGGGGGCGGGCGCGTCCACCTGCGCGCGCCGGGCCCCGGGCGCATGGAGCAGCGCTGAGCCGCAGCACCGGCAGCGCCCGGCGGGCGGGGGGACCCCCGCTCCATCGCGGGCCCCGCGCCGAGGTGAGTCCCGCCGCGGCGGAGCTTCAGCCACACACCACCACCACCCCCCCACACCCACCCACCCCCCTCCCGCGCCGGCACACCGCGGGGGCAGCGGGGGAGGAGGAGAGGAGGAGGAGGAGGAGGGGATGCTGATGGCAGCGCCGGCCTGCGCGGAGGCCTGCGGGGAAGTTGCGGGGTGCGTGTGTGTGCCAGGGTGGTCTGAGGTGACGGGGGGCGGCGGCAAGTTGGCGCCGTGTCCCCCCCAGCCCCGGGCAGGTGCAGCGCGGGGCGGGGGCGCCGCCCCGCCGGGCCCCCCGGCGGCCGCGGGGGCCGCGCTTACTTCAGCCGCGGCCAGAACAAAAACATAATGAAGGAGGAGGGGGGATGGGATTTTTATTTTTATTTAAGGGGGAAAAAAAAAAAGCCCCAGCCCTGGGAGTAGCTGTCACCGCGCGCATTAAACTAGAGAACTGGCTAATCAAATAAAACTGGCTCATTGTCTGAAACTCTATCCCAGCGCAAAATGCGGCTGTGAATGTAATTAACCATCTGTCTGGCGGGCGGCGGAGCGCCGGGTCCGTGCGGTCGGCACCCGGGCGCTGCCATCCCCGAGCCCCGCGATGCGCCCGGTGTGCGTGTGCGAGGAGGATGCTGGAGCGAGGAGGGGGAATGAAATCCTTCCTCGGCTCCGAGGCGAGCGATGCACGGTGTGATAGATGAACCCAAACAAGCCGGGAGGGAGCGGCGATGAACGCCGAGGCGATCGGCTTGCTGGGGGTGATGCTCCGCCGCGTTCCGCCTCCCGCCGGGAAGCCGCGCAGGATGGGTGCGTATTTGGGGGATCCGCGGCCGGGAGCCGTGGGTGGATGCGTGAGGCCGGAGGGAGCGATGCGCCTGTGCGAGCCGAGGCCTCAATGAGCCTCTTGCGGGAAAACAAAACGGCTCCGTGGTCCTTAAGTCCTCCCGGAGGTTTCCCCCCCCACCCCCGTTTCCGCCCCGGCGTTTTGCTCGTTCTCCCCCCCCCCGCCCGCCCCTGCCCCGCGCCGGCCCCGAAACCTCTGTGCAGCCATCAACATCCTGGTACTCGGCTGTGCCGCGCCGGAGGTACCTGCTGGCATCGCTGGAGCGGCGTGGTACTGCGGTAACACCGAGCCCACGGCACACGCTGCTGCCAGCGGGGCTCGGGGTGCCTCTACACACGCTCCTGCCTCTTGCTTTGCTGTTTGAATTTTTATTTTTTTTTTCTAATTTTTTTTTTGTGTGTGCCTGTGGTTTAGTAAAGGAATAATACAGAGGCTAATAAATAGCGGCAGCGCTCAAGCAGGTAGGATGCAATTTAAAGTCACTCCAGCTAATACCCCATGCAAGACTGCATTTGTTAAGGTATGTGAGCTGTGCAGAAGGCAGCAGCCTTTAGTGAATCACTTTTGAAAAACAAATACTTGACAAAAGAACCAGACCTGCTAAATGGATAACAATTATGTAAGCCTATAGTAGGTTTTGATGTATGTCAAGTCTGTTAAATAAATCAACCTGCTCAGTGAATAAATCTGCTCTGCACCAATGCTTTATTATAATTTCTTTTTAAGGAGAATAAACCTGTGTATTTAAGACGTTTTTAGTGATGTGAATCTCATGGCCAAGCCCCATAGCTGCCAGTGACACAAGACAAATCCGTGGGGAGGGTGGGGTGCAGGAGCACGGGGAGGGATAAGGTGGATATTAAAAATACACAAAGATGTGCATAAGGATTCCTAGTGATAAAATTCTCACTGATCCATGTCTTGATGGAGTATTTGCTTTGCAGTGGCAATGGCCCATACAAAGCTACATTGATTTAGCTTGCTCTGTTCATGATGGCAGTTCTGGTGAATAATTATTTTCCCAAAAGCCCTAACCAAGGGAAGAAAGAGAGTCCCTGCTTGGCCTACACAGTAGTACAGTATCTTTGAAAGCGCGTATCCGGCTGCAAAGAAAGAGAGCCAGTTCAAGTGTTACTACACTCAGCAGGAATAAAAGGGAGGCAGAGAAGGGGAGCACCCGGCCGCCTTCCCCGTGTGCCTTGTCCCCCTTTCCCTCTCTGCTCCTCGCCCTCCGCTCAGCTTTGGGGGGTGGGGAGGGGGGATTTTTGTGCATTTGTTTTTCCTTTTTTTTGTGTGTTTGCCGTTGCCTTTTGGAGGTGAGGCTCTGGCAGCCCACTTGAATGTTGAGCTCTGAATGCTGAGGAGTCTCTTTCAGATTGAAAAAAAAAGAGAAGAGGTGGTGGCCAGTGGGTTTTAACTTCCGCAGCTGGGACAGGGAGTACGTCTGTGTGGGGCAGTAGCTTGGTGGTGTCCTTCTGTTTGGAGATGGTGAGGCCTCGTGGATGTTTTTGTGGTGGGTCATGTGTGTATCTTTTCCCTGGCTCTGCAAAGAAACATATGAAAAGACTCAAATGTGCTTACAGGACCAAGAAGGCCCCAGGCTTGGGGAGAAAGTGTTCCCAAACAAAGGGGTCTGGCTCAGGTTGGATCCAGGGTGTGGGACCCAACCATTGATGCGAGGTGCATTTTTTGGATATTAAGGCTTTTCCACTGTAGCAACAACACAACCGTGCTGCTTTCCCCCAGCACAGCAGTGAACCGTCCCCATGATGTGTATGCCCCATTGCAAACAAAAAGCAGCATTAGGAAATAATCTTTTCCTTGGGCAGAATCCAGGGAGGAGAGCAGTGGGTGCTCCAGGCCTTGCCCTGGTCCTTGTGTAGGGGCTCTTTGATGCTGCTGTTGCTGAGTTTGTGTTTGGCCCTGAGAGAGGTGGGCAGCCTGACTGTTTACCAGAGCAAAATTGCTGTTGCTGCTCAGTAATGACAGCTTTTGGTCTGTGAGGGTATTTAAAAAAATATATTTTGAGAATTGGGAGCAAAATAATTGTTATGTAATCCACCTGTGAAGTTCAAAGTCCTGTTTTCCACCTGGGAGAGGATTGCACTTTTTTTATTTTTATGCTAGATCTTTGTGTACTTTTAGCCCCGCTTGAGTTGGCTTTATAATCATTACCTGTGTATGCAGTCAGGTGCTTGACGAGCCTGATTTTGTGGAAGCTGCCAGCAGTGAGTAAATGAGCCATGTGGCATAAAACTGAGCAAATCATGTTTTGTTGGTACCCTGCTCTTCCCTCTTTTCTCTGATCTGGTCATACACACCCATAGTGTCCCCTGGCAGCTGTGCATGGGCCTGGGCTGTTTTGGAACAGGGACACACCTGATTTCTTACCTGGATGTGGTGTGAGAGGCGTGGCGGGATCTCAGCCTTTTGCTTTTTTGATTTGAGGGCTCCTGGGTGCCATTACCACCAAACATTAAATAATTGCCGTGCACTGTGTTGTGTAGAAAGCAGTGAGGTTACAGATGCTGAAGATGAGGGACTGGCTTGAGCATCCAGGCGTGGGGATTTGCCTGAGGGGTGCAGGGATTGAGGATCAAACCTGTCCTGCTGCCAGTGCCAGAGGGTTGGTAGCACTGCTGACCTGCCTGTGGACACCAGGAGGGATGGGGAGTGTCTGGGAAAGCTGAGCCAGAGCAAAGTTTGCAGGAGGAGCTGTCAGTTCTGCAAATGAGTGTTGAGCCCTTATCCTCAGCAAATTCACCTTAGGAGTAGCCAGGGGAAGTGGCTTTGGTGCCGTGGTGCTTTGGACTGTGGTGGTAGTGCTGGGTGGATTTTGTTTGCAGTTCAGGGGAGTAGCATGTAATCTGTGTAATGCTGCTTTTGTGTGCCTCTATTGCAAATTGATGTCTGGGGAATGACATGAAGCAAAGGCTCTAGACCAGCAGGTCTGTGATATTTCTGTAGCAATGTCTTTTTATTCAAAGCAGGTGTCATGGAGATCTTTCATCCCAGGATTTCTTTCATCCCTGGCGTTTGTTAGCTTGTGTTAAAACTTTAAATCTTGAGAATTTCTTCTGTACAGAAGGTGTTCCTCATGTTGCTCTGGCATGGGCTGAGCTATGATTATGCAGTCTCCAAAGAGTGACACGGATGATATCTGCATTGCTACGTCAGCCCTGGGAATAATCCAGGGACGTGGCCCAGTGCCCTCCAGTCACAGTCAGGGTCTGTGCCAGCTCAGTGAGGAGTGGGCAGCGCTGGGGGTGTTGTCCCTGGGCAGAGTTTTCTTCTAGCCCTTAAGCATTCGAAGGTGATTTATGCCCAGCAATCTGAGCTTGTGTTTGCAGTCTTGCTTGCTTTTAAAAAGGCTTCTGACTACGAGATAACCGATTTGCTTAATTTATCCAAGCTCTTGTCTCGGTAGTCTCCCATGATGGAAAATTCTGCTGGCTAATTGTTGCCTTTCACTGATCTTACACATCGTTGTTTTGTGCTGCACCTTCAGAATCTGGGTGGATGTGTCACTAGAAGTTTCTGATCAGTCTCTTTGTCTTGATTTCCTGGTGTTGCTCCCTACTGGGAAGGTGGAACCACAGTCTGCTGGCCCAACAGCATTGCTCCTGTTGAATTAGCTCGAATCCCAGCTAACTCATTTACCCAGTCAGTTTAACACCTTTCTGAATTGTCACTATCACGATTGTGATCTCTGTCTCTGCAGAGTAGTTTTGTTTTCCTTAGGCATCAGACCAGACTGCCTCTGTCTCCAGAGGGAGCTTGAGGTCTGACTTCTGCTGTCACCTTGAGTGGTGTTGCAGTGCCACTGGTGTGTCACCGAGGCTGGCAGGGGCAGCAGAGGTTGGAGGCCTGGTCTTGACACCAATTAGGGGGTTTTTTTTGCCAATTTATCAGCTTCCTCCTCTTGCTTCTTGTGGGGTTTTTGTTGTGCAGAAGGGATTTCTCGTGGTGGGTTTGGTGTGAAGGTCCCTTCCTGCTCTGTGGTGTTCCCTGCTGCTCCACTGAGGCCCTTGGAGAGAGGAGTGCCAGGAATCCTAAAACCATGTGGTTTTCTGCCTCTGCTCTCCCCCAGGGTAAGGAGCACCTCGCATACTAAAACCCAACATTGTCACTGTCCTTTTCCTGACCTGCTGAAAAGGTGGTTGATGCAATGAGACTGTTAAGTTTTTGAGGTTATTGGGACACTCAGATGGAGCTTATCAGGAAAATGAGCTCTTGAGAATCTTGCAGGAGGTGGCCAGACCCTCAGGAGTGCCAGGACGTGCCTTGGTGGAGTGTGGGGTGCTTGGAGCACTCCTGAGAAACTTCTTGGTTGTTTCATTCCCTGCATGAGCCTTGGGCCCTTGGGAGGGCTGGGGTACAAAATCCCAGTTCTTTCCCAGTTCCATTCCAGGTGATCTGCTACGAGCTTTAGGAGCTGTGTCTTTATTTAAAAAAAAATCAGATTTCCCTTCCTTGCACTTGGGAGGATTTTAATTGTGAGTTACAGCACAGAGGAGCCGAGCCAGACATAGAAAAGACAAGTTCTGTGGGTGAACTTTGTTTCCTGTACAATGTCCCAATGAATGAGCTGAGTCTTTGATGGAGGAGAGAAGCTGAAGCCTTATGAAGGGCCTGTTTATTGGCATTAATTATTTTTTATTAGTTACAGCATCCATAGTCCGTTGGCAGTAGAAGAGCCCAAAGTAAGAATATTAATTCTTCAGAAGTTTTTCAAAGCTTGCATTTTTCATAAGAAGCTTGTGAAGCTTCAAATCTAAAGCTTCCAAAGCCTTTTTTTTTCATTCTTCAGAAGTGCCACTGAAGCTCTTTTTTTAAAAAAAAATTTTGTATGTTAGCTGAAACTATGAGTTTTACACATGAAAAAAAAATGGTTCTTTCCCATCCACTGTATTGGTCCCAATTTTCAGGTGCCTGGCTGGGTCAGCTAAACCCTCTAGGAGCATCAGCTGTGCTCTGCAGAGCAGCTGTGGACCCTTTGCTACAAATTTTCTGTCTTTTCGCCCTCTGGTTGGGGTTTTATTTGGTGGCTGAAGCATAGATGGGTATGAAAGGTGGATTTGTTTGTGACTGGTCAGTCAAGACAATACTTGACCTTCACAGTTGTTGAATAACTTCAGAGAAATACTTAACTGTTTCATGGGAACCAGGAGGGTGGCTGGGAATTTAACCAGTCCAGAGGGGATCTGGTGTCTGTTTGGCCAGCAAGCAGCAATTTTTTTCTGGTAGCCTCGCAAGGTCATGTTTTAATGAATCCCTGAGTATGCATTTAAGGGTCATGCTGGTATTTCAGTGGTAATACAGAGGTGGATGCTGGGTCTTACTTCATATTGCTCCAGGGAATGGAGTAATTAGTAATCTTGGCTCTCTCTGAACCTCGAGGGGGCAAATGGAAATTGCCTTTTTCAGGGTGGTCACTGTTCTCATTTGCATGAAGAAAACTGTTGGGGAGTGGGATGATTTTAGCTACAAAAAGTTGTGATGTGGGATTTGATGTTATTTAATGTTTAAGGCTATTGTTAACATTACATGGGCAGGTTAACGTCATTGACAGCTGTCCCTTTAACATGGAAAAAGGGGCAGAATTTTTGGGAAGATCTGGGAAGGGAAAGTGCTGCTGACTACAATTTTTCAGCTGGTGTTAAACCAAACAAGCAACCCCCAACCTCCCTGGCACCACTGGCTCTGTAGGGAGCAGCACACAATAATTTCCTGTGGTTTGTTTATGCCTGCCTCTAAGAAAATCTCCTATATCAAAATCACCTGTCCATGCAGTGGCTTGTGTGTGTGTGTGAGGGAGACTCATTCTGCAGCAGATGGAGCACTCATTGCCAGCTCTTGCAGGAATTCAGCTGGCTGTGACACAGGCAGTGTGGCTAATGGATAACAGTGAGTTCAGGACCATGCCTAGCCCATGGCTTGATGTGGTGTTAGCCCAGCCAGGCAAACACAGAGGAACCCCTCAGCCAAAACCTCCCACAGAACAAATCACCTGTCCTAACCCAGTAACCTTCACTTAATTGTCTTATTTTTCTGGTTAGCTTATGGTTTGATGGAGAGAGTTTGTGCTGCAGGAAGAGGAGTTTTGTTTCTTGTGGCTGTGTTTTTGGTTTGTTTGTGCTCATTCCTTGCTTGCTGGGTTTGAAGGGTGCCTCATCAGCAGTTACAGACTTTTGGGAGAGTGGATGGGAGGCTGGGCAGGCCACTGTGTTTCCAAGGAGTTTCTGGTTTGGAAGAGTGAATTTTCGATTGCCTTGATGGCTCAGCATCACAATTTGTGGCTGTTTTAGGCAGCACAAAGTTGTGTTTCAGGATTTACCTTCAGGTTGTAGTTTATATCCCTGCACAGTGTTGAGCTAAGAACCACGTGCTGCTTACAGATCGCTCTTCTTCTGCACAGGGTGTTGAAAATCTGATGCTTAATCATCGACAGGGTCTAGTGGTGATTTCACTCTTGGGAAGCATTTCTGGCTTTGCAGGAGGGATGGGCACTGGTTGTGATGCAGAGCTGGAGCTCCTCAGTGACTGATGGCCTGATGTGGTTGCTTTTGTGTGGAATTCCTTTGTGATGGAATTACAGGTTCCAATTCATGTGTTAAGCAAAGCCTGGCATCTCAGGTTCTCTCTGGTTTTTTTTTCCCCTATGAACTACTCCTTGATCATGGTGTTCACCTCTCTATGTACAATCTGTGTGCTGGATGCCTCACTAGGACCAAGAATTCCTAAAGGTTCATTCAGGGGGAGCTTGGAAGCATCTGGGATCAACTTTTCAGCCACTGCAGATGGTCTTGAAGGGTTATTGGGTGTCTTGAGACTAAAAACAAAATAGCCTCAATGCCAGCCAAGAGCAGGACTGGAGGAAGGTGGCTCCTACCAAGGGATTGCTGGTGGGGCATTTCAGTGAAAGTGGTGGGGAGAAGAGGAAAATGCTGCTTAAACTATGTTTTGAAGCTTTTTGGCCTGGTGTGGCAAGGGAAGGTCTTCATCTGCACTGTGATCAGTGAGTTTTGTGCATGGTGGAGTCCAAGTATTGTTATCAGAAATGCTGAATGACTGTCTTGTGCCTGAAACCTCACGTGAAAGTAGAAGGGTTATGTTCCCCATTGCAATGAGCAGTGAACATAAAATATCTGAAATCTGCAGCTGACAATATAATTTATGAGTTCTCACCCTGCATTCCTGGGCTTCTGTTAAAACAAAAGGCAGTTAAAGGGTATTACAATATTTACATAATACATAAAAAAGATATTGTATCTATATAATAATTATATTTAAGGGTATTATCCTATATTATATTCTGTTATTCAGTAAGGCCTGGGCATTGGCTGAAGGGGCTGTGTTAAATCACTCCTACCTTTGGGAGGGTCAAGTCAAGCTACTTGATGTGTAGCTCAGAGTTTTATCAGCATTTTTGTTATTTTATTAATATCTTCATCCCCTTCCCTGCACTTATGGGTACAGCCATACCCCGTGGTGGTGGCTGCTAAACTCGTTATCTGTGGCTGTTTGAATAATTTCTTTCTGGGGCAATATAAGGCTGCTTAAATCTAAATAACCAGAGGGGAGCAGAGGGGTTGGAATGAGCATTTCCAGGTCTGATGGGGGCTCTGCAGGGTCCTCCTCAGGGTCCCCAAATGCTTCACACTCTGTCTGTCCTTGAACAGCTTCTGTGCATTGCATGGTAAATGGAAGTCAAAATAGTTTGTTTGATGTTATTTATTCGAATCTGGAAATGATGGTTGTGCAAAGACCAAAGAAAAATGGTTTTAGTCTGACAAATGCCAAGGGTTTTTGTTTTGTTTTTAAAGCCCAAACAAACCCTTTGGGATCCTTGGCTGGGTATATAATAGCATGAAATACACCATTCCTTTCATTCTGCTCCCTAAAAATCTAATTTTTTATGCATTTAAAGTGGGAGTTGAGGCAAAAAACAGAGTTTAGCTCTGTTGACCTATATTTATGAAAAGAGAAGGCTTGCTAAGTGTTGCAAGAAAAGAATATATAGTGCTGTTGGTATACACTGACAAAATGTACACACATACTAAAATCACTTTTGGGATTCTTCATCTTCTTACTGAGTGTTTAAGCCCTTTCCAGCCAGATTCAATCCATTTTTGCAGTTCATGGCATGTATATTCAGCCTGCCATTAATAGCCACGAGCAAAATAGAGAGTCTAGAATACGCAAGGGAGAGTGCTGGTGCTGAAACCCTCCCTGATCCCAAGGTTTAAAGGTGAACTTTTAAACTTTTTTTACTGTTTCCTTTTTGTTGTGTTATTTTTTAATTCAGCCCACTCTCTATAAAATGCAGTTTAATGATTATCATGCTGCTTGTTGCATAACTGTGGCACAGATGTTATTTTTTTTTGTAATGTTGCCTGACATATTTAAAAGGGAAAGAGAGGAAGGGAATTTATACCCTTTGGAGATGAATATGTGGAGCCTATTAGTCTTTAAAAAAAGTGTGAAGAGCTAGTTAGAGCTGGAGCTGGCACATCTCTGAAAGGCTGATCTGCGGAGTGGAGCTCTTCAGATAAAGAATGAACGTCTTTTATCTTCTGGAGATTGTTGTGTGTGTGTTACCAGCCAGCCTAAAATCCAAACTTGGTGGGGTATGTAGTGTTTAGGCACATGATTAAATATTTTATGGAACTGAGACCAAAGCCAAATGCATATTTAATAAAACAGCTCTCCAGAATTAAGTTTTATGGGATAATCACTGGTGGTGCTCGGAGTTAAAGGATGTGAAGATGAAATACCTCGCTCAGCATGGGTAGTACTGAATGTTTAAGTGTTTATTTCACTGCAGCTGCAACCAACACCTTTAAAGTTGCTTTCTTTTATGAAACTTTGAGAAAATACAGTCAGAAGTACAATTTTAGCAGAATGAAAAAAAAAATTGCATTCAGGCCCACCATTTCCTGGTGGAATAGGCATGAAAACATGAAATCGTCTCCTTTTGGCATTTCTAACAACATTAGAAGTTTTAAAATAATAGAAATGCAAATAAGAGTGAAAATGGTAGATGCTGGATTTATATTTGTTTATGTATAATAACTGAATGCCTGGTGTTTCAGATCAGCACAGTGTGCCTGGATTCTCGGAGTGTTTGTTTTATAAACAGGGATAAAGCTGCACAGCTCACCTCTCCCTGCTCTACAGAGGAGCAAACCAGCTCTCAGGGAAATTAATGACCTGCCAGAAATGCAGTTGGGAAATGAACCCCAAGAATCTTAGCTTCCCAGCCCTTGTTTGAGCCTATGGCAGTGGGATAATTGGGATAAATTGATAAGGGGGAAAGAGGAGAGAAAAGGGAGAAATGACACCCACTGTCATGGAGCATCTTTTTGAAGTTGTGGACTAAAGGTAATTCAAATGATGATTCTAAAAGAACTTGAAAAAAACCACCACGTGAACAGTTACAAAAACAAACAGAATGAAACCTGAGAGTGTTTTTGACTTGTTTCTGCCTAGGGCAAGACATTTTGGGTTGGTTTTTATTTTGCTTTTGTTCTGCCCCTTGCCCCTCCCTCTTGCTGTATTACCTACTACAGGAAACAGCAAATTAGGCAAAATAAATCCTGAATTACAGTTGGAGGAGGCAGGAGCTGCTGTGTGAGGGTAACATTGCAGAGGCTCAGGTGTAAATTTTAGGGCAGTTCTTGTGTCTTTGCTTCCCCAGGGAGGTGAGCTGTGAGTTTATTCCTCAGCTCTGGTGGTCCAGGGTGGGGAGGAAATGTCTCACACCTACCCTGCTCCATCAGAGGCAAGGCTTCCTCACCCGGCAGGTGGACACAGCTCCAGGGGCTGGGAATTTTCTCCCTTTCCAGTCCAGTGACACCCATGCAGTGTTGAGTCTGTGGTGCTCTGAAAGCCTCTTCTGGCTGAGCAAGGAAACAATGGAAAATACAAGGCTGAAATAGAAGGTTCATGCTGATGCAAGCTGTGTTTACTTTTGAAAATTCAGTTTATTAAACTCAAGGCTGCAGAACTCCAGGGATCAGTGATGCTGTCTGAACATCACCTTCCGCACCGCACAAGCAATTTTTCAAAATTACTTTTTTAATTAAAAGTTGTATCGGTTTAATGTGAGTTAAAGGAAAGTTCACAGGCTTTAGCGTCGTCTGAAACATCATGCTGCAGATTTGGGAAAGAACCTTTTCCTGCCTTTTTAAAAGTTTATCCAAAAGAGTGAATATGCATGGGAAGAGAGGGGAAATCTCCTCCTGAACTGGGCCTCTGCGGGACTGCAGGGTGAAGGTTTTTATTGATTATCAGTCCAGCTCCGCTCCCATTACCTTCGGAAGGAGCTGCAGAGCAGCAGAGTTGGAATATGAACATAAGGAAAACAAGGAGGACTCGAGGTACAGCAGAGGAAAGTCAATACAGAGCTTATTTAAATGTCAGCTGCCTGGAAGAGCTGTGCTCAAAAGCTGTGAGCAGAGATTAGGTCTGGGACACGCCGTGGAAGGGAGGGAGGGAGGGAGGGAGGTGGCTGGGCCAGGCTGGTGCTGTGGGCAATGCCTGCAAAAGGAATACGGCAAGGGGGGGGGAGAAGAAGCTGCTGACTGAAAATTGCATCTGACAATTAGTTCTGAGCAACTAATTGGAGAAGTTGCGTGGCTTTTGGACAGGGAAAGGCTGTGATTGTAGTTGGTGGGCGATCTGATCCATGTTAACAGTGTTATTCATCAGCGCTGTTGACAGGGATAAGTGACACCCATTACAAATCTGTTTACTACCTCTAGATAATGTATTTAGTTTCTGAATGTATGTGCAAGGTAGGGAGTCTCTGTAAGCACAGGATTTCTGGAATTTTACAGAACTATAGAATATCCTGGGTTGGAAGGGACCCATAAGGATCATGGAGTCCAACTCCCAGCCCTTTGAATCATTTTAAATCACATTGACTTTATTTACCCTATAGGTCAGGGTTGTAATTCTGTGGCATTTGTCAATGTAAATGGTTTTATATTTGGGGAGAGCTTGAGCAGTAAAATTACTGGTTTGTAGAAGAATAGCCTGGTTCTGAATTTCATGGCCATTTTTATTTTGGAAAGTTAGCCACTAATTACGTGTTGTAATAAGAGGTAGTTTTATTACAGCTGTGCCTGAAATAAAATTAGGTTGAGCACTCTCATGCAGGAAACATTATTGGGGTCAGCCTCCAAAATGGGGATGTGGCTTAGTGGTGGACTTGATGGTGCTGGGTTAATGGTTGGACGTGGTGATCTTGGAGGTCTTCTCCAACCTAAGTGATTCTACAAAGTCCCTCAGCATTTTAGGCCTGACTGGAGGTGAGAAAGATGGGGTGCTGTAGCTCATTGCAACTCAGCCAAGTTTTCCTTTATTTTATCAGCATCCTGCTTAATTCTGAATGGAGTTGAGTGTTTTTGTCTTCAGGGAGGTGAGTGCATGTGATGGCCAGAAGACCTGAAGGCTTTAACATCCAGCCTGTTTCTGGCAGTGTTGGTTCCTCAGCACGCTTTGTCTTAACCCTGTTCAAAACCTGTGTGGTGTGACAAGTGCCTGCTGAGGCCAGTGGGACCATGAACATGGGAGCAAAGGACAAAAGAACCTCTGGTTTGGATGTGTTTCTTTGCCATCTACATAAACACACAGCAACAAGTGTTTTGTGTCCTTACCAGCCATTCCTTATGGTCCTGTTGTCCCACGCTGCCTGCAAATGTGCATTTCCTGAAAAACATCTCAACTGCTGCATGCTGGGATGTTTTTCATCCTTGGGATAAAAATTGTTGGGATTATTGTTGGGATCCTTGTTGCAGAGAGGATGGGAGAGCCAACCTCGTGTGATGAGCTCTGTTTGCTTTGTGCTTTTCTGGTCACAAGGACTCCCACCAGAAGACACATCATTGTCCAGAAGGGCAGGTGACCAAGCTGGGCAGGCAGGGATTTTATAAGTAGATGGGATGTGAAGCAGTGGGCTAAAGTTGCTGTCCCCCTCTCTGTGGCATTGGCTTTTATTTTCCAAAATGTGTGATGGCAGCAGAACAGTGGATGAGGGAAGTAGGTTTGCATTTCAAATACATGGGAGGTATCACTGAGCCAGCAGTGACTTCTCTCTTGGCCCTATAACAGTGCCATCACTTTTCTGTCCTGTTCATCCCACTTCTTTAATGAGATTATTAATATGGATGTGTTTCCTTCCCAGAAGTGTCCTAAAAATCAGTTAAAGTTTGAGAAGTGTGTTGAAGAAGTCTCCCAGTACTGCTTTAAAAATACTTCTTGATTTCTTTTAGTAAAAAGAAATTTAGCTCCTCCTCCTCTGCTGGAGTTTCCTCCTTGCATTTTTTTCCTGTTGCTTGTGTGTGGTATCCCATGGCTCTTCCGTTCTGCATCCTGCTTTGTGAAATGTTACGTTTTATCCTGTATTGGAGAGTCAGATTTTCAGTGTCTTATTACACAGAATGAGAATAGGAGGCGACCTTCAAAGTTTGGGCTGTGAAACTTCTTCCCTTTTAGATGACATAGAGGAGTCATTCTCATGCTTAATTGAAAGGTTCAGGATTCTATTTTCAAGACTACTATTCTAGTGAAAGGTGGAGAGCTCTTTTTGCAGATTACTTGTGGCCAGGACTGATTTCTTGTCCAAAAATTAACCTTTCAGCAGTTTTTTCAAAAGGCAGCTGGGGAGCCTGTGGCAAGAGGGGGCTGAGTTAAGAGGAACACTTTCTGTAGCATTTAAATGAGACATTTCTTGGAAGGGAATCCTTCCAAGGGGGGTTGATGGTAAGTGGCATTAAAATCTTTGGATGTTACTGGAAGTTGGATTGAAGCTGAAGGGAGGGAGCAAGGACATGAATGCTGGGAGGAGTGAAGAATTTGCTCTTGCAGGGCAAGGAACGTGGCACCTTCTCCCTTACAACTCTCACCTGAAGCCCATGTTTCTTTCCCCACGTGGACTTCTTTGGTTCTCCTTTAGTTGTCTTTCCCTTCAGTATCAAAGCTACATCCCCTGAAGGTTTTCTTGGCTTCTGGTAGAGTTCACACAGGGAATGAGATGAAACAAGGCAAACTTGGTTCTAATCGCTCTCGTCTAATTCTGCTGCATAATGGAGATGAGCAGTACTTACATAACAATATCCTGGGATGTTAATAGATTTAATAACCCAGAAAGGTGGGAAGAGGTTCTGAATTACCTATAAAATGGCATCTAACTAATGAAGTTTACGGGAAGCTGATCTCTTTGAAGGAGAGTCAGATGGTAGGAGCGAGACTTCTGCATATGCTCAGAAGAGGAGACAAAATGAAGCTGCCTGTCCTAATCAGAATAAAAACCCCATTAAAAATAAGTTCTGAGGCGGTGTTGGATTATGCCTGTAATACAGGACTTCTAGTTCAAGTCTTGCAAAAATGTAAACAACACAGACTCCTTTAGATTTAATCTTTTTTTTTTTTTTTCCAAGTGTAGATATGTTCCAGTCTTGGGGATTAGAACTCTGTATGTGCCCAGTGAAAACAATCGGTTCATTAATGCTGTTTTGTTAGACCTTGCCCCCCTCTTGCCATGGTGATAAGGGACCTTAATTAGATCCCAGAACAAATGCTGGAGAGCTTGACAAAAAGGAGAAACATGGGGAGGGGGTGGAGAAATACTGAGATGCTGTTAGCAGATACATGCAGAGAGCTGTATCCTGCAGAGGAGAGGCTGTGTTTTATGGAAAACACTGGTTTTCCTTTCCCAGGAACACAGCCTGTGCTGCTAGGCTGGAAACATCCATCGACAGCGTGTAGGATTGGCACTGGCAGCTCCCTGCAGGTCAGATCCTGCTTCCAGGTGTGGGCACCTGTCCATGGGCCCTGAGACCGGACAAGGAACTGGTGGAGCTGTGGATGAACCATGTGTATTCCTAAATCTGTGCTGGAAGCTGTTGATGTTCCCCCAAGGGAAGTGGCCAAATCATTGGGTTGATTCATATGTTCGTATGTGAACCAAAAATGTCTGTGAGGAGAGGGCTGGAAAGGGAGAAGGAGGAGAATTCCGAGGATTTTTATGAATACCGTTGGCAGAGAGGGCGTAAGCCAAAGAGGGGGAATTATGGTGCGAAACAATGACAAGGAAGGTTGGCAAATAATGTTAGCTGGAAAAAGGAGGAGAGCTTTCTCTGAGAAGCAGATCTCCTTGTGGTTTCAGAAAAGCAAGCATACAGAAACACAGGCGTTAAAAATTGAGAAATGCTGAGTTCTTCCGTTTGTTTTCTGTTACTGGGTGCTCAGGTTACACCTTTAAAACTTCCTGTGCCATTGTTTGAGGTAGAACATTAACTTCAGGTTAAAATCTCAGCTTTTCATTAACTGCATTTCCAGTCTGAAATTGGAGGACTGTGGCTATCAACTCTCATACCTTTGTCTCCAGTCTTAAATTACATGCTGCCTGATTAGTTGTACTTCATAATTATTTCTTACTTAAATTACCTTTCAATAAACTAAAATAAGATTATCTGTTTGAGTCTCTCGTAGGAAGTGTCTCTTTCTGGCCATAAGACAGTTGTTCTCTGAGCAACTAATTTATTAATTTATTTTTATTTTCATGTCAGGTTTTCTCTTATCACGGTGACATGTCCTGGTGCACAGGTGAAGATGTTTCAAGTGAATTTTATTACATTACAAGATGATGCATACAAGCCAGCCCTGTTGTCAAGGTCTATCAGGCAGTTTAAAGCTTGGAATTGGATCTCTGTCTAGCCTAATATTTTAGAAACTTTTAACTAAGAACAAGGTGTAATTCCTCTATTTTAAAAAACAGGGCTCTGCAAAGCATGCATCAAACCAGCCAGCATTTTAGTAAATATATCAAAAAGCAAATTCAGGTGCCTGTAGAGCTACATCTCATTTAAACACATTATAGTAGGTGCTAAAGTAATCCTGTGAGAGGCAGGTGTTATCTCTGAGTAAATACAGAACTGTCCATCAGCCCTGATGATGTGAGAGTGCCTCTGTGATCTTGAGGTGTGCTGAGCTCCCTGTGCCTGAGCAGACAACAGGAGCACTAAAAGGTTCTGGCTTTGGTGCTTTGTGCCAGTTCCTTCTGAGCTGGTTGTACCAGGAGTAAAAAAAAAAAAGCTTCAGGTATCGTGGTTTGCTGCCCTGCCCAGGTTGGCTGTGACAGTGTTGTAATAGGCTCATTTTAACAAAGCTAGCTTTGTTTTTCCTGAAATGTCTTCAGTAAACTATTTGAAGTTTACTAAGTAGGAGATGGCTTGCAATTTCTTACTCATCCCCTACTTCTGTGTGTTTCCAGTATTTATTCAAGGTTAACACAACCTTCTTTACAGTTCTTGCTATTCTTTCAAAACCTTGGATTTCATTATTTTTTAATTTATCTAGAGAGCACGGTGGCCTTAAACATCCAGGACTATCCAGTATTAGTTTCTGTTTTGCAAGAACAGAAAGAGGCTTCTCTTTGGAACTAAATGGGTACTGAGGTGGTTCAGTTTAAGTTTTCCAATTTTCCTTTGCAGACTGAGAGTGACTGTTTGAGCTTAAACAAGTTTTAAGGGTTATAAAGACAATTTCATGGACCCTCAATGGAAAGGAATTTCAGATAAATATATACAAGATGACTGTAGTTTTAGTAACATTAATAAAATAAGAGATAAAGGTAAAGTAGGGGGAGGAGATTTGAATTTTCAGATGGCTGAGATGGAGGAGTGGAGAGGGTGAGCAGCAGTACCTTTGCCTGCCACTTAATTGGACCTCAGAATAAACTGGAGACCAAGTGTCCCTGCTCTGTAAACCTGTGGTCTGCAAAATTATTGTCAGATAAACGTTACTGCAGGAAAGAAACCTATAAACTCAGACTTTTATGAGTTATAACATTGTTAGCTGTAAATAACACTGCTAAAACCCACCCTTTTCAGACAGATGCTTCAGGAAAAGTGAATATGAACTCCTGCCCATCTTTAGGGTGTAGTTGCTACAGAATTCAGGGAAGGTCTCAGTGGGCCTGGAGCTGTTCTAGGAGTGGCTGCTGGTGTAGTGTGAGCGTGGTGAAACCAGAGCAGCACCTTTGGAAATTGCCTTCAATGTTTTTAAAGCTGCAGGGGTTGCTTCCCCTGTTGTACCTGGTTGAACATTCTTGGAGTTCTGGGGGAAAAAAAAAAAGGCAGGCAGAGGATCAACGAAGTGCATCACTTAGTATTGTGTTGAAGTCACTTACGGGTTTTAGTTTGAAAGGAATAAAATGAATATTTCTGTCTTCATTGTTAGTCCCCGCCATGGCAGACTTGCTGTGTGTGCTGGTGATGGAACTGTCTGGGTTGGAGTTGCTCCTGTCAGAGCAGGAAAAGCACAGTCAAGGTATTAAATAATGTGATTAGATGATCTAGAGTGTTTAGTCCTAAATCATGGGGTTTTTTAAGCTGTTGTTCCTAGTGCTTGTACATATTATCTAAGCCGTGTTTGTCTTTTACAAAGCCAAAACATTGTAGGAGAGTTTTTAAAGTCACCATTTAAAGCTCAGATTTTGAGTTAAAACTCAGAGTTTTGCTGATTCCCAGCAGTGGCTGTCTGGTGTGCGTGCAGACAAATACAGAGAACAACGTGGAAGTGCCAAAATGCCAAGGGCTCCCTGTTCCCCAGGGCAGCAGGTTTGCAGCCAGGGCAGCAGCAGCACATGGAAGGTGTGTGACTTCAGGAAGACACCTCTGAGTTAAGCTGATAAAACCTCTCTTTAATCCTTACTCTGGCTTCCACCTACTTCAATTAATTATGGAGATGAGTTGTTAGTGGGGAGTTTTATGAAACCGTGTGTAAACAGTGTGTACAATGACAACAATAGAGACCTCATTTGTAGATCAGACGTGAGGGAGATAGGATTATTTCCTGGTTCAAAGCAGGTGTCAGTTATGTGGGTACTTCCCTTTGTGTGCAAGAGTCATGGCAGGCAAGTGTTTTGCAGGGCATAGTGTGCTTTGGAGAGGTGTCTGGATTTTACAGGCTGGGTTTGTACAAGTGCTGTCCATGCTGGGCTGCTGGAGCTCTGTAATAATGGTGCAGCCACACCAGCAGAGAGATGTGTGTGGGGGAAAGTCCTTGGTGGCCTGGCTTCTGCTTTTACAGTTTCTCCTGAGCTAATTGTTGAAGCCTTGCATTAAAAAATGAAACCTAATTAAGGATGAAGTGAGTTGAGCAGTGTATTTGCAGCGAGTCTGTTCGAAGTCTTCATTTGACAACACAGTGTGTTCTCTGGAGAGAGTTTCATCATGAATCTGAAGTATGTCCAGGAACAGAAGAGTAAGAGAAGGAATCAAGGTCATATGGAAATGATGCACAGCTTGTTTAATACCAGGTCAGCAATCCCAGTCAGGGTTGGGAGTCACTGGCCAGGTCTCTGTGCTTGACCTGGGGGAGAGCCCAGCCCTGGGACTCCTTGGCTGCTGTGAGGTGGCAGCTAATGCTTGTCTTGGGGCAGGAGGAGTAGCACTCATCTTCTGCAGCTGGGCTGCTGTTCCTGTCTTCTTCCCAGCCCTCCTGAGCAGAAAAGTAGTCCAGCAGAAAAATCTGGGATGATAGCTGTGCCTAAAGGAAAGCTGGAGCTGCAGGGAGTGTCACACAGCTTTCTACAAAAAATACAGCTCTGGTCTGGGACACACTTTGGCCATGGTGTCTGCTGAGTATTGTGGAACAGGTGTCACCATCTGGCAGGTCAAGTGGTGCCCAGGCAGCAGAGCTGCTGTCAGCAGTGGTGATGGAATGGCAGAGCTTTGGGAGCAGCAGTGATGATGGTGGAATGGCAGAGCTTTGGGAGCAGCAGTGCTGATGGTGGAATGGCAGAGCTTTGGGAGCAGCAGTGATGGTGGAATGGCAGAGCTTTGGGAGCAGCAGTGATGGTGGTGGAATGGCAGAGCTTTGGGAGCAGCAGTGGTGGTGGAAGGGCAGAGCTTTGGGAGCAGCAGTGGTGATGATGGAATGGCAGAGCTTTGGGAGCAGCAGTGATGGTGGAATGGCAGAGCTTTGGGAGCAGCAGTGCTGATGGTGGAATGGCAGAGCTTTGGGAGCAGCAGTGATAGTGGAATGGCAGAGCTTTGGGAGCAGCAGTGCTGATGGTGGAATGGCAGAGCTTTGGGAGCAGTGGTGATGGTGATGGAATGGCAGAGCTTTGGGAGCAGCAGTGATGATGGTGGAATGGCAGAGCTTTGGGAGCAGCAGTGCTGATGGTGGAATGGCAGAGCTTTGGGAGCAGCAGTGATGATTGTGGAATGGCAGAGCTTTGGGAGCAGCAGTGATGATGGAATGGCAGAGCTTTGGGAGCAGCAGTGATGGTGGAATGGCAGAGCTTTGGGAGCAGCAGTGATGGTGGAATGGCAGAGCTTTGGGAGCAGCAGTGATGGTGGAATGGCAGAGCTTTGGGAGCAGTGCTGATGGTTCAATGGCAGAGCTTTGGGAGCAGCAGTGATGATGGTGGAATGGCAGAGCTTTGGGAGCAGCAGTGCTGATGGTGGAATGGCAGAGCTTTGGGAGCAGCAGTGATGGTGGTGGAATGGCAGAGCTTTGGGAGCAGCAGTGATGATGGTGGAATGGCAGAGCTTTGGGAGCAGCAGTGCTGGTGGTGGAAGGGCAGAGCTTTGGGAGCAGTGGTCCGGCTGCAGTGGCTGTGCCAGGGCCAGGGCAGCCTGCAGTCTGTGCGGGCCTGGATGATCAGGCTGGCCTGGAATGGTGCTGGCAGGAAAACTCAGGCACTGCCTGGCTGTTTGATTTGTCTCCCTGGCTTCCCCTGCCTCCTCTCCTTTGTGTTCCTGGCAGGGAGGCTGCATCTCAAGCTGCAGACAGTCACAGGGAGCAGGGAGGTGTGAGCTGGCCAGGGGCTGGAAGTGACCGGGCACTGGCAGCCAGCAGGCAGGAGGAGCCAAGCAGTCTCTCACAAGAGCTCTTACAGGGCTGATTTACTGCTTGCAGGACCCTTCTGCAGAATACAGTAGCCTGTACTGTTGGTCTCTATATATTTTAAATAAAAAATTCATTACGGTCATGTTCCTCTCACAATTACCGGGAGTTTGTTGTTGGTTTAACCAAGTGATGTAGTCAAACTCCTAAGTGCAAAAATGTCCAAGAAATCAAATTAGCAAGCCAAAAGTGATGGCGTGGAAGGGGGCAGGAGTTAATGAAAAGATAAGGCTTTGTAAAAAGCTTGATTTTAAGATTTGCGAGCAGATGTTTGGAGTGTAATTGTTTCTTTGTGTTCACTTGGAAGTTTCTATTTTATTCTTGCTTCTCAGTTGATGACAGAAGAAAAATACAGCTCCCAAGTCTGTTGTGAACAAACTCCTGTGCACTTTTTTTTCATAAAAATTCTTTTTGCACAGATACATCGTGGCTGTGTGATTGTGTACAAGTGCTAAATGCTCTTGGTATCCATCAAATTTAGTTCTGCTTTAAAAGCAACACTGGCCCTGTGGCTTACTGGTGATGTTCATTAGCAAGTGTTTTTAAGCCTTTTTTTTTTTTTTTCCACAGAAGGTTAAACTGAGAGTAGGAAGTTATGGTCCAGTTGCGTAAAGGTGCTGTAGACTCCCAGTGCCCAAGGATTTCAGTGATGACAACCAGGCTGCAGAGCAAAAAAACCTCCTGTTCTCCCATTGAATCCTTCAGTGCAGGGTTCCCTGTACACAACAGGAGCTGGTGGATGTTCATGCACTGTGTTGAAGTGATTTTATTTATTGTACTTTTTATGTTCTAGGAAGACCTGAAGCAGTGGCAGCTACAAGAGCCACTGCAAACTGCTCTGCCCCATCCCTGGAAGTGTCCAAGGCCAGGTCTGATGGTGCTCTGAGCTACCTGGTATAGTGGAAGGTTTCCCTGCCTATTTGTATAGAAAGAGATGAGCTTTAATGTCCCTTCCAGCCCAGGCCATTGTGATTGTCTGATTGTCTGGTCCATGTAAAATCCCACGTGTACTTGCAACTTGGTATTTTCTGCAGTTACACACCAACTTCAGATCTCCAGTGGTGGGTGCAGGCAGCGATCACCGGGCTCTGCAGGAGTGTCTCAGAGTAAATGAGGTTGTTAATCAGGGCTGGGGCTTCCTCTGCTTGCTGAAAGCTAATTAGGACTTGCCCAAAAATATGCATTTTAAATGGCCTAATTGAACTGCTCAGCAGTTTAATTTAGCTGTTATGGAGGCCTGAAGTTTTGGTTGTTGTTATTGTCAGAGTAGGAGAAGACATTTCTGGTTTGGGATGGTCAGTGTGTAACAGTGTAGTTACATTGCAGGTGGAATAAACCCCATGTTCCACTGGAATAAAAAAGGATCAGAATCCCACTTTTACTGGCTTGGATGCAAGAGAGAGCAACCTTATCCCCAAACTCCCTGGCTAAATTTGACTGCAGCCTTTCCCCTGCTTCCTAAACTCCCCATTACTGTTTTAAGTACATGTATTCAGTATTCTTGATGCCTGTCCTAAAGCTGCATAGCATTTCTGTAAAATACAAAATACCTTGTGACACTTGCCATTTCTTACTACATGTACGACCTCTGGAATATCTCCAAAGCTCTGGAAAAGAATGAGATTTTCAGTAATGGCTACAGGCATTAAGGGCATAAATACTGTTGAGTATCAGTGGGATTTATGCTCCTAAGTTGCTGTAAATGCTTTTGAAAGTCACATCCAAAATGCATCATTAAGAAGAAGATATGCTGCTAGTGTTTTTTAAAGCAGATGTGTGATGTAGATGAACAATAAAATGAAAGGTGCTTTATAATGTTATTCTTGTGGAAGAATTGTTAAATACATAATTATTACAAACAGCTGAATTTTGGAGAGCTTTCTTGTCAGGATTGCAATTTGGTATGTTGATATTCATCCAGCTCCAGAGAGAAACCAAGGGACTGAGATTTCAGGGCAAAACTCCTTTAGTCTGTTGTTAATCAAGAAGAAATTTCTATATATTCCTACTGAGACAAGAAAATACCCCCAGTTCCCAAGAAATGTTCTAGTACACTGATTGTTAAATGTAAATGAGACCCTGTCATTAAAATCCATAGATTCACAGTGCTAAATGACAAATTGCAGTTACCACATCGTTTAATACACCATTCTTTTACTTTAATATCTTTGCAGGTTGGTTACTGCTCAGCGGTGTCTGGGAGGTTTTCTGGGGGGTTGGGGCTGGTGGCTGTTGTGTCTGGGAGGTTTTCAGGGGTTCCAGGTGGTGGCTCTTGTATCTCCAGTGACCCTTGAATTTCCTGAAGGCAGGAAACGTGCTGTTGCTCCACAAGCAGATTCCTCCTGCTTTTCTCCTCACAACTCCCAAACTGTCTTTTTTCCCACGTGCCCTAAAGATGGACCATTTATCTCTCCTTCCTTCCTGATTTTCAGCACTGCGTGTCATTATTTAGATTTGTAATTTCTGAGTTCTCTTCCTGAAGAGGTGGCAATTCCTCTGGGAACGTCTCCGGTGTTTTGCCTGTGCCCAGCTGCTCTCCCATCATATCACTGCGTATTTATGGGGCTGGGCACTCCTATTAGCAGTTGTAGTTACATATTTAAACATACTTCACATAACTAATTATGTCTCATGGCCTGTAGCCAAATTGACTAATTCTGCCTCCTTGAAGCTCCAGAAAAATACACATATTTAGAACGTGGCTAAAACTTCCCTTTAGCGACTCGGTGACGTTTCTCTGAGGTTGGGCTGTTCTAAGAGGGCAAATAAAGTTGTTCCAACATGAGGAAATTTTGAACCAATTTTCCCATCTCTCTTTTTCTTTTTTTTTTTTTTTTTTTTTTGAGCCTGTCTTTGGTGGCAGCTGCTCCCTGTTCCAGCTGAGGGGGCTTGTTCTGTGTGGACATGCTGGTTGGGCTCCTTCACATCATCAAATACAAAAGATTTGTCTTAAATCAACTCCTGGGGTCTCTACTTTTTTAAAAACCATCACACAGAGAAAGAGGCTGGGCCAGCCAGCTGCTTGCCCCAGAGAGGAAATACAGGCCAACTGTGCTGGAAATGGAAGTGGTTGGACTTACCTTTAGAGTTGCTGGTTTTTATTTGTAGAGCTAATTACAGACTTTTACAGGCAATTATCAAATATAAGGAAAGCCTGGGAATCTTTTTTTCCTTGGTGTTGCTCTGCAGGTTGTGTGTTCTCTCTGAAATGCTCCTTCCTGACTCGCTGCAGGCTGGGGCTGGGCATTTCTGCCTGGTGTCTGACTGTAATTCCATTTTGGAGCCCCAGCATCCCACCTGACAGCTCTCCCATCCTGCTGCCATCCTGCTAATTGCTTGGCATTCCCGAGGTTTTTAGTGCAAGGTGTTCACGTGCAGAGATCTCCCTCTCACAGGTGGAAGGGGGGATTTTTTTTTATTTATTTGGTTTTGCTAGCCTGAGTTAGGTTTGGAATGGGAAGCCATTAAAGGATAAAAGCAACACACATGCCTGTAGAGGTCAATTTAACTGGTACAGCAGCACAAAAACACACAAAGGACCCATGTAACAAAACCTAATCGGCTTTAGCTTGAGGGTTACCAGAACCCACATCTTTGAGATTGCTGCTATCAGTTACATTTTTACAGTTCAGCACTATTTTTTATTGCAATTGAAGCACAATATTTGTACCTATTAGCCTCTGAGTTTTCTTTTTAGCTCCCTCCCCATAAAACGAGATGCAGCATTATTATTAAACTGTTCTCCGGGCTAAACACTGTGAATGTCATTCATGTCTGTGTTTATTAATAAAGCAGGAAGAGGGAGAAGCTTTAGCTTGTCTGGTTTGCTTGACTTGCATCAAGGATAACTTTGCAAGAGAGAGAGAGAGAGCGCGAGCTTTCAATAAGTATTCAAAATTGCATAATGAAAAGGTTCTGGAAATAATTATAAAAAATCAGACTGAAATCACTTTGGAGAATTGTTGAGGGTTTTTTTTAAATATTTTTATTTTATTTTATTTTATTTTTTTTTACATTCAAATTGGCAACGAAGCGTAACGAAGACAGTCAGAAATAACCCCTGCCACCCACGCAGGGTATATATAGAGATTGTATTTACTCTGCTGTGCAAGCATCTCCTGCAAGATGGCACATTAAAATGTGAACAAAACAGCACATCCCCGCTCCTGGATGCCGCAGTGCTGCTGGGATCTGATAAACAGTTGGAGTGGGGAGCCGTGCTGAGCGCGTGCAGCAGCTGCTGCCACGGCCTCCTGCCATCCCTCCAAACCTGGGGACACTCTCAGCCTGCCCTCCTCCTCTTCCTCCTCTTCCTCCTCTTCCTCTTCCTCCTCTTCCCAGGGCAATTTTCCAAACCTTACCCAAAACCTGGAGCGCTCAGGCTTTCCCAACTTTCCGCAGTTCTCGCTGCCAGGTGTGCCAGCACGCCCAAGGATGTTGGGTGGCGTTGATTTTTTGGTCCAGGTGGTGTCTGAAATCAACAACAGCTCTTCTTCGCTCTTCAGCACCACCACCATTTATTTTCTTTCGGGTTGAAGCTTTCTTTTTTTTTTCCCCCGCCACAAAATTGTTTCCAGTCCTTGTCGATGTGCGTGTGACCTTCAGTGGGTAATCTCTTAATTAATTTTTGTACTGAATATGCAGCATATTGAGACGTGAGCTTTAGGCACTCATCTCGGAGGCTGTGTTAGTTCTAAAAATCAAATGCATCAAATTTGGCAAGAAAAGCTCAATTGCAAGTAACCAGCCTCTTTTAGCTTTCCCCCCCTTGCTCTTTCACCTCAAAAAATGTCATATTGCCTATATTTGCATGTGATAATTTAGCATAAAAAGCATTTTGAGCACCCTGGAATGAACGTTTTGACATTCAACTGGATGTTTGCTTTTACATTTGCCATACTTGGGTGCACCTCTGTGAGAAATGCATTGCAGAATTTTTGTATCTGAGGTTATACAAATTGTTTTAAATGCTGGTAATTGATTCCCTGCTAATGCTTTCAGCATGGGTTGCTTGGGCTGAGAAGTGCAGGCAGAGGTTGAATTTGAAGTTGGAGTTTATTGTGTTCCTGTCTTCTTTCCATTACATTGTGAATGCTAGGGGAGAGCTGATGGAAGGATTTGGGGGATGTTTGGGGGATGTTTGGGGGATGTTTGGTTTGGTTGGTTTGGGTCTTGTGGTGAGGTTGGTTTGTGATTTTGTGGTAGGTGGTTTTTGCTGTTGTTGTTTTTGGGCTTGTTTTTTTTTGTTTTGTTTTGGGTTTTTTTGGTTGGTTTTTTGTTTGTTTGTTTGGTTTTTTGTGGTTGTTTTTTTTTTTTTGAGACCATGAAAAAAATCAACTAGTCAGCAAAAATGGGCATGTGGCTTTTAGGCTGCAATCCTGTGGGCTCCCATTTTGTGTGTTCTTGCTCTAATTAAAAGGGAGTGTTCCTTAAAAGTGTAGGTATGGTAGAGGGGGAGAAAAAAAAAAAAAAGTGTGGCTAGTTGTTGGCAGCAGCTACTGTTTGCAAAGGGATGTCATCACCTTCAAAATTTGTTGTTTGTAAGAAGGCTTTTTTACCTCTCAGTGCTGCAAGTAGCATTTAAAATAAGCAATCCTGAGAAAAGATCATCAGAGTTCTTGAATTTTTCCCTGACAATGTTTGTGAAGATAGTGATACAAGTACATTTGAAGAATTTTTCCCTATTACATATAGATTTTTCACATAGCTGTAGTTGGAAACAAAGGTTATGTGTTGGAAAAAAAAATACTGTTTGTAAATTCTTTGGGGGGAAACTCTGACAGCAAGATTTGAAATTAATTTCCAAGTCCTGTAAATTTTAATAGATTTAAAAATCTGATTGGCCTTTTATTTTATTATCTTGTCCAGATACTGTCATGCAGTATAAACAATAAAATTAAACTGTTATATTCTTTATGTGTTTCTCATCAATAATGAATTCTTGATGTGGAAATTCTTGAAGGGATTAGTTCACCATAGCTTAGATGTGCACTGTGGTGCTGTGATGTGTTATTTAATGATTCTAGTTTGGGGAGGTTTGTTCTCTTTTTTTTCTCTCGAAGATATTTTTGTCTGCATTTATTAGTACAATACTGAAATTAGTGCAGCAGCCAGTTTTCCCTTGCAGAAAACCATGGACAAAAAGGAAGGTCCACACACTTAGAAACTTCCTTTGTGGCTGTAAAATAAGTGACTTGATGGTGACAGGGGTGTTGCTCAGAGTGGAGAGTTCTTTGGTGCCTAGGGCAAAAAGAAATCCAGGGGATGGCCCAGCATTGCACCAGCATCAAATGGAGATGTGCAACAACAGAATTCTGGATTTACACAGATTTATGAGTGTAATAAAAGTGCATCTGGCTTGACTCTCGGGGCTGGTGCTGTGCAGGGGCAAGAGTTGGCTTTGATGATCTTTGTGGGTCCCTTCCAACTCAGAGTATTCTGTGATTCTGTGATCCCTGTGGGTGCCTTCCAGTTCAGCACATCCTGTGCCTCTTTTAACTTTCCCCCCCCTTGCTCTTTCACCTCAAAAAATGTCATATTGCCTATATTTGCATGTGATAATTTAGCATAAAAAGCATTTTGAGCACCTGTGATTGTGCCTTCCTCGGCATCTGCTCTGGGGCTGGGAACAGCACCCGGGGTACCACTGGGGAGATGGGACAACCCAGAACCAAACCTCCCCCATGCTGGTATCTCCAGCAGAGCATCTCCTGGGAGCTCTGCAGTGCTTGGCATGGGCTGCAGGGCCGTGCCTGTCCTTTCTCCAGCCCTCCCAAAGTTTTCCCAGTGGTGTGCAATGGAGTGGCTGCATGCGGGATGGGCGATGCTGAGGATGCTGCAGGGCTGCTGGGGTGGGTGGCAAAGCCTGGGGACAGCCCTGGCACCCCCAGCACAGCCAGGCTGGGCTCAGGAAGGCATGGGGGGTGTTGAATTTCTCAAAGAGCCAGATGTATTTAGCTCTGTGAGGGTTCAGTACCGCTGAGGGTGTCCAGCACCTCACAGAAAAAGGCTTCAAATAACTAGCAAGACGGCGTGGTCGAGTGTGCCTTGGAAACGCAGAAAGGTTTTAATAAAAGAGGAAAATAATACAAAAACAAATGAACAAAGTTGTCCACAGTGTAGGGATAGGTCCCACACACCTGCTACAACACCCTGAAAACGTGCTGGGAAGCCTCGTGCTCTCCCCTTAAGTGTTGAAGGATTTGGGTTGGTTTTTTTGGCAAACAGCCCAATAGAGGGATAGCTACCTTTCTGAGGAACAGGGAAAGAGACCGATCATGACATTGAGCCAATTGTTGCCAGGAGAACAAAGAAGTTTCTGGGTTCTTTACCTGGTTAGAACAGCAAGGGGTGAGTCCTAAACCTTTCCCTGCATGGAAACACCTGCTGGGGTGTGGGGTGCATTCCTGCAGTGGGCTGTGCTGGATTCCCTGTCCCGGCCGGGAAGCCCAGCAGCCAAGGTGGATTTCTGGGCAGCCAAGGTGGATTTCTGGGCAGCCAAGGTGGATTTCTGGGCAGCCAAGGTGGATTTCTGGGCAGCCAAGGTGGATCTCTCAGCAGCCAAGGTGAATCTCTCAGCAGCCAAGGTGGATTTCTGGGCAGCCAAAGTGGATTTCTGGGCAGCCAAGGTGGATTTCTGGGCAGCCAAGGTAGATCTCTCAGCAGCCAAGGTGGATTTCTGGGCAGCCAAGGTAGATCTCTCAGCAGCCAAGGTAGATCTCTCAGCAGCCAAGGTAGATCTCTCAGCAGCCAAGGTGGATTTCTCAGTAGCCAAGGTGGATTTCTGGGCAGCCAAGGTGGATTTCTGGGCAGCCAAGGTGGATTTCTGGGCAGCCAAGGTAGATTTCTCAGCAGCCAAAGTGGATTGGATTTCTGGGCAGCCAAGGTGGATTTCTGGGCAGCCAAGGTGGATCTCCCAGCAGCCAAGGTGGATCTCTCAGCAGCCAAGGTGGATTTCTGGGCAGCCAAGGTAGATTGGATTTCTGGGCAGCCAAGGTGGATTTCTGGGCAGCCAAGGTAGATCTCTCAGCAGCCAAGGTGGATTTCTGGGCAGCCAAGGTGGATCTCTCAGCAGCCAAGGTGGATTTCTGGGCAGCCAAGGTGGATCTCTCACAGCCAAGGTGGATTTCTGGGCAGCCAAGGTGGATCTCTCACAGCCAAGGTGGATCTCTCAGCAGCCAAGGTGGGTTTATTTGTGCGCAGCCCCGCTGGCGTTGTTGTCGCAGCGTTTGCAGAACATATGGCATGTCAGAATCACCCCATTCCCCGAGATCCCGGCACATTCGCAGCATAGCAGGGTGAGATACTTTTAGAGCGTCTCTTAACTCCTTCGTGGCTGGATTTCCATCCCCCAGCACCGCCTGCAAGCATATGGTTCACCCCCGCCCGGTGTTGTGGTTGGTTTTTTATGTTGCAGCTTTTTTTTTGTTGTTTTTTTTCTCCCCTGTTTTCTCTGCGTGGTTGGGTTTTTCTTTGGATTTTTTGTTGTTGTTGTTGTCGTGGTTTGGGTTTTGTTGTTTGTTTTGTTGTCTGTTGTTGTTTTGGTTTGGTTTTTTTTTTTCTCAGAGGAAGGCTGAGGCAAAATGCTTGGTATCACCTGTAGTTATTGGGTATGTGCTTTTTGACATCAGTTTATCTTCACTGAGTTTTTGCCCAAATTTGAAAGACAAACCTCTTAAATGATGAATTGCAAGCCAGACTGACCCTTCTCCGTCCATGTGAGGATTTTTTTACCCCATTACTAGCACTACCTGTTTGGGTTTGAGCACTATTTTAATCATCTTTACCTTCCCTGCACCTCTCAAAGTTTAATTTTTTATTTTTTATTCTCAGAGATACTTCACCAAGCATAAATATTTCATTCTGTATTTGCATGCCTTCCTTACCACTGGACTGCTATATTTAATAAATAAAAAGACAGGAAAATAGTTGCTACAGTTGCTTGTTACACAGAACTCAAATTTTAATGATTAATGTAAATACTTGGTCTTTTCAAGTTTAAATCTGTTTTTAAAAAAGTCACCAAGACAGTGTTGTTTACATGAAAATGGTGAAAGTAAAGCCCATTTTTATGAACAAAAAATGGCCTATAATCTCACAATAAACAGGGTTTTTTTTAAATAGTCAATAGATAGATTTATGAACAGTTGTCTTGGTTTTTTTTTTTTTAAGTTAATTCTTAGTGTCTCTCAGCCTACAAAGACATCAGCAATCAACAGCTTCAAGGAATAATCTCGTTTTTGTTCTTATGTAAGCATTAAAACCTTCATATTAACACTTGGTTTGTTTTGGAAAGCAGATCCCAGAGTAGATCCAGGGCTTTGCTTTTTTGATGCTGGGTTTCAGGCTAGACCTTCAAAATAAGGATAAGCAAGTTTCTGATTATATGGAAATACTGCATTGAGCATCCACAAGTCTTGTTGATGTACAGCTATCACAGCAATTAAATGCTGTGGTTTAATTTTGTCTTTTCACCTCCCTGCCAAAACCATCTTGGTCTGATTTTCAAATATCTGACAACTTGGTGTCACCTTTTCTCAGTTTTATCTCTGCAAACCTGTTTGTTATGCCAGTAGAAACCATCATATCCCAGAACCTGTGGCCTTTTCAAATCTGAACCTGGGTCAGGTGCATCTTCCTGCTGGTCCTTTCCTTTCCTCTGGGAACAGGACAGCATTCCCCTTTCCCAGTGGAGATTTTTCCTGGTGTTTTCCCAATAGGAGTAGAGCAGCAGGGTGCCCTGGAGTTCCTCTTTCCCACATCTCTGCCTTGACAGGGCTTTTGGAAAACGCAGCCTGTATAAAAATAGTTCTTCTTGCATCCCGTTAGTGGTGCTGGTTTGGTTGTTTTTGTTGGGTTTTTTTGGGGTTTTTTTTTTTTTTTCTTTAACTGCTGAAGAAAAAGATAATGCTGCCAACTGGAGACGGGTGAGGTGGGTATTCAGTGTTTGTAATGTTCCCTTCCCTCCCCCGGCCTTCCTTTCAAAGGAGCTGGAGCATTGCTGGAGTCTGCAGCTCATTCTTAAAGATAAATTTCCCCGAGCTGGGAGAGCAGTTCCCTGGGAGGTGACTCAGAGTGGCTGTTCCGTGCTGGGGCTGGAGTGGGAATCCCCAGCCGAGGTTATGGGGCAGGGATGGGGCCGGCTGGGATGGCACCAGGGGTGTCAGGGGTGTCTGCTCCCTTATCCTGGGCTTCAAAAACCCTTCCCTGGGCACAGCCACCTCTGGCAGGTTTGTGGCCCCTTGGCACAGCGTCACCAGAGTTTTGGCAGGCGGGAAAAGCTAAAGCTCACTTAGAGAACTAAAAATTGCCGTGAGGGATAACACCAGGTGCTTTCTAATCCTTCACATTTTTGTGGTTTGGGTGTGATCTTTGTTTTGTCGAGACCCCTTAGCCTCTGCCCCTCCTGTGGGTGATGCCAGGGTAGAGGAGCTGTGCTTTGGACAGGTTCCACTTGTGCCTGCCCTTCCTCCCTTTCCCTGCTCCCACTGTCAGCGTTGTCATTCAAGTGATAATCCTGCCTCATTTTCATTGACTAATAGTGGTGATTAACCTTTTCAATTTTGACATTATAGATAATACATCAAGTGTATTGGCATCATGTCTGCAATGGTGCAAGTTTTTAAAGGATAACAAAACGGGGAGTCAGAGCACAGGCACTGCCTGCTGACATCCTGGAAGCGTTAAAGGTTGGAAAAGACCTCTCAGATCATCAAGTCCAGCTGTCAACCCAGCAGCACTACCAGGCCCACCACTAAACCATGTCCTCAAGTGCCACATCCACAAGTTTTTCCAACGCTTCCAGGGATGGTGACCCACCCACTTCCCATGGGCAGGTGCATCGTGTTCAGTGTGTTCCAATGCTTTGGGGAAAATACGTTTCTAATACCCAGTCTAAACTTCTCCTGGTGCAACTTGCAGCTGTTCCCTCTCCTCCTGTCCCTGTTCCCTGGGAGCAGAGCCTGACAGAGGCTGTCCCCTCCTGTCAGGGAGTCGTGCAGAGCCACAAGGTCCCCCCTGAGAGTCCTTCCATCCAGGCAGAGCCCCTTTCCCAGCTCCATTCCCTTCTCTGGACATGTTCCGGCCTCTCACTGTCCTTCTTGTTCTGAGGGGCCCAGAACTGCCCCCAGGAGTGGAGGTTCCTCAGCAGTGCCAAGCACAGGGAAATGATCACTTCCCAAGTCCTGCTGGCCACACCACTTCCTGTAAATCAGCACTAATTGCTGTGCAGCTGGGGGAGTTTCCAGATGTGTGCGCCCATGTGCTGCCTGTGAGCCTGGAGTCCGTGTGCAGGGACAGTTTGGTAATCTGTTTATAGCACTGGACGTGGCTATTTTCAGAGCTTTCTCCCCCCCTGCTTTCAGTCTGTGGAAGGAACAAATCCTGTGAGGATGAGAGCTCTCCAGGGAGCGGCAGCGAGGGTGGCAGTGGTGATGGGGGGAAGAGAAATCCAGTTTTGTCTTCTCCCCTCCGTGGCTGTGCCAGGTGAGACACCCAACCTGGCACATAGTGGCTTTCTATTCCTCATGCCATTCAGGGGTGACAGTGCTGGGACACCCCATTCACAGGGTTGTCCCTCTGCAGCCAGGAGCTCTCCTGACACGTAGACCCACGAGGATCAGCAGCATGGTCCGTGAAACGTTTTGCTTTGTGGCATTGCCACCGGATCACGGAGAGAAACGTGTGACCGTGCAGAGAGGCAACGAGGAGCACAAGCTGCCCCTGGCAGGCTGGGTGCAGGCATCCCTGTGTCCCTTTGTGTCCTTTCCTCTTTCCCAGCACATCCCTGCTGCTGCTGGGGAAGCTGCCCAGGCCGTCACGTGCGCCAGGTGTTGTTTGCTCAGGTTTAATTTGCCGTGGTGCATCGCAGCGCTGGCAGTCACATGATAGCTGGGGACCTCACTGTGCCTTCGTTCTTGGAGATATTGTTAATTAAATTTTTTATGAAGGAGCTGAGGCACACCAGCAGCGATCTCCTTTCAAGCAGAAATGTAGCAGGCAGTTCCCAAAGAGACCTCATCTGCTCTCTTCTCTATGAAAATCAATTAGTGTTATGAATGTGTGATAGCTTCTTAAAAATCTGTCATGTTGGAGAAGTCTTTGCACCTTAGAACGGCAAAGGGAAGGATGTGGCCTCTTGCTCCTCCTCCCTTCCCTGCTCCCTCCCCTGCTCTGGCTGCTGAGTGTGGCTGTGGGCGTCCACTTTAACTTTCTTTTTGTTCAGATGCTTCGAGTTTTTCTGGATTCTCTTTTAAGAAAAAAATAAGTGCAGAGTTGTTTGGCTTGATAAGGGTGATATGTAAATGAAGACATCCATGCTTCAGTACCTCTTACTTCATCAGCATCCCCAGGCAGGAGTTTGCTGAGGCAAATTCTTGTTTCATGTTTTCTAAGAAGCCCTTTTAATTTAGTGAGTGACCCCGTGGTACAAGCTGTAGGTGTGGCATCACTGACTTTGTCATGGGGCAGCCATTTGTGCTTCTACTTCAATGCTGTTTTAATTCTCTCTCTGCAGTGTAAACACCATCTCCTTGTTGACTGTTGTGTTTGTTTTTCGAACTTCCTATCCAAGCTTAAATACTGATTTTATTTTCCTCACACCTATCCAAGCAGGGCTGCACACTAAAGAAGAAAAATATCATACTTATATGCTAAAATGCTTAATAGCTATGTAGCAGTTATAGACAAAAGATCATTTTCTCAGCATGACAGTGTTACTGGAGTAAATGACTTCAGCCAAATGAAAAAGGTGATGTTTGCAGTATATATTTTTTGCCTAAGCCTTTATTTTCTGTTGTGGCTTATACAGTATTTGACATCTAGAATATGCTTTCAGGAGATTTTTCTAAACAAATTGTGTAAGAAAAGAAAATGAGGGATTAATCCATTAAAACATAAAAGTTGCTTTTGAAACCACCTTCCCAAACACATGCAAATCGGGCAGTAGCAATTTGCCTTTTTACCTGGGATGCTGAAGTGTTGCCACCACTGTTCCACCTTCCTGTCACTCCTTTGTTCCCTCTGTCACAGGAGTGACTTTCACCCATGCAAAATGTATGATTCCACAGGCTCTGACCTTTACAAACTGCGCTGTTGTTTCCTCCCCATCAGTCCTTAGAGAAACAGCACAGATTTCCCTGCCTTGGCTCTCCTGGCTCACATCTCGGAAACAAGGCGGGCAAACCCATCCTTCTGCCTCCAAACACACACACACAGAGACATCCCAAACAGACACTCCTAGGCCTGCACTTACCTTGTGGAGAGAGAGGGAGGAAGGGGGAAATTAGTTCTGAATTCACAGTTTGCAGGGTTGATCCATCCCAGGCGTGCAGCCCACGGATCCACGCAAGACTCTCTTCGGGGGCGGGCGCTTCCCCAGAGGGCTCTGACCCGCTGTCCCAGCTCTCAGGGAAGTGTTGGGGACACACTGCGTGCTCTGGGAACCCAGGGATTTATCAAGGAAAAAAGGAGCGTCCCAAGGGGCAGGCAGAAGTGGGTGTTGGGTTGTTCTGGGGCAGCCAGGAGTGGTGTGGGGAGGGAGAAGCCGGGATCACTGGCTGTCATCCCTCTTGCTCTTCTTGTCCTCGCTCCAGAGCTTTTCATCTTTTGCTCTGCCCACTCCCTCACTGTCATCATTTTTCCTAGTTATTTACCTTCCAGCTATGCCTGTCCATAAGATCCTATGGAGAGATCTTGTTTCAGGCCTCACTGGAGGTGCTGTTCCTGTTTGCTAAACACCTTTTCCTCTCCTAATACATCACAGACTCCAAGCTACTCTGACAAGGACTTCAGACTCCTTTTTGCATGTGTACACCTCTCACTGTGAAGTGCTCTTTAGACATTCCCACAGATATGCAGTGACATTTAATCTATGTCAGATTATATTACCCTTTTTTCTTCCCTTTCCTTAGAATTTTGGAGGTGCATGAACAGTCTCAACACCTTGCAGCAGATGACTGGGTTCCCAGGAGAGTATTCCTTAGCCTTTCCTTACAGATCCCCATCTGCAAAAAAAGAGGTGAATAATTCAGGCATAAATTAAAAGAAATATCATGAGGATAAACTGTTATTTGAAAATTGGTTTTGGAAGTGTTTTAGCTGCTTGGGATCTTTCTGTTCCCAAAGTTCCAGGAGAACCGTTCTGGATATATGCATTTCGTGATTTATTTAGCAAGCCCTTCCAAGCATGTGCTTAGCTGTTGCAGTGAGCCAGAGCCTGAGGAGGCAAGCTTGGGATGACTGTTTTATCTCCAGGTGATGGACAAGATCTCTGTTTCCTTTGTGTTTTCTGTGCTTGGGAATGTATCCGCTCCCCGTGTGAGCAGAGCCATCAGCGCTGCACCAGCCAGAAAAAAGCCAAGTACAAGCAGCTGAATTTCAAGGGTGGAAGGTAGTTTCCAAAGGAAGTTTTTGTGGGAATGATAATTTCCTGGTTTTTACAAATATCCTTGTACTCTGGATTTCATTCTGGAGCCCACCCTGGGATTGGATCTTCTGGATTCAGCCAAGGCTTTCTGCTGTTTCATTGCCTGAGCATCACCCTCTGCAGTGCTGTTCTCCAGGTGGCCCTGCAATGTGCTGGATGTACCTGCTGCTGGCAGTTTGGAGTTCTTAAGATGTGACTTTTCCCAGTGTACAAACCAAACTGGCAGAGACAGATCTCATTTTCAACTCTTGCGTAGTTTTTAAACATTTACATTGAAGTTGAGTATTAATGATCCAACGGCTGTTCCACACCAGGGTATAAAGCATTTCAAAGTCCTGCAGGCTGCTGAATTTTGTATGGAGGCAGGTTGAGCAGATCTTTAATTGAGCTCCCAGGAAAATCAGGAGAGCGTGGTGTGGCTTTCAGAGTGGCTTTTCATTCTGAGCTTTGTGTCTGGGAAATGCAAACTCACTCAGCACCCTCATCTCCCCGGCATTGTAGTTACTACAGGATATGACTTAATGAATAGGCAAAGAAAGGTGTTTGCAAAGCCTGATGTGATATTTAGTTTCACCTTTTCCTGAGGTTTGCCTTTATTTATTTTTGTGTGGAGGAAATAGTCACGGCAAAGTGTGTAAGACGTGTTGGTGCTCTGCAGGCGCCTGCCCCAGGAGCTGTGCGTGGCTGTGTCACTCTGTTCCTGTGATCAGCTGCCTGGATGATGGTGAAACACACCCTTTTCCTTGTGCACATTGGAGGTTTTTGGAGTTACACTCTACCTGCAGGCTCTGGGGTGGTCCTAGGGGGCAGAAGGCGTGGGGTGTCCCGCAGTGTGCGGTCAGCGTCCCCTGGGATTCATTCATCACCAGCTCAGATCTGCTGCATTTACCTTGTTCAGGAGTTGCTGACATGGGACCTTCAGTTGTTCAGCCTGTTTTGTGTCTTACTGGTGCCAGACACGTTTTGGTAATTTAGTGATATAATGGTATTTCAACTTCTTAATCCCTAAAAAACCAAACAAAAGCCATCTTACCCAAAAAGCCCTTCGACATCTGCATTAGAGGAAGATGTTTTGCAAAGAGGATCTCTTGGAAATCCCTTGGTTCTGCAGTTTATTATTGTAATGGTTTAAACAACTAAGAATATCATAGAATATCCTGGGTTGGAAGGGATCATAAGGATCATCCAGTCCAACCCCTGTCCCTGCCCAGACACCCCAACAACCCCACCTTATGCATCCCTGGAAGCTTTGTCCGAAGGCTCCTGGAGCTCTGGCAGCCTCAGGGCTGTGCCCATTCCCTGGGGAGCCTGAGCAGTGCCCAGCACCCTCTGGGGGAAGAGCTTTTTCTCATCTCCAGCCTAAACCTGCCCTGACAGAACTCCAGCCATTTCTTTGGGTGCTATCATGTGTCACCAGAGAGAGACTTTTGTTGACTCTGTGTGTCCCTTCTGTTTGGGGAGCACTCTGTAAATGAGGGGTAGTGTCACACCAAGGTCACCAGGAATAATCAAGAGCATCCTCTGAAGGATCCAGATGCTCCATGGATATGACTCCTCCCTGCACACCAGCCATCTTATTTACAGAGCTCAGGTATTTCAGTACCACGGGTGTAAATCCACACCTGCCCTGCCAACAGAACTTGTTCCTGGATCAGAAGGAGATTGACAAGACTTCTCCTGTTTGTTCTACATCACTTGCTGCTTCCCATCAAACCAGCAAGGTGGAGGAGGCAGAGGTCCTGCAGGAAAAAGGAGTATGTGATCTCTTAAGGAGTGAATAGCAGCATGTGTACACAGGGGACAGCACTGCTCAAGTGGGCTTTGCTTAGATGCTGTCAGATGTGGAGTCTTTAAACTTGGACTTATTTTACATGGAATTCTTCAGGGTTTTAGAAGTGGGGGGGGGGGAGGAGGAAAAAAACCCCTGCTCTCTTTTGGAGCTCTGTGCTAGACAGCAGAAACGCAGGGTGTTAAGAAGATGCTCCCTTTCTTCTGTGCCTCATAGAGTTTGATTGTCTTGTGTTGATTGAGCTGTAACTCTCTGGGGCACCTTTGCAAACACAGCCTTGTTTTGTGGGAATTATCCTGGGTTTCCTCTTGTCCCCATCCTCTTACCTTCCTCTGCACCACGTGGGCACAGGAATGGTGCCTGGCCCAGGGACTGACCCACCTGGGCCCCAGACCACGAGGTGTCTGCAGGCATGTCTGAGCCAGGTACTCAGCTTCCTCTTCCACATAGACCCTGCTGTTCCATGCTATGGAGAGGCCAGGTTTCCCAGTGTAGTTCGTGATTTCCAAGATGTAAATGTTCATGGGATAGCCGGCTTTCAAAAATGAGCCTATATCAAAATTTCTGGCTAATGAAGCCTTTCCCTCCTCCTCTCCACCACAGGCTCAGGGATTTTTTGAGCCTCTGGAGGAGCTTGGCTGCTCTGGTCTCAGCTCATCAAGAGTTCAGGGCAAGCTTAGGTGATGGGGGAGCGATTTAGTGAATACTGCACATGTAAATCCCATCACTAGTCCCTGGATGCATAGGAGGATGGATTAGGAAATGGAACCCTGGTGAAAATAGCTGTGGTGTGATGGAAGCTGCTCATTCTGCTGGCACGCAGGATGCTTAAAAGGAAAGGCTCTCCCCCAAAGTTTCAAGCACTGCCATGTAATCTTTTCCCCACTGAACTGAATTGTTCCCATGGTCTCTAATGGGAGTTGTGTGGCTCACTCCCCTGCACTGGGCTTTGAGGAGCAAGTAGGGGTTAATATTAAAGCGGAGCCTGCTGCTTTACAAATAGGGGAAAGTAGATGCAAATTACCGTGAATGCTAATTGTTTCTATTTGAAAATTCTTGTAGTGTTTTTCTGAAAACACTCCCATTAAGTAAGCATTAGGTGGATGGCTGAACTGTTTGCAGAAAATCTCCTCAGCCATGTGTGGTGGGGCACGGTTGCGTAAGAAGATGAAAAATGCATATGGAGCCTTCTGGTGTCTCATATACCCTTCCTTGGGAGCTTGGAGCTGTGCCTGTCACACAGAGAGCACTGTGGACTCGAGGCACTCATGTAGAAAAAGGGGAGAGAACAGATTCCTAAAAACGTTGTCTGTCTGAAATCCTGGTGTGGGGAGAGAGTGTCTGGAGCAGAGCAGGGGTCAGGGAATAACTCCTTTTTATACCAGCCACAGGCAGGTATCTATCTCTCTGAGCCTTCCCAGTGGCTGTGCTGCCAGTTTTGTAGCCATCACTGTGGCTTTCTGTGCAACAGGGGCCTGATCCCACCTTACGAAATAAATGAGGATCTCCTCATTGACTGCAGCAATCCGAGGGTGCAGCCCTCGGGAATGAGCCAGCTGTGGGATCGCTCATCCAGCTGGGAAGGTGGGAACAGCTCTGCCAGTCCCGCAGTGCTGGGTTGTAATTGGATCAGAAGTTGGGTGCTGTCGAATTAACGAGGAGCTGCCACAGCCTCCTCCTGCTGCTGGGCCCCTCTGCCTTGCCTGGGCTCAGGTGACTCTGGTAATTGGATTGCCAGGGAAGCGGGGCTGATGCTGAGCTGGATGCTCTGTCTCGCTGCAGACCTTTCATCTGGATGGAGCCCTGGCAGCTGTGCTGAACACAGCAAAGGTAAGAGGGCAGCTGGCAGGGCTGGCTGTGGAGGAGTGGGAAGAAGGAGAGGAGAGCAGGGCTGGCTCCCTCCCCACGCTCAGACTCTGTGTGGTGTTGGTGTGTGTTGGTGTTTGTGCACGCGTGTTCACGCGTGTGCAAACACGAGGCAAAAGCCCAGGGGCACTTTTCCTGCCAGACACAGATTGCAGCAGCTTCCGTGTGTAAGAGGCAGAGGCAGGTGATGCTGAGCTGTGAAATGCAGGTGTGAGGAGGGCACCAGGCAGCAGGGACAGCTCAGGGATGGGTCTCAGGGCTGAGCTGCTGCCCGGCCTGTCCAGAGCTGTGGCAGAGGGTGTTTCAGCTCTGGCTGTGTTCACACCAGGAAAGCTGGCCAGGTGAGAGGGGGGGTTGAATGCCACGGTGTGTTTGCCTTCAGCTGTGTTGTCATTTAGTGGTGAGCTGTGGTTTTTTTTCCTGCTGCTTGAATGTGATGAAGGGAGATGGGGTGATCCACCAAAGCCTCTCTCACACTCCCCTCTGCAGCTGGACAGGGGAGAGAAAATGTAATGAAGGGTTCATGAGCTAAGGTCCAGGAGGGATCACTCACCAAATACCAGCACAGGCAAAACAGGATTGAATTAGAGATATTCATTGAATTTATTACTAACAAAGCCAAAGCGGGATAGTAAGTGAGATAAGACCTTCAATACACCTGCTCCCCACCTCTCCCTTCTTCCCAGCTCTACCTGCTCCCTTCAGGGGTGCAGGGAGACAGGGAATGGGGGTTTCATTCCAACCCCCTGCCATGAGCAGGGTCACCTTCCACTACACCTGCTTGCTCCAAGCTCTGTCCTGGAAGAGGAAATTCCCTGGCTTGTATCCCTTGTTTGTGTTCCTTTGGGATGGTGCAGTTTTTGTCCTTCACCCACCGGTGCCATACACATGGTTATCCTAAACCACAAACACCTACTTTGTTTAAGGCAAGAATTTTACAATCAATAACTTTTTATTTGGTCTTAGGGTTCTTTAATCTTCCTGCCATAGTCCCAGATTAACATGCGAATTAGGTTTCAGGGACTGATGGGTTTGCTTGTATTTATCCTTTTGTTTGTGTTGATAGATAATCCCATTACTGCTCTTCTTAGTAGTTTGATGGCTGTGATTGCTTCTATTACTGATGTCTGGCTTTAAACCTGTAAGCTTATCTGAGCACTTGATTATACCTTTGGCACTGAACACCTCCCCGCCCTCCTGAGCAGTGGACGGGATCAGTATGAATATTCTTGTCTTAAATACTTGTGAAAAAGAGAATGACGAAAAGAAAGGACAGAAGCAAAAGTCACACAGAGTTCAAGGAAATACTTGTTTTGGCTTCGGAAGGTTCCAGATCTGTTAAAATTAGGTCTGGAATGGCTGGAGCTCCTTGCATTGTGTCCTTTTAGTGAACTTTGTCTTGTCCTGGGTATCAAGAGGTATAAACCAGAGCATGACGTGATGGAAAGGAGCAAAGGGCTGTTGGGTTGCCTCTCCTTTCCCCCTATAAGAACAGGTTCTCACCATGCTCCTCTCTCCCCTCGTTGATACAAATTGTGTGTCACTCACACTGAAGCTTCCTCCACAGAGGCTTTAATTCTCTGTGTTGGAAATCTCCAACCCGTGTGTGAGCAACTAAAGCTTGTAATGATTCCTGCAAGGGGTCTGGTCATGAATAAACGAGTTACTGCAGCTCAGCTGAGCTCCAGCAGCCCATGGCCACCACCCTGGGGCACAACTCTGCTCCAGGCACCTGGAACAGCTGCAATTACCCTGGGGAAGCCTTTGCCACTGGCAGCTGCCACCTGGGCAAGGAGGTGGCTGTGTTGCCTTCCTTCCTTTTTCCTGTGACCATAGAATGATCATATGAGTTACTCTTATGTGGGAGTCTCAGGTTGCTCCCATTTTCCTCCACAAATTTTAATTTCCCAGCCCACATTCCCATTTTCCCACCCCAAATGCCCCTTTTTCCACCCCAAATCCCCCTTTTCACCAGAAATCTCCCATTTTTCCACCAAAACCCCCCTTTTCTCTGCAGAAATTCCCATTTTCCCCACCCCAAATTCCCTTTTGTTCCAGCTGGAAACATCGAGATGAGCCCAAATGCCAGGACAGGGATGGGGAGGGTGACCAGAGCTTGGGGCTTTATTCGCTGGGAACAAACTGGGATGCAGCTGGGATCTCCTGAGGTAACCACTGTGTGTTGGGAAGAGCTGGTGGCTGTCCCTGCCTGTCAGGGCAGAGGCAGCTTGGCTGATGCAGCAGGAATAGCACGGAACCTCTGTAACGTCAGCAGGAGGATATAAACGGGCCCTGCGGGACTGCAGCAGGCACCTGCTTCTCAATTAAATTAAATTAAAATGAGGGAAAAGATATTTTGCGTGCAGGTTTGCAAATACAGGTCAGTGGAAGGCGAGCTAGAGGCTTTGTGGTGAGGATTGAAAGGTCTTCTTGAGGTGTTTCCCTCTCCCCCAGAAAAGCAAACTGGATGGAGCTTGTCTTAGTTTGGAAAGACAGGTATCTGCCAGGGAAAAGCCAGAGCTTCCCTTGGAATGGAGAATGTAAACCCCCTCCCTCTGAATTATTGTAATTTTGAAATTAAGGGGCTTTCAGACAAAGAGATGGGAATAGGAATAGCAGTTCTTTACTAGGAATATTAAAAATAAAACTGTCATAGTACAAAAAAAAGCAAACACTGTCAGAATCAAAACACAACCTGACACCCTGTTGGTCAGGGTGTTGGGAGCAGCCCAGTCAAGCCCTCCTGCAGTGCCAGATGAGGTTCTGATGGAGCAGAGATGATCCTGTAGCAGGGTGCAGTTTCCCTCTGAAGCTCCAGTGGTGCTGAGATGGGTCTGGCTCCCTCTGGGAATGCAGAGCACACAGGCTGCCCTGCTGCTCTGAATCCCAGCTTTGATCCAGCTGGGAATGCTGGGCTCCTCCCCTGGGTGGAGCCTCTCCCCATGGGCTGATGGAATTGGATCAGCCCTGCAGTGAGCCTGGATGGCCCATGAGCAGCAGATACCCCTGGAGGGAGGATGGGTCCTGGCAGGGATAAAGAACACTGCCCCAGCTGGTTTAACAGCTGCCCATGGACAGAAAAAGCCCCACCTGGAGTTATGAGGAAGGGATCATGGAAGAGATGAAGAAAATACCTCTCCATCAGGTTACATTTTGCATTGCAAGCCAAAGGGAAGGGCAGGGCAGGTGTTGGAGCAGAGGCCACCTCTCACAAGCCTCTCATTGTGTGGCATTAGTAATTTTAAGCTGTGGCACTGTTGTACTGAAGCTTTAAACTGTATAAAAAAATCCAAGATACCTCCTTTAAATGAGCTGTGAAGCTTCCTGAGCTGTAGAATCCAAAAAGGGCATTTGTCTGGTGATGGGTGCATCTAGCATGTGTTGTCCCAGGTGAAATGCATCTCCTGTGGGAGGGGAGTGGGTCCTGCCCAAGCTTCCATGGAGCTCATCCTGATGGAGCTCTGGCTGGCAGCAAGCAGAGGTAGATCCAGGTATTTCTGTAGATCTTTGGACTTCCTTGATGTTTTTCCACTGCTTGAAGCTATGGAGACTGAATCCTGGAAAGATGGGGTGAGTGTGTGAAGCCTTCAGAGGCTAAAAATCTGAATTTGACTGGTGCAGTACTTGTTCTCCATCAGCCTTTTGGCTTCAAATTTCATATTTAAATATTTTTATATTAATTTGTAGCTGTTCAGAAACATACTTCATCACTTGAAAGCAGTGAATTTTCTTTCTTCTGTCTGGATCTGATTATTTGGAAGACATTAAGAAGAGAACTACAGTTTTGCCCTTATGTACCTGCTGTGGCTTCACCCGAAATTTAAGCTTACTGTGATTTATAGAAATTAGCAAGTTTGTTGTTTTTTTTTTTAACTAGCCAAGGTTTCTGACAGCTCTTCTTTGTATAAAATTTTATTTTCCTGAATAGTCAGTAGGGTTTTTATATTCCCTTCTAAACGGCTCTTATAAATATCAAAAGAGTCATAAAAACCCTTATAAATTTTTTTTTATTGATTCAGGAAAAATAAACCCAAGACTTTTACTTAAAGGGTAATATTGCAAAACAGGTTTGGTTTGGCTGGTTTTTATAGGAGTATTCTTAAAGGAGCCAAGCTGAGGCACCCGGATCTTACTCAGGTGCTCATTTTGTTTTACTGATCCAGCTGGAATTAGTCAGAAAACAGTGTCACCTGCACCCCCAAAATACACAATTGCATCCTGTAACCTGCAGCAGCCTCTGGGCTTGGGATCTGAGACATAAGGAAAGGGAGAGAAAAGAAGGGAGTGGCGTTACTTAAAAGGCTTTTGGATCACTTGTTTCTCAGATGACTTAATTTTATTTTTTAACATAATAATTTGACATCCCCTTCCTTCACCCCTTTGGATAATTCGTTGTAAAGTTTCAGGGCCTGGGTTTTCAGGAGTGTTTGTAAGAGAGTGATGGCCATGGAAAGAGATGTCAGCAGAGGAAATACAGCTGTCATTTCACAGCAGAAAGTGAGCAGCATTTCCTCTCACAGCTCTCACCAGAACGCTTCTTGCTCCGTCACTGACACCATTCCTCAGTTTTTCCACAGAAATCTTCTCCATGAGTAAATCTTCTCCATGAGTGTGCCTGCACAGCTTTCATTGAGTGTGGAGGAGATGGGACTCTGGGAAGGCCTGTGAGTGGACAGATGAGGATGGGATTTTGGGGGGAAATGGAGTGTTTTGGGATGGATGGGGTGTGACAGGAGGTGATCCTTCTCCCTCCTGAACAATAACAGGTGCAGGTTGTGGGATTGGTTTTTTTGACAAGCAGAGGAGCTTCTATGAATGAATTATCAATCATGTCAAAAGGTGCCTTGTTAACCATTACAGTCTATTTGTTTGTCTTCCAGTGTCTTTATCTAGAGGTTACCAGAAAGTTTCACATTGCTTTGGGGTAATTGTTTGAGCAGGAAAAAAATTATGTTCTAGTGGATTGGGTTGGAAAGAACCTTAAAGCCCATTTTGTTCCAACCCCCCTTTTGACAGGGACACCTTCCACTATCCCAGGGTGCTCCAAACCCCATCCAGCCTGGCCCTGGACACTGCCATGGATCCCAAAGCACCACACCTGAGCACAGACTTAATTTTCCACCTCTGCCTTGGCCCCTTTTCCATCTTCCCTCGTGTGTTTGCCCAGTGTCACATTTGCTGTGGTGATGGTGCAGGTGCTGCAGAAGTCATGTCCATGTCTGCTGGTTAGAACTCTCCTTGGTTTTTTTCTCTTTTTAATGAACCAATGCAGCAAGAACATATTTTTATCTGTTTATTTGCTCATGCTGCATGCTGCTTCATGGAACGAGGTGCACTGAACACACCCATCTCTTTGAAACAGGGAGCAGCAACCAGTTTTTGCCTAATTTCTAAATCCTCTGGACACGAGTGACTTCAAAAGAAACCCACAAAAAAAGCCACCCACTATAAAAGTAAAAGGCAAATTGAGATACCAGACTACAAAAGTATTCTGAATAATTGGGGATTATCCTTTAATTTCATGAATTGAGGAAGAACTAAATCTTTTTCTTTTTGTGCAAATTCTGTGTTTCACCCGTGATGATGATTGCTGGTGCTGGGGATTAAATGCTGGGAATTTCTTTTAAAAACTCGGCTGTGGCCCTGAGTGAAATCACAGAAACCAGGTGGGAAATGCTTTTGGTGGTGGTTGGGGAGTCAGGAGGAGGTTTTGGGCTCCTCTGATTGGGAGTTACCATAACCCGGGAAATGCTGGGGAGAAGCTGATTCTTGGAAATGAGTTTGAATTTTTTGTTTTGTTTTGTTTTAATTTTTCCTGCTGCAGCCTTGTGTAGCCCAGATGCATTGTGCAGGTGCAGAGCAGCTCCAGGAAGCAGAGAATGGCATGCTCAGAGCCATTGATGAGAACTGAGGTTACTTTTAATGTCTTGTACCACAAGTATTTCGTGTATTTTTCGTCCTTAATGGCATTCAGGCTTGTTATAGGAATTAAGCACTGTGAGTTAAAATAACAAATCTGCACTATGCTTTGCTGGGTTTTAAATCAAAATGGCATTCTTTTTTCATGAGCCCATAATCCTTTCTTTTATACAGTTTGATGCTAGCCAGCTCTTGCTTCCTGAGGCAGAACCATTAGATATCAAAAATATAATTGCTCTCTATATGAGTGCTCCTTTGTAGCCCAGCCCTTTCATGTTTTGAGGCTGCAGCACTTTTATTTCTTTAAAAATATTCTATTTAGTTCTGAATTGTGAATCCCAGCCTCCACAGGTAAGGGGTCAGTGCCCTATTGGGCATCAGCAGAGAAGTGGAGGTTCATGGTTAGGATTTGCTTTTTGGTGTGGGAGTTCAGCTGGAAATAGTGAAATCCAGAGACAGGAGACTGTAATATCCCATCAGTGCCAGTTGGGAGTTAATTAATCTATAGTTCCCCACCTGGCATCCAAAGTGGAAACAGTTTTGGGTGAGGGAGAGAATAGTAATGGCTTATCTTGCACTTGCTTGAGTGTGAGAGGTTTGGAATACACAGATGCTGGAATATATACATTGCATTTATTAATGTGTTACAGCAGCCCCGCTTTGCCTCATTCCACACAAAAATATGTGGAGGTGTCTGATTTGTGTGGACAGGTGTTTTAAAACCCCAGGGGGGTCTTTTTTGTTCCTTGCTTCTTTCCATTCTGTGTCTGTAATTAAAAGCACTGCAGAGACCTGCAAAGCAAATCCCCCCGCCCATCCTTCTGTCCCTTGGGAATTTCACATCCCTGCACGAGGAGAGGGCTGTGGGAAGTTCAGCTGACCTGTGCTGGGCACCAGCAATTGCTCCTCTCTTGCTGAAGGTTAGAATTATAAAAGCCCCAATGCACAGACATTTCCTTTAATAATACAAACCCGTTTTCTCTAGTCTGCCAGAATTGGGAGCGTCTGGTGGTTTCCATGGAGAAGGATATTTCTTACAAGGCCCAGCTATTTTTGCAGACTTATTTTGTAATGTATTTGAACTTGCAGTCTTGTGCCATTTCTGTTCTCCTGCTCCACGAGCAGGGCAGGGAAATACAGCCAAATTCCCATTAAGGAGCAGCCAAGGGCCTCTGTCCTTTAGGGTCAAGGCACTGTTTTTGTGCTGTCCCCTGGTTTTACCGTGTTTTAAGGAGAATCTCCATGCAGGTGGGAGAGGTGAAGCTTCTCCTGCTGTGCACCAGCACAAGGATGCTGCTCAGACCCCAGGAAATGTTCCTTTGGGATAGGTAATTCTACTGCTGCTGTTTTCCTGTTCTGAATTTTACATGGTCTGAGTTTGTTTTCCAATTGACAGCTTGGCTTTCTCCAATTTTGTAATTATATATAAAGTTTCATCTAACAAATGCCATTTTTTCTTCCTTGATTCCTCTAATTAGAACTTAAACTGCGTTACTGTCCTTCAAGTGCTTTCTTCTCATGGCTGCAAGAAGAGAAAGCTCAGAAAAAACGTGCCTAGACAACATCCTGTCTTTGCAGCTCGTCCCCTATTGCTTCAGTGTTGTCCACTACAAGTTTAATTACTGCGTGAGAAATACTTTTCTCAAGTGGAGCCAAAATCTAGGATTTAAGCCAAAGTAAATTAACAGTTCTCAGAAAACCTGGAGTCCCAAAGCCAAGAATTTCAAGGCTTTTAGGCATCTCTCTGTTATTGGCAGGCATCTCGTGATGTCATGTGGTAGAACAAATGGACACCCAAAAGCTGGAGTCAGCATTGTGCCAGTTTAGCAGGAAAGATTAAAACTGATTTAATTTCGGGAGGCCAAACTGAAAATAATGATTACACACAGAAACGGTGGGGTTATTTCATAAGCCATATCCCTTCTTCTCCTTTAGTGGCAAATTTCCAAGCTTCATTCTCAGTTCCTAAATTTGCACTCTTTTGTTTTGGTTTGGTTTTTTTCCCTTTTTTAAATTTCTTTTTTTTCTGGGGGGGGGGGGTGGGGGGGCAGAGGAGACTGCTTATTTGTGAAGTTCTATTTGATTAATTGTATTTCCAAATGTGTTAACTGTAGTATTCTCTATTTTTTTTCTCCTCCTTTTGTTTTTTTTTTTTTTCCCCTGGATTTCCATACTACACAGACCAAACATTGAATTTGGTATAAAATAACTGGTGTTCAAGGACTCTAGAAGGAATAGAGCTATTGGCTGATGGAGTGAGGTTAACACAACGTTTGAGGAAAATTCCTAATGCTTGATTTTTACCTGGTGTGTGCAATCAGGAGGGCTCTCTGTGTGTGTGTATGTGTTCAGTGCAGAGCTGATAGAGTCCCTCTTTGTGTCTGGTTCTTGCAAACACAAAGGCCTGAGGAAGAAAGGGAGCTGTGGTGCTCTCAGGCTGTGGTGGTGGCTTTCTCTGGGGTGGTCAGATTGGATCCTGCAGATCCAAACGGGTGGGATGTGCTGGGGACAGGGGACATCTGGCTCTGCACATACTGGGGGCTGTGGGGGTCATTTTGCTGGGAAATCTTCATGGAATCCAGGCTGGTTTGGGGTGGAGGGGATTTCAAAGCTCATCTCATGCCATGGGACACCTTCCTCTGGACCAGATGCTCCAAGCCCCATCCAGACTGGCTGGAGAGGCTGAAGGCAGCAGGGCTGGAATCTCTCCCTGCTCCACCTTGACCTGAGCCCCCTCCTCTCAGAGCAGGGTGTCTCCTGCAGCACAGCCCTGAGGGGAAGGAGGTGTGGGGGCTTCTCTGGCATCCCTCCCTCCTGCCCAGTATCTCCTGTGTCTGCTTAGCTCTCACCAGCCAGAGCTTTGCTGTTTATCTCTTCACTGTGTTCAGTGCCATGGTTCAGTGGCTGGAAAGGCTTCGGGGGCTGAACAAATCCCCCCTACCTGGTGGGCAGCAGCTGTGGCAGAGCCATCCAGGCTGCTCCAGGCACTTCCAGAGTGCCCATGCCCTGAGCAGCCACCTGGCCACGTGCCACTTGTGTCCCTGTGCCAGGCATGCAGCCCTTGCAGTGCTCACCCTGTCCTTGCTCTGTGTGCTGATTTGTTCATGGGGAGAGTGTGCTCTTATAATCGTAGTAATTAAAAAAAAAAAGAAAAAAAAAGGGGAATTTTGTTTGTTGAGATATGTATCCTGTTGGAGGGCTCAAGGAAGAAAACGCTGAAAGCAAAGCAAGTCCTGATATATCAGCTTTGCCTCCTGGGTGCTGGGAGGGAATCACCCAGTGGGCTGGTGGGATGGCAGCATCCTGTACCAGCCCTGCCTGGGCTGGCAGGTGCTCCATGTCTGAGTATTGTCCTGCAGTGGCCTGTCTGGGCTGGCAGATGTTCCAGGTCACTGTAGCACTCTGTACCAGCCTGTCCTGGGCTGGCAGATGTTCCAGGTCACTGTAGCACTCTGTACCAGCCTGTCCTGGGCTGGCAGATGTTCCAGGTCACTGTAGCACCCTGCAGCAGCCTGTCCTGGGCTGGCAGATGTTCCAGGTCACTGTAGTACCCTGCACCAGCCTGTCCTGGGCTGGCAGATGTTCCAGGTCACTGTAGCACCCTGCAGCAGCCTGTCCTGGGCTGGCAGATGTTCCAGGTCACTGTAGCACCCTGTACCAGCCTGTCCTGGGCTGGCAGATGTTCCAGGTCACTGTAGCACCCTGTACCAGCCTGTCCTGGGCTGGCAGATGTTCCAGGTCACTGTAGCACCCTATACCAGCCTGTCCTGGGCTGGCAGATGTTCCAGGTCACTGTAGCACCCTGTACCAGCCTGTCCTGGGCTGGCAGGTGCTCCAGGTCTCTCTGGGTGGGACAGGCTGTGATGCTGTGTGATTCCTGCACTGGCAGCACTCGCTGCCATCCCTGGTGTGTCCCTGCACATCAGAACCTCACCATTTGCTGCAGCTGGTGGCCAAATGGTGTCGTGTGAGAGTGAGGAGGGGAGCAACACAGAGAGCAGGGTCAGAACATTTTGCTATTTATTTTGTACCAGTGATTATTCAATAGGGCTGTGTGCATTGTCACAAAATGCCTTTGCTTATGCAGGAAAGCAAGGTGGGCTGAGAGTGAGCCCCCACAAAGTGCACATGTGTACCTGTGTGTATGTACACCTAATAACATAAAAGATGCTGCTGAAGGAGCTTGCTGGGTGTAGCTGTGACAGAATCCACGGAGAAAAGAGGAATCGTGTATTACAACCAATGTGACTGACTGAATTCCTTGTTTTGATGTTTGCTGTGGGTGTCAAGGATGTATAAATGCAAACAGCACATTCATAAATTATTTTGGGTTGCTGGTAGCTTTCTGAAGAAAATAATTTGTAATGAGCTTCATTTATGCACCAGAAATAAAGATGGGATTAGGCGAATATTGAACTGTAAATGCACTGGTGATTTTTGGCTTTTGTGCATAGCACAGAGAATCTCATCATCTATCTCTGCTCTGATCTTGAATATGCAGAGCTGGCTGTGCCTTTCATGCAGTAGCTATTTTAGTGTGCAGCAGTCTGGCCTTGAGTGTGTTTGGTGAGCTTGGCAGGGCTGGCAGCAGCACCTGCCTGGGCTCTCCCCGTGGTGCTACCATGGCTTGGGGGCTCTGCTGGGCTTTGTGAGCAGAGCCTGGCCTGCAGAGTCCCTGCTCTGCCTGTGTCAGGGCTTAGCTCCCTGAATTACACCTGGGCTGGGGTGTGCTCCTGGTTTCACTCTCCAGCTCCACAGGTTGGGTCACTGGCCCAGGCTGCAGAGAGGTCGAGTAACTCCCACATGAGGAATTGGTCTTGGCAGGAAGAGCAGATGTTGTACCTGGAGATTTGGCCTTCCTGCTGGAGTTCGTGTGCTGTGAATTCCCAGGAGTGACTTGCCAGGGCTACCTGTGAGTGGCTCACTTTAAGGATGTGGTTTTTAGCCAGACTGAAAGGCTCGTGTGGGGTGAGCTGGAGTGTCATGGCCAGCCTTGATGTATGTGAGGAATGGCTCTATCTGAGGTGATTTACTCTATGCAAAAGGCTGAGAATGTGCTTTAGCACCCCTGGAACTGCAGGCACTGACACACACACACACACACACACACCTGTGGCCAGTGCTCACAGGGGGCATGGGCTCACTGACATCTCGGTGTAGGGTGCACACAGGTGGCCATATTGACAAGCCCTGGTTTTGCTGCAAAAGGAGGGTGTGTCAGCTCATTTTTGGAGTCTGTTAGATGAGGAAATGTGCTCTTTGCTGATGCATTTTAACGAGGCTGCTGAACCCTTGGGTGATTAGTGTATTGGTGCCACAGCGTGCACGATGCTGAGAGCACTTACAGCCCTGATCTCAATTTCACACAGGTGCAGACAGCAAATATTTTTTCTTAGCAATTTCAGGCTCACACACTTAAAACGAACTTAGATATCTTCTCCATTTGTCTCTTTATGTCTGCTGTGCATAAGGGTTTTGGAGGGGCTGGGGTTGGTGACAAACCATATGTTTTGGGCTGAATTGCTTGTACTGAGCCGAACCAGTTGTGTTCATGTAAATCAAGTTCACTGGGGAAGCAACTTCTTAAACTCTGCCCATACCTCTGACCATTAAATGTGAGGGGTTCTGAGTCAGGAGCTTTGGTGTTGGTTTCACCTGCTGGTGTAATTTTTCTAGTTCTGGTATGGGGTTGTTCAACCTGGAGGAGACAAGGTTCTGAGGAGACCTCAGAGCTTCCTCCAGTGCCTAAAGGGGCTCCAAGAGAGCTGGAGAGGAGCTTTGGCAAAGGGCACTGAGTGCCAAGACAAGGGGGAATGGCTTCCCACTGCCAGAGGGCGGGGATGGATGGGTTTTGGGAAAGAATTGTTCCCTGGGAGGGCGGGCAGGCCCTGGCACAGGGTGCACAGAGCAGCTGTGGCTGCCCCTGGATCCCTGCAAGTGTCTAAGGCCAGGCTGGACATTGGGCTGGAGCAGCCTGGGACAGTGGGAGGTGTCCCTGCCCATGGCAGGGGATGGAATGAGACGGTGTTCAAGGTCCCTTCCATCCCAAACAATTCCTGGATTCTGATTCCATGATGACCGGTGACATTCTCAGCACCTTTTTTTTCTTTTTAATGAGCTAATTCTTTAGCACAAAGGTCTGCTTCATCTTTTTTAGCCTTTTAGATTTTGCAAAACAGCCTTGCCCCTTGTTGGGCTGCCTGGAATTGTACTTCCACTTTAATTTAGTCACCTTGAAAGGGGACTGCCAAAAACAAAGGCAGGATTCAGTGATACGGATCAGCTTACACCAAATCAGCATTGTTGCCTGAGAATATCTCTTGCAGTGAGAGGAGCTTGAAACCTGCAGGGTGTCTTTTTATGAAAAAAGCAAAATATATACTTATTTGTATGCATAGACCACCTAGGGGAGTTTCTTTTGAATTTTGCAGTGTTTTAAACACTCATTGATGTGAGTGCTTATTGCAAAAGCAAGGACAAATAAGATGTACAGTAGCTAAAGGGCCATTTTTGCCTGGAGGTGCACAGGAGAGGAGTAAACAGGATTCTTTAGAATCAGAGGAAGGAGGAACAGCTGTGGGGACATGTCACCTGCCAGCACAGTGGCCCAGGACCTCAGCAGTGGGAGCAGTGTTGTCTGACAGCTTTTAATAGATGCCAGGTTGAAGTTCTTCCTGGGCTACGCTGGCTAGATAGAGGGTGGTGAGTAAAAGCTGATAAATACATCTGCATTTCTTTATTGGGGGCTTAATATCTGATACTTTCTCTTCCCCTCAGTGATGTCCAGCTCTGGGATATGCCTCACTGATCCCTTCACAGACAGCTAAGACCAGTTCCTTCTGGGCTTGGCCAGCCTTCCTGAGGTGGGACAGGCAGGACAAGGCAGAGTTGCCCAGCCATGGTTGTCTCATTGGGTTGGCTGTGGGGCTGACACATGGAGCAGAGGAGTTGCTGCTTGTGATGTTCCCAAGAACCCCTGAAACATGATCAAATAATGAAATCTGGACTCTGATTCATCTTATTGCCTAGAAAGACATAGTTTTTGGGCAAGGTTTTACATCTCAGTTTGTGCAGTGTAAAGGAATAATTGTATTACTGAAGTCTCAGAGAGAGGAAATGGAAGTACAAGAATTTCTGAACACAGATGTTGGGTACAACTTATGGAAATAAGATGGGAGGTACCTGTGGGCCTTTTAGGGACCACTTGATTTTATTTCCTAGGTGCCAGTGCAGTAAAATGTAGGCAGAAGTTTTTATCTTGGGGGGTCACAGTGTTGCAGGTTTTCTGTGCCCTGCACACCAAATGGGAGCTGGCTCTAGGGTGAGTTGTAAGAAGCTTTTAAGACTTGAGTGGTAGCTCAAAAGTCATATATATTCAAAAGCAGCATGAGGAACTGTTAGTTCAGCAAATTATGGGCGCTGATGTGGTGTGGAAAGGTCACTATGCAGATCTCACAGCTCACCAGCTTGGCAGGGACTGACCAGGAAGTTCTGGTAAAATCTATGAATAGCCATTAAAACCAATATCCTATGAGCTGGGAGGCTGCTGTGTGCCCAGCTGCCCTCCCTAACTGGGTGTTTGAATGTCGGATTTTATTATCTTCCCGTGCAGGTTTCTGCTAATGAGTTTAAGAGCACCTGTGAGCCTTTCCCACAGGTGGGAGCTTCCCTTCCCCTCCTCTCCGAGCCTGTCATTCAGCCTCACATTTGAAATCCTCAGATTCTTCCTAAAGCTGGTTGAGAGCAGTGCTGCCATGGTGTGGGATGGGTTTGCTTTCGTGCTGAGGGGGAGGCTTGTGGGCTGGATACATCTTTATATCAGCTCCCAGTGTTGGCATCCCTCGCTTCCAGGGATGTTCCAGCCTTTTCTGCTCTGCCTCCCTGCCCTTTCCAAGGCTCTGTAGCAATGATGGCCCTTCCCCATTCCCTCAGGCCACTTAGCCCTGTGTCTGTATTCCTTTCCCTGAGGTTATTTTTACGCTCCCAGGAGCATCCCAAAGGCTTGTAGGAAGCAGCTGTGGATTCCCAGGATCTTCTATCAGACAGGGATGGGGCCAGGTGTGCTGCTGCAAGGACAATCTGCTCTTGTGGCTATCAGACGCTTTAGGGGGTGGTTCTTCGAATTGTTGTGCAAGATTTGATCGCTTCTGTTGTGTTTTTTTTTAAGTGGCCTCCATCACCGTGGTTTATAGAATTGATTCCTCACCGCCTTTTCCCAGAAGGTGCCATCACACCTGAATAGACCTTTCAAATTCAGCTCCCTTGAAAATAATGGGATTAGGCTGCCGTGTTGTTCCCGTTTAGGAAATCAATCTCTTTTTGAAATACACCCCCCCCTCCCCGTGCTTTTAGGGAGAGCAGAACCTGCCAGAAGGATCTACCTTCCCTGGGCAGAATCCCCCTGGAGACATCTGCTCTTGGTGGGCATCCCTTGATGTTCGCTTCCCTGCTGGGGAAAGATTTACTGTGATTTTGGAGCTGCCATTCCCTCAAGTAGTTCTGTGCTGTTGCCTCTGTTGGTATTTAATGCTGATCTCTTTCCACTCTCTCCCTTTATCTTTCATGACATTTATGTCAGGCCGTGGACAAACAGCGCCGTGCTCGGGTTTTATTTTCGGCAGAAGCGCAACCACCAGACTGCATTTCACAAACCATCCCCTCTGCCAGAGCTGTGAGAACTGCTCCTCTCTTCATTCAGCAGAGCTCATTACTGCTGCTGGGTCCTCCGTGGCCTCTTTCCAGAGCTTCTTAGTCCGTTTGGAGCCAATTCCTTGCTGTTCCTTGTTGGACACTGGCTGGTGGGGATGTCCTCGATGATTTGGTGATGAGAGGCTGTGGATCCGTGGAAAGCCATGGGTTTCTTCTTGACAGTCCTGAGTGGTGCAGTATTGTGTTGGCTGCTTTGCTTTCCTTATTTCCCCCCTCTTCGTTCTGCTATATTTTTATATATATATAAATTATATGTATATAAAATAAACAAGGAAGTTTCTGTAGAAAATAAATCGTTGTTGAGAGAGGGCAAAATGACACTAAATTGGCAGCTTTACAGAAGGTATGATGCCTTTGATTGATTAGTTGTCAAAGAAATGTAATGTACTAAACATGATGAAGATTAAGGATGTGAAGATGGTTAAAATTCAAGTTGCATAAGTGTTTGGTGTTAGGTTTAGAGCCTCTTCCAGAATTTTAATTTTGAAAATGCAAAGTATTTGTTTTATGCTATTCCTTAGGAGCCCTCTAGATGTTTTGAAAATTTTGAGTTCTTCAAAAAGCAACAACAACAAACAAAACACAATCTGAAAGTGCTTAGTATTCACAGTTCGTGAATTAGATAGAGACACATTTTTATTTTTTTTTTCAGATTAATAATGAGCTTCTGAGATGCATTAGACACCAGATAGAGAAACTGAGCACCAGAAATAATAGTAGCATTATCCTGAACCTCGTAATTACTCTCAGGGTCTGATTTTACATTGTATCTGCTGTTCATGAAATAAGCAGCAGCGTATTTTGGAAAGGGGCTTTTTACAATGACATGTAGTGATAAAAGAAAAGGGGAATGGCTTCCCACTGCCAGAGGGCAGGGAGAGATGGGATATTGGGAAGAAATCTTTCCATTTGAGGGTGGGCAGGCCCTGGCACAGGATGCCCAGAGAAGCTGTGTCTGCCCCTGGATGCCTGGCAGTGCCCAAGGTTGGTTGGAGCCTGGAGCAATGGGATGGTGGGAGGTGTCCCTGCCCAAGGAATCCTAAAGTCCCTTCCTGCCCAAACTGTTCTGTGTGATTCTGACAAGAACCTGCCTCAAACCCGTGCTGCCAACTTCTGCAGCTCCCTTCCTAAACCACTCCAGCAAACATCTTGCTTTCCCTCTTGGGAGCCTCCTCTGGATCTGCTCCTGAAGCAGGTTTATTATTACACCGCAGTGTTGTTCGCAATCATCTCCGCTGCTGTGGTGCTACAGAAGTGAAAAAAAACCGAAGTGCCCCAGACCTGACAGCAGTTCAGCTGGTGACAAATGACTGTCACACTGACCAGTGCAGTCTGTTTCTATTCCCCTCTCCCTTCAGAGTGATATCGAATTGGACTGCGAGCTGAAATGGTCTCTTTGTTCGGTGCTTGCACCAGCACCTGGGACCCACCATCGTCATTGCCAGGAGCTGCACTTCAGGAGAGACCAGGGAACACGTTTTCAGACACGTTGGCAGGTGATAGGGACCTTCAGGCTGGTCTGACCATGGTAATTTGTCAAAAGCTGCACCATTTGCAGGGACTTTGCCTCTGAAAGCTGCCCTGGGTTAGCGAAGGTGAGGTGATGACAGCTCTGGTTTTCCTTGTGAAGACAAACTGAGAAGTTTTAGGCAGGAATTTTACTGTTAGGCCCTGCCAGTGCCAGCAAGGTTTTGGGTTGTCCACAGACACGTCTTGCTGTGAAAAGGTGCCAGGTGAACTTCACACATGAGCTTGCTGTAGCTGTGTTTTGCCGTTCTGAGCTGCATTTTGCTCCTCTCTTCTGAGTGTGGAAGGGATGAGGGTTTATCTGCAAGCCCTCTGCAGCCCTGTCTGGGTGTTTTCCTGTAGACCCCTCACACAGGCACCTGGGGAGAAGCTGGCTGTGGGTGGAGGAACCTGTCTGTGGGTCCTGCTCCCAGCTGTGTCACCAGCTGCCATGCAGCCAACTCAGTACTTTCTGTCCTCCTTTTCCCCTGTCTTTTGCCTTTAGAGTTGGATGCTGATCATCTCTGCCACTTGTGTGGTGGACCCACAGTGACACCAAAAACCCTTCCACGTCCCCCAGGGGTGTTTAACCCGTGCAGTCAGACACAGTGATGGCCTTTCACCACCCTGCAGGGCAGAATGAGCCAGCTCCTGCCCCTGCTGGTGCCTCAGCGTGGGATTTGTAGGCAGAAGCTCCTCATGTGGTGTCTGGAATGAGTTTGTCAGAGCAGACTTGAGATGAAAGTCACTAAACTACAGTAAATGGGGAGCTCCAAGGTATCGTTTTTAGAACTTCGTTTAAGAGCATGGCAGCTCTTTAAACAGATTTCAGTAATGAATAATTAAAGTATAAAGTACAAGAAAAGTAAATATTTCATTGAAATACTAAACAGAAACTATAAAATCTGTTGAAGACAAAGGAAGCTTTATTTTTTCTTCTTCTTTCCTGCAACTTCTCCTACATGGAGAGCTCTGGTCTGGAGAGGAGGAAGCAGGGGGATGTGCAACCATCAAACCACTCCTGGAGATTATAAATTCCTCCTTACTTTTAAACCACTTTCTTCCGAATTGTCCTTCCTTGGTTAACTTGTGGATATAATGATTCAGGTAATACCCCATTTATTCCTTTCCTGGAAATGTTTGTGGACCTTGTAATCACGGAGGTTGGGAAGTTTCAAAACTGGTTCTAATGAGAAAAAAAAAAACTGTGTCCAAGCTCCAGTCCTAAGTTGTATTCAGCAGGAGTTAAACAGGGACTAAAGCAGATGAATATATGGACTTGTGCTGTGTGTTTGCTATTAAAATTAATAAAACCTTCTAGAAAATGGCTGATTAAGAACTGAATGTCACTAGGTAGTAAATAAAAAATGAAGCAAATCCTTAGAGTAATTTCTCCAGATTCACTCTCACCTCCCCGCCATGTTCTGGACTCTTACAAAACATAAGTTTATTTAGGGTCTCTGCTTAGAACTCAGATTAGGTATTGGTTGGGGCTGTGTTTATTGATCAAGACTAGTGATTACCAAGGGCTGTTCATTTCCAAGAGGTATCCAAGCAATCCTCACCAAAGCCCAGTAAGGATGAATAGATAATATGTGTAACTGGTAGATCAAGAACAAGCATTCAAGGTTGATGAAGACATAATTTCCGTTTAAAAACGAAACCAAACCTAATCTGAGGCGCTAGAAACAATAAGAGTGATGCATTAAAGGGTATTTATAGGCAATGTGGATTTTTATTCTGCATTGAAGTTTCCCAGGCCCCAGGTGAGGGGGACCTACCTTGTAGCTCAGGAAATGACAGCAAAAGCAGATCCAAATGTCACTGCTGCCATGGACTCTCTGTCCATGACAGAGTCACCTGTGACTGCCCTTCTCCAACACTGTTTTTTCTGGGTTTCTTATATTTGAACAAAAAACCACTGAGTGATTACACAGCCATCACTCTGCCATCCCTCCCAGGGGCTGTGTGGGTGATGTGCACCAGGTTTCCACAAGATCCAAATCCTGAGATTGTTTCCAGTCTTTTTCCCTCGTGATTGAACTGATTCTGGAGCAAAGCCATTCACTGATCATTGCTGGATTAGTCACTGTGGCTCTGATGTCAGAGGTTGCTTGGGATTAAATTTAATAGAAGACTTGGCTTTTGCAGCATCTTATTTTTAAGTACTTGGATCCCTGAGTGGTGCCCTAAATTTGGGTTAAATACAGACTGCACAGAAGGGTTTGGCACTGGACAAGGTGATCTTTTAAAGCCTGGAGAATCTGGAGCACCTTCCAGAGTTGCCCAGGCAGGAAAGGACAGAGAGGACAATTCTTTATATCCAGAGAGGTGATGGGCATAGAGCTGGAGGGATGTGAAGGGGAGCTTTGGACTCAACCCCTTGGGGAATGTGGCCATGAGCTCAGGTGCCTGCAGATTTAGAGGGCTGCCACACCTGGGGGTTCTTGGATCAGGTGAGCCCAATTCCTGCCCAAACCCCGTCCTAGGCACCGAGCCCTTCTCTGTGTTCAGCCTCTAAACCCGAGTTGCTCCATCAGAGCAGCCACCAGGGAGTTCTGGATATTGGCTGGTGCTTGTCAAGCGCTTGACGATTAAATATGCTGCGTTGTGAACAAGTTTTTGCTTTGCTTGTATTGAGCTGGGATACCGAGGTGTTGAGTGTGGTGTAAATATCTGGAGAGAGAAATGCTGAGCATAATAATTTGTATTGATCTCAAAAGCTAAAATACCTTTCTATAGCACTCTGCTTTCTTGGTATGTAGTATGGCCATGTAATAACAGAATTATTATTTCAGCAAAGGAATCAGGAGGAGGAGATTTTTATTCTAATAAACTAATTTTGGAAAGAATAATTAATTTCATTCAAGGTGAAAACTAATGGTCTAACTTAGTGTGGGATTAACATACTGAGCATTTCTTGGCTCTGCAGAAACAGGGGTTTACAGGCTACAGTGTTTTATTTATAATGACACTGCTTAGAAGATATTTTAGAGTTTGTTTTTGTTTTGTTGGGTTTTTTTTATTTTATTTTTGGGGTTTTTTTTTAAGGCTGGCATTATTAAAAAACAGTCTAAAAACAATAGTCCCTTATCCTTAAAATAAGCTTTTTATAAATGTGATATTTTTTTTCCTAAACAAACAAAGCCCCCTAATTATAAAGGATTGCAGCTCTCAGATAGCACTGGTATGATTTAATTTGCCACTTTCTGTCATTATCTGAGTCATTCCCAGGGAAGAAAACACGGAGAGTACTCCTGGATGTGCTGCAGGAGGACTGATACTGCTCCAGCACACTGTGGTAATGATTCTTGGATGGGTTTTTTCCTTATAGGTTCAGTACACATAATTCACGAAGTGTTTAGAACATGTAAACCCTTTCAATCTAAAGTGCATGAACAATTCTACAGTTACTAGTCCCTCTGCTGTTTTTCATTTTTATTTATTTTTTAACTCTGTCGCTATCTGAAGTGTGAAATGTTTTGAACTGGCTTAATTAAATGGTCATTCCAAAGCCTTTTGGAATGAGCTGAAACTCGATATTGCAAAGCCGTTCCCACTCTGCCCTGAGAAATGGCCAGGATTGGATTTGACACAAACATTTGGCAGTGGGACGGAGATTTCCAGCCCTGCCTGGGATGGAGATACACACTTCATAAGGATTTCAGTATCTTGAGAATCCTCAGGAGTAGTTGGTGTTCCTCACAGAGACACTTTGTCTTGCGCTGGGAGAGCGCTGGCTGAGCAGCTGTGCTCGGATTCCTTTCAGCCCAGTTGTGTCTCAGCTCTGCCAGAGGCAGCAGATGATGCTCCACGGCTTGACAAGGCCCTGTCCCGGAGGGATGGAGTTGGGTAAGCGAACTGACAGAGGTTCTAGTTCACAAAATGGGCTGGAATTATTAATTCTGGTAGCGGGAGTGTGAAATACAGAATCTCCGTGTCTGCGGACAAGAAGGAGGGGCCACCACGCCAAACAAGCACCAGTCCCTTCCAAACTGGTTCCAGAAGGAGCAGTACATTTTCTTTATTTAAGTTCTTTTTTTGATGTGTGCTCAAATTATTTAAATGCTGCATGTGAGGCAAAAAATACCCAACCCCACAAAGAAAACACAATAAAAACATTAATTATTAGTGCTGGGAGTATTTTGAGTCATTTTTGTATTCAATCGGCTGTAATTAAATACTCAGTGAACACAAAATTAGGTCATATATTATGTAAATAGGATGAGACATCCACTAGCTCCAGCAACAAAATGCATTGGAGTCCTTAAGGGTACAATTCAGGGGTGGACTCTTGGAGCCTAATGGGTTCTCTCTGACCCTGATTTCCTGATTGCCACATGCCCACCTGAGCAGGGAGCAGATCCCGTGGAGGATGTGGGATGTGATCCCTGCTGGGCCACCTGCTGCCTCCTTCCTTCTCAGCCAGGTTGAGTTGAGTCCTCCCAGGAGAAAGATTTTCTCCCTGTCCCATTGGGCTCTCTCTGCTGTGACCCAGCTACATGGCTTGAGCTCATCCTTTAGACACAAAATGAATTGAGGTATATTAAACAAAAATTAATAGATGCTTGGATGGTTTCACTGAGCGATGCTGGGAGCGCTCGGCACTGCCCAGGATCAAGCCCTCTATTCTCTAACATGACACTTGATAACTCCTGCTTTAGCAGTCTTAATTGCAAATGCCAAACCTGATTTTGTTCCCTTTGGGGATAGTGGAAGCAGTAACAGGTCCGTTATTATTAATCAGAGTGTTTATGTAGCTCTTAAAGAAAGAAGTAACCAGTACCAAATCAAGCTGCTGGGTTCTGCTCTCTTCTGCCAGGGGCTTGCTGGGGGAAGCAGCATCTCCTGTCAGTCTGAGCTGCTTCATCCTCATGCCCTCCACTCACTGTGTTTGTTGTTCCCATCTCCAGAAGTGGCTCTCAGAGCCTTCCCTTCCTCCCTCAGTCCTTTTTTCCCTACTCTCCAAGTCCAAACATGAACATCATTCCTTTTCCTCCACCCCCCATCTGCTTCCCACTGAAACAGGCTGCCCAGGGCAGTGGTGGAATCACTGGAAGGGTTCAAAAACCCTGGGCATGTGGCACTTGGGGACACGGTTTGGTGGTGGCCTTGGCAGTGGGAGTGGTTGGATGTGATGATCTTGGAGGGATTTTTCCAACCTTGATGATTCTGTGATTCCATTTTGTTCCCTTGTGGAAGAGGCTGCAATTCAGCGCAAAGGAGGTGTTGTACATCAAATATTCTGTTGGAGTCCTTCAGGTAATAATTCTTTAGAGTGTGCAGTTTGGTGCTGTTTGTATTCTTCAGGTGCTGGAAGAATCAAATTGTTGTTGTCTATACTTTGATTTTTTAAGAGAGCTAATGTCTTTTCTAGCCTCTCTCTTTCTTCTCTGTCCTCCCTTCCCCCCCACCCCAACCAAAAAAATCTTTATTTTATAGAATTTCTTTTTGTTGCCCACAACTGATTCTTCATAGATCCCTGAAAAAAGCAGGGTGGATTTAAATCAGTAAGAAGATACCAACCAGCCTTAGCACCAGGAGTAAGGATAATCCATGGAGAGGTGCAGTGGGAGCTCTGCTGCTCCCAAACCCTGACATGGGGATTCCAGTTAACCCACAGAAGGGAAATCAGTGAGCACATTTCTGTAAGAGAGGTGTCATGTGGTTTTTATACCCAGGTGGCTTTTTTCCCTAGCTCCCCATGGTAGGAAAGAACTCACCTGGTCTGTGCATCAGGAATTGATGTGTCTGGAGGCCTCAGGAGAAGAAAGGACAGCAGTGTCGGGGCTCTGCGGAAGGGACTTGTGCCTGGGCCCTTCTCTCATCACTTGGGACTCTGAAAGCCAAGTTACACCGTTGCCTCCCTTGTTTGCTGTGCCATTTTACCTCTGGAATTGGGGTATAGTCCAGTATTTAGGAATGGAAAGCTTATTCCTCTGGTTAAGCTGCCACAAACCTACATGGACCTTTGTCTTAGTTTGGAAAAGACAGGTGTCTGCCAGGGAAAGCCAGAGCTTCCCTTGGAATGGAGAGTGCAAACCCCCTCCCTCTGAATTATTATAATTTTGAAATAAAGGGGCTTTCAGGCAAAGATAGGGGAATAGGAATAGCAGTTCTTTCCTAGGAATATTAAAAATAAAAATGTAGTAGTACAAACAAACAAACAAAAACAAAAACCAAACAGAAAAAGCAAACACACACACACACCAAAAAAACCCAAAAAAACAAAACAACAAACCAAAAAAAAAAAAAACCAAACCCCACAAAAAGACCCCACTGACAGAGTCAGAATGTAACCTGACTCCCTGTTGATGCAATCCAAGACAACCTTCAGGGCTGATGGTTGGTGGATTCCAAATGTGGGCAGCTGGTAGGAGCTGCTGACCCCAGGAATGGGATCTCAGGCACCGTGTGCTCACAGTAACTATGGGGGAAAAAACGAGGCAGAGTGGCCACTCTGAGGCCCTGATATTTCACTTTCAAACTTCCTTCTAGCTGGGAGGGTCAGGCTTGGCTGCTCTCAGCTCCATCCTGTCAGGAGGCATGGATTCAGCTTATCAAGCAGTGCTGGGCTTGCTAAGTGCTTGGCAGACATTATAGAAAAGCGAGATGCTATTCATGCTGCAGTGGATAAGGAGTTGGAAGGCTTTGGTTTGAGATTGTGAGAGGCTGAGAGGAAAATTGAAGTCATGGAGATAATGATCATTGGACCTAATGCTGCTCTTGCTGAGAATGCCAAAGGCCAGGTTGTAAGGCGTGCAGAAGTCCAGTTGATCATCTGGAAAATAAGTGCAGATTGAGTATTATCATCTTGGTGGGAGAATCTTGTGAATATATTGATGGAGAAGCTCAGAGATTCATGTGCTGGTTGCAGGGTGCTGGTTGAGTGGCAGAAATGTGAGGTGGAATTTTTCAAGTGCTTCAGTCTGTCGTAAGGGCATCATGTTAGTAAAATGTCAAGCTGCTAAGCACTGATTTCCCAGGACAATAAACCAGTAAATATTACTGCTAATATTATTATGACACAGTGATTTGAAACTGGTGCATATGATGCAACTCCAATAACAACAGAAATCTGTGGGGTTTTTTTCACTAACTGTTGCGGGATTGTTCAGTCTAAAATAACAGGGGGTAATTTTAATGCTCTGTGATTTCTCTGTGTCATTTGGATTTGGCTTTTTCTCATATATCCTAAAAATAGTTTAATTTGGTGACACTGAAAATCATCCAGAGTGTTCTGCCTTCTTATTGCCAGTGGGTTATAATTTAATAAAAACACTTGCTACTTACAGAAAAATCAGCAGAGAGAGACATCTGGACTGGAGTTGCTGCCATAGGCCCACAGTTTTTCTTTCCTTCTTTTTCTGAAGAGGAGAATGAGATTTTAGTTTAAACTGTTTTCACCCAGCACACTGTGTGCCAATAGGCAGTGAATAGATACCATCTCCTCAGATGTGCACACAATCCGATTTTATCCTCCAGCACTGGAGGTTCTGTGTGCAGCTGCTGACAGAAGATTTTATTTGCCTGACAGAGGTCCCTGTGGGCAGAGAAATTGTTCCCCACCGACAAGAGTGGTCCTTTGGCATGTTTTTGGATTGTCTTCCTTCAGAATTCTTCCTTCTTAAAGGTCGACTGATTTCCTCCAAACTATTAAACATCCTCTGTTCAGGAAAAATAAAACAGTTGTGCTGTAGATATTATGAAAATTACCCTTCTGACCTTTTTCTCTGCATTTCTGCAGTTTCCTCTCCATGGGACAGCAGTGATGTGTCCCACAGCCCTGGGCTGGGGGCCTGTTGGGAGGCCACATGGGTGGTGGTGGTGGTGGTTGTGCCTGCCTGTGGTTTTACACTTGCTTGGGAGGAGTGTAAAAAGGGATAAATGGTTAAATGCATTAATCATTCACTTCTGGCCTGCGTGTGTGCCTGGTACTGGTTGTTCCTTGCAGAAGTGCTGTGGTGTCGTGGCTGCATTGGGTTCATTCCCTGTGCAAGAGGACCAGGAATTGCTTCCCTTGGTTCTTTGGGAAAACAGCTGTGCACAGTGAAGGCTTGTTGTGATCCTGGGCCCTACCTCCTCAGACTGACTGGGATTTCAAACTTTGTTTTGCGAATCTGAGAGTGGATGGATGCTGGGAGTTTTTCTGAGGCCTGGGGCTTTCTGTAGTGAAAGAGAAATTGGAAACCAGGGGTTATATTCTAGGCACAGGATAATGTAGCATTATGCACGGTCAAGCTGAACCTTTCTTAACCCCTAACTGTTACTATGCTATACTTCTACCTGAAATCCTCATGAAGCGGGTGGAGTTTATTGCTTGTGAGGGTCTTGGTGTCTGTGACACAGCGTGCACATTTTGGGGTGGATTCTGTGAGAATATGTCTTGGATTATTGCCTCTTGGGTTCCTCCAGAGGTGGTCAGCAGGGTCCCTGTGGTATTTATTGCTATCTCTGTTGTGGTGTGCAGTGAGAGGACACATGGACCAGCTCCTCTCCCAGCCAGGGAGATGCTTTGGGAGTGCCCATGGCATTTTCATGAGCTGGTTGGTGCCACCCTCACTGCTGTCTGTGGCAGGTCCTCGGCCGTGTGGGCGATGGGACAGCCTGGCCAAACAGCCGGGAGACAGGAGGAAGAGGAAGCAGGGCAATTAACTCGTCTCCAAAAGGACAAAATGTTTGTTGTGCTAAAAATACGCGGCCGCGGCGCTGATCCCACGTCTCAGAGCAGTGGCACAGAGCTATTTCAGGAGGCTGGATGGAGGGGCAGCCACTGCAGCTCTGCTGGGAGAGCTGTGGTGGTGAAAAGTGTGCCGAGGGTCCGTGGAGAACAGTGGACAGAAGCACCAGCGAGGTGGGGTCTCAAGGTAGAGCCAGGGTGCTGTCGCCCCAGGGAAGGCTGTGGGGGTGACTTCAGGGTGGGGATCACCCCACTTTTGAGGGGCTGGGATGTTGTTTCACACCAGGGAGATGTGAAGAGAGTTCAAGGACCCACTGGTATGTGGAGGTGCCCATCACCCCAACCTCTGGGCTGTGAATTTGACACGGGGGTGTGCAAGGGCTGCTGTACAAAAGCCTTGGAGTACTTTTTTCTTTTCAAGCAGCTGCTTGTAGGACCCAAGGGGCTGTGGGGGAACAAAACACCCCCAGCACTTTGTTCCAAAACTGCACTCGCAGCAAAGTTTCCATTTTTCAGTTCCTTACCACTTTTGGTTTAACTCCTGTTCTTTCCTGTGCTGGACTAACAAGTGGGGGAATACGCTTCCATGTGCTGCTTAAAATGTGATTTTTGATTACCTGGGAGAAATTGCTTAGGAAATCTCTGGGCTTTGTTGCACTGCACATGCTCCGATCACATTTACAAGCAAGCCACACGCTGGGACAGAACTAGGTCACTGGAAGACTCCTTACTGGACACATGTTTAGTTTTCCTAATTCACCCCCTATATTAAGCAACGTAATTGGGATTTTAGGGGTAGCTGAGTCTTGCTGACCATAGCTAATTTTTATTGTGGGTCCATCAGAAGGTTGGATTTTAGAGGCACAAAATGAGAGGTTTTGGTACATGGGAGAAAGTGGGATATTTTGTCTTTGACTCGCAGTGGGAGGTCACAGCCTTTTGTGCTGGCAGCTCTGAAACCAGCACAAACTGGGGTGATTAGCTCCCTTTTCTAATGAGTACACAAAGCTGATTGTGAATGAGCCAGTGGGTTCATTGTGCACCCTTGGCCTGCGTTTAATCCTTTATGTGAGACCCCCTTTTACACAGGGACAGCAATTGGAATCCAATTTACACCGGGGCTCGGCATTAAATCTCCTTACTCCAGCGATGCTGGCTAATCAATGGAATTGAAATTCCGGTGCCATCAGGAGCCTCCTCCCTCCAGCTCTGCCACTCTTTTCTGCTGCGCTGCGTTTTTAGGAGAGATGAAGCCCTTTAAGTGGGAAACACTTTGTCTCCCTAATACAAGAATAAACAATGTCTCACTTCATGGCAAAACACATCCCAGCGCTGTGTAACAAGCAGCAGAGATCTTAAAAGTCCATCAAGAGATGTTATGGTAATTTCACAAGAACGACCACCTTGCTTTTAGTGAGAATTATCTAAATATGAAGATAAAAGGGAGAAGAAAGGGAGCTTGACGTGTAGAGAGACACATGAAAGGTTCCGGGAGAGGCTTTCGGTGCTGCACAGAAATATTTTGCAGCTGAGTTTTCTGGCAAGCACCTGAATAGCAGGAAGAGTTCCTGCCTGCCTGGTTTTCACTTTAACAAGCAGGAGCTGTTAAATCAGTTTTGGGGGATATCAGAGATCAGTAAGTTACAAAGAGGAGACTTCAATCAGCCCCTCCCAACAACTTTAGGAACTGTGGGATTACAGCTGAAGGAACTTCCCCCTTGTTGCAGTTGAGTCAGGAGAAGATAAACCAAATTTTTTAGGAGAGTCGGTGTTTGTGCACCTACATGTGGTGGGGAAGAGTGATTTCAGAAGTGCTGAATGCCTGGAAACAAAGTAGATGAAATATCTCACCTGGGTAGGGTATAAATGGGAGTACCGTGAATTGTGGCTTTCTTCTGGAAATTTTGGCTGATTATGGTTTTTGAAAGCCAGCCCACTTTGTGCCATGGAACAGCTCAGGAGCTGCTCAGTTCTCATCCCCATCCCTTACTTCTAGTGCCTGCAGCCCCTTGAAATATTCATTCTGCCTTTTATTCCTCAGTGCTGTTTAATACCCCAGGCAGAACAGTGACCTGGAGGGTTTGTATTCAGTTACAGCCATTGTTGTGGGACAAGCTGGTATCTGGAAAGCTGACACTGGTCTGGAAATTAATGAGTATATATTCCCATTGCAACCTGTGTGCCAGGTGTATTTATTTAAAAAGTCATGAAGCAGCCTCCCCAAAATGAGGGGATACTTTTTACACAACTCCCTGAGTTTGCTCTTTGTCTGTCACCTCCTTTCTGAGCTGGTGGGGTGCAGGTTGGTTGCTTTTGGGGTGGCCATGCTGATAAATTGTGTTGTTTATCTCCCTCCACTTTGGCTGTATTGGTGCCCTTTTTTCTCCGTGCTGTCTGGGTGGAGCTGTTGTGTTGTTTCATGAACAAAGCAGACTCAAAGGCCTTGAGAAGTACAAAATGTGCCTGCCTGGTTTATGGCCATCAGACTTGATCCTGATGTTGATGGCCATCAGCACTGAGGACTTGTCTTCAGTGGTTCACACTTATTTCCACACATAAATATAAAATAGATTTAAAACCACCCCAAACCAAGCCCCCACAAATATGTTTCGAGCTGCAGCTCCTATTCAGAGATGCCACTTGCCCATCCACAAGCCACTGAAGGTTGCCTGGAATGATGAGGAGGTAATCATTGCATAATAGCCTCAAGTTTTAAAGCACTGGATTTTTTCAGTGGGCAGGATCTTGGCCATTGATGCAGTTGTGGAAAGCCTGGTTGAGTTTTCAGGCAGAGCTGATCTGCCAGCCTTTAAGGTGAGAGTATTTAATGTTTTTATTTTGTATAAACCCAGCAGTCTGAATTAAGGGCAAATGTCCTGAAGTGTGCACCTGAGCCTGTCTTAATAACTGAAATATTTGGGGCCATTTGATTTGGTGAGCTCTTTTTTCTGTGGAAAAAAAGGAGCAAGCTGAGCTCCAGCATTTTGCAGGGAACATTATTTTGTGGAGAGAGAACACTGATCTTACTTGGCAGAAAATAAATGGATGTTTGTGTTATGACACCTATTCAAGTACTTTCTTTTATGTATGTGCAGGATGCTCTGTCCTGAAATCAGATCTCGTCTGACTGATACATTTTAAGCAGGGTGATCCTGACTCTTTCACAACTTCCAAGTGTAAATGTGTTAATGTTTTGCCCAGCACATTATTTCTAACAGGCTGAACTTTTATTGTGTTTTCGCAGTTTGGGTTTAGGTTTAACTCGAGGCTTTTCATAGCTATTTAATTCCTCATAATTTCTGACATCCTGGTAGCCTCACGGCTCCCCCAAGATTGCAGAGACAATGACAAACACCCAGCCTCCCTGGCTTTATTTTTTTAAGGATCTTCCTTTCTCTCCCCCAACCTCCCAGCTCCCAAATCTGAGCCCCGGGGGAAAATCAGAAGTTGCTTCCTCAGACCTGTCAACTCCTGTGCTTTCAGGGTGAGCCTAATGATGTTGAGCCCTATATGATTCTTTCACACTTGTCTACTTCAATCTCACACTGCAAGACAAGCAGTGGCTGTGCAGAGGGAGGGGATGAAAGTCCTGCTACGGTGGAAATCTGCAAAACATACGCACTGGCTGTGAAAGAAATTTGGGATCAGATGCAAATCCTGTGTCTAGCATAGCTGGTTGGGTTGTGGGTTTGGTTTTTTGGGTTTTTTTGGGTTTTTTTTTGCCCCTGCAGTTTAATATGATTTTTGTCTTGCTGCATAGAAAACCAAATCAGGTTTTGGAGGGACACGGGGAGGGATCAGAGTGAAGAATAATGCTGAGTGTCTCCCATCTGCCTGATGGTATGTAGGTGGGAGTAAATAGCAGGATTAGACTGTGGAGGGAAGAGAAATAGTAGTGAAATTGAGTACAGAGGTAGTCACAAGCCTAATGTTTCAGAGATTGACCCTCTCTGCCTTTTTTAATGAATTATGAGACCACTTGTCCTCAGGACATTTTGTGCCTGGAGGCTCCATATAAAAATCCTGGGCTGGCATTAAGAGACTCATGCAGGCCTCTATAACCAGTGCATGCAGCCCACCCTGTCCCCCTGTGATTTTCCTCACTGCAGATGGACAGGCAATGCCACCAGGGTGAATTTTGGGAGCAGCTGGTGTGCAGCATCACCAGACTGCTCGGACTCTCTAGTGTGAAGTCATCCCTTTTTTCTCTGTGTTTGCTTTTCAGCTTAATCTCTGAGCAGTTTCCTCCACTTCCATTTTTCTGGTGAGTCACAGAGGAGAGGAGAAACAGGCTAAACACAGATGGAAATGAAAAATCTGGATCCCTGAGCCTGCTGCCTCAGTTTCTCTCCAGAGTGCACTCTTTGCAGATAGTGTTTGAAAAATGGTGTGTGGGTGATTCAAACACCCCCAAAATCATGTGGAGACAGGGCTTGTTTCCCCCTTTGCTGTTAGATTGGTTTTATACACATGTAAATCAGATTTATGTTGTGTGTGAGCAGTGTGGCTGTCTCTTTTCTCTTATCCAGTGGTTTTTTTTTTTGCTCCTTGTGGGTGTTTACCAGTTGGTTTTGTACAGGGCTCTGGTTTTGGTGTGCCAGAAACATACCTGAAGCCATGCAGGCAAATGCTGAGCTTCTCCTCCCCTATAAGACTCTGTAAGGCACAGTGGAGATCCCTCCCTTGTATGGGACTGACTGACAGTCCCTGAAATAGGTGGAGAAAAATGGGGTGGAAGGAGAGAAAAAAAGAACTGGGGTATGGCAATCTTATTAAATTTTTACTGCTTTATCGCTATCTTTCTCATTTCTAAATAGAACTGGGTCTTTTTTACTTATCACTCTTTGTAGAAGGGCCCCCATCCAAGCCCAGGCTCTGTTGAATTCCACCTTTCCACGTACACACACAGCTGCAGCTCAACATTACTTGGGCTTGTTTTTGTTGGTTTTTTTTTTTTTTTTTTTTTTTTTTTTTTTGGAGACTGTTTTGCCAGCAAAGGCTGATGTCACATCTCTGGGTGGTTAAAGAGCAAATTCAAGCAGCACTGGTGGTGGAGAACCTGTGGAAGTGCTGTTGCCAGCCAGGTTCTCAGGGAATGCTGGCCCTTGCCCAGCGGTCAGGCGGGTGATATACTGAGTGCTTTTCCCTTTGCTGTGCAGCAGCCAGAACGGCTTTGTGGAGTTTCTAAATTTTTTTTTATTTTATTTTAAAGGCCTCTGTGGTTGGGTTTTTGAGTTTCTTCGTGGTTTGCCACTTGGACAGTGTTGAAAATAACAGTTTTTAGTTGTAGGTTTAAAGGTTGTGATGGCAAGTTTGAATTCCGGCATTGGGAACGGGGCTTTGCAAGAGGCAGATTTATAAAGCAAGGGGGAGCTGAGGAAATGGGAGCTTTTGTGAGGCTCTGCCATGGAGCTGAGGGTGTTCAGCTTCTTGGCTGGAAGTTCCTGAGGAATCAGCAGTGAGGGATGAAGGTATGTTCTCAGGAACAGTGCGGCTGTGTCCCCCTGTCTGAGGTGACATTTGTCTCCTCCAGCTGGGTTCCTGCCTTCAGGGCTTCCTCCTGCCCTCTTCCTGCAGCAGATATTTGACTGCAGCTGGGCTAAACACAAAATTTACTGGTATTTTCAAGTCAAAATGTGTATCAGTTGCTATTTTGTGTCTGTCCCCTCATTTCTTTTAGCAGCCACTCTTTGGGCCTTGAAAGCTGCAAGTGTTCTCCATTCCAAACTACTGCCGTGTCCTCTGGGAGCTGAGACACCTCTGTCAGAGACACATCAGGCTCGTACCTAGGAAAACAGGGAAGAAGCAGCAGGTTTAGAAGCGTTTGCATTGGTGCACTGTCCTGAAGACTTTCTAAAAGCTGCACTGAGGGCAGATCTCCCTGTCCAGAGCGGTGTTGTTACCCTGGGATGGGGTTGGGCACCCCAGAGGTGTTTGGAGCTGTCAGTCCCAGTCTGTTCACCCAATATTGTGTTATTACATACCTGCACCAGTGACTGCTTTTAATCAATATGCATGATGCTAAACATGAAATCCAGAGAAATCCCCCAGTGATGTTTTCTTTTTTTTTGACTGTTCTGAAATCCCGTTCGAGCACATTGCAAGTTACTCATCCAACATCTGCTTGCTTTTCTTTTCTGAATCAGCACTGATTCAGAGGTAAACTTTTAGGGATAACCTTTGCCAGCTCTCCCCTGAATACTCAGTGATACGGAGGGAGCACAGGGGCGTGCTCAGATGGCTTTAATCCACTCCAGTGATGGCAGGAGGCAGCTGCCAAGGGTGACCCCGGTGTTCAGGCTGTGCCTAAAAGGTTCTCTGTGAACCCTAAAAAATGGGTTCACTGAGTTTTTATTATTGTGATTATTCTATTTATTTATATATATATATATATTTTTTTTTTGTTGTTGTTGTTGTTGTTGGTTTTTTTTGGTTTTTTGTCCTTTTAATCCTTTGTGTGCAACAGCTTGATTTTGGGGTTGGTGGCACAGGAGGGGCAGTTGGTGAGAAAGGAGAGTGGATGTGGCTGGTGCAGTGATGCCTTGGGATGGCTGACCTGAAACAGAGGCTGGACAGAGCTAGAGAATAAAGTAGATATTTATTAAAAGACTTCCAGGGCCCATCCTGGGCATTACAGGAGCCTGGGCATTACAGGAGCCTGACCAAGGCTGCACCTTGGGTGGGTCAGAGAGCCACCAAATGGCTGCCCCATCACAGGATTTTACATTTTTATCAGTTTTGGTCCATTTGCATATTGGGGTTTAATTGTCCAATTACAGCTTCAGGTTGTGAGGTCTCATTTTTCTTGTTCCTCCCTTCAGTCCACCCTTGTTTATGCTTTTTGGGCTGAAAGTTGTCCTTAGTCCTCAGCAGGAAAAGATTGTTTTGTCTACTTGTTCTTTGAAGAGAACTTACTAGCACTTAATATGAGGCTCAAAACTACATCCTTAGGCGTCACAGAATCTAAAACTATGAAAGTTAAAATCTAAGGCATCAGCAGGAGCTTTTGGAAGCTGCAGTGGAGCTGGGAGTTGTGAGGGTCAATGCTTGCTGCTGCCATCACTCAGGAGCATTTTCCTGAGGTTCAGCACAGCAGCCATGAGGAAAAAGCTGACTGTCATCAGCTAATGATTCTGATCATCATTAACTTAGCCTTCTGCACCTTCACTCTTTTGGCTGTATTTGGAGAATTCATTCTCTGGCAAGACACTGTTGCTTTATTCAGCAGTTATCCCTGCTTGCCCTGGTTAGTCATTGGAAACCAGCTGCTGTGTTTGGTTCTAACCTGGTGCTAATCTGCTGCTCCTTTTAGCAATATTGGTCACAACAAAAATGCTCTGCTGGTCTGAATGGCCCTTCCATCCTGTGGTGCTCTCCTGAAGGTTGATTTGTAGCTTTTGATTTCCGTCCTAGCGCAGCCCTTCCCCAGGATTTGAACAGACAGGTTGTTGTTGGCATAAATTTGGCAAGTTTTAGTGTGAAGAACAAGGGTGTGGAGCAGGCTGGGAGGGAGGGAACACCTGAACTGTTATTTTAGGTGGCTCATTGTTTCCAACCAGTGTACCTTTGTTGCTCCAAGCCCCATCCAGCCTGGCCTTGGACACTTCAGGGATGGGGCTTTTCTGGGCACCCTGTGCCAGGGCCTCACCACCCTCACAGGGAAGAATTTCATCCCAGTACCCCATCCATCCCTGTCCTCTGGCAGTGGGAAGCCATTCCCCCTTATCCTCTCACTCCATCCGTTGTCCAAAGTCTCTCTCCAGCTCTCTTGGAGCTCCTTTAGGCACTGGAAGGAGCTCTTAGGTCGTCCTGGAGTCTTCTTTCAGGGGAGGGTGGAATTTGCCCTTTGTTTCAATGGTAGTTAATATTAAAATTAATTCTTATTTTGTGTCGTTCTTGGTCACCACTATGTGATTTTTTTGTTGGTTTTTTTTTTTTTCTATTGCAAATTAAACATGAGACGTTGTGATGGGTTGCAGACTCAAGGGATTAATTCTGCAATTTCCAGCCCGACGTTCTTTTGTCCTGGAATGAAAATGGTCGTTTTAGGTAATGGCTATTTTTACACAGCCATTTGTTCACTGAGAACTGGGTTGAGACCTCCAGTAGTGTATCATTGACTGCTGAACAGCCACCGTGCAGTGCAGATCACTTCTGAGCTTGGCTACGCCCTCACCGAGATGGAAAAGCTGCTTCAAAAAACCACCTCGTATGGTCTCACCCCACTCAAGGCTCCCCTTTCAGTCCTGTCCCTTTTTTTTTTTTTTTGGTGGGACTCAGGAAATCTTTATTGTAGGTGACAGACAGAAATAATGATGTGCAAGTTTGTGCTTTTTTGTTTGTGGGGAAAAAAAAAAAAAAAAAAAAAAGAGAAAATCAGGAAATGTTGCTGCAGTATCTTGTGGTGCACTGGAAGGACCACGCTGCTTGGGATGTCTGAGCTGTTGGAGGGATGACGGGATCTGGGTGGTTTCTCTCCCCCAGCAGCATATTTAGGCTGGGAAAGCACAGCTTCAGGTGTTCTGCAGCTCTGGGAAGGGATTTTTGGGTTGTTTGTGTGTAGCATAAGTTTGGCCTTTCTGAGCCCATGCCAGCAGCAGATGACCTGTCCCTGCACTGCTCCTGTCTGTGTGATGTTCCAGAGTCTCCCAGAGCCATCACTGTGCCCACCACTGTTCCAGAGTCTCCCAAAGGCATCACTAAAAAAACCCCTTGAAGAACTCGAAGAGGCTTCTGCATCTAATTTTCTTTGAAGCCCATCTCCACATGGTTCTGGTGAGGACACTGTGAGAAGGTGCTGAGGAGGGCTTGTTGTCATCTGCTGGTGGCATGTGGACTCCTGGTCCTCTGGGTGAGAAGGGGATGCTGCTGTGCTTCCTAACAGAGAAATTTCATCTTCCTAGGTGCTGAAGAGGCTTCCCAAGTGTGTTTGTGGTTAATCCCCAGCCCAGGGGTGTTGCCTTTACCTTAGAGAAGAGGAAACTGAGGCAGAGACTCACAGAGTGCAGAGGCACATTTAGAACCCTGATGGTTTCACTGCAGATGAGCTTGGTTGGGCCAAACTTCCTCCAAATTAAACCATTAAAAAGCTAATAGTGAAAATACTGGAGCAAGGCAAGCTCAACATGTAGAGTAGAAAGTAGAATACTGTAAACTGTGGGGTTTTAGTCCCCATACAGTGGAGATGCAGGCAGTTATTTCTTAGGAATTATTTTATTTAGTTAACACCAAATAAATGCCGTTGTTGCTTTTGCAAAGCTTTTTTTCTTTTTTTTTTTTTTTCTTTTTTTTTTCTTTTCCTTTTTTTCCCCTCTTTAATAAGCCCAGGCAAACAGCTTGGACATTGCCCTGGTGCTGAATTGGCTCATGCATCACAGTGCTGGGAAGTTTGTATTAATCAGCACTCTGCAGTCAGTGTATTGTTGCTTCATTAACCTACTAGTTTTTAAGTATCTGTAAATCACAAGGAGGGGAAGTCCTGCTGCTTGCTGAGAAAGCAGCCCTGTTTGCAGCATCTCTCCTCTCTGAAGCACATTTCTGGTTTGCACTTAGGTTTTGGGGGCTTTTTTTTCCCTGTTTTTCTCACCTGTGAAATCTGTGGTGTAGCCTAGAAGGACGTTTCAGATGTGTATATCCAAAATTGCAAGTGCTGTTGCTTTTAACATCCAAGCTCCCTGGGGATATTTGGTTCTGGAATACATCTATTCTCCAAGTGTTATTTCACTGCTCACAATGTCACAGCTAAGGTCTTGTTGTTCAGTAGGTACATTTTATTTGTCAGGATGCTGTATCTTCCTAAAGAGGCAGGGAACTGCAATAAAAAATGATTTATTTTCTTTTTTAAGTGAATCATTACAAGAGTTGTTAAAGGACTCTCATAAATTTTGTTATTAGAGGGCTGGTTCCATGGTCGAGAGGAGGAGAAAAGGTTGGTGTCAGGTTGTACAATCTAACAGTGATTATGTGTTAATATTTCCCTGGCTAACAGAGATGCTCTTCAGTGTCCTCTGCTTCTGAAGAGGACTTTGAGGGCATGGGAAGAAATAAGGAAAGGTTGTTTGTGCTGCTAATGCTGAAGTTTGTGCATTGGTGACTGCAAATCCATGAAATCCTGAAGTGGTGGAGCGGACCTGAAACTCATCACTGCTCTCTTGGCTTTTAATCAGATATTTACAGAATGGTTTGGGTTGGAAGGGACCTTAAAGATCATCCTGTGAGACCCCCAGCCATGGGCAGGGACACCTCCCACTGTCCCAGGCTGCTCCCAGCCCCATTGTCCAGCCTGGCCTTGGGCACTGCCAGGGATCCAGGGGCAGCCACAGCTGCTCTGGGAATTCCATCCCAGCCCCTGCCCACCCTGCCAGGGAACAATTCCTGCCCAATCTCCCATCCAGCCCTGCCCTCTGGCAAGAGAGAAGCCACTCCCTGTGCCCTTTCCCTCTATCTCTTGTCCCAAATCCCTCTCCAGCTCTCCTGGAGCCCCTTTAGGCACTGGGAAGGCACCATTTCTTCAGGCTGAACCATCCCAACTCCCTCAGCCTTTCCTCATGGCAGAGGTTCTCCATCTCTTCTCTGGTGGTATCTGAGCAGCTCTTTGGACCATTCTCTGGACAGGACAGGGGGTCTCAGAGGTGCCTCTTGCACAGCCCTGTGTTGCACCCCCAGAATTGGAGTGTGGAGCAAACAACTCCAGGAGCTGCGTCTGCTTTCCTGTTTTTTTCTTGGAATTGCAGTGTCAAGCTGTAACAGGGAGGAGAGGTTGTTTTCTGTCCTCTCTCAAGTATTCTGTCAGTGTCTCTGCTATTGTTGTTGTCAGTGCCAGGGCTGTTGAAATCACTGTTGTTTAACTCTGGAGCTCAGAGTGAGGGCACAGGGCTCCTCCACGCAGCCGAACCCCAGCCGTGACTCATGTTGGTAATTTGGAATTGCAGGCACTGAATGTGCAACTTGCTTCCCTTTGCCACCAGGCCTATTATGCAACAGGAACTGACAAGTACATTTCTGAACGTTTTCACTTACTCCACAGAAGCATCGGTTCTGAGATTTGGAGAGCGTTCTAATTGAGTGATATTCTCTAGAAGAATCAAATACATATTAACAATTTTTTTTTAAAAATGTGACAAAGAATAATTGAACTTCAATAGTATCTGATTACATTTGGTGTGTTTCAAAGATCCATCTTTTTTTCTTACTGATTTCAATTGCAATTACATTTCTATATTTGTATTTTCCTGCCTTGTGGAAAGTACCACATGCAGTATTGGCACTCCAGTGCCTGACTTCTGGATGAAGGACTTAATCAAAGTACATCTGGATGATTTCTGTAAGGTGCCAGCCAAGGATAATCATCATTTTTGTTGCTGTTTACCAGCCTGTTCTACCTGTTGCGAAATGGAACATAATCTGTAAACACACACTCTGGGTTTTAAAGTCCTCTTCCCCAAATTCATAAAGCATGTAACACTTCCTCTAGATTAATATTTAGACCAAATTTATTAACTGAGCGTGATTTTTCTTTTAAATGAATTTATCAGTCTCTTTCCTCGTGCCGCTAAAAGAGACAAAAGCAAATCTGTCTCTCTTATTTAGATTTATTTCGCAGACGTATTTTCCCATTTATGTGGATAAATGTTGGTCTGACTTCGTCACCATTTTTAGATGTTCTGCAGTGCCGAACACAAAATATGAGCTGTCCTTTTCAGAAATAGTCCTGAAAACACTCTGTACTCGTAACCCATTTGTACAGCTGGGCGAGCGGATGCGCCCAGAGCCTCCAGCTTGCCCTAGTTGAGCAGAAGCTGCTGAGCCCTGGCAGTGCCAACAGGTTTCATGGCTCAGAGAGGAGAAGAAACTCTGGATCAGCTTGCAGGAGATGGATCTGGCTCTCTGGAGGTTGATCCCACTGCTGTGAGTGTGGATTGGGCTGTTGGTTCTTCCCTGCCTGGGGGAGGCACGGAGCTGGGGATGCCTGGCTGGATGTGGTGGGAAACCCAGCCCAGCCTCGTGCCCATCACTGCTCAGGTGTCCTCCTTGCCCCTTTTTCTCAGGTTTTTACCTCCTCATCCCTCCTGGGGAACCCTTGCCCCGTGTGTCTTCTCCACCCGTGAGCTGCAGGGGGGAATTTGAAAACGTGAATTGAGGCACTTTCTGGGTTTCCAGGTGTTTGTTTAGATGAGAATGGTGTGTGGGGGAGCTTCATCTGTGCTTTTTACAAGGCAGAATGACCCCCAGGCCAGGTCTCTTCTGGCTCAGTGGTCCTACTTTCCACATCCTGGGTCAAACCATACATTATTTTGGGCTGATTGATTCATAAAACTAGTGGTTAATGCCATAAGTCTAAATAGATCTAACAATGTATATGTTGCCTTTTGTTGTTAGTACTTAAAAATAAGCAAGCAGCATCCCCTGCTCCCCAAACCCAGTGGAACTGGGAATGAAATGCACTTGGTGCTTGGGGATTGTCTACTGGAGGTGCTGCAACTCCTGCCCAGCCCTTGTGGGGCTGAGCCCAGAAATCTCCAGGATGTGCAGGGAGCTGCTTTTGATGGATCAGCTCACAGAAGGCACAATCCCTGACTTGTCAGGAGGGGGACAGCTCATCATTAGCCAGTTTGGTCACACATGTTAAGGTGTTTGATCAAAGTGGAGCCCAAGGTAAGACGTGGAGGGACACGTAAAGTGCATTTTGTTAATGCCACACACTGAGGTGGCTCCCTGCAACCCAGTGCAAACATCTCCTTGCTCCTGTTTTATCCTCCTCTCCTGAAATGTGCTTGGCTTAAGTGGAAGCAGCTGCCTCCTGCACAGGGAAAAGGAGGCAGACCCTCCTCTCAGCCCCCCCAGCCCCTGCCTTCAATTAGCTGCTGGTTTGCCTGGAGTGCTGCAGTGTGACCACTCCTACTGTCAGAGCCAGGAGGAAAAATGCAGCACAGTAATGAATTTGTAACTAGAGAGTGGGGCTAACGAGTGTCCTCAGCTCAGGAATGCAGTGGGGATATATTAAGCCAGGTGTATAGAGGGGAAGGGGAAAAAAAAAAAAAAAAAAAGCATCTCCAGGCTGGATTTTATAATTAGGGCACATGGTGTAACTCTTTTGTTTTGCAGAAGCCAGCTTTATTAATTGATGTAGAAGGTTGCTGTGTGCTATTCATTGTTTGATTAAAATGCCTGTATAAATAATTAGGCCTCTTCTGTTTGTTTTATTTTTTGCACCCAATTTACATTTTCGTACGGAACAAAAAAAAAAAAAAAAAAAAAAAAAAAAAAAAAAAAAAAAAAAGAAAAATGAATTAGCACAAACGCGTTCATTCCCCAAATATCCCAACCCGCAGCAGCTCTCCCCCCACTGCAGTAATGACGTGACCTTTGTGCCACGCTGGCTCAGCCCTCAGGAACTCTGTTCTCTTTGGAGGAGCCGTGGTGGTCCTCCCTCCTTTGTGTGTGTGCTGCGGGGGGCTGCGGGGCTCGGAATCCCTCCGGAAAACACAAATAAAAGCGGATATTCAGGCGCTGCTGGAAGCAGCAGGTCAGCTGTGTCTGGTGGTATTTTGCTGGAGAAAGGAGGGTTTCAGGCGGGCTGGGGTTTGTTGTTCTGTGTCTCCTTCCAGGGCTGTGGAACAGGGTGAAAATGCTGCTGTTTGTGCAGCAGCTGCAGGAGCTGCCGTACATCTGGAGCCAGGGTAGTGAGGAAACCGTGTTACTGTTATCAGGGGCTGCCTTTCTGTGGTAATAGATGAAAAATCTGCCTGTCTGCAGTACCCTCTGAGCAGCCTGTACATCATCTTTGTGCTGGGAAGAGTTTGCTGTGAGCTGGTGTTGCTAATTCCTGTGCATTCTTCGACTTTTCCTTGGGAAAATCGTTGAGGAGCAATGCCAGAGTTGGTCATCATTATTCCCTCATTGTTGCCCGGACTGTGGTGGTCTCCCCTTGCCCCTCTGGAGCCCAGCAAGCCAAGGGCTTGGTGGAGATGGCTCAGATGGGGCACTTGCACAGGTTGTTCTCCACTTGGCAGCATTTGCAAAGTGGCCTGAGGAGGTTAATGGTGGTGCCTATGGGCTGGTGCCCCTTAAAATGTCCTTTACCATCTAAGGTCTGAAAATCAGTGCCCTAAACCATGGTCTCTTATATTTGCCTGTTGGTAAAGGCAAAATTAAGCAGAAAATACTGGTTCTAGAACAGTGCCTGGAGTGGTTGTGCGTGGCCAGGGCATCACACCCCAAAATTATCCCTGCACAAACAGCAGTTCTGGTAGAAAATGAGGAGAATTTGGGGTTTTTTCATCTGTTTTCCCACCCATCGATCTCTCCGTGGTCTGCAGGTTGCATGGACTGTCCCATGGGTAGGGAGAGGCTGTCAAAAGGAGCTTTCCTTTGGCAGGATGTGGCTGGTCCTTGCCCCGGCAGGGCTCAGCCAGGAGCAGGAGCTTCCTGAAGTTTTTCCAGGCGTGGATCGATCAGTGAGCACAGTGTCACAGCAGCTGCAACAAAAACCAGGGGGGGAGAGAGAGAGGGAGAGAGAGAGGGAGAGAGCGAGCTCAGTGCAGCTGATCCCCGGGGAGAAGCAGAGAATTGTCACTATAACAAGAGAGACTCAGGCAGGAGTGAGTCTCTCTCCCCAGGAAAGGAAGAAGCAGGGACTGTCTGGCTGAGGCAGAGCTGTGAAGTGCTGCTCTCCATCCTGCAGCTCTGCAGCCAGCCCCGGCTGCATTCCCAGTGTCACCTTCCTTGCTTTGCAGGGAGTGGTGGTGGCATCACCCCCTGGAAAGGCCACAGTGGGGCAGGAGGCTCCTGCCTGGGGCTCTGTGATGCTGGTGACATTAATGTGACAATGGGACACTTGGCAGTCACACAGGGGGGTTCACCCCACCGTTCTGTGCCCCAGCTCTGAGGCAGGAGTGGTTTGATTTGGGGCTGGCTCCAGGAGTGGGTTGATTTTGGTCGCTGGCTCAGTGCAGCACATCCTTTGTTGGTGTGGTTTTTTTTCAGCTCTCCTTGTCCTCCTCGACAGACCCACCCTTCACAGATCATTCAGTGGTTTGGGTTGGAAGGGACTTAAAGGTCACCCAGCCCTACCCCCTGCCATGGGCAGGGACACCTTCCACCATCCCAGGCTGCTCCAAGCCCTGTCCAACCTGGCCTTGGGCACTGCCAGGGATCCAGGGGCAGCCACAGCTGCTCTGGGAAGCTGTGCCAGTGCCTCACCATCCTCACAGGGAACAGTTTTTTCTCCAATACCTAATGTCAACCTACTCCCTTTCAGTTTGAATCCGTTCCCCCGTGTTCTCTCTCTGTTCCTGGTTGATTTTGTCCTTGGTGTGCTGGGGCTGTGCCTGATGTGAGTGCCTGGCAGTGCTGCAGCTGTGCTGGCAGAGCTGAGAACTCCCTGCTGCTGCCAGCCAGGGTGGATTCCCACCCAAAACCAGAGCTTCTTGCCTTTAGTAGGGCTTTGCTACTACTGCTGGTTTGCCTGCCTGTGTTGTAGAGTAGTAGTGTGCACAAACCCCAACAGACTTGGCTGAGCTCTCCGTGTCTCTCCTCTGCTCTAGGACAGACTGCAGTATTTTTTCCCCTTCCTTATTACTAAAAACTTGTGGGGTTTTTTTGTCTGAATTTGCTCATTGCATATGAAAAGCCCTTTGGAGGGGGGCTGTTAGTGGGGTTTAGTGTCTGAGCCATGCCTGGTGAGGCTCTGGGAGGCTGCAGCCCCATCCCTCTGGGAGCCAGGGTTAGGAGCTGGCTGCAGGTGCTGGAAAAGGCTGGCAAAGTTCAAACTCACAGAACTACCGTTTAATTTTGGGTGGTTTTTAATTTGCAATATTTTTCTAGTAAAGTTATGCTTTGGAACAAAGATAGTATTTTTCCCCTTAACCTAAATGCTGCATCCTCTATTTATTCCTTTTCCCTTCCCTGCCAAGCACAGAGCAGTCAATGGGTGGAATTTTTTGCAAGAAATTCAGACTCTGCAATTTTAAAAAAAAGTTGAGAACATGCCATAATGCTATGCATGTGCCAGTGAGCAAGTTGTAATGCACACAGCCAAATCAAAATGATCCCACCCTCACTTTTTCCTATCATTTACAAAAACCAGCTGGAAGGACTCAGCCCAGCAGACTGTCTCTAGCAAAGGGGAGCAAAAGTGTTTGGGTGGTGTGTGTAGTATCAGGTCAGGTGTCATGGTTTCAGGGTGTGTGTGCTGGCTGGAAGGACTGGAAACTCGGATATCTGTGTCTAAATCCGGATTGAGCTGTTCTCAGTCATGTTTGATACATGACTGAATCCATGCCCAGCCACAAAATGAAGTGAGCTGTGCTCATCTGACTTGGGGCTTGAAAGTTTAAAGTAATGTATAATGTGCTGTAACACAGAATCATGGAATCATTTAGATTGGAAAAGACCTTTGGGATCATCAAGTCCAACTGGTTCCACAGCACTGCCCCGGCCACCACTACCCCACGTCCCCAAGTGCCACATCCACAGCTCTGTTAAATCCCTCCAAGGATGGGGACTCCTCCACTTCCCTGGGCAGCTGTGACAGGGATGGACAACCCCTTCAGTGAAAAATTTGATCTAATATCCAATCTAAACCTCTCCTGAGGCCATTCCCTCTCCTCCTGTCCCTGTTCCCTGGCTGAACACAGCCTGACCCCCCTGGCTGTCCCCTCCTGTCAGGGAGTTGTGCAAAGTCAAAAGTTCCCCCTGAGCCTCCTTTTCTCCAGGCTGAGCCCCTTTCCCAGCCCCCTCAGCCCTTCCTGGGGCTCCAGACCCTTCCCAGCTCCATCCCCTTCCCTGGACATGCTCCAGCCCCAGAATGTCCTCCTCCAGAAGTGCCCCCAAGACTGGAGGTTCTTCAGCAGTGCCCAGTGCAGGACAAATATTCCTGCTCTGAAGTTTCTATAAATAGGATCTCTGGTATGTACCAGGTCCATGTTTGTTCTCCTAAATATGCATATTTTGCATAAAATTGCACTTGAACAGTTTTACTGTTTTCAAAAACTTCCCAAATGTATAACTTTGATGACACAAATCTTCTGGCTGAGAGCGAGTGGGAACCATGTGGAAAGTCTGAGTCAAATGCTGTTGTTGCAGGTTGAATAGCACAGAAACGTATCTGTTTGAAAGAAAAACTGTATTATTTTTACAGGCTTTTTAAGAAGTCCAAAGTACAAAACTTGAAACTGTTAAAATCATTATTTTCACTTCATGCCTTTTAGTTTACTTTGGGCTGTATGTAAGCAGTCAACAATTTTCTGTAGCAGTGATATGGCTCTAGTTTTTCTGGCCACATGGGGTGTTCCCCTGTTTTTAGACCCAATTACACTTTTCCTGCCCTGATGAATGAAGATATCATGATTTGTTATTGCAAAAAAAAATAAAATGCTGGAGCCTTACTGTGTTGGAGATAGGGCAAGAGTAGTTTTAATCTCAGTGTAAGCACAGAGTAGTTGTCTACAGTTTGGCTTTTCTTTTTAACAAATAAACCCACGTCTAGGGGATTTTAAAGAGATTTTAAATTACAAAGTGTGTCTGTTACTGTCCTCATGATGGTCACTCTTGCCTGTGTTGTCCATGTAGATGGCCAGGGAGGGTTTGTTTGGTGCTTAATGCTTCCCTGCCCTCGTGGTGTGTGCATGGCTCCAGCCTGTGCTGCTGGGGTGGCTGCTCACAGGTATCCCCTGTGGAGTCCCAGGATGATGCAGTTGAGGCATAAACCCAGGGAACTGAACGTGTTTCACTCCTGTTCTGTGTGCCTTTTAGGCCCTTTGGAGGCTGCCACCACAAAGGGATTTTTTTCTCCCCCCCTCTGCTCTCCATTCACACTGGAGAGGGCAAATCCCACAAGTTCAGCCCCAGAGCATCCCTGCAGATCCTGGAGCCATCCTGGGGCACAGGGAACGTGGCTAATGGACAGCAGAGCTGCAGGCTGGGCGGCTCAGCAGGAGCCCGGAGAGGGAAGGAGCTGGAGTTGGTTGGAAAGATGCTTGGTAATTTTATTCCTTGTCATTTCAGACACAGCTCTGTGACAGTCCTTATGATCTTTAGCCATGCATTAATCTCGGTGCTGCTGAGCTTCACACCACTGCTCTTCCACCATTATAGTGCAAGGTTTCTCTGCATTCCAATTGGAAATAAATTTCTTTATTACATATTCTCTGACCTTGGCATGTTTGTAACCCTGGCGATTGTTAGAGGGGTAAAAGGAGGACTTCTAGGAATAATTGCCTTGTTTGTTCTTTCTCTCTGAAGCATTGATACCTGCAGTTCTGGGCTGAAATAATTAAATCTCAGAATTGCAACCACACCGAGAGAATCTTTCTGTTTCTGCAGGCAACGTTTTATTTTTTCTGTGGTTATAAAAGTGCAGTTTCCATTTGCAAACTCTCCACAGTGACTTTTGGAAATCGGTCACGCTGGATGTCCAGCTAGAACTGTTTTGCTTTGAGGTTGCAGTTCTGTGAAATAGATGTCACTTAAAAATAATCCCAGAAAAACATGTGCGGGAAGGGGAGTCAGGAATCAGGTGGTGCTTCTTGGTATCCATAGCAAAAACAATTTTAGAAACCACTCCTCTCATAAATACTGCATTTTTGGGATAGCTCTTCTTGTATTCTCTATTGCCAAGTGCATTGGCATGAAAGCAGCTTTCCTCAAAAATTAATCCATGCCTGCTGTCTTTTCCCGATGGGGTGACAAGCGCTGGTGTAAGCGGAGCTGTGAAGCTCCATGGAAAAAATTAGGGCAAAAATTTATTAAGGACTTGAAAAACAAAATGATCAGATATTTTGGAATAAATAAATAAATAAATAAATAAATAAATCCCCAAATCAAACAAAGTGACCTCTTCCTGTGGCAGCTTGAGTTGTGCTGGGTGTGAGCGGCTGTGCAGCCGCAGCCTGGAGCTTCCCATTCCTGCTGCTGCATCCCGGATCCTGCAGCTGCAGAGCATCCCAGCACAGCTCAGCTTCAGCTAGGGCTTGCACTGCAGAGACAGGGAAGGAATTCTTCCCTGTGAGTAGGTGAGAGGTTGCCCAGAGAAGCTGTGGCTTCTCTGGATCCCTGGAAGTGTCCAAGGCCAGGTTAGATGGAGCTTGGAGCACCCTGGGATAGTGGAAGGTGTCCCTGCCCATGGCAGAGGGGGGAACAGGTTGATTTTCAAGGTCCCTTCCATCCCAGACCACTCTGGGATTCTCTTTTGTGGCTTTGCTGGTGATCTGCTGAGGGTGGAGCTGCTCACTGGACTCACCTTCCTCTTCCATGAGCTTGCACAAACGTCTTTTGTTTCTTCTTTCTAAACATTGCCCCAGTGTAAGAGTAGGTTTATACAGGAGCCAGTAAAATACCTTTTTTAAAATGTGTTTTCTCTCCTCTCTCTTTTCCCTAAGGACACAGTAGGATATTCTTCCAGTGTAATCGAAGTCATTTCAACACCTTGTTTTCTAGCACCTACAGTTTATACAGAGAAACCTGGTTGTTCCATGCAGAGGATCTAGAAAAAAAAATAAAATAAAAGCAGAGAGAGTCTTGTTAGCAGCTGGGGCAGACTTGTCGTGCTTGTCAGGTTGTTGGCTGTGCTCACAGGGAGGCAGGAGCCTGCCTTGGGTGAGAAGCAGCCTCGGGGAGACAAGGGCTGGTGGGGTGTCACCACTGCCTGGGTGTGAGAGCAGGTACCTCCCCCAGGGGCTCAGGATGATCAGAGGAGCTCTCCCTGGAGGAGAGGAGCTCATCCAGGCAGAGGAGCATCCAGGGCTGCCCTCCTGCTCTCTGGGTAACCAGAACCCCCTTCCTCACACAGGTTTTGTGGGATCCTAAAATCACGCTGGAAGGAAGTGATGCCTTAAGTTTTAGTTTCCACGTTTTTCAGATTCTGTGCTGTCCAGGGGTTCATTTCTGAGCCTCGTGTTAAGTGTTAGTGAGCTCCCCCAGTGAGCTCTCTTAGTCTCCCCTCTCTAGTGAGCAGGGGCACAAGACAAATCCTGCTCCTGCTGCACACCAAGGACAACTTTCAGGCCCAAAAGCACAAACAAGGGTGGCTGGAGGGAGAAAATAACAAGGATGGGACCTCACACCCTGAAGCTGTAATTGGACAATTAAACCCCAATATGCAAATGGACCAAAACTGATGAAAGTGTGAGACCTCATGACCAGTCAGCCATTTTGTGCCCATTTTGGGTCCACCTTGGGTGCAGCCCTGGCCAGCCTCTTGTCCTGCCCAAGGTGTATCCTAGAGGCCTTTCAACAAATCCCTGCTTTATTCTCCAGCTCTGCCCAGTCTCTGTTCCAGGTCAGCCTTCCCAAGGCATCAGAAGCACCTGGATCACACATAAAGGAGCCTTTTCAGCTCAGCTATGTCTCAGTGTAACCTGTGTGACAACACATCCTTCTTGGGGGTGAAGCTTGAGGCAGGGGGGTGTCCAGAGAGGCTGTGGGACCTCCTGAAATATAGCTGGGCATGGCTGTGGAAATCTTGTGGAGTAAGGAGATGGCACCTGTGGGACCCTGCTGAAGGATTTATGATGGAATAGTCCCAGAGTGGAGGCCCAGTTTGTAAGCTGGACATTGGCAAACAGGGGAATAACTCTGGGCTCTCATCACCCTTGAGCTTCATTCTGGGTGCAGCACAGGAGGGAATCAGAGCCTTTGTAGAGAGACTGATTTGACATGCATGTGGTAACAAAGTGTGGTGGGGCAGAATCCTTGCAGAAAAGAGAGCAGGATGGGTGTGTTTGCTTTCCTGCTGAGATCCTGTCTGGTGCAGACCCCTCTAGAGGTCTGAAGGTGTTGGCTGAAGTTTCTTCTGAATTATTAGCCAAGCTGAAAGACCCCTCTTGGACATGAGAGCTGGGGGGAAAGTCAGGGAACTGCTGTGCCAATGGCATTACTTACCTGTGCTGTGTGCAGGTTGATGCAGCTTAACCAGGCTCCTCTAACCCACAGAACCCCTGAGGATCAGCACAGTGGCCTCTTCAGTGTGATATCTCACGTGGTGTTACCTCCCAAGCAAAGGTAATACAGATCTAATCACACCTCAGCATTAAATTCACATTAGCTGAAGAATGAAGGATTCAGGAACATGCCCCCCCTGAAGGCTCCCTGGGTCATCCTGACAAACCACAGCACCTGGCTCTTGCTGGCCCTGTCTTTGGGTTGGGTGATGCTTTATTAGAATACCCAAGTTTTCATTTGCATATTAGCCCATAGTAGCATCATCCAGCTACCAAAATCTCTCCCTTTTCAGGACTTTCTTCCCAGTTGTGCTGTTCCCTCTCCTGTTTCTTGTCTGGGAAGGTACCTCACTTCACTCAGGACCACCTCCTGAACAGCACTCAAGAAATTTCCCTGCCAGATCTGAAAGAAGATGTCAAAATCACACAAAGATTTTTCCTTTTGGAAAAAACCTGAAACTGAGGTGATACCACCAAACCACAGCCACACTCCAAGAAGGAGCTGTTGGTGATGCATCCACCCAAACAGGGACCTGAAAAGGCAGAGGCCAAGCAGCTCAAAATGAAATTGCAGAAGGATGTGGCAGCTAAAAGGACAGTTTGGTTTCAGAGGCAGAACACACACATCTCACATAGCAGGATGTTCCAGTCTCCTCTCTCCACAGATGTAATTAATCCATAAATGGAATAATGTATTCACTTCTGGACACCTCATTACCAGAGAAGACATTGACAAATCGAACAGAGTACAAACAACAAAACTGTTTAAAGGTTTGAAGGGAAGAATTTCTCAGGGAAGATCAAAAGATTTGAATACGTCCAGCTCTAAGCAAGAGCACAGCTTAGTTGGACAAGATGTGTATCAATATGTGCTTGAAAGGTGTAAACATCAAGCAGAAAAACCAGCATGGAGGGCTTTTTAGCAGGAAAAATGGAATTAAATTAATAAAAAAAGGAAACTTTAGATGAAAATCTTGTTGCCCTATTAGGATGCACAGTTTGTCTCAAGGGATTGTGGTAAAGGGTTGCAAGGGAACCAGACTGGACAAATCCTTAGTAAGTGTCCAGCAGCCAGGAGAGGGTTAGAACTTCCATGGTGATCTCTGACATCTCTTCCCCCTCTTATCTTAGATACTAACATAATCTAGTTGTGGACTTCCACAATAAGTACCTTATCTAAAGATCTGGACCAATTTAATACATCAAGGTAGCAGCATTTCTGCATGGCTCCCACAACCCAGATCACACCTGACAGACTCAATCCAATAATCCCTTCTTCTCCCAAAACTGCAGCAGGTCTCTAACGGTAACAAAAACTGCAAAGACAGACAAAATGGGGGGGGGAAAGTGTCAGACCTGCTTTAAATAACCCAAAGAGCTCTTAGACCACCCCCTCCCAGGGCCACAAACCTTTCCCAAGCCAACACTGTCTCCAAGTCCATCGGACCTTGCCCAAGGAGATCCTGCCAGGTCAGATGAAGCCTTTGTATGAGGACATGTTCAATAGCAACACATTCCTCCTCCTCTGCTCACCTCAGAGTGTACCAACTAACTGAAATCAACCTTCTATTGAAAGGAGATAATTAAAAAACTGCATTAGGCCAGATGCAGGCCTACAGCACCATTTAATGACTCCTGTCATCAGGCTGACACTTGGTAGCTGTGTCTCATCCAACAATTTGCTAGCTGAAGGACTAAACCATGGAATTTTATTTAAAAAGAGCCTTTCAGAGCAGGAAGTAGGGAAAAACCAAAACCAACCCAGCCAATTTGATAGGAAGCCCCACACCAAACAACCTGATGTCGCCCTCCCCTCTCTGCTCCAGCAGCAAGGCAATACCTTTCCAGTGGCACATGGAGCTGCCAGGCTGTCTTTGGCACTTGTCTCTGCAGTCAAGAGCACCGAGCACATGGGATTTATTTACCTTTCCTAAGGGATGGCAGACAGCAGCTCCTCATCCAACCCAAGAACCAGAGCCCCAGGCTGAGCTGAGCCGCAGACACGGAGCCATAAAACACCTCAGGATTCCCCCTATTCCCTATTCCCCCCACCTTTTTTTCGTGGTGTTTTTTTTTTTTTTTTTTTTTTTGGAACTTTAACAAAAGGTTGACCTGTAAAAGAAGGAAAATCTGCAAGCCAGGTGATGTAGAGGCTCTCTCACATGGGGCTGTGTTTATGGGTCATTGGTGTGCCTCAGCCTGGGCTGCTGCACACTCTGTGCCCAGGGTTTCTCTTTTTCTCCCAACATCATGAAGGAGAGCAGGAGGAACCTCTGCAGAGGTTGGCAGCCTGTGTTGTCCGGGCACTGCCTCATTACATGACATTACATTACTCCCTCATGACAAAGGGAGGTTTGAGCATCCTTCAGCAAACTCTGTGGTTCCCATCTAGCTTCCCACTGAAAACCTGGCACTGAGCGTCCCCAGCTCCTGATATATCCTATTTACTCAGGGAGAGGAACAGCAGCAAATACATTTTAGGGTCTTTTTATTATTTATTGCATTTTTTATTGGAATTGTCTGTATCTATAGGGTTCCTCCCAGTCTCACAGCACTGCCACAGTTCTGTGCTCACTGTGGTAGCTCCCAATAAAGCAATGAACTTGTTGATCAATCCTTCCCTCCCCAAAACACTACAAGGAGGGCTGGCAGGCTTTTACCCTGTGAAAATACCAGTGTTTGTTACTTGCTTAGGCAGGATTTACAGCCACCCTGAGCCAAGCAGCTTGTTTCACACCTTCCCATGTCAGGGGAACAGTGTTCTCCTCTGGAAGGCGCATCCCAGACGCTGCAATGATGCAGGCACAGATCTGTCAATCACCAGGAATGCCACTCTGGGAGAGCTTTCCAGAGGGAGGCATTTAGATCCTAACACAGGATGGCCAGCTGAACACCCCTCCCTGCTGCTTCTTGCACCATCCCAGCCCCACAGCCCAGCCTGCAAGGAATGTCACTGGAAACTCAGGATGCATAGGAGAGGGAACAGCACAACTGGGAAGAAAGTCCTGAAAAGGAAGGGATTTTGGTAGCTGGATGATGCTACTATGGGCTAATATGCAAATGAAAACTTGTGTATTCTAATAAAGCATCACCCAACCCAAAGACAGGGCCAGCAAGAGCCAGGTGCTGTGGTTTGTCAGGATGACCCAGGGAGCCTTCAGGGGGCATGTTCCTGAATCTTTCATTCTTCAGCTAATGTGAATTTAATGCTGAGATGTGATAAAATCACAAGGTCCCCCCTGAGCTTCCTTTTCTCCAGGCCGAGCCCTTTTCCCAGCTCCCTCAGCCTCTCCTGGTGCTCCAGCCCATTCCCCAGCTCTGTTCCCTTCCCTGGACACACTCCAGCTGCTTGGCCTCTGCCTTTCCTGGTCCCTGTTTGGGTGGATGCATCCCCAACAGCTCCTTCTTGGCGTGTGCCTGTGGCTTGGTGATACCACCTCAGTTTCAGTTCTAATTTTTTTTTTCCAAAAGGAAAAATCTTTGTGTGATTTTTTTGTCATCTTCTTTCAGATTTGGCTGTTTTGGGAGGGCCTCCTCAGGAGGGTAGGGAAATTTCCTGAGTGCTGTTCACAAGGTGGTCCTGAGTGAAGTGAGGCATCTTCCCAAATTTGTGATGTCCTGGCAATCAAAGCAAGACTTCCTTTGTTTGTATTTATTTTTCCTGTCTAAGCCTGCAATACATTTCACTGCATAGTAGGTGAAACTCAACAAACTATATTCTTTCCTCTCCCATGTCGTTAACAAAGGTTTCATTTAAAATGAAATCTAACACAGATCCGTGTGATATCTAGGCTGTTTTCTCCAATTTCTTTGTTTCCAGTTGGCCTCACAAGTGCTAAATCCTAATCCCTTCTAAAGTTGAGGCTGCTCAGATTTTTGCAGGATTTTTGCTTTTAATTTTAGGATTGACTCTGGAAAATGCACCTGTAATCCACGTGGCATTTCCATTCTTCCCTAAATAAATAGTTTGTGCTAACTGACTGTGCCTGACGAGGTGTGTTCCCTGCAAAACTCTACTTGCAGCTTGCTGAGCTGCTCTCTGCAACAGATACTTTTTTTTTTTTTAATGTTCTCCCCCTTCCTTTGCTAGGAATAGAATTTAATAGCATCCATCCATTTAAGTAATTTCCAGAGTTAGGTATTACAGCCTTATGTTTTGAAGGAATTTGTTAGATTTCCCTTTTAAAAAATAATTCTTTACAAATAACACTTGATTTCCGTGATTAATTGCACAGATTGAGTGGTTTGGCACATGTCTGCATTTTCCAGATACTCCCTTTTTCCCTTCTTCGGTGGAAGCTATTTTTGTAAACTCACCATCACTCTGATAGCACAGGCATCTTCCCTTAATTTACTTTTGAAGACAAATTTAATAAAGGAATTCCCCTTCTTAGCCATATTGGAATCATTCCTTTTTACCTTTTATTAATTCCCCTACTTCCTCTTAACCAGGTTTTCGTGTGGCTGTTTATAAATAAGTCCTCCCTCATTCCTTAATCCTTTTGTCCAGCATTAACTCAGACTCTTACTTTGTTGTTCCCATTTAATTGGCTCTGTAGGAATTAAATGTCCATGTGGTACTTGCTTGTTCTCATCCTTGTACAAAATAAGATTTTTCTTAGTACTCAGCTCTTAGGAAAGCAGTGAATGCTTAAATGCTGTGGGCTTGGGGAGGGTCTCTGCTTGTAGGGTTTTGGGGTTTTTTTTGTTTAGTTTTAACAGTATTGTATTAGTCATGATGTTCTTCTGAAGTTGCCAGCTCTTTTCAGCTTGGGGCAGATTTATGGTCTCCCTTTGATTGTCCTTAAGGATGCTGGTGGTGCCTCATCTGGGAAGACACTGGGGAAGTCTTACAGAAGTAGAGCTGGACTTTCCTTTCCAGTGCAAAGGGAGCAAACAGCCTGATTTACCTGAGCTGACACCAGCTGTGGGCCACTGGTCCCAAATTTTAGTAAGCCTGGGGTGAAAAGTTAAGATCCAATTGAACTCTCCAACAGCTGCAATGCAAAATTATATCCTGGATAAATTCAGCCTACCTTGGAACTGCTCTTAGTCACTTCAAACCCTCTGCAATGGGTTGGGCTGGGAATGTTTTTTGGTTTGTTGTTTTTTTTTTACTTCTCATTATTTTTCAGTCTACATTTGGATTTGCTGCCAAAGGCTACAGCCTCTTGCAGTTGATTTTTTCAGTGCTGATAACTCAACACAATAATTTAGTCAACCTGATCTTCCCTGTTGAATTTCAGCTTATTGGCATTATAATTAATTTTGACATGTAACACCACCCCTCCAACTTTCACTCCCAAATCTATTAATGCGTAATGATGAAAAGTATGTGCTGTGCATAATATTGTTTGGGAGTTATGGATCTTACATCCTTGTTGTTGGGGAGCCAAGGAGCATTAATGCATTAATTCCTGCTAGCTGCAGCTTGCTGGTGACTGGAGAGGTGCTGAAGTTTCTTAGTTTGTGGTGACAACTTCCCTCAGTCTAAACCAGGAAGGTTAGGGGTGAATTTTCATTGAAACTTCATGGAGTCATGGAATGGTTTGGGTTGGGAGGGACCTTAAAGCTCATCTTGTTCCACCAGGGAATAAGGGACACCTTCCACTGTCCCAGGCTGCTCCAAGCCCCATCCAGCCTGGCCTGGGATACTTCCGGGGATCCAGAGGCAGCCACAGCTTCTCTGGGCAACCTCTGAGCCAACTTTTTTCACTTCAGAGTCTTTCTGCTGCACTTTCCAATGTGCTAATCAATCATAAAATACTGGGACTGCATGACATCACACCCAGCCTCGTGGTATTTATAGGACTGCACTTTCTTCTGCTCCATTTTCATCAATTTGCAAAACCTGATGATGGTCATTGGTCACAAAAAACCCGAACCCTCCCCAAAAATCCACCTCTGCCCTGTTTTTTTTTCCCCAAAGGCCATGAGTGATTACATCATCACTGTGTGGTTAGGTTTCATTTTCCTGCTGCACTTAGTGAAACTCGGGAGCGAATGCCCGGGAGGAATTAAGCAATAAAGATGCTTAGGAGGAAGTATGTTAAAAGCAATTAGCAGAAATTTAACAAAGCAGATGAAAATCAAATCTCAGCGCGCGCCGAATTTCTGACCCGGGCGCTCCACGATACCGCTGGTGGGTGGTGATTCCAGGAGGGAAAAAATGTGGTGCTGGCAGCTCACAGGGCTCTGTCCTCACTCCTGTGTGTTGGGAACAGGCAGGAAACGCTGGAGGGGGACTTGGGGATGATGCCTTGGGAAGGCTGACCTGAAACAGAGGCTGGACAGAGCTGGAGAATAAAGTAGATATTTATTAAAAGACTTCCAGGACCCACCCTGGGCATTGCAGGAGCCTGACCAAGGCTGCACCCAGGGTGGGTCAGGAATGGCCACACAAAATGGGTCCCTGATCACGAGATTTTACATTTTTATCAGTTTTGGTCCATTTGCATATTGGGGTTTAATTGTCCAATTACAGCTTCAGGTTGTGAGGTCCCATCCTGCTTGTCCCTCCCTTCAGTCCACCCTCATTTGTGCTTTTTGGGTTGAAAGTTGGCCTTAGTCCTCAGCAGGAAAAATATTTGTTTTGTCTGCTTGTTCTGTGAAGAGAGCTTTACGGCACTTAATATGAGGCCCAAAACTACATCCTTAGGTGTCACAGAATCTGAAACTATGAAAGCTGAAATCTGAGGCATCAGGGACAAGGGCTGGAGGGACAGGACAGTGGCTTCCCACTGGCAGAGGGCAGGGCTGGATGGGAGATTGGGCAGGAATTGTTCCCTGGCAGGGTGGGCAGGGCTGGCACAGGGCTCCCAGAGCAGCTGTGGCTGCCCCTGGATCCCTGGCAGTGCCCAAGGCCAGGCTGGACACTGGGGCTGGGAGCAGCCTGGGACAGTGGGAGGTGTCCCTGCCCATGGCAGAGGTGGATTAAGATGGTTTTTAGGGTCCCTCCCAACCCAAACCATTCTGTGATCTTATGAAGCCTCAGGACACAGTGAAAATTTTGGGAAATTCACATTTTCGTGGCCAAGTGTCTTTTTATTTCCTTTATTTTTTTTATGTTACTGTCATGCCAGTGTGTTTGATGGTGATGCCAGTTCCTGACTGTCCTTGGGTGGTTTGAGTTTTGGGGATTTTTTTGTTTGGGTTTTTTTGGTTTTTGTTTTTGGTGGGGTTTTTTTGGATTTGTTTTTTTGTGGTTTTTTTTTTGTTTGTTTGTTTTTGGTTTTTTTTGTTTGTTTGTTTGTTTTTGTTTTTTGTTGGTTTTTTTTTGTTTGGTTTGGTTTTTTGTTTTGTTTTGTTTTGTTTTTTGTGAGGGGTTTTGTTTGGGTTTTTTGTGAGGGGTTTTTTTGTGTTTTTTGGGGTTTTTTTGTGTGTTATTTTTGTTGGGGTTTTTTTGGTTGGTTTTTGTTTGTTTGATGGGTTGTTTTTTTTTTTTTGCTGGTGGTGGTTTGGTGGGGTTTGTTTGTTTGTGGGTTTTGGTGGTTGGTTTGTTTGTTTTTGTTTTTTCTTCTTTCCCCTCTCCTTTATTAAGGGAAATAGGCAGATTGTGCTCCCTGGGGAGCAAAACCAAACCACCGGCATGGTTTGAGTTCAGGAGGGGAGGAAACAAGAGCAGAGGAGTGCTTGGAGAGACAGGGAGCAAACATTTAGGGGCAAACCAGTTTCACTTTGTTCTGCAAACAAAATGGAAGCATTAGCAGAAGGGGCATGACTGATCTGCTGAGGGCTGGGGTGATGGGCTCAGTGCTTTTCAAAATAACCATTTGGAGTGTGCCCTGTCCCTGGTGTGCACTGAAGAGCCACTCCAGCCCTGGCGGGCTCCGGGAGATGCTGAGGTGGAGGAGATTCTCATTATTTCTTCTAACAGCAATATATTATAACCCCATTGTTATCAGCAGTGCTGCACTGGAACACTCGCTGAAAGGAAATCAAGATTGAAAAGGACCAAGATGAAGCAAAAAAATGCTTTGGCTGAGTTGAGTTTGGGGGGGGGGCCTGTGAGGGGGGTGGGGAGCTGCAGATGGGTGCTGTGCTTCCTCTGCAAGCCTGGGGAGGCCTTGGGAAGGGATGGCTGAGGAGCAGAAGCTGCTCCTGAGCAGGGATTAGCTCAGGTGGGTCCTGTCCCACCCCTGCTGTGGTGGATGGGAGGCCTGGGACTGCAGGAGACAGTGGGATTTTAGTCAGTGGTGGGGATGGGACTTCACTGAGACAGGGGAAAGATGAATGGGGTCCCTGCTGGTGGGATTGTTCCTGAGGTAGGATTGTATTCCCCATCCCAGTGGGTCCACCCAGCATGGATGATGGGTTGAATCTTCCAATCTGTGACAGTTCTGAAGGAGGTTGAGAGACCCTTGGATGGTTGTAGAGCTCCTGCTTCGCAAGTATCAGTGGGGATCTGAGCACCTGGCAGCCCTGGACATGTGTAGTGCCACCACAGTCAGTGTAAGAAACTGGGTGGAGGAAGAGGAGGAGGAGGAGGGAGCTGTGGAGATGAGGAGATGTCTTTGCACAGCCTTGGAGCTTGGGCAGTCTGTGGTCATCCTCCTTTGCTGGGCCCCTGGTCTCGCTGCAGGATCCCTGGGAATGACCACAGCCCCCATTCCCAGTCCCCCTGTGCTGGGGAGTGAGGAGGAGGAGAAATCAGGAGCGAGGCCTGGGCTGGGAAGAAGGAGGGGTGGGGGGAAGGTGCTTTTCAGATGTAGTTCTTCTTTCTGATTCAATTGGTAATAGAAGGAATTTATTTGCCCAAGTTTTTTGGCTATGACAGTAGTTGCTGAGTGATCTCTCCCTGTCCTTACCTCAACCCACAAATATTCTATTCTATTTTCTCTCCCATATCCAGCTGGCAGGGTGGGATGGGAGATTGGGCAGGGATGGAGTGGGTCCCTGATCCCACTCCATCCCAGGGATGGAGTGGCTGAGTGCCCACCTGGGGCCCACCCACAGTGTGCCAGTCCTCCTTCCTCTCCATATCAACTTTGGGGACAAGAAATGAAAATTCCTTTTGGAAATGGTTTTCCAAACCTCGTGGCAGACACCAGGGTTCTCAGCCTGGCTGGGAGCTGCTGCTGCTGCTGCTGCTGAGCAGCCTTTATCCAAAAACTCCCGAATTATGGGTATTGTGAGTTTAATGTAAAGGTGTCAGGTATCTCTGAAGAGAAATTAAGAGAACGTCAAAGGTAAAAACTAAACAAAAGGGCAGACACAAAAAGGCTGTAAATGAGGTGGAAATTGCAGGCAAATAGACAATAGAAGAAAGTTTAAGTAGCAATTTGTACTCCTTTGCACAAGGAAATGCACTTCATTTTTAATAAAAATTAAAAAAAAAAAAAATCTTGGAGGATGCTGCACTTCTAAATACAGAGCTAAATATACCCTGGAAAAACCGAAACTGGTTTTTGTGCAGCTGCTCCGAAAGCGCACACAGCAAAACAAAAGTGAGGAGTGATTGACAGAGTTAATCTGTCCCTAATAAATGTTTTATTTAAATATTCATTTTCCTCATTTGCATTAATTCCTTGCTCCAGGCCGGCTTTCAGTACAGTACCCTATTCCTGGGTCCTGAGGAGCAGCAGGCCAGGCTCTCCAGCTGTCCTGGGTCTGTGGCAGCTCCCAGGATGGAGCCTTCCCATGGGCATGGAAGTTGGGAAAGAGGAATTTTCTCCTTGAAATGAGAGCCCCACTATTTTCTCTCTCACTGCACCTGAGATAAAACCAACAAAAGGGACAAAATCCTTGCAAGCTGAGAGCTGCTGCTGTGCGCTGAAGGTTCTTGATGATGGTGATGATGATGGCAGAGCGGAGGAGATACGGATGCATTTCCAAAATATTCCTCACAATTTTTCAAAGGTGAAAAAAAAAAGCTGGTTGTTTTTGTTGGTGTTTTTTTCTTTTTTTTTTTTTTTTTTTCTGGCTGTGCTGGTGTAATCTCTCCCAGCTGGGGAGTTCTGGAGTTGGGCTGGAAGCCCTGGCTGGAGCTGAGGCAGTTCCTGGTCCCCTGGGAATGTCTTGCTGGTGCTCGAAGCATCAGGAGTTAACTCAGCACCCACAGCAATCCATGGAAATCCATAATCTTCCAAGTGGGGCTAAGGTGGTTGTTTTCCATGCAAAAAATTGCTGGATTAGATGAAATGCCCATCAAAACTGCAGCTGCCAGGGATTTGGAGGGTGTTGCTCATTAAGGGATGTTTGTATTTGGTTCACATGTCAGCAGGAGAAGAAGGAACAATTTTTTTCCTTCCTTTTCCCCTTCCCTAATCCCTATCTGAGCCACACCAAGACAGCTCCCATGCTCCTGAGGATGATTCTGGTGGCACGTGCTGGCCCACAGCAAAGCTGCTGTGCTTGGGATGCCTGTCCCTGGAGCCTGGGGGTGCCTGAGCCAGCAGAGCTGCTGTGGTGTGCTCCCCATCCAAGGGGAAGGGGGATTCTTCCAGGTGGATTAGGAGGATGCAAAGTTGGCAGTGCCTGGTGCCAGTTGTGGTGTGGCTTGGAGTGACACCAGAAGAAAAGGGGATGAGTGAAAAACTTCACCCATTTTGTCTTAAAGATCTCAGAGTTGTTGTCTGGGATCTGGGCTTGGTCAGGCTTTACCTGTTTTTGCACCCCCAGGGAGGACGTGGATCTGATTCCTACCCACCAACACCAGGTGTGCCATTCTCTGCCATTGCTTTAATCTCACTCCTCTCAATGGGGAATTTGTGACTGCCTCCTCCTCATTGCTCCCAGCTCTAAAACATTCCCTGGGATAATGTCTGTGACATGAGGGCTTCCTCCACACCTCCTGCTTCTGTAGCTCCAAATCCCCTAAATGTGTCCCTGGGACAAGTCCTTATCTTTCCACGGGGATTTTGGAGGATAGGCTTGGTAGAGCTGGGGAACTGAGGATAAACACAAAATATTTCTGTTCAGTAGCACAGAGAATCTTGATTTAGGTGGGAAATCAGTAGCTTAAATAAGGTTAAGTGTTGAATTGAGAAGAAAGCCAGGCAAAATGTCAGTATCTTCCCTCTGAAAGAAAACAAAATTGAACGACCCCACCAAACCCCACCTTATCTATGGAAGTACTCAAGCTGGAACAGCCACAATTCCTTCTGTGTCTATGCAGAGCTTCAGGCACTCCTTAAAGCTCAGATTGCTTGTTTATATGTGAATTAGTGATAGGATTTCTGTACTGCTTGTAAGAAACGAGGCAGAATTTGTTTCAAAGATCTAATGAGTGCTGGGCTGTCTGCAGCCAGCAGAACATCTCTGTCCTGCCTGGAATCAGGCTCTGTCATCTGTGGCTGTGTTTGCTTCAAGAGATGCCATCACCATCAAAGATACTCACTGTAAATGATTCTGAATGTGTGGATTTTTTTTGCTTTACAGCTATTTCTGCATATCGAGGATATTAAAGGGAATGTGTTTTCCTTGAAGGAGGTAGTTTGTACATTGGAGTTCTTAGAACATGTGCAGAGCGCATTTGTTTTATCTCAATTTATCTTATTTCGCCCATTTGTGTTTGTTTACGGGTTGTCTTTTTTGTAAATCAGGTTTAATGCTGAAAGCCATTTATAGAACTGAATAATGCAAAGCTGACTCCTGAATGATGATGAATGCTTGGAGGAGAAAGAATCTCCTGTTGGTTTAGCCATGAGTACCCCACAATGAGCAGGACAGCTGGATGATGCTGCTGCCTGAGAAGCTGTGGCTAACCCAGATGCTGCCTGCTCTTCTTCTCCAGATGAAAATCATCTGGAGAAGATCTGGAAATGATGATGATGATGATTTAGCATGGAACAACCTGGTCTAGTGCAAGGTGTCCCTGCCCGTGCCAGGGGGGTTGGAACTACATGATCTTTATGGTCCCTTCCAACACAAACCATTCTGGGGTTCTAAAATCCCTTCTTAGAGATGTGGAGACCAGATGCACTCAATAAAAAACAGCTTATTAAACTGTGGGTTTGTTTGGTTCATCACTCTGTGTGTGTGTGTGTGTGTGTGTTTACAGAGGCTCAGGGCTGCCACTGTCGTTTTCAAAATTCAGCAGGTTCCTTTCTGCTGCTGTGGAATGAGTCAGTACAGTTCCTGCTTTGATTTAAAAAAATTGGATTTAAATCTCTTTGAAACCATTATGCTAAATCAATTTTTAACACAACAGAGCAAGGAGGTACAAAGCCTCCCTTGTTCTCCAGTTGTGAACTCTTTGGATGAGCGAGCACTGTATAAACAAGACTTAAACGGCATCAAGGGGGGAAGGGCTTTGCCACCATCAAATCATGGAATGGTTTGGATCAGAGGGGACCTTAAAGCTCATCCTGTTCCATCTCTGCCATGGGCAGGGACACCTTCCACTATCCCAGGCTGCTCCAAGCCCCGTCCTTGAAAACTTCCAGGGATCCAGGGGCAGCCACAGCTTCCTTGGACAGCCTGTGCCAGGGCCTCCCCACCCTCACAGGGAGGAGGTTCTATCTAATATTTAACCTAAATTTCCCCTCTTTCAGTCTGAGCACATTACTCTTTGTCCTCCCCAGCTTTCCTGCAGCCCCTTTAGATACTGGAAGGGTCTCTGAGATTTCCCTGGAGCCTTCTCCAGGCTGACCAGCCCCAGCTTTCTCAGCCTGTTCCCTGTGGAATAGAGTTTTGCTCTGTTTGTGGCTCCGACAGGATTCGAGATTCCTCCATCCTGGTATTTGGGTTTTTGGGTCTCCCCCCACCCCAGCCCAGCTCCAGAGCTGTCAAGACATCAGATGAATCACCCCTGTGATGTTTTGGATTTCTGGCAAAAGTAGCATTGGGCAATCATCCAAATCTGGGAAGGCACTGATAACAATGAATGGGAAGCTCACGTGGTTCCATATGGAAAGCAGGGCGGGAAAAGTTTTAAGATGACTCTGTGTGGAGACAGACAGGCCTCCATTTGCCCTTTATCCTCCTCTTCTTTTCCTAAATCCATACTGTCCCACTATCTGGCTTGTGAATCAGTCTTGCTGTAGGCTGGGGAAGGGACAAATGCCTTACAAAATACTACTGGCTTGGTTTGGAAAGACAGGTATCTGCCAGGGAAAGCCAGAGCTTCCCTTGGAATGGAGAATATAAACCCCCTCCCTCTGAGTTATTATAATTTTGAAATTAAGGGGCTTTCAAAGAGATGGGAATAGGAATAACAGTTCTTTACTAGGAATATTAAAAATAAAAATGCAGTACTACAAAAAAAGCAAATACTGACAGAGTCAGAACAGAGCCTGACACCCTGTTGGTCAGGGTGTTGGGAGCAGCCCAGTCAAGTCCTCCTGCAGTGCCAGATGAGGTTCTGTTGGAGCAGAGATGATCCTGTAGCAGGGTGCAGTTTCCCTCTGAAGCTCCAGTGGTGCTGAGATGGGTCTGGCTCCCTCTGGGAATGCAGAGCACACAGGCTGCCCTGCTGCTCTGAATCCCAACTTTGATCCAGCTGGGAATGCTGGGCTCCTCCCCTGGGTGGAGCCTCTCCCCATGGGCTGATGGAATTGAGTCAGCCCTGCAGTGAGCCTGGATGGCCCATGAGCAGCAGATACCCCTGGAGGGAGGATGGGTCCTGGCAGGGATAAAGAAACACTGCCCAGCTGGTTTAACAGCTGCCCATGGACAGAAGGCACCTGCCCCGGCCCCTGGGGTTATGAGGAATGGGTTAAAGGAAAAACACCTCCCCAAGCAGTTTCAACAGATGATAATAGAATACATGCTTTTGGTTACATCTTGCATTGCAACCTGAGACAACCACATATGAATTCCAGACAGTATTTCTCAAATCCTCACAAAATTCCAGGCTTTTCAGAGCCACCCTTTCTTGCCTGGTGCTCATTTGGAGAGGCCAGTTGCATGTCCTGTTTGTAATCCTCACCCAGGAGCTTCTGGCCCCATCTCTCCAGGGAAGAAAATCTGACAAAGAACATTTATAAGCTTTATTACTTTAATTAAAACTTGGAGAATGAGACCTTCCAGAAAACTTCCATTGGCACTTTTAAAGAGCCATATCACTGAGCCCTGACCCCATTATTGTTTTTCTCTCTTCTAGGAAAAAAAAAAAAAGAAAAAAAAAAAAAGGAAAATTTGGTCTGTTTTACTCTTCAAGTGAAAAAAAGGGCAGATGGCATGTTATACTTGACCAAATTTTAGTTTGTAAAACCAAAAAATAAGCATAAAAGTTAACTGCCAAACAACTAGAGCTGGGGAGGAAAATGAAGAACAAGGAAATGTCAGTCTTCCTAAAAATCTCCTTTAGGATAAGAAGAAGTCTCATGCAAGATTTGGGCAATTTGCTACACGACGAGTCTCACTGCCTGAGAGTTAAGGATATTCCTGAAACAATAATCCAGAGCTGGGAAAGTGGCTCAGATGGAGAAAAGGAGGCTCAGGGGGGACCTTCTGGTTCTGCACAACTCCCTGACAGGAGGGGACAGGGACAGGAGGAGAGGAAACAGCCTCACCTTGTGCCAGGGGAGGTTTAGGTTGGGTATCAGGGAAAATTTCTTCATGGAAAGGTTTGTCCAGCCCTGGCACAGCTGCCCAGGGCAGAGGTGGAGTCCCCATCCTTGGAAGAATGTAAAAGCCATGTGAGTATGGCACTTGGGGACATGGGTGAGTGGTGGCCTTGGCAGTGCTGAGGGTGTGGCTGGATTGGATAATCTCAGAGGGATTTTCCAACCTGAATGATCTTGTGATTCCTTGATTTTAAGAGCCTGGTGTCAGAGCTGTGCTGGTCCTGTCTGTGCTGTCCCATGGTGTTGGGTGTTTCTGGCTTGTTTTTGTGTTTCTGATCTTTGGGCTGTTCCTGCCTCTGCAGATCCACTTCTTTTGGAACAGCCCCATAGCTGAGCTCCTGGGGCCTTTATTTTGTTGAAAAAACATGGTTCTGGTCCCCGTTTTTGGCCAAAACTTCTTTCTAATCCCCTTCTAATTTGAGAGAGAGCACCTGAATTTGCTGATAATCTGTGATTATTCCATGCTAATCTTGCCATTGTAGAGGATGGCTCTGCTTGACACTCAGCAGATGAGTTAATTATTTTCCTTTATATCATCTGCCCTCCAGGCCAACAGCTTTTTTTCCATCTTTGTTACCTTCACTGTTCAACATGGATTAGTTCTCTGTGCTCTCCTTGCCTGTCAAGGGTAAGATTGTTCAACATCTCCAAAAAACCATCATTTTCTGTTCCTTAGTTAGCAGTTTTACCAGATAAATCACCACTGCCTGGTTATTTTGCAGGCTGTGGGATGTGTGCTGCCCTTTGGGGTAGGCAGCCCAAGCTAAATCCCAGGATAAGGCTTGGCACAAAAGCTCAGGGTTACCGGCAAACAGGAGAAAATCACTGGAACCTCACAGTGTTGCCAGTGCTGGAATATAAAAAAAAAAAAAAAAAATTCAAAATGCTGCACTGAACTACTTAGTTCTGAGCCAGGATCCCAAAATAACCACCTTTCAGTTGGTAAAATAAATTATCAAAGTCTTTCAGATCCAAATGTAATGCTTGGGCAAATTAATCCATTGTTGTATTGTTATAGTGCTCTAATCATATTTTTATATATCCCAGGAGCTGGAACTAAGAAGCATTTTGCTGTCAGTGCAAACACAATAATAAGAATAGTCTTAACAAAATGACGTGCACTTAGTTGACTTTCTGAAATACATTTCAGCGGAAATTACAGATGCTTTTTTACTTTTCATTATCATTAAGGTCCAAATAACTTCCTTGTATTGAAACCCAGGTTTACTTTATCTGCTTTAATAATTATATTGAGGCTCATTATGGACACCTTGTTTGTAATTCTGGCTTTCCTTATTGAATTCTGAATGTGTTATTACAAAAGTATGTACTTTAACAGATGGAGTATATTATGGCAACGTTTAGTTCCAGTTGATCTTTTCTAAAGAGCACGCTGAATGATCTCGGGCTAAATACAACCAAGACAGCATCTAGCTGGATTTTTTTTTTTTTTTTAAACCCTAATAGCATTTTTTCAGGCTGCTTGGGGAAAAGCAGAAACCAAGAAATGCCACTGGATTGAGCAGGGCAGCTGGAAAAGGTGGGATGATGAAGACCTGGTGATGAGGAGGAGGTGTGGAAGCTGCATCAAAGGCAGGGGAGAGTTCTCCAAGAAAATATCATAGCTGATGTCAAGGTTGTCTCATTTGCCAGTGGGATATTGCTTTAATGGTGTTCTTTTTTCCTCTCCAGTTTACATAATGAGATCAAGCTAATTAAACCATGTCTAGCTCTGGGAAAAGATCAAAATGTGGGCTTTTTTTATTGCACTTTATTAAAACCTTCACCCTGTAATGGAAGATTATAGGAAGTACTTTGCTACTAGTGCATCTTGCTCATCCCTGAAAAATGCAGCTCCTCTTTTTGACCAATACTTCCTTGGTTTTCATTGTTTTTTTTCTCCAAGTTGATCGTATTTTGGGACCTCTCAGAAGGTGCACAGCTGATGGGACTGGGTAGATTAGGTAAAGGAGTAATAAGTAGATGCAATGAGGTGTTTTATGGAAAAGCCAGCAGCAGTAAAACCTTCTGAGAAGTGTTTTTTTCTGTAGAGTTGTGGAGGAGCTGCTTAGCCCAGGTTGTTCAACACATTTCTTGTCCCACTCAGCTGACTGGGAGGACACTCAGGGGTCTCCCTCGACTTAAGAATGGTTTTTTTTACATTTTCCTTACATTTGAATGTACTTTTTCCTGTCCAATTTTGTGTTCCTAAAAAAAAAAAACCCCAAAAAACTCCACCAAAACGAAACAAAACAAAACAAAACAAAGCCAACTAAACGAAAAAAAAAACCAAAAAAACCCCAAAAAACAAACAAACAAACAAAAAACATTAAAAAAGGAAAAGAAAAAAAAGGAAGAGGAATGAAAAAATGAAAATATGGTAGTTTTTGTTGAGGTTAAATGCAAATAGGTTGTTCTCAGTGCACTTGGGGATGGTGGTGGTGCCTGGTTGCCCTCCCTGCTGTGGCAGCAGCTCCAGGTGTGTTGCTGGATGACCACAGCAGGGGCTGATGTCTCCCAGAGGTGCTGTGATTAATCCAGCTGCTGGCTTTTCCCCTCTCCAGGGTCACAGGTGAGTGCCCCTGGGGTCAGTACCTGTGCGTTGGTGGCACTGCTCTCACCTGGCCAGGGCCCGGATCACGGGAGGCTTTCCGGGCTGGTATTAAGGCAAGGAGTTCTTGCCAACATTAATATATGACTGCATTAGATCACCATGATTATATTTCAAGCTGGAGTGATTTCAGAGGCTGCAAAGGCTCCCCCATGCCTTCTCCCCTTGCAGAGGAGGCAAGGTTCAAGCGTTGCTTTCTCCTCCCCAGGCGTGGTGGGGCTGGGAGGGAAGTTTCTCCTGACTGGGCTGAATTGCAGAGTGCCTTTGAGGTCCCACTGAAATCGCTGCAATTTCCCAATTTCTCCAAAGAGCTCTCCATCTTGAGCCTTGATGGTGACTTGGAGGGAAAGGAGGGGCAGAAGGGAAGCTTTTGTTTGAGGCGTGTTTCCTTGTCCCCACCTGAGAGGGTGGCAGTGTGGCCATGCTCTGCCAGCTCTGTGCTCTTCCTCACCTGCCAGAGCCCCCACAGAGCCTGGCAGGGGCTGGGATGAGCAGAGGGACCAGGATGTGTGTCCTGTAGGATTTCCCTGCGTCGGTAACTGCGCTGTCTCCTGGTGAATGCTCTGTGTGGAAGCAGAGCTGGATCCACAGAGCTCAGCACCAGCCTCTCCTTGCCTTGATGGGCTTTTAGATGAGGCCCTGCAGAGTAACTGATGGTGGGTTGAGGTTGTTTTGTTGTTTTGTTTTTTTTTTTTTTAATCTGTGCAAGATCTTTAAATATATTAGGGTTAATGAAATCAGTGCAATTGGGAAGCGTTGCCTGTGACGGACAGATGGCCAAAAGCACTTGGAAGTACAAGTGGGTTTGCACCAGAAGGGGAGCTGGGATCTGGCTGATGGATGCCACGTGCTGTGGGCATGGACTGGTGATGCAGGAGGAGGGAGCACCCTGAGCTCCCACCCTGCTGAGGTGGTGCTGGTTTGCTCCACCTCAGGGTCCCAATCCTGCTCTCCTCCCACTGGAATAAATTCCATCCCATCCGTGGAGGCAGCGTTTGAGCTCCCAAGTAAAATTTTCTCTTTTACAGAAAGCAGTCCTTGTCATAATTAAAGATATATGTGTGCTTTCTTTTCCTGTTCAACTCCAGCAGCCACTGAACACAATAATGTTTTTTGCAGTATTTCAGTGGTATGAATGTACATGGAAATTACAGCAAAGGCATCATTTTTTTAACAGCTGTGTTTAGTTGAATAACAGATTTAGAAAGTGCAGACTTTAATTAATCTGTGTTTTCTGCTGGGATTTCAGCACCATCTGATTTACTTTTCATGGCTGAAAAGTGTAATTGTAGTTTTTTCCCTTCAGCTGCGAGTTTATCCTCCCAATCAAAAGAAGAATCAATTTGGTTCTTCTTTTTCTTAAAGCAAACTCAATATCAAACTGATGGTACCTGGGATGCAAGACAGGTAATGCCCTGGCTGGGCTGCTGTGGAGTATCTGTCAAATGGTTTGTCTGGAAATGCTGTTTTTCCTCTTCCCTGCCTTGCTGTATGTCCCAGCAAGCATCCAAATCCCATCCTGTACTCTGGGGCTGGAGGGCAGGTGGGTGACTGGAAGGTCAGGACTGGTGTTACTGGAGAAACGCTGAGCACAAAAGATTTTTGTTATCTTTTGTTAGCTGGAATTATGCTAGGGAGATTCTCTCTGTGCTTGCTCCTCGTTGTAAAACATGTTTGTGTGAGACTGTTGCTGCAACTCTGCAGATGTTCCTCAAAAAATTCCCTCCTGGAGGTGCTGGGGGATGCCTGGGGATCACAAGCAGTGGTGGAAGCAGAGTCAGGGATTGGGGAGCTGGTGTTAAATTGCATTTCTCATGCCCTGTTGATCACTCATTGCTCTGTCACTGTCAGGATCAGTTGTGAGTGTTGTCAACATGCAGATTCCCTGGCTCTGGTTTGGGATTTTTCTTTTAAATCATGTCATTGCCCCACCTCTGCTTTTGCCCTGGGACAAAGTTCCCTAAGCTGAGTTGAGAATTTGTGTCTGAGTGGTTGGAGCTGCTCACTCAAGTTGCTCCTCTCAGTGTCTGCAGTCTCTGGAGAATCCACAGGGGAATGAGTGTCCTTATCATCCAAATCCTTGTGTGAACCAGCCTCTTCTTCCCTGGAAGGGTGGGCAGGCCCTGGCACAGGGTGCCCAGAGCAGCTGTGGCTGCCCCTGGATCCCTGCAAGTGCCCAAGGCCAGGCTGGACAGGGCTTGGAGCAGCCTGGGACAGTGGGAGGTGTCCCTGCCATGGCAGGGGTGGGACTGGATGATCTCCAAGGTCCTTTCCCACCGTAACCATTCCATGATTCTATGAAGTAGGAAAGCTGCTTGAACCCTCTGTGAGTAGTGATGTGCTCCCAGCGCACTCCCAGCGCTCGTCGTGAGCTGGGTTGGGTGGAAGAAATTTTTTAACAAAATAAGGGCATTGCTTGCATTCTTGGAGAAGTCTGTGTCATTTCAGTTACTGTCAGATGTGCTTTCCCACCCTGTTTCTGTTTGCTGAGGTTGGTGTGGGGTGTGATGTCTTAAGGGTTTAGTGTGCAAAGCCCACAACGGCAGAAGGGAAGCAGCACTTTTAGAGTCCAAGTGGAATTTTCGGATGCCTGCTAATCTGAATAAGATTAAAAAAAAAAAAAATCTTGATGGGCTTTAAAACTTACTTTAATTAAGGTTTTGCCTTTTATCTCACCAAAGCCCTGAATTAGCTCCTTCATTCTCCCACAAATGCACACAGTCCCTGCTGGTATAGGCACTCAAACACATGGAGAGATTCAGCTGAAGGGTCAAATCCAGACTGGGAAACACCCTGTGCCCAAAATGAATTAAAGCAGGGTTTAGGCAAAGTTAAAAAAGGCCAAACTACCCAGCTGTCTGCCTGATCTGGAGCATGCTGGGATTCTCCAGTGGAGTCCTGTGCTTCCCAGCTTTATTGAAGAACATGGGATTGGGAGAGCTGCTGTTACCAGCCTGTGGAGCTGTGGATTTGACAGGCTGCTTTCTTTGCTTTGTAGAGGCTTGTCCAGACACTTGTACGTTTTTGTGGTGCTCCACACCCTTGGATGGTTTTGCTCCAAACTCTTGGATGGTTTTTGCTCCAGTGATTTTGCTCCCTAGGCTTTGCCCCTGGAGGTTTGGGAGATCATGCTTGGTGGGACCTGGATACAGCAGGGTCCTGGGCCCAGGTCTCTCTGCCTGGGAGATGATGCTGTGAACTGCACTGAATGTCTGGGGCTTCTAAGACATTCCCGGTGTGATTTCCTGGTGTGGTTTCTGCTAAAACTGGCAGAAATATTCTGACACAACATTTTGGCCGCAATGAACTGGTGGACAAATCCAACAGGGATTTTTCAAAGAGCTCCACTCTGCAACTCTTGTGCTGTGCCAAGTTTTGGCCAGGGCATCAAGTTGGTGAGGGGCCCACCCTGGAGAGGCATTTGGGACGAGGTGTGCCATCCTCTGTGGGGTGACCCAGTGTTGGGGTTTTGGCTTCTTTTCCAAGCTGAGATTGAAACACGGGAAATGCAGCTTTCAAGTTTGGACTTGGACGTTTATTAATTCTTATCTACATTACAGCCTCACAGGCCATGAGTTCTGCAGCGCCTCGAGTTAACAAGGTGCAAAATGGAGTGCCTCTAACTCTTTCCAAGGTTATTTAAGCACCCATCACCCAATAAGGAGGTGACACCTATATTATTTATATTTCTGACCCAGTAATGACCACCCAAGGCCCACAACACGGATACCAAATGACAGAAAACCACCCAAACCCGTGAAGAAGAAGGTGAAGAACTACTTTGGCAACGCCCCAAATCCTCCATCTTGCTCCATATATTACTGCATCCTAAACCCCTAAAATCCAAGTTTCCACAATTCCAAGAACCCGGGGTGCAGCTGAGCCTCCCGCAGGAGCTCCCAGTGCGTCTCTGCTGTTCCGTGGGGTGACCCGCTCGCTGCAAAGTTTGGCCCAGGCACGGTGCCAGCCCGAAGGAAGGCTGACAAGTAATCAGGACTCAAAGGAGCCACCTGCACGCCACGGGGAGCCGCTCACCGGGTGGCAGGCGAGCGGTGCCAGCGCTCATCGCCGAGCCTTGTTCTCCAGCCCCGCTTCCCAGGGAGGCAGAGAGGGAGGGGGGCTGCTCCCTGCCCGGCTTCTCCGTGCCCTCAGCGGGGATTTTGAGAAGGATGTGAGGTGGCATCGTGGCTGTGTGGGTGTGCCAGGACGCTGCTTGGTCAGGGGGAGAGCCAAGGGGGAGTGTTGAGGGCGATGGGGTTGGGCTGAAGCATCTTCGGGGCAGGTGATGCTGTGGCACAGGAGAGGGGACAGCCTGTGAAATTCCCATTCCTTTGGCCATCTGAACCCACAAGATGCACTGCCAGCAGATAGCCAGGGAGGAAAATACAGCCTTTTAAAGAGCATTTTTGTCCTCTGCTGGTTGGTAAGAATGGCCCTGTGGGCGGGAGGGAGGCAGAGGGGTTGGCGTGGTGTGCAGAAGCTGCTGGGTGTGCTCACCCAGCCTGGAGCTGGCAGTGCCCCATTCCCACTTCAGGGGGCAGGTAGGATTTGTTTTGGAGAGGGAGAGCGTGAGATGTGTGTGTGGCCACGTCATCACCTGGGTTTTGTGTGGAAGGAAGGCACATGAAAATCACCACCCCTCTCCAGCCCCACGCTGCCCCATGCCTGTCACCCACAGAGGGATCTAGCCCAGTAGATCCAATTTTTGGTCTCGTGTTAGGATAGGCCTTGATAGGATCTCTTTTAAACACCAAGGGAAATTCATTCCTGCCATACTTCCAGGGGTGCAGTAGTGGATTCAGAGCAGTCCCTGCCCTCTCCCTGCAAGGCAAGGGGAAGCCAGCCTCCAAAGTGCTGCCAAGGGAAACTCGCTTTTGCAAAGCTGGGCCTAATATGAAGGGTTTTTATAGCGTACAAATGTTACCTACAGCTATTTATACACCTTCCTTAAAGGCTATTTATACCCTTCCCTGCTTTTGTGCTGCTGGCTGGAGAATATCCTTACATTGGATGTTTTCGGCAGCGTGGGATGTTCTTCAGCCGTCGCCCAACTGCAAGGACCGTCTGTTTCCAACATAATTCCTGGGAGAAGGGGGCAGTTCACAGGCTGCAGCCGCTGCCATGGCTCTGAAAGCAGGCTTGGCATCCTGGGTGCCAGCCTGCCCAAGGGGAGAAGGGGATGAAATGCCTGATCATAGCAGTGTTGATGAAAGCCATCGGTTCATACGGCTGGAGGGGGTGGCTCATTGCCTCGAGGGTCAGGAGTAAGTTTTCCCCCCCTCTCCCACGTTGTGCAGTCTATCAGGAGCAGTGTAAGGTTATTTTATTGTTTCCAGGAGCGCCGGACCCAGGCTCCCTGCGGGAGGTCGCATGCTTGGCTTGCTGCATCATTGATCCAGCCTGCCAGAGAAATTCTTTATTCCTCTTAAATGTGGACTTGCACTTAGAAAGCAAACAATCCTTTAACGTTGCTGAGGCTGAAAGAAAAACGAGTGGCTTTTGTCATCAGGGATGCTGTCTTTTTTGATCGCTCTGGGAATCCAAGGGAATGTGCTACCCAACAAAGAGCAATTTTGTTTTAAAGAAAAGGGGGAAAAGGGAAGGGATTGCAGCTTCCTGTGCTCTGGATAATTGGGGCTGTCTCCTCTGCAGCTACACGGCACTCTGGTGACTGGGTTTGGAAGTTGAATGGTTTTCAGGTTTCCCTGACTCACACCATGAAGTTTCCAGTTCAGCCAGCACTGGTGTGCTGAGTTTGGCAGCCACTCCTTTCAGTCATGGATATTTGCTTATGACAGATAAACAAAAATGTCTTCATTATCTTCAGAAAAAAATGCTGTGTCCTGTTGAAACATCATGGCTGTGTCCAAGATTGGTTTTGTTTTTAGAAATGCGGACAGAATGGCTTTTTGTGGGAGGTTTTTCCTGGAGGAGTCTCCTGGAGCAGAACTTGGTTTGCCTTGGTCTGCTGCATTTGAATTTTGCCTTCCTGCAGCTGAGGTTGCCTCTGTCACTGCCACTTATTTACAGGACATTCTGGTGGGGATTAGCACTGTGCATGTGCCACAGGGCTGTGCTGCAGAGGGAGAGGTTCTCCTGAGCTTTTCCAGCACTGATTGGGCCAGGACAGCACTGATGCCACTTTTCAAATACCATGAAAGGCAGTAATGCTTCCTCTCAGTTGGTGCTTGGGCTTTCTTATCCCAAGGAGAACTTTTCCAAGGTTGCCTGCAAGTTCTGTGTGCTACAGGCTCTGGCTCCTGGGTGCTGCCAGTGAGGAGATGCTTGTGCAGTGTTTGTAAATCCTCCTCCTCTCCGTTCCCCTCACTACTTCTGTTGTCCCTTTCTCCACAACGATGACAAGAAGGCAACTTTCTGTCATTATTTTGTGCAGAAAGAACCTTCCAACTCCTCCTGAACCTGAGAATGGATTTCTCAACCCCCAGCCCCCCAAGGTGTAAATGAGATGGGAGTGGGGGCTTTGCACAAATCCCACCTTCTTGCCAGCAGCCTGCTCCCTGCCTGCTTCATTTCACATTTCTCTCCCCTAATAAGGGTTATTTTTTCCAGAAATCCCCCCCAAATTTGTTAACTGTCAGCACTGCCAAGCTGGCGTTGGGAGATGCTGGTGCTGTGCAGCACCAGGGGCAGAGACCCCCAAATTCTGAACAATTGTGATGTACTGTGCAGCTTGGGCAAAGTGCATTTGTTGCCTTGGAAACAAATAGCAGCAGTGAACAACTCAATGAAATTTATGGAATCAACTTCAATAAATCTTGATGATAAACGTGCAAAAACATACCCAGTTTGATGAAGACCTCCAGTATGCAGATGTGAAGGATGGTAGTAAGTTATGTAAGTGCTTTGGTGCTGATTTTGGGCTGCCACGGACGTGTTCCTATAACACGGGCTTTTTTTTGTTGTTGTTTCTGAGGAAGCTGTCTGCTGCTTTTCATAGATATGGCATTTAATTTTAATTTCCAGGGTATATTTTAGTTTAATTGGCATGCTGGATGATTACAGTGGGTTGTTTTGTCTTTTGCAAAGCCTGATTCATATCAAACTCAGGATAAAAATAAAACTGAGAGTGGTGGCAATCCAAGGGTGCACAGAGGGCCACGTCGCCCGCCTCCAAGAAGGGTGCAAAATTTCACAAATTAATTAAAGCAGTTATGTAGGACATCTTCCTAATTCCTTCTATCAGCCTGTGAGTTTTACAGACAGGGACAGGTCAGGGATTTTGTAGTTACAGCCAAGCTAGCTCTGTGGCAGATTTCGCTCTCACATGGAAACGTCTCTCTGTTTACCTGTGCATAGGGACAGGGTAGGTTTATTGTATCTCAGCTAGTGATATTTTCTAAAATTGATATTTTTCGTTCCTGGTTTGACCTGTGGATCGATGAGGGTTCAGGAATATCGGTGGAGTGTCTGGAGATGATGTTATAAACCTTTAACACAGCCCTTAATGCAATGAGATGTTTTCCCATTAGTTCCCTCGCCTCTTCTCCTTACAGGGCCTTATTTTCACAATTTTTTGCCAGGCCAGGAAGCACTGGGAGTATTTGTTTCTTCCTTTCGTGGTGTGCTGGGCCCCAGTTTTGCCCTTCAGCAGCTGAAGGGGCTGCATGAGGCCAGACCCTCCCTCCATCCCCTCTGCTGCAGCCACCTCATCCTGCTGAGCTGGGACCCGCACCCAAGCCTGCCCCCATGGACAGGGGTGTCAGAGAATCCCACAATGGGTTGGTTAAAAGGGAACTTAAAGCCCATCCAGTTCCACCCCTGCCATGGGCAGGGACACCTCCCACTGTCCCAGGCTGCTCCCAGCCCCAATGTCCAGCCTGGCCTTGGGCACTGCCAGGGATGCAGGGGCAGCCACAGCTGCTCTGGGAATTCCATCCCAGCCCCTACCCACCCTGCCAGGGAACAATTCCTGCCCAAAATCCCACCCAGCCCTGCCCTCTGGCAGTGGGAAGCCACTCCCTGTCTTCTGTTCCTCCAGGCCCATGTCCCAGCTCCCCTTCCAGCTCTCCTGGAGCTCCTTTAGGCACTGTAAGGTTTTACAGGGACATTTTCATCTACAGGAAGTTGCCTCCCTGTATCTTCAGCCAATTTCTCTGCAGAGGCCTCTTTTCCCCACCCTGCCCAGTAGGTGCTTTTGTTTTGATGGATATTGGAGCTCTCTTGGGTGGACTGGTCATCTCTTAACCTTGGCCCTCCCTTTTTCTTCTCTTACACCGTCTTTTCTTACTCCTGGAATGAGATTGTTTCAGAACATAAAGACTTCACGTTAGTGCTGCCCTTGGACTACCAGTGAGTGAAAAGAAAACCCAAAAACCCAGCCAGGATCCTGCTCCTGCCCTGGCACCCAGATTGCTGCCGTTGTTTCAGATGTGCCACTTTAATTTGTTACTTGGATTTAGCCAGATTCCCAGGCAAGCCCTCGTGTTGATCAGTATCTTCCAGTCCACAGAGTCAGTGCTTCCCCCAGCCCTAATATGTTGTATGGATTAGGAAAATCCCCATGGATGTTGAGGATCACACCTGCCAATCAGCCCAGGTCTACTACAGGGGCTTGGGATGTGGCTCTGCAGTAGCTGGGGCTTGCCCAGAGCTCAGAGCAATGGATTTTAATTTATTTAGTGCTGGGTGTACTCCTCGCCTTGGCTGGGATCAAAATCTGAGTTTCCTTTAGATTTCCTCAGGTGTGGAGGGCTGGAAACCCAAAGGGCTTCTCCAGAAACCCTGGGCACGTGGGATGGTTGCTGAGCTCTGCAGTGATGTTTACAGACCACCAGAGCTCTTCCCATTAGCCTACAACTGTATAAGACAGCTTGAACTCCATTAGGAGCTAAATTTAGTGACTGACTAACTCCTTTTTGATATGTTTTTATAATTTCATTGTATTATGACACTTGATTTTAAATTTGCATGAGTAAATGAGCCTCTTACTAAGTCAGGTAAAAAGATTTTTCAGTTATCTACCATGAAATAAGACATTAAAAAAATAGAAAGCAACGTATCCTTGACATATTTAGTTTACATTTTTTCCAACTGTGCTGACTGAACATTTCTAACCATTAATGATCCAATAAAGCTGTTTGTACCGCTTTAACAGGCTAAATAATTTCACATTAGGAATACATTTTGTAATTAATTTAGTATTTTGTGGGGGAACCCTATTTTAGGAAAATACAAATTTACATTTAATTATACTTACAATCTGACTTGGAAGATGCAGCGAGTGAAAACTGGCCTTTTATGGTTCACCTCCAAACAGGAAAGTCCATGGAGGCAGTTAACAGTAGTGAACAACTTTAATTGGAATTTCCATGGCTTGTTCAATGAATTCCTGTGGGGTTCCTTAAAAATACCCCCTGGGTAGTGAAGCTCCTGCAGCTGGTGAAAGATGAGACCACACACCTTCACCCCTGGGGTTCCACCAGCTTCTGATTCACTAACATGGATTTATGGGTTGGGTTTTTTTTTTTTTCAAGTATTGCTGAACTTTCCATTCAGGATAACCTTGGCAAGACCTGAACAACTTTGGGATTTGCACTTCAAAAGTATTTTTCCTCTCATTTCCTGTTGGAGAAGAGACCACCCAAGGGCCTGCTGCCAGTGGGATTTGGGGTGTGTGTGTGTGAGGAGCATCCCTTTGTTTTGTTCAGGTGATGAGCAGCAAGGAGATGGCAGTGGTGATCCTTTGGGCTTTGGTGATGATTTCACAGGGAGGTGAAAGTTCCTCTGTTAATTATCCAGCTTTTTGACTCTCTCTGTCTCTCTGGACACCACCAGCTTTAGGGTTTTTTTTGTGTTACTGATATTTTTTCTTCTCTTTCCCCTCATTTCATTAACAGTGACAGATACTTTTAATTAAAAAGAAAAGACAAAACAAAATCCCGAGTAAAACAAAAAGAGAATATTCTAATTTGGCGTGACATTATGAGGCAGGATGGCTCCTGGCATCCAAGGTATGGAAAAGGTCATCTTCCACAGCTCCAGCCTTTTGCAACAGTGGAATTAAGTTCAAACTCAGGCTGGTTTTGAAGTCTTAAGTCTCTCCAGGGATTCCTTTCATAACATCTTCGAACTGGATAACACTACAGTAAATGAAATACACTGCACTGGATTAAAGGGTTATTTCCCCTGTGTGTCGAGCTGACACAGAATCCCAACCCTCAGGTTGCCTCAGAGTTGTCTCTATCTGCTGATCCCCTCCCTGCTTTACATAACAGCTCTTGGAGTTTTTGCAGGGAAAGTTTGGCCATTATTTATTCGGCTCCGGCGCTGGCGGAACGATTTTATGCAGCGAGGAGCCGAAATAAAGCAGCTAAATGGGAAGGAATTTAATGGGCATCAAAACGTGAGGGAAGCAATGCAGGGAAGAGCAGAGCTGCCTCTCCAGGTCTGTGGTGCTGCTCTGTAATTTGTGCTGAGGCACAAACTGTGGCTGTGCCTGCCTTGCCACTCACACGTTCAGCGCAGAGCCCGCAGTAACCACGGGGCTGAGAAATGCTGCTGTGCTCTGAGCTGACTGTTCCAGCAGCTACAATTTGTTAGGGGTCGTTGGCAATGTGTTTTCTTGTAGAACAAATGCTCCTTTTGACTTTGAACTCGGTGCTTGGTGCAGCTCGTGCAGATTTTGTCGAGGGACGGGCACCCAAACTGCTGCCATCTGCTGAGCTCCAGGGGAAAACCAGTGCCTGGAAATCTTGGGAGCACTGGCTCCTCCAGTTTTGTTCCAGTGTCCTGTGTCAGGTTGGCCTCTTGATGCTGGGGAAGGTGTTGTCTCCAAGCTTGGCATGGCAAATCACAGTGGACATCTATTGAACCTGCTCTGGAACTGCACAAATGGTCTTGGTCCTCTGTTTCCCCCAGCAAAACACTGATTAAAGACCCGTCCAAAATCATGGGGAGCCTAAGAAACACAAAAACTCCAATAACATTTTGAGAAGGAAAAGGGTGAGAACTGTTTCTTCAGCATCCCTGGCTCCTCCCATTTCATTTTATCCAAGGCTGGCTGGGTTAGATGGAAAGCAGGAGCTGTGTTATGAAGTGTTTATTTAAGATAAAATGGATCCTCCATATGCTCAGTCCCTTTGGGTGTGGCAGAAACAGGATGCTGTGCTCTGTGTGTCCCTGTGTACCTCTGGATGCCATTCTTTGTTGAATCTCTTTACCCACACCATGGTTTTCTCTGGATGTGCTTTTGGGTGCCTCTGGAATAACCACTGCTAACCCCAAACCAACCCCAAACCCCTCTCCTAAGAGCTGGAAGATCGACAGGGCTGCTGCTCTTGACAAGGATGGGGAGATGCTCCTGGTAATTCTGACATGCTTTGTCTCCAGGAACTTTTGGGATGAGGTGTGGCACCTGGGGCTCTGTGGAAGGTGCACAGCAGGATTTGTCCCTGCTGAAGGCTTTCTGCTGGCCAGGAGGTGACCCCACAGGCATCAGGTTCCTCTGTCTCCAAGTGTTATTGGCAAATAAACACCCACACTCATTAAAAACATGTGGGAAACGATGCTTTGGGGATTCTGCTGTCCACAAGTAATTAAAATCAACGACATTTTTGGATTTCCCTCTTACTGAACAACCTGGGAGCAGAAGCAAGGGCAGGGAGTTGCATGTCCTGATGCTCCCACAGCCTCCAAGACGGTCCCTGTCTTCCCAGGAGGTCTCCAATCCCCCTGGAAAAGCTGGGACATACTGAAAATATGCTCCGAGCTCTTTTAGCACTTCCTCCAGATTATTTCTTCAAGTATTTAAAAATATATTTTATAGCACTAAAATAAATGTCAATGAGTGTGCATGGCTTGGGGCTAACAATAGTATTTCTGTTTCCATCCAGCAGCCTGGCAGGGCATTTGGCGATGGAAGAGCTGGATGTGGAGACCTGGCTGTTTCTTTCTGACTCGGTCCTTGATGTCTTGAACAGTTTTATTCTCTTGTGCTTTACTTTCCCTGTTTTGCTAAATAGCAATGAAAAAGCTTCCTTGCTTTGTTCAGGCACCTGGGATTTATCAAAGGCCTCTGGGCAAGTGTTAAACGCTGAGCTGGGTATAAAAAGCGTTATTTAGTGTTATGTTTGTACCTCTTCAATGTTAGCATGTATTTTTATATACTCCTTGCAGTGACCTTTGTGTTTTTCCAACCAAGCAGACAATCTCCTTGACTCGGGGGGTTGGTTTTTTCCACTGCCTGCCGTGGCATCTTCGAAGTGATTTTTGTAAATACACTTTTTTTTGGGGGGTGTTTTCAGTGTTTGGGCTGGGACTCGTGGTGCTGGAGGTGCCAGTTGCACACAGAGGATGGGAGAATTGCCATGAGGAGAATAATAGCGTGGAAGTCCATTCCTCACCTTCCTTGTTTTTCTCAGCTACGATCAAATGATGTTTTCAGGATCCCATGTTTGATGGGCAGTGATTTGGGGAGCACCCCAAGCCTTAAGGAGGCTGCAGAGGAGCAGGGCACGGAGCTGGTGTGGGGAGAGGTGCAGGAGTGAACGGGATGGCAGGAATTCAACCCTGGCACCGTGTCAAAGGCAGCGAGCCCTGCTCGGAGCAGCTGCGTTCCCTGGGACTGTGGGAAGCCAAATGGTTTGTTTGTCTGTTTACATGGATATATGTGGGGCTGTGTAGCAGAAATTCTGCTATTAAAGCAGATGGTGGGAGATTCATCTGGTTTATAGAGGGGTACTTGCTGCTGTGATGACCACGTTGTTAATTCCTTCCCATGCTAGAAGTCCTTTTCATCGTTCCAGGGGATGGGAGAATTGTGTTTCCTGAAGCTCTCGGCTCCTTCCTCGCTTTCTCCCAAGCTGATGAGGTATTTTGGGAAGCTGAGGAGCATTTTTGTCAGGGTGGTTGTTGCAGTTTCTCTGCCCGTGCAGAGCCTTCCGTGCTGTCCTCTGCTCCAGCCCTTCCCAGTGCTCCCATGGCAGTTCCAGCTGCCTCCTGGCCCTCCTGCAGACCAGCAGCAGCCCCTCTGCTGCTGCACAAACGCTGCTTGTTAGCCTAGATTTCCTTTTTTTTTCCCTTCCATTTTAGAAATTGCTCTTTTTTTCCCCCCTGCCGTATCACTGACAGCCGCATTCTCCTTGACAGTTGTGATATTTGTATGTGTGCATGAAAACAGTAGGAAGCATTTATGTAGGTGTCACTAATTTAATTTAATATAATCTGATCTGTACGTATAGGGGAGGACTGCTCTGTGCTGAAAATGCTTCTCTTTATTTTACAGTCTCCATCATCATCAGATACAACTCCTGTCATTCCCCTCTTCCATTCACCTACCCAAAGACCAAATCTGGAAATAGTAACCAAAAGAGAAGCCCACGTCACGCACAGAGCAGGAAAAGGTTGAAATAATTGAAGGGTAAGTGATTTTTTTTTTTTCACTCTTACTCTGCGTGTAAAGCTACAATAGGAAGTGCAAGACTGTGTAAAGAAGCTGTTAAGCACACACACAGCTGCTATGTGTGCAAAGCATGAAAAAAAATGACTGAGATGCTGTTTTGCTGATCAAAGAAAGGTGAGAAAGTGCCCGGGAGGGGCAGGTGCTGGTGGTTCTGCTCGCCCTGGATGCCTGTCTGCTCTTACCTGGGTGGAAGCAAAGGCTCTGCACAGGCTGGCATGGCTTTGGCTGGCCTGAAGGAGCTTCCCAGCTGAGAGGGAGCCAGGATATCGGAGCCTCCCGCTGCTGAAGAGCTCTTGTGTCATTTCCTTCTCTCTTCCCCACTTCAAGCCCTTCTCAGCTGGGGTGGCGAGCTGTGTGCGTGGGGCAGGATGTTTTGCCTTGCCCCTGCTCTCTGCAGTCCCTCAGCTCCATCAGCTTTTCCTGGAGAGCACCCTGGCGGTGCCTGTGCCGGGATTTTCTGAAGGGAAGCGTTGATGGGGGCTGGAGGAGGCACAAACTGAGTGGCAGAGCGAGGAGGCCTCTCCCTGGAAGTGTTTGCCTTCAGGCTTTTCCTTTCGCTACGAGCATGGCGAATGAGATAGGAGGAGATAGAAAATCAGCTTTTGTGAAATTCAGCACCCTGGCTGAAGCATTAGTGAGCTCCAAATGGTGGGGAGTTTGTTTTCCCAACCCCGTTCCCAGCTCTGTGCTTGCATATATTGTATTTCCACACGTGTTCTCGTGTAGATGGACAGGATACGCCTTCGCCCGCGTTTGAGAACTTCTCTTTAAACAGCTGGGTTTTCTGGTTTATTGCTGTTGTGGGTTTCTTGGGTTTTTTCGTTTGTTTGTTCATGCAAAATTCATATCTGGGAAGGGCATCTTAAATCCCTGCTTCTGAGTTAAAAAGGGAAAGTATGGAAGTGAAAAGAGAGATTGTATCGTTTAAGAAATATGATTCATGAATTAATCCTCGTCTGCTCTACCATCTGTGGTGTGTGTTTCAACACAGAAATACTGGGTTATATCTCTTTAAAAAGCTTTCTTCTTGCTGGTTGCCTGAGTTTGCTGCAGCTCTAACAGGGAATTTGCTTCTTTTGGGGGAGAGAGTGGTGGGATTTGTTCACAGCCTGGGTGGGTAGCCCCAACCTGTAGGTCACTGAGGAGGCTGCAGAGCTCTGTGTTTTGGGAGGTGCCAGCTCTCTGTGAAATGCATGAACCTGATGTGCAGGCAAAGCTTGTGCATGGCTGGTTTTTTTGCTGTGAAATTGTGGCTGGATCTCTGGAGCAAGAGACAGGCAGCGATGACAGGAGGTGCAGGAACCTGTTGAGATCATTCTGAAGAGAATTGACTCTTTCTGAAATGGGCTGGAGCTCCGGAAAATAAAGCACTGAGGTAGTTCCCATCCTCTGTTTCCTGGTGATGTTTTTGTGATTTCTTTGTAGATAAAGAGAGAGGGGAGGTTTCCTGTCTTGGTCCCAGTAAGAAGCTGCCATGCTTCATGCTTCCAGGAGAAATGGGGGATGAAAGGACACTGGGAGTTTTGGGGGTGACCTTTTCCTGATTTGATTCTTTGAATTGTTTCTCAGATTTTTGCAGGGAACAGCTTCTCTTTTTAAACATATCTCTCAGGTTCCTCTTCCTGCAGCAGGTCAGATCCGAGATGGGTGAGCCTTTTTCATCCTCCCTGGACAGAGTCCCTGAGCAGGACAGTTCCAGTGCTGCAGCCACCATCAGTGCCTTTCCTGCATTGCTCCTTTTCCTGGCTGTGGGATTTGCCCCATCACTTTTTCTCCCATGCCTCGTGTGAGCTGCTGGTGAAAGCTGGAGTGTTTTCCCTTTTGTTCTGGAGGGGTGGAGGTGCTGGAGGTGGTGGGTGTTGGGTGCCCTCAGCCCTTGCCACAGCTCAGCCTGTGGCTTGGTGATGCTCCCACGTGGCCACAGCCCCTCCTGTGCCAGTGGCTCTGATGTGAGCACAGCCCTGCCTGGCTCTGCTGGTGCTGATGGATGGAGGTGATCCAGGGGCTGAGCCCCACAGTGAAATACTGCGGGTTTATTGCCTTCCCATTCATCCTGGTTTCACGCCTTTCTGCCTGCCTGACTCATTGCCATCCAGCCTTTCCTTGCAGTTCCTGTTTGCTCTGGGAACACCCACTGGACAAGGCTGGAGCAGAGCTCTGATGCTTCCCATTGCCTTGGGAGCTGCTTTTTTAACTGAACATCTAAAGCCAGGATGGGAAAGGAAAATGCCTTTTTTCAGGAGCAGCAGTAAAGTGTTAAAGTGAAGGAGGATGTGGGGGATGCTCTGTCCTTCAGCCACGTGCTGAGCCCATCGAGGCTCCTCCATGGTCCCTAAGAAATGTTTTCCCACTCCCCCCATTACCACAAATCCCTCCCTGCCCACTCACCAGGGAACCCTTGGATGTGCATGTGCCTTGTGACACAAAAAGTCAACTTTTTTTAACAAAGTGTTACCATCAAGAGCTGTGTCTGAAGGGAAAAGGGTGTCAGCAGTGGTTCAGCAAATGTTCAACCCAAATTGGAATTAGGCTGAAATACATCCCTGTCCCAGGGACAGGACCCAGGGAATGGCTGGAGCTGGGCCAGGGCAGGGTTAGGTTGGAGATCAGGAAAAGGTTCCAGTGTTGGCATTTTGTGAAATACTTTGAGCTCCCACAGAAGCTTTGCTGGTTAAAAAAAAAAAAACAAAACACCAAACCAACAAGAGGTAAAACAAATTCTATCAGAAATAAGAAACAGAAGCAGTCCAGGCAGATTCCATTAGCTGCAGGTTTTACTTTTTGTTTGAAGCTGTGATTAAAATCAGCAGATTTTATTTAAAGTAAAAAAAAAAATAAAATAAAAAGAAGACATATTTATGCTCACCTTTATTTCCACCACAGTGTGGGGTTGTAAATGGTAAATGAGGGGTTTGGTGGATCCCCCAGCTTCTCCTCCCTCTGCAGGGAGAGTGTCCCCTGGCGGGGTAACAGTGCTGGTGGCAGAGGACGTGTGACTTTCCTCCAAGGTTTCTTGTGGACAAAGGAAGGAGAAGCATTGATTCCCCATCAATTCTTTAGGACCCCAGTGAAACAGCTGCTTGTTTCTCCTAAACAATTATGCCAAGACGGAAACTGGCTCGTGTCTGCACGGACTTTTTGGATGGGGAAAATAAAGCAGTAATAGCTGGAAAAATAACATGGGCTATGAGATAATAGATGCCTGAGGGATAAAATTAAGCAGTATTTTACAACGAAGGAAGAGAATTTGGCAATAAATAGTTTGCCTTTGACTTCCTTTTGTTTGCCAGAGGACTGATGTTGTTTGGGAGAGGTTGTCCTGGGCTGTGTTTTCCAAGCAGATGTAGGAAAATAGTGAAGGTGTGGAGGATTTTCAGTCCCTCCCAAGAAGGCTGCTGCCAGCCCAGGGTGCAGCCCACGCTGTCAGCGTGTTGGATGTGACAGGGATGTGACACTGGAGCTGCTGTGGGAAATCCCACCCTTGAAGGGACATGTTTACAAGAGAATAGCAAGGTTTACCAAACAAAATGGGAACAGGATTGGGTGTGAATGCCAAAGGGAGCCCTGAAAGCCCAGAAAGGGGCACTGGCATGTTCAGCAGGGTCCTAGTGGAGGTGATTCCCACTCTGCCTCTGCGCTGTGCAGAAGCCCCTTCCCAATAACACCCTGACAGTGGGATTTGGTTTTACTCTGCCATCTCTCCACAATGTGCTTTTCTGTAACAGCTCCATGAGCACCTGGCCAAGGAGGTCATTTGGAAATGCTGTTTTCTCTGTTTCAGGTGCCTCGTACCACTGTCCTCTTCCACTTGTGCATGTGCCAGGGTGGGCTGGGAAAACACTGTGGTTGCCTCCTGGTGCCAGGGAGAACATCCCAGGGAGTGCAGGACTCTTTGCTCCAGGGACACCATGGTGGGCAGGGCTTGTTCCTCTTCACCTTGCATGAAATAAAAGCACCCTTCAAACAGAGCTGCAAACCCTAATCCCACCTTCCCAGCGATGGATTCAGGTGCAGCAGGTTGAGATTCGAGGTCTTCAGCCCAGGCCAGCTGCTGAGAGCTTTTAATTTCACAGACCTCAGGGAAAGCCTCCCTGCCAGGTGGGGGGATTTCCGCAGAGTGGATGGCTCTGGGGAAAGATCAGAGTCCTGGCTGTCCCCAGGAGCTGAGCTGGGGATGCTCAGCACCTCTGCAAACGAGGCCAAGCTGTCTCGTGCATCCAGAATGGAATCATTAAGTCGCTGTGCATTAAGACTCTGTTTTTATTCATGGAGTGTAATGTGATTCATTTGCCCTTTTGCTCTCGTGTGGAGAAGGCCGTCATCTCGTATGCATGGCTGGCTGCAGGCACAGCTCTGCTCAGTTATTATTTTTAGGGGTTCTGGCTGGGAGGGAACAGACATTTCCCTGATGTGCGGAGTGGCCGCAGAGCTGAGCGGCCCCGATGCTCTCCCAGCCCTGGTGGGGAGCACTGAGCTGAGCTCAGCTCTCCTTCTCCAAAGCTCCCAGTGAGGATCACAGAATCACAGAATTTCTAGGTTGGAAGAGACCTTCAAGATCATCAAGTCCAACCCGTGCTCTAACACCTCAACTAGACCATGGCACTGAGTGTCACATCCAGGCTTTTTTTAAACACATCCAGGGATGGTGACTCTGCCACCTCCCTGGGCAGGCCATTCCAGTACTTTATCACTCTTTCTGTGAAAAACTTTTTCCTAATATCCAACTTATACTTCCATTGACACAGCTTGAGACTGTGTCCTCTCTGATCCTTTCTCCTGCTCCAGCCCCTCGTGCCAGGGCAGCGCTGGAGGCAGGAGGGACACAATGGGGCAACAGCATCTTCGGGTGTCCCAGTGACACCCAGGGCCCACCAGCTCCTTGCAGAGGGGGGGTTAAGCTGTTTACTGGGGAACCCAAACCCCAGGCTTATGGATGTGGCACAGGATCCTGCTGATATGTGGTGAGTGCAGGATGGGACCTCGCTCTGCTTGATGAACTGATTAAAAATGGGTGATGTGGGTGCTCACTGCTGCAGGTCTCTTAGTGCAGCCAGGGAGGGAAATTATTCCTCCTTAGAGTTAAAAGAAGGAAGACACCAAGCAGGGCAAGAGCAAAGGATACAAGAGGATGAACACAACACATTTTTTTTTTTAATGCTAGCATGGGAAGCATCAATTAAGCCACTAATTCCTAAAGAATATTAAAGAGTAAACCAGTTGAAGTCATACCTCTCATGGTGGGACAGGCCCAGAGCGCTTCAACTCTTCATGTTGGATCTCCACCTACAAAACAAGTCAGAAATCCCCTCCCAGCCCTGACTGTGGTGGCCAGCCCTTTTTAATCACAAAGCCCTGAACTCTGTCCTGCTGGCAGATTCCAAGTGGTCACCCTGCATGGCCCAGTGACCGCCTCAAAGTCCTCAGGTGACCCTGGGTTTCTGATGCTGGAGGGTCACAGCACATGTGAAAATCAGTGAGATTTTAGAGGCAAAGAGCAGGAGGAGGAGAGTTAACTCCATGTGTTTCTTTTCTTTTTTTGCTTTGTCCTCTTCTTCCTTGTTTTTATATCTCCCCCATACACTTCAGAGCCCAAATCCATGCTGGGAAGAACTCACAGAAAACAACAGAAAAAATCTGAGGCACAGGCGAGGGGCAAGGCACGAGTGCAGTGCTTAAATTGATGATTTTCGTACACTTTGTTGATGGAGAGGCATAAAAGAGGGTCAGGTGTGGATAAAGATAAGGGGTTTTCAGAAGAGCTTGGAGCCAGGAGCAGTTTGGGAAGGGGAGATTTTTTAGCCTCCAACTATTTGGGAAGACAAAAGAGGTGGAAGCAGGGAGGCAACAACGCCGACCTTCTCTGCTCTTTGTTTGCAACAAATGCACAAATCGCTGCTGATATTGCTGAGTGCTTTCCTGCTGCTTTGTGGCTTGATTTGGAGCTGCAGCCATTCCCAGCCTGGTTCCTGACTTCCAAAAAAAAAAAAAAAAACAAAAAAACAACAAACACCCCAAAAAAATCCCAAACAACCAAACAAATCCTAACCAAGAGAATCATAATTGTTCCCTCTGTGATGCCTGCCAGAAGGACCAGGACACCAACACCTTCACCTCTCATCAACCTTAGACCCTGGGTAGGTTTGGTACAGATTAATGCCTTTTGGAGAGTTCTAGAAAAGTCAGAAACAGAAAAGAGGCTTTAATAGCAGTGTAGCAACCAGCTGGCTGCGTTGGGTTTCATTTTACTGCTATAGTAACACCAGGAGCCTCAGTGTCAGAAGTGTGCCCACTGAATGCCAGTGTCCCCCTCTCTTTGTCAAGAGACAAGCCCATAAGAAGGTATTTTCTTCCTGAAGGATTTCTCTGAAGCAGTAATGGGCTTTTTGGAGGGTTTGGTCCTCGTACTCAGAGATGTAAGGTGGGTGATTTACAAGGCACTGTGCAAATGCCAAATTGTTAGGCAGAACTGCTGCTGATTTAGAAGGCAGTTAAAGCTCTGAGTGTGCCAAGTGCCAGTAGAGTGTTTCTACAGATGGAATAACTGGAAATATTGGAGAGATTCCAAAGGTTTAATCAAATTCAACCAGGTTTTTTCCCCTTTTTTCTTTTTTCCTTTTTTTTTTTTTTTTTAAACTGCAGAATTCTCTGAGGAATGCAGGTTGAAATAGTAGATTATTCCACTGCCTTTAGTACCGTGGGGGAGATTTTCACAGATGAACATAAAGCAAACACACAAGACTTTGAAGCAAACACGTAAGTGAGTCTATAAACGAGGGCTGGAGCAGCAATGCCCTGGAATGCTGGACCAGAGTAGGGAACATCTCAGATATCCTGGCAGGATGCTCCTTGGAAGCAGAAGGATGGGTTTGCAGTCCCACAGCACAAAGGGAAGTGGCAGCCACAGTGTCCCTGGTCCAGTTCTGCTGGACCCAGACAGGTTTTGGTGGGATTCTGGGCATCCTCTCTGTGCTCGCAGTGCAGTGCTGGGACATACATATGTTTCTGCACAGATGCCCACCTTCCTCTAGTCTTGTTGACAGCCTTTCCAAGGCTTCTTATTTAGCCAGACCATATGTGCTTGGGCATGGAGATAGTGGGATGTGGAAAGAGCAGCGCATTATCCTTGGGCTACAAACACCATCAGGAGCAATTCCCAACAAATTCTGCTGGTGCAGAGATCCAGAGCTGCTGATCCCACATCACTGGGCACACGGAGCCATCAGAGGCCATTCCTGCCCTCATTTGTCAAAACCAGGGTCCAGAAAGCCACTTCCCTTTGTTCTGTCCCCAGACCAGCTCTCCCTGTCCACTCCTTGGATATTCACCCAAAGGGTGGACGAAGGACACCCGGGAGAGGGGAATTGGTGTCTCCAGGTAGGGCTTTGCTGCTGAGGACCAAGCTGGGGAAGAGGTTGGAAGTCTTTCCATGGGTTTTCCCTTGTTGGTACTGAAAATGAAGAGCCCATTCCCGTTCCTGGCAGCAGGGTTTTGTTTGGGGATGAGGTGGCAGGGCCAGGGTGTGGCTGTGATGAATGTCTGCCCCAGGAGCAATGCTGGGACAGTGCTGCAGTTTTTACCTTGCTGGGGAGGGGGGGCGTTTTCAGCAGAATTTTTGGGTTTTGCAGATGGCCTGATTGGATCCATTAAGTGTCATTTATTTATTCCTGTAAGAGGAGAAGTTTCCTGCTTTTCCTGGAGTGTTTGGTATTGATCCTCCCTGGAGCTGGGGACTGTCCCTGCGAGGTGCTGCCCTACTCCCAGCACAGACCCCATGTGGCTCTGAGCTGTGTTTCTCATGGAATAAATCCCTCCAAAGCCATTAACCTCAGTGCCACAGTCTGCTGCGCCTGCTTTCCTGCCCCCACCTTCACCCTGCCATTGATCCAGCCTGCTCCCTGTTTGCTGCAGTCAGGGCTGCCTCTGCCGCTGCGCACAGATTGCCTTAAAATTGAATTGGTTAAAACCATTTCATAAACATTCCCTCCCCTTCCTGATCCTGGTCACTGCACCAGCCAGAGATGGAGCTTTCCTGTGATTTTACCTGGCCAAGGGGTGGGGCAAGATTCCCAATTTTATGCGTGTGTTTGTGTGGGGTTTTGGGGTTTTTTTAAAGTCAATTTAAAAATTAAAGCTGATGTGGTTATAGGAATGAGGTCCCTGAAGAAGCTGCTGTCTGTCTATGGATCTGTGTCCTGGGTGGTGTATCCGGCTCAATAGATGTCTTAGTGTGCCTCAGCTCCTCTTGGCTTTGCAGGGTTTGGGATTCTCTCTGTGCCATGTGCCACCAGCCACTCTTAGATGAGAGCTCCGGTGCTTGTGCTGCCGTGCTGCAGCAGCTTTGAGGCACCAGGATTATTGTTTTCCTGCTGATGTGGTTGTGGTCTGACCAGGGACAGCTGGGAGATGTGAGTTGTGGTATTTTGGAGGTGTTTAACCCTGGGGTGTGTTCACAGTGGGATGGTGATGATGTCCTGGATTTTGGAGCACATCCCTCCAAAGCACCTGGGGATTGCAGGGAGGAGGTGAGCCCATGCTCACCTCCCTGGAGCTGAGGAGATGTGCTCACCAACAGAGGTGCAAGTGCCTCTGCCTGGGGCTGCAGGAGCACTCTGAGCCAGTGACTCAGGAGCTCTCTGTATCAGACACATCCAAACACAGCTGTGCCAATGCCAAAAAGCTTTTGTAAGGACTGTGGAAAGAGGGCTTGGAAATAAGAAATGGTTTTGCAGGTAGTCTCAAGTGTCACCCCGAAAAGGTGTGTTTGTACAAAAGGTGGCACAGTGCTCCCAGCTGCTGGTGATGTTCCATTGTTCCTCATTCACCACCCGTCCTTCCAAATTCCTCTTCACTCCCAGTGCTCTCACAAGAGCCCTTCTGCAGCAGCGTTTATCTCGAGTGCTGCTATATCAGGATCCGTGGATCTTGTCATAAGATCATCTGTACCCAGCCCAAGCTCTGAGGGTGGGAAAGTGACACGAGCTCTCTGCTCCTCTGGGCCTGGTCTCTGGTGCTGCTGAGAGGCTGGCACAGGGTGGGACTTGCTTGGATCTTCCTTGTGGGGTGACCCATCCCAGAGCATCCCCGTCATGGAGGGCCCAGCCCAATGTGATCATCCCTTTCCAGGAGGTGCCCTGGACCCAGATAAGCCTCAGTCCTCTGGCACCCTCTTGGCAAATCCTTGTGGAAATCTGCCTGAATTCAGTTTTCTCCTTCCTGCCCTTGTCCAGGGGCTCTTGGTCCTGCCATCTCTGCTTCTGGAGCACCCCTTGCATGTCCTGGGGAATATCCTGGCTGGGCCTTCCCAACACTTGCAAGTTTCCTCTTGTGTTACACTGAAAGCAGTTTGAACCAGCTCCTGCAGGAATATTTTCCGTGCCTACAGGCCCTCCCTAAACCCTTCTCTAACACCTTGTCTGCAGGAGGTGATGGTATGAAAGGACAGCAGACACATCTGGCATTGTGAAGCCTCATTGTGCCCTCACCCTGTCACCTCTCTGCCTGTTGTGGCTCCTCCACCCCTGTCTGCTGATGGCAAACATGGTGCTGCTGCACCCAGTAATTTTTTCTGTGTCATGACATCTGTACAGGCTTCTTCTTTGGGTATTTCACATATAATAAAGGTTATATGAAATCATATATGATATATATGATTATGATTATAGATGATTAACCACAGTGTGGTTAGTGGTGGTGAGGCCCTGGCCCAGAGAAGCTGTGGCTGCCCCTGGATCCCTGGAATTGTCCAAGGCCAGGTTGGACACTGGGGCTTGGAGCAGCCTGGGATGGTGGAGGGTGTCCCTGCCCGTGGCAGGGGGATGGAATAAGATGTTCTTTAAGGTCCCTGCCAACCCAAGCAATTCTGTGAGTCTTACTGACAACCCTGAAGCTCACTCAGAGAACCCAACGCCAGTGGTGCAAATTTATTTGCACATTATAGTTCAGACAGAGGCCACCTTCAAGTGCAGACAGCAATTTCAGTTTCTGGTTAGGTGTTGTCATTCCTGTTGTCCTGTCAGGCAGGCAGGAGCTGCTGATGCCTGTGTCAGGCTCAAACCAGGCTCAACAATAAAACTTCTGTCAGGAAATCCTTGGTTTGCTCCTGCTCTGGGCCCAGTTTGGAGCTGGAGGTGAGATGCTGCTGCCAACATGTTGTGGTCCCAGCCCTTTTTCTCATCCTCAAGCTCTTTCTTTACATCTGTTTTGAGATGTTACTAGCCCTGGAGCCTGATTCCCTCTCTTCTCCCAAGAAAAAGAGAAGGAAATTTGCCTGGACAATGTTGTGTGTCCGTGTTTTACAATGCTGACCTCGTGTGCCACAACCAGATGCCACCCCAGATCTGCCGAGGTTTGCTTGGCTGTGTCATCCTGGAGAGGACAGGACAGGGAGTGACACGAGGTACAGCCTGAAACCCCTCACCTGAGGGGCCTCTGAGCTCTCTGACTGGGCACACTGAGTGCTCCTCCTTGAGGTTTTCAAAGGAGAGAGATGGAATCCCACCCAGAATGAGATTATAAACCAGAATCTCCTCTTCTGGGCCAAGTGCTCCAAAGAACAATGCTTTGAGGCTCTCTCTCAGGTTTTCCCCTTTTTTTGTCAGATGGAGCAGAGCATTTCTTTCCAAGGAAAAAGAGAAAACATGAACTGTCTCTTCCACTCAGTAGTGATTTTTTTTTTTTTTTTTATCAGCTCCTGGTGGTTGTTGCCCTGCCTTGGAGCTGACAGAGAGGCACTGGGGATGTCCCTGGAGCCATCACCCATCTGGGACCTGCTTCTGCTCTTCCCTCCTTCCCCTTCCCACACCACCAAGTGCTCATCCTGTGGCTCTTGGCCAGACAAGGAATTTAGTATTCAGGAAGTTGGGAAGTTTGACTGTCCTTGGTCTAATTAGTTTCTTAAGCACAGGGGAGCTCAGATCACAGTTCAAATGGCTGTAATTTGAGTGAGCTTGAGACAATAGGAGAGGATTAAGTAGCAAAATTGTGTCTATTACTTCGGTAAAAAAAAAAAAAAGAAAGAAAAAAACTATTCAATTTGAGTAGAATATATAATTTTCCGAGCATGAGGGTTAGGTATTAATGTGGCTTGGCAGAGTTCATCATTTGTAAGACTGCACTGAGGGTTCTTCACGTGCTGAGATCTGAGATCAAGGCTGGAAGTCGAGCACAGCTTTCTGGAAATTCTCCTCTGAACAAAGAATTGGCCTCAACAAAGAGGTGACAGGGGAAGATTTAATTGCTTATATATCTAGGAGGTGACTCTCCTAAATGGTCTTCTGGTCTTAAATCCTGTGGATATCTATAAAATTTTGGAGGTGGCTTTTCTCAGAGAGGGGCCCTGCCTCCCTTTTCCAAGCTAAGAGCTTCCCAGAAGGGGATCCATCTCCAGGGGTCCCTCCCCTCAAAAGGGCAGGGTAGAAACACAAAAGCCCAAACACCCTGGGGGATTCAAAATAATGTAACCTGGAGAGAAAGCCTTTGCTTTTCCCCTCTCCCTCCCTTGGCAGCAGATGTTGGAATCCAGGTGTTTTGCACGCAGAGGGCTGCAGCAGCCACAGCGCATGTGCTGCATCCCTGGGAGTCCTAAGTGGTGTTTTCATGCTTTTAGTGGTATTGTGCAAGGCATGGCTGAGGGACAAAATCATTCTTTGTCTATCTAGGATGGGTAAATGGTGTATTTTATCTCCCTTTTTTTTTTTTTTGCTTTTTTTTTTTTGCTTTTTTAATACTGTGTGCCTGCATCTGTTCCGATAGGGGAAAAACAATGCTAATTGGAACATTTGAAGGGGTTTGGAATGAACGAGAACAAACATTACCAGGCTGAGAAATTTAAAGGGAATTTAGTAAAAAATGTGTGAGTTTAAGGGCTTCCAGGAGTGGTTTTGGTTGGTTTAAACTTGAGCATGGTGAGAATAAAGGGCCTTTGATGGCTGATTTCTGCATTCGCTGAAATCGCAGGACAGTGTGACAGCACGGGTTGGGTCATGGAATTTTTTTGGTTGGAAAATCCCTTTAAGATCTTTAACTCCAGCCATTCCTCCAGCACTGCCAAGGCCACCTCTGACCCATGTCCCCAGGTGCCACATCCACACAGCTTTTAAATCCCTCCAGGTGTGGGGACTCCACCACTGCCCTGGGCAGCTGTGCCAGGGCTGGACAACTCCTTGGGGGAAGAGATTTTCCCTGATATCCAACCTAAACCTCCCCTGGCACACCTTGAGGGCAAGGGTGTCCTTCTGCTGCCTTTTCTTTTTCTGTAAAGAAATCAGGTTTGAGCATTGCACAGATGATGCAGGAAAACCACCCAGTTTTGCCTCTTCTTGCTGTCTCATCGATGTCTGTGACTTGTGAGGGGTTCATAAGGTGTTTGATCAGCAGATCCCTGCTGGAACCAGGTCTTTTCCATGCCAGCCATGATTCCAGGGAGCATTAAATAGGGCTCTTTTTGCTGCAGGTACTGATGCTGCAGTGGGGAATGTGCTGAGGTGCCAGGCAACTGCGATTGCATTTTCTGCATGGATAAAGAGGTTCCTGCACAGGCACACTTAGGACTTGTAAAGCTTTTGGCTGAGAATTTGCTGTGCAGGGCAGAGGGACAGAGACACCATAATGCTGCCTCCAGTCTCCTTTGAGGTCTGTGCAAGAGGTCATGTTTACTGGTGGTTTTTTTTTTAATTTCAGCTTATTTCTTCAGGTCTGCCTTTTTTTTTTTTTTTTTCCTCCTCTAACCTGAAGGCTTGTGCTTGCTTGGTGCTCCTGCTGGCCACCTTTATATCAACCAGAGAACGATGCACTGGCTTCACCAGCATTTTATTTATTCCTCCTGCGTTGGCTTCTTTGCTTGAAGCCTCTCAGTAGGCAAGGGGTTAAACAGCATCCTTATGGTTCTTCCAGTTACCCCATCAGGACTGTTTAAAAATTAGCTTCTCCCCACTTACTGCACTATAATTAGGATACAGGAGTTGTGGGGAATGATTTCACAAAGTGACTTGGTGTACTCGCCCGAGCACCCCAGGGAGCCAGGCAATTATGCATACATAATTCCACTCTTTGAATATTTTCTCTTTCTCTGCATAATTTCTCTCTATTCATCTTTCCAGTGTCCTTCTGAGATAAACTTAGAAGTCTCAGCTTTCAGAATTTTAAAAAAGCTCCTGGTGCCTGCATGCACTATTTGCATTTGAGCCAGCAGCTGCTCTGGGGGCTGCGGCGGAGGGGAGAGGCTGCTGGCCAGGAGGGCATGGAGTGGAGCCCAGGGAAGGAAGCAGGAGAAGCCCTCCAGTGCTTCTGGGGAAGGATCAGAGAGAGGGTGGGGATCACAGAATAGAATCATAGAGTTGTTCAGGGTGGAAAAGCCCTCTCAGATGGAGTCCAGCCGCTCCCTCAGCACTGCCAAGGCCACCACTGACCCGTGTCCCCAGGTGCCACATCCACACAGCTGTTAAATTCCTCCAGGGGTGGGGGAACTTCTCCACTGCTCTCCCTGCCAGCGCTGGACAACCCTTTGGGCAAAGAGATTTCTCCTAAAATCCAATCTAAACCTCAACAAAAGGTTATGGCTTTGAGTAACACAATGGAGTGAAAGATGCCCTTGCTCACACAGCTGGGGGTTTGGTTGGGATGATTTTTAGGAGTTTCCCTCCAGGGATATTTTGGAGCTGCCCCTTTCAGCATGTTTTGGTTCTCATGCCCTGTGTGTGCTGTTGTCAGGGAATTCATTGCAGCCTGGCAGGGAAGCACAAGTGACTGCAGCATCTTTCCCCTGCTCCAGTCAGTTTATCTCTATAAACTCGCTGTTGACATGATGCAATTTCTCCTGGTTGCAGTGTAGCTGTAGAGCAGCAAAGTTGTGATAAAAGACAACTTGTTGAAGAGATTCTTTGTCATACTCACGGTTCATCTGCAATTCCTTTTTTTCCCTGGCCAGGAGTGTGGTGGTGCTTTGCAATTATCCCTGCATTTGATGCCTCTTTTTTCCTGATTCAAGTTCCCCATTCATTCTCTCTTCCTTTTAGTTTCTTCTCTCTTTTTGTTTTTTATTTTATTTTATCCGCCACCTTCTCAAGGCACTGAAACTGTGCTTTACTGTGGTCTGAGGAAAAGCTACTGTTCTACTTCCCCAAGAAAGCTCATTGTGTAGTGCCATGAAAAATGGTTTAAACAACACAAGGGAATAAAGGCACACCACATTTCTCTGAAAGTTTTTCTTTTCCCTTTTTTATTTTTTAAGGAATAATACATAAGCTGCTAGGAGAGGGCAGAAATGTCTCCTGCTTCTCTGTCAGGCTGGGAAATTCTAAGGAAACTTGTGTTTTACATGGGAGCTTGAAAGCTGGACACCCCACCTCCAAACCTTTGCTGTTCTCGGCATTATCCTCATAAGCCTAACAAAAAAAAAAAAAATCCTCAGATTGTTCCCAAATAGCACAGAATCAAAGCTTACAAGGCAGTAGTGTAATTACTTGCTTTCTTTTTTGGTGCCAGTTCATTGCCATCTTATGTAAGACACTCCAGCACGTTCAAAGGGGCTTTTTAGCAGTGAGAGCTCAGTGATTCCAGTCTCAGCAGAGTTAACTGGGGGCTGGCAGCAGGACAGGGATGGTTTTGGATCCTGGCTTCAGTTCTGCAAACGGGCAGAGGCCCTGGATGTGCCAGAGCCAGCCCTGCTGGACCCAGCTCTGCTGGATCCCTCTCAGCCCCCCAGCCCCTGGTACACACTGGACCCATCTGCAGCACCTCACCCCTGGGTACATCCATCCCTCCCTGGCCAGAAAGGCTTTGAGGCACCATTTCAAATTTATTTAGTTAGTTAGGCAGTTATGTGCATGGGGCTTTTAAAATTAAATTCTTTAAAATATTATATTTATTTATTTTATATAGAGCACACACTATATATCTATTACATATTTATTTATATTATGTATTTAGAAGTCATATAAAATTAATGACACCTTAAGGAAATTAATGGGGTAATTATTATTATGACTGTTATTACTGCCATTATCATCATCATCATCCCTATTCTTTTCCCTCCTCGTCATTGTCATTATCATCACCATTCCTGGTGTTTCCCTGTTGGCAGAACCTCACCCAGATGTGCTGCTGAGCCCTGGGGTGGTGAGGAGTGATGCCTGTGTGTCTCAGGGTCAGGAAGTGCAGGGCAGTGCTGCCTCCTGGTTTAACATCAGGATCTTTATCTTCAGGGATTGCTCCAGTGAGCCTTGTCCTTTGCCCAGCACGTGGTGGAAAGAGGGAATTTTGGGGGGGAATTTTGTCAGCTCTTCCCATCTCTGCTCAGCATGGCCACTATGGCATTGCACTGTTTAAATAAAAGGAACTTTAAACTCAGTTCTCTTTTTGTCACTGATGGGTGTGGACAGTGAATATCCACCAGTGCCATGTCCAAGTTGGGTTACTTTCCCAGTGGTTTCTTTCCCATTCATAGAGCTGAGGGAGCTGGGAAGGGTCTGGAGCCCCAGGAGGGGCTGAGGGAGCTGGGAAAGGGGCTGAGCCTGGAGAAAAGGAGGCTCAGGAGGGACCTTGTGGCTCTGCACAGCTCCTGCCAGGAGGGGACAGCCGGGGGGGGTCGGGCTCTGCTCCCAGGGAACAGGGACAGGAGGAGAGGGAACGGCCCCAGGCTGGACCAGGGGAGCTTTACATTGGATATTAAAGACAGTTCCTACCTGGAAAGGGCTGTCCAGCCCTGGCATGAGCTGTCCAGGGCAGTGGTGGAATCATTGTCCCTGAAGGGATTTAAAAGCTGTGGAGATGTGGCCCCTTGGGCACATGGGGTAGTGGTGGCCTTGGCAGTGCTGGGGGAATGGTTGGACTCAAAGATCTTCGAGGGCTTTTCCTTCCTAAGTGATTCCATGATTCTCTGATTTTATGGCTTCAAACAGTGATGCAAATTTGGTGCAGCTTAAACACAGAAGAGGGAAGTTCAGACAAAATAGCTCTTTAATTGAAGCTAATAAAGAGGAAATGTTTATTTTGCTCATATCTGTGTTGTGCTTTCCTTAAGCCTGAAGCTGCACCTAAATCTACTTGTGTTTCCATGTGAACATTTATTCCTATTTCTGTTTGTGTTCTGCTTCCCCAAAACACATGCAGGGTGCAAGGGTAGGAATGTTCCTGCCTAGCAAAAGCCACTTCTGTGGAGTGAAATGCAAATGTTATTTTGTTTCCAATACTGCTGCAGCCAGTGCTGATTATTTTAGTAATAACACCCAGAAGGAAAGCCACTCTTGGTCCGTACGGTGTGTGTCGGCTTTAAAGACAGCAGTAGAAAATTGGGAAGTGATGGAGAGTTTGTGGCTTGGCAGGGAGGAAATCCAAGGTGGATTTGCTGCAGTCTCAGCCATCTCTGTCACCAGCCCATGGGACAGGTGACAGACACTGCCCAGGAGCCACAGAGTTGTCGTTATGATCTGAACTGCCTGGAGATACCATGAGCTGAATTTCTGTGATTGCTCCTGCTTTTCATCCCGGATTCTCCAGCAGGACTCTGGGCATGCCTTTGTGGAGCTGAGACAGGCTCTTCCTGGTGAAAAACAGGAAAACAGGCACGAGCAGCTGAAGTTGGGACTTGTGACCCCAGCCACAGCACCCAGGGACTTATCACCTGAGGGGTTTGGATGCCCCGAGGGGAAGCTCCACCTTTGGCAGGAGGTGTTGGGGACACGGGGGCCGTGTCCAGGCTGGTGACACCTGTGTGGCTCACGGAGCCGAGCTGCTCCGGCCAGGCCTGCCCAGAATTGCCAATCTGGACTCCACAGAGTACTTTGGAAGCTGCATCTTGGCAAGCCAGGGCTGGTAACAGATGCTCTCTCATTGTTTTTCCCGGGATAAATACAGTCAGGCTTTTGGAGGTTGTTCTTCGCCTCAGCGTTCCAGGCTTTTCAGGACAAAGCACCTCTGCCATGGCTCCTCTCCTCAGGACAAGAAAGGCATGGAGGGGCTGGAGAGAAGGGAATAGAGCTGGGGAAAGGGCTGGAGCACCAAGAGAGGCTGAAGGAGCTGGAAAAGGGGCTGAGCCTGGAGAAAAGGAGGCTCAGGGGGGCCCTTGTGGCTCTGCACAGCTCCTGCCAGGAGGGGACAGCCGGGGGGGTCGGGCTCTGCTCCCAGGGAACAGGGACAGGAGGAGAGGGAACGGCCCCAGGCTGGGCCAGGGGAGCTTTACATTGGATATTAAAGACAGTTCCTACCTGGAAAGGGCTGTCCAGCCCTGGCATGAGCTGTCCAGGGCAGTGGTGGAATCATTGTCCCTGAAGGGATTTAAAAGCTGTGGAGATGTGGCCCCTTGGGCACATGGGGTAGTGGTGGCCTTGGCAGTGCTGGGGGAATGGTTGGACTCAAAGATCTTCGAGGGCTTTTCCTTCCTAAGTGATTCCATGATTCTCTGATTTTATGGCTTCAAACAGTGATGCAAATTTGGTGCAGCTTAAACACAGAAGAGGGAAGTTCAAACAAAATAGCTCTTTAATTGAAGCTAATAAAGAGGAAATGTTTATTTTGCTCATATCTGTGTTGTGCTTTTCTTAAGCCTGAAGCTGCACCTAAATCTACTTGTGTTTCCATGTGAACATTTATTCCTATTTCTGTTTGTGTTCTGCTTCCCCAAAACACATGCAGGGTGCAAGGGTAGGAATGTTCCTGCCTAGCAAAAGCCACTTCTGTGGAGTGAAATGCAAATGTTATTTTGTTTCCAATACTGCTGCAGCCAGTGCTGATTATTTTAGTAATAACACCCAGAAGGAAAGCCACTCTTGGTCCGTACGGTGTGTGTCGGCTTTAAAGACAGCAGTAGAAAATTGGGAAGTGATGGAGAGTTTGTGGCTTGGCAGGGAGGAAATCCAAGGTGGATTTGCTTCAGTCTCAGCCATCTCTGTCACCAGCCCATGGGACAGGTGACAGACACTGCCCAGGAGCCACAGAGTTGTTGTTACAATCTGAACTGCGTGGAGATACCATGAGCTGAATTCCTGTGACTGCTCCTGCTTTTCATCCCGGATTCTCCAGCAGGACTCTGGGCATGCCTTTGTGGAGCTGAGACAGGCTCTTCCTGGTGAAAAACAGGAAAACAGGCACGAGCAGCTGAAGTTGGGACTTGTGACCCCAGCCACAGCACCCATGGACTTATCACCTGAGGGGTTTGGATGCCCCGAGGGGAAGCTCCACCTTTGGCAGGGAGGTGTTGGGGACACGGCGGCCGTGTCCAGGCTGGTGACACACGTGTGGCTCACGGACCCGAGCTGCTCCGGCCAGGCCTGCCCAGAATTGCCAATCTGGACTCCACAGAGTACTTTGGAAGCTGCATCTTGGCAAGCAAGGGCTGGTAACAGATGCTCTCTCATTGTTTTTCCCGGGATAAATACAGTCAGGCTTTTGGAGGTTGTTCTTCGCCTCGGCGTTCCAGGCTTTTCAGGACAAAGCACCTCTGCCATGGCTCCTCTCCTCAGGACAAGAAAGGCATGGAGGGGCTGGAGAGAAGGGAACAGAGCTGGGGAAGGGTCTGGAGCCCCAGGAGGGGCTGAGGGAGCTGGGGAAGGGGCTGAGCCTGGAGCAAAGGAGGCTCAGGGGGCCCCTGTGGCTCTGCACAGCTCCTGCCAGGAGGGGACAGCCGGGGGGGTCGGGCTCTGCTCCCAGGGCACAGGGACAGGAGGAGAGGGAACGGCCTCAGGCTGGGCCAGGGGAGCTTTACATTGGATATTAAAGACAGTTCCTTCCTGGAAAGGGCTGTCCAGCCCTGGCATGAGCTGTCCAGGGCAGTGGTGGAATCATTGTCCCTGAAGGGAATTAAAAGCTGTGGAGATGTGGCCCCTTGGGCACATGGGGTGGTGGTGGCCTTGGCAGTGCTGGGGGAATGGTTGGACTCAAAGATCTTCGAGGGCTTTTCCTTCCTAAGTGATTCCATGATTCTCTGATTTTATGGCTTCAAACAGTGATGCAAATTAAACACAGAAGAGGGAAGTTCAAACCAAATAGCTCTTTAATTGGCTCAGGGGGGGCCCTGTGGCTCTGCACAGCTCCTGCCAGGAGGGGACAGCCGGGGGGGTCAGGCTCTGCTCCCAGGGAACAGGGACAGGAGGAGAGGGAACGGCCCCAGGCTGGACCAGGGGAGGCTCAGGGTTGGATATTGAGAAAAATTTCTTCATTGGAAGAGTGATTAATCACTGGGACAGGCTGCCCAGGGCAGTGATGGAGTCCCCATCCCTGAAGGTGTCCAAAACCTGAGTGTTTGTGGCACTTCATGATTTTCTTTATTTGTCATGGTCGTGTCCAGTCAAGGGCTGGACTTGGCCATCTTAGAGGTCATTTTCCAAGCTTGATGATCCTGTGGTTCTCCTCTGATTTCTTCATTGGTTCCACCCCAGATTCCAGACTGCTGGCTCTTTGGGCTGCCTTCAAAACCCCGTTCCTCCTGCTTTTTCCCAGTGGCACAGATCTCCAGGGGCTTGTAAGGTTTTCAAACATTTTCCGCGGCAGCGCTGTCGCCCATGGGAGACACAGCACCCCAGCTCTTCCTCCACAGCCTACCTGGCAGAGGGAAAGCCTCTTCCCAACCTTCCTGCAGACACAGCCTGCCTGCATCCAGCAGCTCCCCGGCCACGTGGGGCTGTGTGTGGCAGGAATAGTATTGCACATCTTGCTTTCATTATCGGAGCTTTCACCACCCGTCCCTGCAGCTGGCTGTTGGTGGGAGGCAGGAGCGCGGTGTTTGCTTCCTCACCTTCTCTGCTTCCCCTGGATCTGACACAGGATTTAAATAGAGCATCTCCCTTCCCTCTCCCAGCGTTTTTTTCCCCTTGGTGTTACTCTCCTCCTCCTCCTCTTCCTCCCCAGGTTTCCCTGCCTGTGTTGTAGCACCTGTTGTGCTCTGCCACAGATTTTAGAGCGTGACATTTTATCCAGCAGGGGTGAAATGGCTCCTGTGGGGCTCAGGGCTGGATCCTGCCCGGGGTACAAGGGTACCCAGGCTGACAGCAGGGCAGGGATCCAGCAAGCTGAGATGGTTGTAGCCCTGGTTGGTGTCTGAGATGTTTTGGTTTTCTGAAATTCTTTTCCCAGGGAGTTTTCTGTAAACAAGAGAAATGTTTTTGTAACTGTAACTTTGTTTGCATTCCTTTCCCTAGGAGGGACTTCTTGCTGTCCCTCTGGTCTGACCAATGTGATTGAAGAGGTTTGTCTTTGTCTCACCAATCGAATTGCTGTGTGTAGAACAGTATAAAAAGGGAGACACAGCCCAAAAAATAAAAGGAGTCATTTTCAGCCTTCTGAAGTCAGAATCTGTGTCATTGTGTGTACAACAGCATCAGATGGTCACAGGTGGCTGTTCTTTCAAACCTGGATTAACACCTGAGATTGAGTGATTAACAACATCATGAGGTACCACCAGCAGCATCAGAAGGTTGTTGCTTTGGTTCCTGGGATGCTGCTGAGATGGGGTTGTTCCTGCTGGGGTGCTCTTGCCTGTGGTCCTGGTGCAGTTGCTGGTGCCTGGTCTAACAGGGCACGGGGATCCCACCTGGGCACCCAGCACTTTGCAAATCACCAGCTCAGTGGGTGTTTGTGAATGTTTGACATCTCCTTTGCCCAGGGCAGCCCTTCCTCCCGACAGCACTTCTGGGGCAGGGATGGCAGGAGGGCAAGGACAAGAGGCAGCGTTCCCCCCTCGGCTTCCTGCTGACTTTGGGGCACAGAGGGATGGCCTGGAGCTGTGGGAACGCTGAGCCTGCCACACACAGACCCTCTGCTCTGGAGCCGGGCTGGCAGAGCTGGGGTGTCCAGCCTGGAGAGGGGAAGCTCCGGGGAAGCCTTCCAGCCCTTTCCAGGGCCTAAAGGGGTTCCAGGAGAGCTGGAGAGGGACTTGAGACCAGGGATGGAAGGACAGGACACAGGGAATGGCTTCCCACTGCCAGAGGGCAGAGATGGATGGGATATTAGGGAGAAATCCTTCTCTGTGTGGGTGGTGAGGCCAGAAAAGCTGTGGCTGCACCTGAATCCCTGGAAGTGTCCAAGGCCAGGTTGGACAGGGTTGGAGCAACCTGGGGCAGTGAAAAGTGTCCCTGCCCATGGCAGGGGGTGGAACAAAATGATCTTTAAGGTCCCTTCCAGTCCAAACCATTCTGTGGTTCGCCACAGAGGGAATTTCTCTTTTCCAGCTGCATCATGTGGAGTGTGGACACTGGTATTTAGGATGTGCCATAGGCAGGCAGACCAGAATTCCTTTTTTTGTCACAATACTCTTTGATTAAGATCATTACAGTGACTGGGAGCAGCACTGCTGGTACGAGCAAGTTGGTATTTCTGTCTCACAGGCTGCAGCTCAGTGTTCAAGCTGTCAGCCCAGATGCAATTTAAAAAAAAAAAAAAAAAAGAAAAAAAAAGGAAACCCAGAAAACCAAAAATGGTTTTCATCCATTGAGCCATTTTAGGGCTGTGGTTTTAAAAAGTAGATTCTAACTTGCTGGGGAGTATTTTTATGGATGTGCATCTTCGTGTTGTAAGATTTTCAATATAAATCTCTTGTGCATCTTCTGTTTTTCTTTACTTTGTCACGTGAGAAGGTGCTCATGCCTGTTAAAGGGACCTCTGATGGGGAATTGGTGCCAAAGAGACCTCCTCTTTGCATGCTATTATAAGTCAAATTTAATTTGCCATTCAGAACAAGTTTTTTGGTTTTTTTGAACCTCTATAAAAAGAGGGGAACAATGCAGTTCCAAGCAAATCAACACCATTTAATGCAACAGTGACATCATGCAGGTAAACCAGAGCAGGCACTGCAGCAACTCTGAATGTGTAAGGTGGACTCAGGGAAAAATACGGACAGACTGGATAAATGATAAAAGATAAGGAACGTGGTGAATCCTTAAATGCTCAGAAATTGTGAGACTGGCTTAAACCATGCCATTTAAAAAGTAAATCCTGATTTCTTTTATGTGTGCGCTGGGTTTTTGAGCTTCTAAGTCACCCTTGGTTCATATTTTCAAGCATTCCTTTACAGTTTGATGGGCCAGGCACAGGCTTTGGTTCAGGTGAGACTGTCAGGTCTCGACTCCAGGAGCTCAAGCATTGGGAAAGACACCAAACAGTCAGAGCTGATTACACAGGGTGAGTTGGAAGCACTAAATTTAGATCATTTAAAATCCTTCCCCTCTGCAGTGCTGCTGGATTGTTAACCGAGCTGAAAAAACCTTGGAAGTGCTTTGAGTTCCAAATTGATCATGTCCTTTTAAATCCAAGTGTCAATTCTGTGGTGCCTCACCTCCCTCCCACCATCAGGCCCAAAGAGTGAGAGAGGAACGCTGTCATTTTCCTCCCCATCTATCCAAAGAGGGGATATCAGGGATCTGCTAATGAAATATTGGCAGATCCATGCTGGGAGAAGCAACAACAAGAGAAATCTGTGCTGGTAGACAGGGGAGTTGCAGCAATGACTTGACACGACTGAGCCAATTCAACCCAGAGATCTGGTTGCTATTGAGGGAAAATATTCCTGGCTCCAAGGAAAGAGGGCAAAAACCCTTTAGTGGGATGGAGTTGCACCATCTGTGACACCTGCATTCAGTGCTGGGCACGGGGGATAATAGGGAACAAGGCTGTGCAGCAAAACATGCGTCATTTACCTCGGAATAAAGAGGTTTAATTTCTGAAAGGCTCTCAGCAGCACATCTTGAAGTAAATGGGAGCCAAGGACGTTTGTCATCTGGCAGACTGAGGCACAGAACTGGACTGGATGAACCTTGGAGGGCTTGCACATGGAAATTTCCTGCCTGTCCCTGGGCTGGGGAGGATTCCTGAGGGAGCCCAGCTGCACCTGGAGTGACAGTGTAGAGCTGAAAGGTGGGTGGGGGGCCAAAATCACCACTGGGAGAACTTTCTGCCCAGTTCCTCTCTACCCTGGCTGGTTGTTGTCCAGGTGTTTGAGTGGCAGCTCCCTGCTCAGGGATGTAGAGTGAGCCCAGGGGCTGGGGAGCATGCTCTGCACCCCCAGCCTGGCCCATCTTCTCTGAGCCAGGCACCAGTGCTTCAGGTACCAGAGCAGTTTGTGATGGGTTATCTCCTTGATACAGGCCTCTCTGCTAAAGAAAAAAAAAAGGCCAGGAAATGTTTAATATTCTCAGATTTTTAAAATGGCTTCAGTTGATGTGAGCCTTGAAAGTCTCCACCTTGAGCTGTGCTTTTCAGTTGCTCCCTTGCTTCCTTGGGTCTTGGGTTTTTTCATAGAATCACAGAATCATTAGGGCTGGAAAGATCAGCAAGGAGGAGTGTGCCCTGGCTGAGATTGGGTGCAGAATCAGAGCACTACAGGATGCCTGGGTGTCTTGTCCCAGGGGATTCCCCCCTCTTCCAAAACCCATTACACATAAGTGGGGTCTGTCATTTCTAGCAAGTTATTCCCAGACAAATAGCAGTGAAAATGTTTTATGGACTGAATCACTGTGAGTGGTTTAATTGCTTCTTTTCTACAGCACTTAATTCTTGCTGGTGTAAGTCACTCCTCTGGCAAGACCTTTTTGTTTTTCAGATGAGGATGAACCCAAATCAGAAATCTTAAATCCATCCCATAAATTGTTTTAAACCAGCGGTGAGGCAGGCTGTAGCTCTCAGGTTACTGCTTGAAACTGGAAGAGCTCTGGTTTTCCTACACAGTCATGGAATCACATGTTCATTCAGGATGGCAAACCCCTCTGAGACTGTCAGGTCCAACCACTCCCCCAGCACTGCCAAGGCTGTGCCAGATGAATAGAAAGAGGGATGGTGGATGGAGCAGAGATAGGGATCCCCACCACACCTCTTGGCCTCAGGGTGGGTAAGCCATGCTGTTAGGAGCTCCTGGGATTTCCCAAGAGTTGACTTATCCAGAGGTGAATTGAAGCGTTGGTATCTGGTCAAGCATCACCCTCCATCTGCCCATTCTGGAGCCTGCAATTAGCCACTGTGGCTGGCAGCTCTCCACGGGGCAGCCTTGCTGAGATGCCAAGGGGGGTTTGCAAATTTGTCCCTATTCTGGCTCCAAATGCTGCTCTCCTGATAGAAGCCCCAGAGAGATACCCCCAAGCAGAACCTGCCCAGAGCCCTCTCCTTAGCTGCGAATTTCCAGGACTCACCCCTGTCCCCAGGTGAGATCCACATGGCTTTTACATCCTTCCAGGGATGGGGACTCCACCACTGGACAGCCTTTGCCAGGGCTGGACAGCTCTTTGGATATGAAGGAATCCCAATGTAAAGCACCCCTGACCCAGCCTGGGGCCGTTCCCTCTCCTCCTGTCCCTGTTCCCTGGGAGCAGAGCCCGACCCCCCTGGCTGTCCCCTCCTGTCAGGAGCTGTGCAGAGCCACAGGGCCCCCCCTGAGCCAATTAAAGAGCTATTTGGTTTGAACTTCCCTCTTCTGTGTTTAAGCTGCACCAAATTTGCATCACTGTTTGAAGCCATAAAATCAGAGAATCATGGAATCACTTAGGAAGGAAAAGCCCTCGAAGATCTTTGAGTCCAACCATTCCCCCAGCACTGCCAAGGCCACCACTACCCCATGTGCCCAAGGGGCCACATCTCCACAGCTTTTAAATCCCTTCAGGGACAATGATTCCACCACTGCCCTGGACAGCTCATGCCAGGGCTGGGCAGCCCTTTCCAGGTAGGAACTGTCTTTAATATCCAATGTAAAGCTCCCCTGGTCCAGCCTGGGGCCGTTCCCTCTCCTCCTGTCCCTGTTCCCTGGGAGCACAGCCCGACCCCCCCGGCTGTCCCCTCCTGGCAGGAGCTGTGCAGAGCCACAAGGTCCCTCCTGAGCCTCCTTTTCTCCAGGCTCAGCCCCTTCCCCAGTTCCCTTCCCTTCTCTGGCCTCACTCCAACCCCAAAATGGTTTTAAATATCGACAAACTTGTAAATAAACCTTTGAGAGCAGAGCCCGAGCCCTTGGAAGCGGCGCCAGGGGCTGGCTGAGCTGACAGCTCCCGTTCTCACTCAGGCACTGACAGCTTCCACCTCGCCGTGCCCAGGCTAAATTGGCTCTTTTTGAAACCACTCACATTTCTTGGGGTGCAGCGTGAGCTGTGCAGCCCTGAGCTGGACACAGCCCATTTATCAGCTCCTGCTCGGAGGTTTTGAGCAGGAATATCATGTGGGTTTAGCAAACAGGCCGGGAGACGCCATCCGGCACCTTCCCCATTAACCTCTCCAGCGTGGCCAGCCAAGAGCCGTGGGTTTGGATTGCTGCAGGCCCTGTCCTGCTGGGAGAGCAGCCTGTCCCCTGCTCTTTAAATAGACTTGGATGTGCCAATCCCCGTTTTTGAGATCCAGGGTAAGGAAACAGGCTCTGCCTGCAGCACCGTTCGCAGCGTCACCTCACCAGGGTGATACCCAGGAATCCTCTGAGCGACTTTAAGATGCTGTAGTAATGCCTTTTACTTAAACAGGAGCCACAGGCACAGCTAGAGGAGTGGTTTAGGATTTAATTTATGCATTGCTCTGGAGTTTGTTCAGTGGGTTGTTGCTCTCATCTCTCTTGCTAAGACAAAGGGTGGATTTTTCACAGTGGTGGCTGGTGAGAGACCCCACCTGCAGAGCTGCCTCCAGCTCTGGAGTCCCCAGCACAGGAGGGCCATGGAGCTGCTGGAGTGAGTCCAGAGGAGGCCGAAAGGGTGATGGAAGTGATGTAACTCCTACCCTGTGAGGAAAGGCTCAGAGCCCCTTCCAGTGCCTAAATGGGCTCTGGGAGAGCTGCAGAGGGACTTGGGACATGAACCTGCAGTGACAGAACATGGGGGAACAGCTTCCCACTGCCAGAGGGCAGGAATGGATGGGATTTTGGGAAGGAATTCCTCCCTGTGAGGATGATGAGGCCCTGGCTCAGGGTGCCCAGAGCAGCTGTGGCTGCCCCTGGATCCCTGGCAGTGCCCAAGGCCAGGTTGGATGGGACTTGAAGCAGCCTGGGATAGTGGAAGGTGTCCCTGTCCATGGCAGGGGGGGTGGAATGGGATGATCTGTAAGGTCCCTTCCAACCCAAACCATTTTATTATGCTCTGAGTCTGTGTCAGTGTCTCCAGACCACTTGCCCATTCTTCAGTCAGGAAAAGATCTTCATTGCAACAGCAGAAAGGCTGCAGTGATGGTGATTCTTGCATGTGACCACATCTCTGCCCATTGCCTGCCACTCTTCATCCCACCATGGTCACCCTCCATGCTGGAGTTGACAAACTCCCATGTTCCAGCTGTATTTTTTTCAGCAAAGATGAGATTTGGTCAATTCTGCTTTGGGATTTTGCGGGGCAGAGTTCACTAGAGGTCCAGGACCAGGACTAAGATTTTGGTTCCTTTCTGTCCCTCCCAGCAAAGGCTCAGCCCCACTTTCCCTGCAGCCTCCATGCCCACCAGCTGCTGCTTCTGCCACTGCTCCCAGAGGCAGATTTCCTGATTTTCTGCAAATCAAACGCCTGCACATCATTTGCTTTAAATGAGATACCTTTGAAAGAGTTTCTACAGACTGAATTTGTAATGCGCATTTGGGAAGGAGTTTTTTTTGCCACCGTTATCATCTCTAATGAAATCCCAGGTCAGTTTTAGGCAGCCTGTTATCTCTGTGATCTGGAGCTCTGCACTAATTTCCAGGAGTTTGAATCTTCCAAATAAACTTCCTCATTTTGGGGTGGATGTGGCGTTTCCCTGGCACGAATCCCTGGGGCTCAGGAGGAGCAAACCCCAGGCTCTTCTCCCTGGGCAGCAGTTACCCCATGCACTTTTAACCCTGACTTTGATTTTTAAAAGGCTCTTGTGTGATTTGAATGTCTTCACTTTCAGCTCTGTACCCACACTGGCTTTATGGTCAGAGGGATTTCGTTATTATTTCCTTTTTTATGCACATGTGTCACTCTTGCAGTGGTACCAAATCTTTCCGTCAGCAAATCATGGAAAATCACAGAGTGATTTGGGTTGGGAGGGACTGTAAAGCTTATCTGGTTCCAAGCTTCAAGCTCATATGGTTCAAGTTGGACATTAAGAAAAAACTATTCACAGTCAGGATGATTAGAAATTAGAAGGGGCTGCCCAGGGAGGTGGTGGAGTCCCCATCCCTGGAGGTGTTTAAGGAAAGACTGGATGTGGCACTCAGTGATGCATTTGGTTCATTTGTGTACAGGACTCTGCTTTGTCCCTAGACACCATCCCTGTTGGTTAATTTGATTTAAATGAGGTTAAATAAAAACCTGCACAACGTGTTTTGCTGGACTTCCATCAAATTGCTCAACAATAGCACCACTTATGGTGTGTACAAATATGACTTTTCCACTCTCAGAGTGAAAGTAATTTATCAACAAGTGGTCCTTGTCCCTGTACCGTGGCAAGTCTTTGTGAAATCTACTTTTTAGAGCAGGCTGTGGTTTATACAACGTGTGTCTTCATTACAGATAGGCTGTATTTTTTAAATGTTAAGATGCAGAAGAATGAAAAGCAGGCGTGCATTTTGGAATAATTTTTGAAGGGGAAAGCTCTCCATTGTGCAGACACTCCTTGAAGTGAATGGATCTGCATTAAATCTGTTCTTGAACTTGGCGATGGACTTTGATTCCACCCATTGTGGAGGAGATTTCAGCAGTGTAAGGGAAATGGTGGAAGGGGGAGCTGGGTGATTTATCCTTCCATCTCCACCTTTGTGTTTGCCAGCCATCAGAGAGGGCATTGTTCCCCTTCCCTCTTTATTGCTTTTCTGGGACAGTCAGTGGTGGGAACACCCTTTGGCACACGGGAGTTTTTAGTCTTTCTGCCGGGAGGTTTTTAATCCACGTCCCCTGAGGAGCTGTTTCCCCCACATTTGCTGGTGCCTGTCCCATGTGGATGCAGCACAGCCCCTTCCCAAGCAGGATCCTGTCCTCTGAACCCAAACAACCTTGGTTGACCCATGGCAGTGATCAGGACCAGCCCTGGGTGTGTGTCTCTGCTTGGAGTTTGAAGGATGATTTTTGGTTTATCTGACTGAAAGTTTTAATTTTATCTCATTAGAAATCTGAAGTGATGAGTTGGAAAATAAAACAACACAGTGCCACAGTCTCACAGTGTCTCCATGATGGGAGATGCCTTGTCTTGGAGTGGGAGTTGATGCCCCAAGTTCTCCAGACCCTGGTGGGAGGTGCTGGGATCTCAGATCTCACCTGTGGTGCAGAAGGGAGGAATTCATCCATCTTCATCTCAGAGGATGGAGGCATAGACTCTCCTTGCAGGCTCTTAGGACACAGAGGATGCTCTGTAAGGCTCTGTTTGGTTTAGAGCTGGGGAAAGGCAGAGTTGAGCAGGTTTGATGTCAGACAGTGGCACCATGTGCTCAAGGCAGACCCTTTTCCCTCTTGTCCCAAAGCCCTGTCTCTCCCTGTCTCTACTAAAAGGATTTAAAGGCATAACTTGGCATAAGAGGAATTTTAAATCTCTTTCTTTTGTGTCTGTTGATATTTCCTTGGAGAGGTACCTTATTTTTCAGCTGGATGAATGGCCTTTCCCAGGTGTGGCTGGCACTCAGCATGTCAGAGATGCAGAGCTGCAGTGAGACCCATGTGTGCCGGTGTGGGTGGTACTGGGAAGGCACCTGCAGCCTGGGAAAGGCCATGGCCATCACAAAACCACTTTTGCTTTTCTGAAAATACCGAAACCCTAAGTGTTGTTATTGTTGAATTGATGCGAGCAGCCATCTGGAATCCGGAATCGGTGTAGAGCAGGGAAAAACTGGGGAGGCTGCAGCATTCCAGGCAGGCAGGATGATGGCTCCAAAGCAGGCAACCTCAGCTCAGCATTCCCTGGCTGATGGCAGTTTTGTGTCTCAGCACTGATGTTATTTTAATACAGTTCCATGGCTGGAGTTGCTGTGATTAGCAGAGCAATTTGCAGCACGTTCTTCAAAATTGCCAATCAATGGGAGCCCAAAATAGACGGAAGCTGCTGCGGGATCGACGGCTGCTGCCCAAAAAAAGCCCAGAGTGGTTTGTGAAGTCTGAGCAGGATTCGAGGTGCCTCTGTGGCACCCAGGATCCCCAAGCTCCTGCCTTGCACCCCTTCTAATTGCAGAGTGGAGAACAAGACTGTTGAGGCTAAAAGGGAATGAGGTGTTGGAGGGATTTTGTTCAATCCCTTGGAGGTGGCTGTGTCTCCTTGTGCTGCCATGCAAAGGTCACATCCTTCCCACCTCCTTTTATCCCAGCAGCAGGGCTGGATTTAGGAGGTTTAGGGATGAGGTTGAGAAGAGGAGCGACTTTCTCCTCTTTCACATGATAATTGTGCACCCTGATCATCCACCAGCATTGGGTTTGAGGGTGGAATTTGCTGGATTCTGCCCAGCTCGGGCCAACAGCATTTGCAGCAGCTGCTGGAGCTGGAGCACCACAGGGTACAGATGGCACCATTCAGCCATATCCATGACACTCTTCCTCCCTGATGGTGCTTCTACTGCCAAGCCAGAGCCTGTGGGCTCCATTTTCCTTTGTATTTCCCCTCTCCTTGTTGTTTGCAGGGGTCTGGGAGGAATACCAGCCAATGTTCTGTTAGGGGGGGTGCAGGTTTTGGGTTGGGGAGCTCTGGGTGCCCGTCCATCACATCCATCTTTCCCTTGGAAACTGAGGTGTTGCTGCCCTTGGGCAAACTTGTAGCCAGGGCCTCCACGAGGGTGCTCATCCCTTAAATCTTGGCGTGTGTTTGAGGGTCAGGGTGACACAGGTGGGTGACAGAGGGGACATGAGCAAAGCCCACCCAAGGGGAAATCTCCAGGTGCATCCTGTGTATTACCTGGTCTTGGTTTTCCAGGAGAATTGATACAAAACCATGAATTCATCCTCCAGCTGACGTTTATTAATCTGTTTTTGGTTGAGTTTTGACTTTGTTGAGATCTTACTCTTTACAGTGGGAGGCTCAGATGTATAGCCAGAAATAAGATGGGATTTGAAGTGATTTAAAATGCTTTTTTAGCTTTGCTAAATGCTTTTTTAGCTTTGCTGAAGAGAAGTTGGAGGGTTTTTTGTTTGGTTTTGCTTTTTCTTAGCAGTTCCATCACTGCTCTCAATTTATCTGGGGTACTTTGGAACTGACAATGAAGTGTCCTTGAGAGGCTGGGAACACATTGCTGCTGACTCCTGAGAAAGTTTTTAAAAAGCCAGATTGTTTATTTTGAGGGACAATGACAAAACCCTTACTTTGTGGAAAGCAAAGCCCTCAGCAGGGCTTGGCATGAGGAGGAGACAAAGAGAGGCCTGGAGCAGCCAGTCAAGCCCAAGTTTCCCTCCCATCATATCGTCCCTTGCCTCACTCCCGTTGTGAGAGGAGATTTGGATGTGAGGTTTTTATTTTTACTGAAGAATTGATTTCATGGCTGCCCTAAGTGAGCAGAGCTGTGATGCATTAACTGATGTCAGGCAGGGGATGTTTACCTATTTATCTTGGCTGCGGCAGCGCCTGGAGTATTTTCTTCCTCTGTTCTCCAAGACTCATTAAACGTTACAAACACCAGTGAAGTCCTAATGAAACAATTGCATCCTCATGGCTTGATATGCAAAGTAACACCTCCAGCAAAGGCTGATAAATGCCTGTCTTTATGATTTTTTTATTCCCACTACGTTCACATGGAGGGGAAACATATTGACTTCCTCTGCTCTGGAGCCAGCTTGGGAGAGCTGGGAGTGTTCACCTGGAGAAGGGGAGGCTCCAGGGAAGACCTTAGAGGCCCTTCCAGGGCCAAAAATGGGACTGGGGACAAAGGATGGAGGGACAGGTCACAGGGAATGGTTTTCCACTGCCAGAGGGCAGGGGTGGATGGGATACTGGGAAGGAATTCTCCCCTGGGAGGGTGGTGAGGCCCTGGCACAAGGTGAGGGCTGTGGCTGCCCCTGGATCCCTGGAATTGTCCAAGGCCAGGTTGGACATGGGGGCTTGGAGCAGCCTGGGACAGTGGAAGGTGTCCCTGCCCATGGCAGGGGGTGGAATGAGCTGATCTTTATGATCCTTTCCAGCCCAAACTGTGCCTTGATTCGTGCTTTCCTGTGCCGTGCCTAATGCTGCAGGTGGGAGGCTGGGGCAGATCCCTGCCAGCCCCAGGTTGTTCTGTGTCCTCTCCAAGCTCAGGGCTTCATCCCTTTTGGCTTGGGCAACTGGCTGCTGCCTTTTGTCCCTCTCTGTGCCCTGTGAGGCCGTGCCAGGAGCAGTTGGATCCTCCGGCGCGGCCGAGAGCTGCGGCGTTAACGCCAGGGGAGTCCCGGCCTGACTGATTGGTGTAGCAGGGTTTGAATTCTGCACTGAATATGACTAATAATCCATGACCTGGCTGTGATTATAGATGAAAGAAAGCTGATGAAGAGACCCTGCAGTGGCACAGAAAGGAATTAGCCATTGTCTAAATCTCGGGCAGTACCGGAGCATTTGGATTTTACATCTGAGATTCACGGGTGAATAATTCAGCACTTGGAAAAATGCTTCAGCCTCAGTGTGACATCTCCACATCTTCTTTCAGTGATATCCAAGACTTTAACTAAACATTGCTTCCCAGGGAGCTGGGGCAGCTGTCCAGATATTTTTCCTCTTAAATATCAGCATTCCAGATTGTTACCTGGATACGGATGGAGACTTGGACTGATATCTTAGGAGATGCAATCTCTCTTTAAGGCAGGGTTTTGCCTTCAGAAATCGCCTCTGATGTTCGGTGGAACCCAAAATCTTCCCGAGTAAAATTAAGAGACATGGCTTTAGATTTAAGTGTTGTTCCCATCTTAATTGTGTGATCTGCTGAGGCCTGTGGAGTGGGGATGGGGTTGTTTGGGAATTTTGAGTAAATGAACCAGTTCTCAAAGGTAAAACGTTGGTGGATTTCTTAAACGTGAATGGGAAAGTGGAGGAAAAGTAGGCTGTGTATAAAACAGCCTTGGAAAGTGGTTTGATGTTTTTTATAGGGGCCCTGTAACCCTAAAACTAAATCCAGTGCTAATAAATCTCTGCATTTGAGTGGAAAGGAAGAACCATCCAGGAATGTGTTAAAGTGTTCCCACAACCTCAGCTCCACTTCCTCCAGCGTATACATTAGTGTAAGTCTTTAAATAAATGATCACATATTATTCCTCAAATAATTCATCCATTTTCTGAATTATTAGCCAAAAATGGATGGTATCTTATAATTGTCATCAATTCCAGCTCCTTATCAGGCCTAATAAGTTCTTTTCTCGGTGTGATAAGTGTTTTGATCATTTCCTTTTCCTACCTCCCCTTATTTCCCTTTATAGTCAGATGCATTCAATCCTGGGAAGCTGTTTTACCTGTAAAATCTGTGGTCCAGCTGTGTCAGCTGTAGGAAACTGCTCAGGAAAATAAACCCAAGTCAGTAGGTGCTGCATGTTTTCCCTGAGTGTAGGTCACTCTCAGGCTCAGCTTGCCAGGCAGAGCCACTGCACTGAGGTGGTCTCAGGGAAAAATGATGCTGCTGCTGATGTATTTAAGAGGTGCTACCTGCTTGTGTAATTAAAGGTTTTCAAAGCAAAACAAAACAAGCAGAAGTAACCCCAGCTTTGTGCTCCGGAGCTGAGAGCACAGGGGTTCCTTTCCAAGCACAAGGAGTATGCAGGAATTGCATGGAGTTGAAGTTTAAAAAGGAAATCATATGGAAGGGCCCATCTGCTACCAATGCAGTCATTTATATGTACATAGAAAGGAAAAAATCCTGAGGAAACTTGGGAGTTGTTTGGGAATATTCAACAGATCTGGCTAGAAACTTGGATATAATGTCTAAGGGGATTTTGTGATCCACATCCCTGTGGAACATCACCCTTTTTGGGGGGATTCCTCACCGTTGCCTCTTTCCTGGCAATCTTTAGTATCTTGAAGCTCATGGCCCAGGATTCAGCACATGGCAGGGCTCTGCTCATGGGAAGAAGAAGAGCTTTGAAGTCCCTTCCAACCCAAACAGTTCTGGGATTCTGGGATTCCATGTCCCGTAGTAAGGCTCCCTGAACCAGTTCTTCCTGTAAAACACGGAGGAATGAGCCCTTCCTCCCCTTGCTCCAGCTTAATTCCTTCCTGTGCCTAAGCCAAGCACTCCTTTGTTTGGTTTCCTATCTGTGCTTTTATGAAAATCATGTGTACTTTGGAAATTAACACTTTTTATCTGGAGTCCACGTCAGCTAATTGCTAATAAGAGACAAACGAGATGTGTTAAAATTTCTTTTTTCTCCTATAAAGTTTCTAATTTGAAGATATTAGAAAAGAGAAATGTTTACCCCACTAGGGTTACTCCAAATATCCTGATGAGCTTTCACATCCTCCTCCGGCAGCAGCCTAATTACCCTCCTTAGTCCAAACTTTAATATATTACAAATCTGTACAGAAAAAAAAAAATACTCTTTTCCTCCTTTTTTTTTTTTTTTTTTTTTAATCTGGTGTTCTTTTTTTAACAGGGAAAAGAAGAGAATATTTCTCGTAGGGAAAGAGGCAGTGGCAAAATTTGGGACTGAGACTTCTCTTAGCATATCCCTGTGAAATCCAACTCTTTGTGCTGTTTTGGCTCTGCATTAATCCATATCCCTAAACAAAATTTTACACACTGTTCTTCAGCTGAGTTATTTCATAACATACAGTGTGTGATGGACTCTGAAACATCCCCTTTCTTCATCATCTGTAATCTTAATGCACTTGACCTTGGCCTCTCCTGTTTCCTGCTGAGGTTCACAGGAAGAGTTTGTTAAGCTTTTCAGACAATGGTTTGTCAATGGATCCATAAATACAGCAGCAGAAAGAGAATCTGGTAATAAGTTCATTCAAATGACGCAATTCTGCCCAACAAGAAATCTCCATCCCAAACTACTCTTTATTAGCTTTTGTTATTTTAGAGCAGACTGATGTATAATTAGCTTTGGAGAGTCCTCCACGAGAGTGTTTTTGTGAGGTTAATACCCCACGATCCTGCTGAATTTTCAACCTTTGCAGATTTATGAGAGTTGTAGTTTTTAATCATTCCACTCTGCTTTTCTCAGATACCCAGGCCCTTAACATTTCTGATTTATCTCAACTTTATATCCAGAGATGGAGTGAAAATGACATGTTCGGAATACGGTTGCTGTTTAAGGAGGAAAGGCAAAAAGCAACATCAGGGGTTGTCTTTGGGCGTCTTTGCTACCTAAAGGGAGCTTTGAGAAAAAGGATGGAGAGAGGCTGTCCAGACAGGCAGACAGGACAAGGGGAGGTTAAACTGCAAGAGGGGAGATTCAGATTAGGAATGCAGAGGAAAAACTCCCCTGTGAGGGTGGGCAGGCCCTGGCACAGGGTGCCCAGAGCAGCTGAGGCTGCCCCTGGATCCCTGGAAGTGTCCAAGGCCAGGTTGGACAGGACTTGGAGCAGCCTGGGACAGTGGGAGGTGTCCCTGCCCATGGCAGGTGGTGGGGTGGGCTTTAAGGTCCTTTCCAATCCAAGCCATTCTGTGATTTTATTAATTAGAAATGTTTTTACTTCCGGCCATCACAGCTAAACCAAAGTTTGTGTTCTTACTCATTTTCAGGAGATGAAAATCTCCCCCTCACTTGCCAGTGCTTTTCAAAGATATGCAGCTGCTGACACTAATTATTGCTTCATTTCCTTCCACTTCTATAAAATATAAGAGGGTGACCAAAAAAACCCCAGCGACTCTTCTTAATCATCCTTCCTTGCTCTTGGTAGGCAGGAATTCTCTTTCTGCTTTTTGTCCTCAAAATTGGGTGCACTCATTGAAACCCTCATATGACCCACCTGGGTTCCTGCATTTCCTCACCCTCATTGTTCCCAGGAGAATATTTACCCAGCAAATTCATCCCACATTTGGTAAAAAAAGGGATTATTTAATTCTTCCTTACTTGAATCACCAAGGTTTTCTCAGGTTCTTGATCACTGTCTGTGGGGACGTGGAGTGGAGCTGTGCTCATCTGAGGCCAACAACCTTTGTTTGTGGCCCTGGACCATCCTTTCCCCTTCCATTTTCTCAGTCTCTCTGTTCTCCATTTCCCCACCAGCTTCTTCTTCTCTCCAGTGATTCCTCCCTGACTCTTCCCCTTTCTTGCTTTGCATTTTGGAGCTCTCCTTCTCTGGGGTTTGGCAGCTTTGCCTTCCCTAACCCAGGACAGCATTATGCTGAAACCCTCCACATTTCAGACGTTCCCTCATGCGTTTCAGCTCCTCCAGGATTTTAATTGCCACCTTTTTCCCTTTGTGATACGCTGCTGCTCTTGATGTCTGAGAATACATTTGCAGAGAAAGCTCCTTTGGTATTTAACATGTGCTTTGTCAGGAAGGCTGTAATTTTGTTCACTTCCTTCCTTTTGCCTTAAAGTTGTTTGTGACAGGTCTTGAAACACTCACACCTTATGTCCTCCCAGAGTAAGGTCAGAAACTGTCATTTATTTGAGAGCTGGCTTTAAATAGCCTGCTCTTAATATCATATCTGGGGGGTCTGCTGGAGTTGGGGCTTGGGCTCTGCAGCAATTGTTGCATCTGCTTTCAGTTGAGGAAAAGTGGAGGCTTGGTATGAATATTAACAACTCATCCATCCTTTACACCTTCTGGGAACACACCAGTTCTGAAATTGTTTCCTCTTTCCGTGGTTTTTGTGTTCTCCATTCTCTCTACAAGCTCCTTTTTTTTTTTTTTTTTTTTTTTTTAATCAACTTTATTTCCCCCACAGATTTATTCCTAATTGGAGGCTTTTATCTGTATTTATACCTGAACCTATTCTCAGCTAGTGTTGGCTCTGTCAGGCCTCACCTTCTTGTAGGGGATGTCTCACTGCTGGGATTGACCCACAAAACCCTTCTTTGTTTCCTGTTTCTCCTTCACTTGGGCTTTTCTCTGGTGTACTGACCATCACTGATAGGAAGAGCCCAGGGAACTGCTGGGAGATGCAGTTTCCTTGTGAGATTTTCCTGGGAAAATGGCTTTGAAGCCAGAACCCTCAAGCCCAACATCCCTTTCATGGACTGGAGCAGCACTTCATGGTGGGAGGGTGGTTCAGACTGTGCCTTTCCTTAGGAACTTCACCTTTCTGACCCTGTCAGATCTGGAAACCTCAGGTACTCTGCATTTTTTTGTTATCTTGGGCAAAAGCCAGAGACCCTTGGCCTAGGTAGAAATGTAAATTCATGGAAACAGCTTTTCTCAGAGAGGTGCTCATTTGCTGGCAAGTGAAAATCTTGAGCACTTCATCCCCCAGTTATGAAATGATTGTGAAAAAACAAGGATCAGATGGCATCCCTGGAATAAAAAGGATCAGGGAATTTCCCTGATCTGGCAGGAAAACACCACCCTTCAGCTCAGTGAATGACCAGCCTGGTGTTGCTGTGGCTTCTGGTGCTGCCTCGCCACAATCTCCCCATGGGAAGTTCTGTCCTGTGTCCTACTCTGGGATTAAAGGGGGTAAAAAAAAGCGGGGAAAGAACCCAAGAAAAAACCAACCAAGTAGAAAAACCACCTGGCTCAGAGGTCCAGCTGCCCAAGCCACCACAGGAAGAGGGGTGTGTGATGTCCTTGTTGCTGAGAGGAGCTGGGTGCTCAGGGATGGAGCCTGGAGGGGAGAGAGAGGTAACTCAGCATTTTGGGGAGAGCCTGGCTTCTGTTCCCAGCCAGCTCCTGTCCCTGAACTCTGCTCTGAGCTTCTGCAGCAGTGGCTGAGGTCCTGCAGGAGAGATGGGTAGGAGGAGCATGGTGTGTTCAGCATCTCCCATCCACGAGGAGAGCTGAATCTTCTCCTACTATTACTCCACTGACTGTAAATATCTCGGAGACATTTACATGGTATTTCTTTTTAAGTATATAATGTTTTCATTCAAAAGTATCACAATTCTTAAAAGACCTGTCAGAGGCTCTGACATGTAATTAATTTCTCTAAAGCTCTTTTTTTGAACGATACAACTGCCTATATAGAACACCTGCACTTATTCACAATTCTGCAGGAAAAAAAGCCACAGCTTCTTCTTCTTCTTTTTTGCTTTCTTCTCCCACTTCTTCAAAAAAAAAAGATTCTCCACTTTGGATACTCCCTCTCCATCTACCCTCATGAGCAATAGCACTCAGGATGTGGAAGCTGTGTGTAAATAAGAGCTGGCATGTTGGGTTCTGTCTGGGTGTGAGTGACCTTTTGTTTATTTAGCTTGAAGATGAAGCACTCTTGCATCTTTACTTCCAGAGCAGCCATCACCAGCTCAGAATCTTGCCCACCTCATAGAATTCCCACGTGTGCAGCTGGGCTTTCAGTCAGGCCCATGGGCTGTTTCTTATTTTTTACCTGGTGGATTTTTTTTTCCCCCTCCTCTGCCTGGGCAGAGAGTATTGAGCCTCTATGGTGTAGTGGTGGTACCCAGGAAAAATGAATGAGGTGATGTTCAACCAGCAGTGCATAAATATTTGCATTTATAGATTATATAGAGGTATAGATACATAGATTTAAGTGGCCAAGCCCTGGATTCTTTGGCAGTCATGACCACCTTGTTTGCTTTATCACTGTGACCATCCCTGACTCTGCTGGGAAGTGCCATGAGCCAAATCACTGCTGCTTCCCAAAGCAGAGTCTGCAGGGAGTCCACAGGGGGAGGAAACCTCTCCAGCAGGTCCCTTGGCACAATTCCTCCTTGGGTTGGCATCTGGGGATTTGTGGAGCTGGAGAGGCTGAAGGGGATGTCATCTCCCCATGGCACCTCTGACAGAGTGAATTAATCCATTCAGGAAAGCTGCACCACTCTGGGGCAAAATGGGCATTTTCTGGCTGACAAAGAAGCAAAGCAACTTGCTCTCTTTGTAAAGGGCAGCCATTGAGCAGATGCTTTTTTTTCTAGGTTGTATAAAAGGATGGCATTTCCCCTTTTTTCTTTGTAAAATTAGTGTTAATAGGAAAATGCTTAAATCCTAAAGTTTGGATGGGCTTAAGTGAACAGCAAATCCATCATTTCTGTGACTGGAAGTGACTGAGGGAATGTGTTCAGGATTTTTAGCTTTGCAATTTGGGTGTTTCCTTCTCTGTTCAAGGGTTCCTTCCATCCCTGATCATTCTGGGATTCTGCGATTCGAGGAGTTTCTAGAACAAGAAACAATCTGGTTTTACTCCAAAAAAACTGGTGAAGGGACATTCCACCAGGATCTTGCTCTGTCTTGGGGGCAGAGGGAGCTGGGACATCATTTTCCAACCACGTTTGCCTCCACTCCATCAACACCAACACCCTTAAAACCTCTTGAGTGTCTCAGGAGGTTTTTTAAAAGAGTACAAAAGGATCTTTTGGGCATCTTGGCCCCCTGGGCTGAAGGACTTGCTCCAAGGCAGCAGGGTCCTTTGTGACAGAGGGTCTCTTGTGGTGCTGTGTGTGTGTTCTCCCAGATATGTGCGTGTGGGCTGGTCACTAACAGGTTTTGTATGGCCCTGTTAGCACAAGAAATAGGAGAATTGACAGAAATTGTGAGGAAAGGGGAATTTCCTCAGCTGTGATGCTAAGGGTTTTTAGAGGCACTCGCAGTCTTTCACCTGACCTGAGCCATAGGGCTGAAAGGGTTTTCTCCAGGTCACTGAGCCCTGTGTATTGCTTCCACAGCTCTGCATCCTGTCCTTCTGTCCATTAATTTATCCATTTTGTGCTTAAAACTGGTTGGATTATTGTTCTGCTCCACTGCTTGCTTCCTACCAAAGCAATATTCCTGTTCCCCTCCATCTCCTTGCTAGTCAGTGACTGTCTGTGGTGCCAGCTGTGATTTTAGCAGGCCGATGCCCTGAAGTCCGTGGTGCAATCAGCAAAAGTGCTTCTGAATTCTTCCCTGTGACTGAACGTGCTGTGCCTGCCCTTGCAGCACAGCCAGCCCCGCTGTGCTCCTGTCCTCCTCCTCCAGAGGCCTGGAGTTCATCCGACCCCACGGCTTTGCCCGTCGCCCTCCATCCACCATCCTCTTCCTCCTTCCACTCTGGCTCCAGTCAAGTTCATAAACTTCAAGCTGGTGCCTGATTTTCTTCCTGCCAGCTCTTCATAACAGTGTGACCCCCAGCCATGCCTCCCTTCAGTGGCCTGACACCACCTGAAATCCACATTCCCTCCCTTCCATACCCCAGTCTGCAGATGGCTCTGGTGTTCTGTGCTCTCCTGCTACCCAGTGTATTCTCTGGGCACTGCCTTTATCCTCCAGATCTCTCCTGGTTTAGTTTTTCTTGCCTGAGACCCAGCTGTTCTTCTCCTCTTTGTTATCCCCAGCCTTCTGTTCCTTCCTGTTCTGCCTCACGTCCAGCCCCTTTGTCAGCTTTTCTTTCCCAGTTGCTGCTGTTTCTCCCCTTTTGGAGTCTCACCTTTCCTGGTCACACTGGTCCCAAGGGTCCCCTTGTTCAGCAGGTCTCAGCAAACTTGAATTTGTCCATTTTGTACTTCATCTCTGTCTGACCCTGTGAGAAGATCCCCCATCTGGACCCTTCTCAGTCCTTTCCAGCTGGTTTCTGGAGCTCAGCTCTGTTCTCTGGGTCACTGCAGTCGAGGAAAAGAGCTGTCCCCAAGCACATCCCCTTTGTTGTTGCATTTCATTGCCTTCATTGTCTTCTCCAGCCTTTGGATCTCATCCACTGGGAACATCCCTGGTGTGCTGCCCTCCCCCTTGTGCACACACATCCCAAAAAATCATGCTACTACGAAATTAAAGCTCTGCAAATTCTCCCTTTGTGCCGGTTTGCTTGGCTGTCTGCGTGCTCATTGCTTGTCCCCCGTCTGTTCCCTGCTCTCTCCATCAAGGCTGATCCTTGAGTATCCATCACAATCAAGGAAATATGGATTCCTTCCTCATGGACCAGGCTTGGAGCAACCCAGGGTAGTGGGAGGTGTCCCTGCCCATGGCAGGGGCTGGACCTGGATGGGCTTTAATGTCCCTTCCCACCCAAACCATTCTGTGACACCTCAGCCCCCTCCCCAGCAGCCACACTGGCCCATGTGTGGTTTTCTGGTCTCCTGAGACCCCTCTGGCTGTCCCGAGGCTGATATTTTATTAACAGATACTCTAAAAATTCATTAATGCTCCTATTAATTAAGGTGCATTTAACAGGCGGGAGATACCAAGGAGGCATGAAGCTGTAGCCTGTCAGTGGCAGATGCAGAGCACCTTCCATGCTCAGACATTAATCTCCTTCATGGAGAAATAACTCTGATCTCTGCTCTGGCTTTTGGAGTCTCTCCTGCTCCAACATGTCAGCCACAGAGGGAGCTCAGGGCATGGGGAGGGTGCTGGCAGGAGAGGGCTCTTACCACAGCAAACCAGCTGGCATTGGAGAGCTTTGAGATGGGGATTTGCATCAAAGGAAAACTCTCGGGGTTAGTTAAATATTCCTCTAAATATGCAAAGGAATGGAGTTACTGATGCTTGTTATTCTTATCTCCCTCTCGGTGTCACAACATCTTTAAGTTGGGTGAAGGTTTCACTTACTAAGGCGGTTGTAAAGATTTCACGTTAATTAAGAGGACTCCACTGCAAATCTGAATATGAATGAAGTTTGGCTGCTGAACCCCAGGGCAGTGAGCGCTGTGGGAACAGCAGACACTGACAGATGTTGATGGGAAAAGTAAAAAGCCAAACAAAAAAAACCCCAAGCCCAGAAAAACACCTAAACCAATACTGCAACCTAGTACCTGTTCTGTGAGAGAGAAAAAATGGAGTTTGAGTTGCCAGAAGGGCATAAAATAGATTTTTGACTTGAATTTGCAATCAAAGAAGTGAAATTATGTCAGTCAGGAGCACTGATGAAGGTTCTCCAGTGCCACCCATGCCTGGGTTTCAGCCACATCACACTGTTTGTTGCTCCTGCTCCCTCTCCGTAGGCAGGCGGTGGCCTTGCAGGGTGGGGAGACCTCAGTGGAGGAAAGGAGAAGATCTGAGTTGGATCCTCATCTCAGGTTCTTTGCTCTGGTGAAGGCCCACCAAGCCCTTCTCCTACTCATCACTCACTGGAGGTGGAGCTTCAGCTAGTGGGGACAGTGGGGGCAGTCTTAGGGGTGTGGGGAATGAGGCTTCCAAATGGATGGAGCTCTCGTGGTGAACAGTGAGACTGGAGATTTCCACAAAAAAAGCTGCTTTTTGGGGAAGTTTTTCAGTGCTTGGAAGGGCAGTGGCTGATAGCAAGGGGGAGCAGCTGTCACTCCAGTATCTGTATTTTTTTCCAGCCCCATCACAGTTGCTGTTGATGAGCTGGGACGAATGCTCTCCTTCATCTCTGCAGTGATCCATCCAGAGATGGATGGGCTGTTCTGGCTGGACATGACTAACGTGCCTTTGCACAGCAATTTTGGGTGATGTGGAGGGTCCAGCAGAGGTGCCCAGCACCTCCCCACCTCCCAGAGCAGGACTCTGGGGAAGGAAATGCTGATAGACAACATTTTCACCTTGCTGAAAATACATGGGACTTGGCTTTTGGAGTGGAAAAGTGACAAGCTGAGAACCTAAATAAATTGGATTTGTCCTCTTAAGGAGGATGCAGGCAGCGTGTGAGGCTGTGTGGGGGTGGTTTATTGTTGTTATTTTTTATTCACGGTTCCTTGAGCTGATCCTGGGGATTGCACTGACTGTGGTTGTGTTTCTGGAAATGTGCAGGTTGGCCAGATGCAGTGGGGCATGGAGTGAACAGAAAGAGGTTAAATTGATGGATGACCAACAACAGCAGGATTGTGCCTCAGAAGACCAAGAAACTATCCTGATTAATGGGGTGAAAGAAAATGGTAAGGAACTTAATTATGGTACATGAGGGAGCAGCGACAACTTGGAAGCCAACTTATTTTTCTGATCCCTTTTGTGCATTTAGTATTAGCAGTTTGTGGGTATCTCTGCAATGTGGAGCAGGGGAGTAAATGGGTGTTTTCTGCACAGGAATCATTCCAGCTATAAATCTACACCTTTTTAGGCCTTAACAAGAACTGCTTTTACCTGTGCATGGAAATGTTTATGTGCACATGCAGTTTGAATGAGAGATTTTAGTTCGGTTTCTTAGGGGCAAAAAAGATCATCCAGGACTTTGTAGCCCCTCTATCTGTTGGGAATCTTTGCCTCTCCTAGCATTATGATCCCATTAGCCAGTATGAGCAAAATTTGGCTGAAGGATGCTTACTCCCTACAAACTGGGGGGAAATTAGAGATCGAGTAGGAGAAAGAAACCAGGATGAGTGGGAAGGGAAGGCTGGATTTGTGAGCTCGTTCTTGCCTCTGTCCCATCACCCAGCACGTGGGATTCCCTATCCTGTAATCCCATTTCTGCACAGACAGGTCTTGTTTCTGGGAGCCACCAACATGGGTGGGGAAGGATCAGCCCCTTGCAGCAGCCTCCCAAAATGCCAACTTTGTATCTATTTCATCGATTCTGTATTTGCTTTCAGAATAACTGATCAGGAGTAACAGTGCTCAGCTGTCTGAAACCCTGATTGAAATAAATAAGCCTCCGAGCATTTTCTGAGGTCATTGGGACTGTAATCTCTGGCCACAGTAAATGCAGAGGGGAGGCACAGCCTGATGCTTTCATTCTTCAGTGTGTTTTGTGTTTAATTTCATGGCTTTTTACATTTTGTATTGGCCCATAAATCTTGAGATAGATAGATATATTTTATTTATATATAAATTTGATCCTGTTAGATATCAAGGACTTGGTCCTCTGACATATGTTCAGATCTTTCTGTCAGCTCTAAACAAGGTGGTAGAGACAAATGTTCTTGTTTTTTACTAAAACCTTGGAGTAACTCCAGCCACGTGGGTGCCCATGAGGACCCCTCAGCCTGTGCTAGTGGCAGGTGAGGTACATGCCCACACTTGCCCCTGGGATGTAATTTGGGAGGTATCTGTCCCTGTCAGCCCATATCCTTCCTGACTATACAGGGTAAAGCTGCAGCTGCTGGAGCTGCAGAGGGATTTTGTAGCCATGGTCCCTTTGTCTGATCCAGTGGACAACAAAATCAGCACTGCCCTGATCAGTAAGGAGGGGATTTTTATGATCTCATACCACTTCCACGGAATTCAATTAAACTGGGCTTAAAAAGTGCTTTAATTAGACATAACACCAATAGAGTGCTTTAGGTTAGAAGAGACCTCAGAGCCCATCCAGTGTCACCCCCTGCCACAGGCAGGGACACGTTCCACTATCCCAGGCTGCTCCAAGCTCCATCCAACCTCGGACACTTCCAGGGGCAGCCACAGCTTCTCTGGGCAACCTGTGCCAGGGCCTCCCCACCCTCAGAGCCAAGAATTCCTTCCCCACATCCCATCCAAGCCTCCCCTCTGTCAGTTTAAATTTTCAGTTGGAACACTGGTGTGTGGGAGTTGCTGCTGAATCCAAGGCCAGGAGCCAGCACAAAGCTCTGGAGCTGCCACCTCCCCTTGCCCATGTGCTGTTGGGTGGATACTGAGGGAAACTGGGAAAAGTGGTTTTGCTTCCCCAGCATTTTCTGTGTGAACTGTGTTCCCTTGAAGCATCAGTTGAACACAGGCCTGATTTTAGGCTGATACGGAGGCACAGAAAATCAGGTTTTGGCATTTGTATTTCGCAATACAAGTATAAACCTAAAGAAACACCCAGAGACAGTTTATTTTATATAATAGCAGCTTTGCCTATTGAATGCAGCTTTTGAGATTGAATTTCAGTTTTCTGCCTCCCCCTTCTTTGAGTCTTACAGAATTCACAGACATTCTTCTTTTATCCTGAAATTTTCCATGCTTCCTGTCAGCTCCAAGCTGATTTTTATTTTATTTCACTTCTGAAGTGGAACTGCACTGGTTAATTTGTTTTGGTGCTTAAGGAAAAAAAGATACCACCTCTGCATTTCTGATCTGAAGACTGGTGGGAGGGACTCAAAAATCAGCTTTTTTCATTTATTTCCTTTTTTTAACCATTTTCAAGCAAGCCTGTCTGGCCTTTTGCAAGTGGTTTGTGTTGAAGATGATGACAGGCATTGCATTGCACTTCTGCTTGGAGTTGGGAGTCTTTGGGAAAAGGTTTAAAGTCCTGGGAGCACTGCGAGGCTCCAGCTGCAGTTTGTGCTTTGTTCAGACTTCACTGATGGCTCCATCCCTAAGGCACAAAACTTCTGGGAGTGTTTGGAATGAAATCAGGGGGGCTTTGCACAGGCAGGCACCCCACTCCTTCCATGGCATCCTGTTCCTTTCCATCCTCCCCACCTGGGGGGTTTTCCATTGTGCCAGTGGTACCCAGCACAAACCTCCCCTCCCCAAGGACACAGGAGACTCACTTTGCTCTCAGTTTGCAATAACAGCACTCGTGGAGGGTCACAGCAGCCAAATAGATCCCTTTGCATGCCCCATCCTGGTGGCTCCAGTTGGGTTTTAAAGCACTTGTCCCTCCTTGGAAAGCTTCACCTCTCACCCCTCTGCCTTCAGTGGAGCCACCAGAAAGGAAAAACCTGAGCCATGACAAAAGCACCAGGTTCCGAGTTGGCAGAGCTCTCTGGCTGGGATGAATGCACTCACTGGAATATATTTTTTTTTTTAATACAGAGATATCAGAGCGTGTTCATGGATGAAAAGACATCGTATTTAAATTTCAAGGGTCATACCGTCCGTTGAGCCAGGAGTTAGATAAAAGTACATTCATAACTTTATTCTGCCATAAAAGAAGCGCAACGAGGTAAAACTAAAAAAATCCTTAGGTTAAAAAAATCCTTACGTGACTAAAAAGGCGTTTTTAGCGATTAGGAAAGAATGGCAAACCCCGCAATAATTCTGACAATAATTGCTTTAAACTCTGTGTTATCTTCTGCCTTGCCTTGGCATGGACAGTGACAAAAAGACTGCTGGGTTTTTAAAATCAGCCATCCCTTCCTGACTCAGGAGCAGTAAAGCAGCTCAGGTGTGTGCGAGCTCCGACCCCGCAGGGGGGGAGTTGCTTTATTTCTTTAAGAATCTTATTTTCCTGTTAATTTTTTTTCAATGTTAATGAGAACATTTTTATTAGGCTTGTTTTGTTGGGTTTTTTTTTTTTTTTTGAATAACATTGTGAGGTTTGAGAGGCAGTTTCCAGGTAACCGTATGGATATGAGGAGGGAAGAGCGGATGGCTTGCGTGTTTCAAACATACTCTTGTACCTCTTCCAGCTGGCTGCAGGGAGCAGCGTGTTTACCTCTGCTGCCTTCCACGCACATCACCATCTTAACTGGATCCGGGAGGGAAGGATTGCTGGGAAGGGCTTCCCAAAGGAGCACTTGGGAAAAGGCACCACCAAGCCCTTGGGAGAAGGGGAGCGGGGTGGTGAGCCTGAGACCTACAAGGGTGGTAACAAAGAGGTAACTTACCCCTCCTCTCTTTTCCTTCCTCTCCTCCATCCCCGCAGAGTCGCACACCCTGGACGGCGATGAGAGGCCCTGCAGCGCCGCCGAGGCAGCGGCGCCGTTCCCAGCGCTGAGCGCGGCTCCCAGGGAGAGCCCCGCGTGCCACCGCGCCTCGACAGCCAAGAAGCCCTGCCTGCTGAGCCCCCAGTCGCCGCTGCGCCTCACGGATGTCCCCGAGCACGCCTCGGACGACTCCTCCGCCCACGCCATCTCCCTCACGTCCTGCGTGACCAAGGGCATGAGCTCCTGGTCGCTGCCAGGCGACTGCGAGAAGGCTCCTTTCACCATGATGGAGCCCGGGGGGATGTCGGCGCTGACGGGAGACTGCCTGATGCAGCCCAGCCGGACCTGTCTGGGCTGCTTCATTGAATCCAAGGACGGCATTGATGCGGAGCCGGGAATAAGCTTGAAAGTGGGGGATATAAATAGGGATTATGACACCTGTTCGGTCTCTGATATAGGGATTCACTGCATGAGCACAGGAGAAACCATGAGATATGGGGATCAACTGCTTTCAGACCAGCTTTTAAGCTTCCCTATGCATAAATCGAGGGCAGCGGACAAAAGAGATGCAGAGAAATCTGACAGTGATTCAGAGGACCCCACTCAGAAAAATTATTACGAGGGATTACTATTAGACAAATGCAATGGTGAGGAACCTTTACTAACAAATCCCAACCAGGAATGGGGCTATTTTGAATCTTTCATTAGTGAAAGTAAAATTGAGCTGCTTGACCTCTGCTCCAAAAATGAGCTTTCTGTAAACCTGTTTTCTGAGGAAGATGTGGACAATTACATGTTCGATGATGACGATTCCACCTTGGGAAGTGATGTCTGCTCCCTAAAGATTAGATACGAATCTTTCCAAGACAATGTGCGGGAGAAGACCACCACCCTACAAGAGGACGCTCAGTTCAACTTCTTCCCCAGCGTGTTCAGCAACTGCACCAAAAGGGACGGCAGGAGCACCCTGAAGAGGGGGCCCAGCGGTGCCACCGACCCTTCTCAATTCAAATCCGAGGAAGGCATCATCTGGGGGGAGGAGGAGGAGGATGGCGAGGAAGAGGACGGTGAGGAGGAGGAAAAAGCTGCCTTAAATAAATCTTGCAACAGCACGGAGATGGTGCAGTACGTGGGCTCCAAGAGGAGCCACTTCTTTGACTCGGTGAATTCCACAGAGGACTCCGGGGAGTTCAGCGACGACAGCACTTGCACGGAGTCCTCCTACGACGTGCTGCGGGATATCAAGGACTGCAGCCGGTACCTGGCCCGGGACCACTCCGGCTCCTTCATCCAGCAGAACTACGGGCTGCGGGCCAAGAGGAAAGTGCGATACAGCGACGACTACCTGTATGATGTGGACTCCATCGAGAACGAGAAGATCCTGGACAAGAAGGAGTGGCTCCCGGACGGGCCCAAGGAGGAGGACGATGATGAGTGGTGCCCCAAGAAACGGCGAAAAGTCTCTCGCAAGGAGCCCCCCGTGATCATCAAGTACATCATCATTAACAGGTTTAAAGGGGAGAAGCATATGCTGGTGAAGCTCAGCAAAGTGGATGCCAACGAGACAACTGTTACTCTGAACGAGGAGCTGCTCAGCAAATACAAGAAACTGGCCCCACTAAAGGGCTTCTGGCAGGAGAAGCAGCAGAGCCGGCTGGATTTGCTCAGATCATCCCTCTACCACAAGCAGAATTTCTATCTTAACGGCTCAGATGCTTCGTTCCTCCCTCACCCACGGAAGCGAAAATGCAAGCTAGCAAACAGGCACCGGATTCAAAGAATTAAAGCCATCGAGCAATCAGTGAACAAGCTGGGCTCTTGCTCCTCTGATCACAAGCAGCCTTGCAGCAGTAAGGAGGACGTGGGCCTGAAAGGGCTGCCGGCGTTAGCCATCGCCACCCCCAGCTGTGCCAACGGATTACACATCCACGACATCGCGGGCATTGCCGTGAAATGCAAACCACAGGAGCGGGAGCACAAGGGGACAGAGCGGAAAGTGCTCCGCAGAATCAAATTCAAAAGTGAAGCCAGGTTAAAGTGCAAGAAGATCAAAGCTGCAACCAGCACGGCCGAGGACTCCCCAGCACTGGAAAACCAGGACTCCGCAGCGTGTCTGAAGGACGAAAACAGTCCCTGTGCTTCAGACAGCTCCCATCTCCCAGAGTGCCACGAGGATAAGGTTGCTAAAAATTCTCCTTTCCTACCATCCACCTCCTCTTCAGACAAGCCTCTGCCATCTGCTAATATCACCACCAATGTACCTCTGATCCCCGGAGGGTATCTGCAGACGTTGTTAGATGCTTCGGATCTGTCGAGCAACCCCAGTATCCCGTACTTCACTCAGCACCCCTCTGAGCAGCAGCAGCAGCACCCGCTCCCCAGCATTGTCCCGCCGGAAAAGCCCTTCCCATCCCTGCAGCCAGCGCAGAGCTGCGTGCTCTCCCCACCCTCCGAGTCGGAGCTGCAGCAGTCACCCGGCCACTTGGAGATGGAGCAGGGCGGCTTCGGCAGCATGTGGCCGGCCAGCAAGGGCAGCGAGCGCCAGGACTTCCCCAGGGACATGCCAGAGGCAGCCGGAATGCCAAGCGAGTTTGCCCCAGGCACGGATGGCCTCCCCACCTCTGGATACACTCAAGTCAATCTGAATAGCGGCAAATTGCTATACCAAAAAAATTACATGCCGGATAGCCAACAAGTGCAGTCTGATGATTCTTATCAGTCATGTCATTTCAATAATGGAGAGGGGCGCTTTCATTTCCAACGAGGTACACTCAATACGGATGATGGCAGGCTCATTAGTTTTGATTCAGTGGGTTCATTGTCAGTTAGTTCTAGCAATTACAGTTCTTTAAGTTTAAAGTCTTGTGAAAAGGACGGCGAGGACGATATTAATGATGATTTCTTGGCCCACTGCAGTCCCAAGCTAGTGATCCAGCAGAGCATAGATGAAATCACCCCTTTGAAGGAGTCCACGGACCTTTTAGACATTTCCAACTTCACGCCTGATAGGTTCCGCCAGTCATCGCTTTCAGAGATGTCCCCTCCAGACACTCCCAGCCTGTCCCCGCAGATAGCTGGCTCTGATGCCAAGCCTCTGGGCACCCTGAAGGGCTTTCAGGAGAGCCCCCAGGCCTCCCTCAACAGCTCTGAGAAGGTCAAGTGGAACTGTGGGGTCCTGCAAACTGAGGATCAGGCAGATAGTGGGTTTGCTTTAAATAATCACCAGTTCCAGTTCCATATGTTCAATGATGAAGATTCTGTCAGCCTTCTCGAAAAGAGTCCATGCTTGTCAACATTTAATGAGCCATCTGGTCAAATTAGCACCAATAGCAAAGTGTCAAAATCGAAGAGGAAAAGTTCATCCAGCAAGAATGTGGGTACAAACCAAAGCTCTTCCCAGAAAGCCACCCGGAAAAAATCACCCAAAACCAACAAAGGAACTGATAAGCCGCAAGGGAAAAACTCCAGGCAGGCACCCAAATCCACCAGGAAAGGGAAGAATGCAGCAGGAGTCAACGGCGAAAAGGTTCCAGCTGTTGGTGGCAGGGTGGTGACTCAGCTGGGCACAGGGGCCACGGCCACCAAAGGTGTGGCCGAGGGCACTCAGCACTGCAGCCCGGCAGGGGTGAAGCTGGGCAAGCACAACGGGCTCTCTGGAGAGTGGGCACTGGGAAAAGAGGGGGGCACGGGCTGGTCGGAAGCCAGCCTGGGCAACGTCAGCAGCCTCCTGGACGACGACCAGAGGGAGTTCGAGGAACCCTCCAACATCCTGTCCAACATCGCCTCAGGAATGGCCGACGTCCAGAGGTTTATGATGGCCTCCATTGAGCCCTTGTGGGGGCCTGTCAGCCACAACAGCGTTCCAGACATATTCCGGTCACCAGAGTCCAACAGCCTGAAATTGAAAACTCTTAAAATTTTGGCAGGGACATCCCAAGAGTCGAAGAAGAAGGCGAACGGTGGCTCGCCGGGGGCGGCGAAGAACCACAAGTCAAACAACAAGGGCTCGAGCAAAAACAGCAAAGCCATGACCTGCGACTCCAGTCGCCCCAACTGCTCCACCGGCTTCACCACAGACATTCACGCTCCCTTTTTTGATAAAAACTATAGTAACCTGAGCACTTTAGGCAATAATGGACCTACCCATAAAAAACTCTACCGTCATAAATCCAGTTCGAAATCACTGAGGGATGAGAACTGTAAAATCAAGCGGACGGACCGCGAACAGCCCCACAAGGACCCACCCGTGACAGCTGCTTTTGAGAAACTGAGGTAATGCTGCACCAAACTGGCTGGAATGCCCCTAACCTCCCTCCCACCTGCTAGGCCCGCTGTTCCTCAGTTTTTCCTTCCTGAAAGCAAAAGTTTGCATGAAAAAAAAAAAAAAAAAAAAGACATTCCCCTTTTACAGTTTTGGTTGGTTTTTGGTTTTGGGGTTGGTTTCTTTTTTTTTGTTTGTTTGTTTGGTTGGTTTTTTTAATTATTATTTTTAAATGCATGAAAATACTTCTGACTTGCAAGCTACCTAAAAGAATGACCAATTTTCTGGCTTGGCTGGGGTTAAAAAAACTAACAAGGCTACTCTTTTCTGCTGTTTGGCTTCTTCAGTTTTTAATTACTTATTTATTGGGGAAAAACAAAAAACTAAAAAAAAAAAAAACATGGTTACACGGTCTTTTTAATGATTTTGACGAGGAAAGACTTTTTTTTTTTTTTGGGAACATTTTGTAAAAAATAAACCACAAAAAAAAAAAAAAGAGGTTCTGCATCCAAAAGCCAAGATCTCAAAACTTAAAGGCTCTTTTACTTTTGCAAATGAGAACTCGTTCCTAATTGAGCTTCACGTGGCAATTTTTGAGTGCTTTCTGGCCCCCTCTGCTGTTGTGTCTCCTAACCTGCATCATCTAAAGCTGCATCTTCTCTACCCGCCCGCCTTTAGCGCGTTCGCTCCGTCGTGGTGACTCCAGACGAGCTAACTAAGATGGCATCAAATGTTTGATTTTTTCCTGCAGGGAATCAGACTCCATTCTTCTTAAAGCAGAAACAGCATTTTTGGGTTTTCCTGTATTTGAAGAAGAGACTCCCTTTTCTAGAAAGACGGTTGATGTTTGGTTCTTTTCTTACCTTTTTTTTTTCTTCAGTTGTTTTTTTCTTTTTTTTTTTCCCCCATCGGTTCCTTTTCGAAATCTGCCTTGTGGTCTGTTGAAATGTAAGTGCTGAATTGAAGAGTTTGAAATTGTGGGAATTTTTATTATTTGAAAGCAAACCTAATCTGGTATTCTCTGTGAAAGACTGTTTTAAAAGTCATACTGTTGTACAGTAGTTTATGCACTATTACCCACAACAACAAAAAATTGTGCCAAACTATGAACAAGTGACTGTATTGTATATATTTTTACTTCTCTATCAACATTGGGTTGTGAGTGTTTTCTGCAGCTATGCCTTTTGGTTTTACTAGAAACATTCCAGTTGTTAAGTACTAACCACCCCCTTTCGAAAGCACCTGTAACTCACGATGAAAAAACGATATTGTTCACTGATACAACTTACCAAAAGTTTTATGGACATGACTAAAAATGTGCCAAATTTACTTACCTCATTTCATGGATTCACCCTGTGGTTTAAAGCTCATAAAGGGAAAAGAAAAGAAAAAAAAAAGAAAAAAAAAAAGGGGGGGGGGGCAGGGAAGGAAAAAAGGAACTTTGAAACCGATGCTGGGAAATGGTAACGTCCTCTCTTTGAAACCACAAGCAGAAAAACTTAATGGTGAAATGTTGAGTTTCATTATAGGAGAGAGTTGCAATAGTGGAGGACTTCAGAAAACCACTGACGGTAAGTTTGCCAGGAACTCAAGTGTCTGCATCTAGAGACTACAGAACAGCTGCTTTTCAAGTGTCTGTTTTCTTAAAGCAAAACCTGTAGCTGAAGATCATTTGAAATGCAAAGTTACATTGCTAATTCTTTGTATCTCAGTTTTATATATTTTATAAGAACCTGGGATAAATTCTGAAATAGATATAAAAACAGAACTAATACATTTCATACATTGAGTGCTATTTACTTTTCCTTTGAATAGTTTCTTAAGCATTTTCAATGCAGAGCCTGTCGGAAGCGCTCTCCCATCATAGCTTTGGTGTCTCCTCCATGTCTAACCTTGCAATGCCAATATAGTTTGAACTTTCAAAAGCAGAGTCATTAATTTAAAATACAACTCATGAACCTTTTCTTTGATTCAGTTCACGAAACAAATACAACCAACGGAGCTCTTTGTGATCTCACCGATCAGGGCCAGATCATGACTGGACTTTATTAAGACAGCATTAAGTACTGAATGCTAAATGTATTCTCAAAAGGCCTTATTTGTAACCCTCCTCACCACACCCATGCCCTCCACGAGAATAACAAACCCAACAAAGATCTATTTTCCTTGTGCAGCTGAGAGCCTGTGCGTTTTGCTGCTGATTCCTCATGAAAAATGTTGATATGCAAGAGCCCTGGGAGTGATTGGGAGCAGAGGGATGTGAGGCTTGGACCCCTTATTCAATAGCAGGCGGTGAGGAAGAGGAGCCCTTCTGGCAGTGGATAGATCACGTTGCTGATATGGCCACAGGCGTATCAGATGTGGTGTCACACAGAGGACAGGACTGGGCTCAGGTTTCCTCCCAAGTCAGTTTTTTTTTCCACCCACACACTAGGCAAAGCAGCAGAATTGGTTTAAGTTAATTCAGCAGAAAAGCAGAGCAATCCCTTAAAGTGGAGATGCAGAGTGCTAGTTCAGAATCATGTTTTCAGCTCTTACAGATCTTGGGGTGCAGCTTGGCTCAGCTCTGCAATCCCAGAGAGAACAGCTCAGTAGTTGTATCATGTTTTATTTAACAAATGAAAGGACGAACTTTGGAAAAAAAAAAAGTAATTAAACATCCTGTAAGTTCATTTTTTTCATGGAATAAATGCTGGCATTGCCCAGAGGGAGTTGCTCTGGATGAGTGGTCCCTGGTGTGCCATGGCATGCAGCATCCCACACCAGCTCTGGCTTCAGGAGGGAGATCCAGAAGATGCTCAGGATTTACTGTGGAGGCAAGAGCTGTGGTAGGGCTCCATCCCTGGGCTCTGGGCTGGCCTGCAGCCACCATGCTCTCCCCACTTCCCCAGCAGCTCTCTTTTTTGTTCACAGGCTCATCAGATACTACAAGTTCCAACCACTGCTGTGGTGTTGGCATATCCCAGTTTTTCAGCATTCCCCCCATGTGCTGCAGGAGAGGGGCTGGCAACTCCCTTCTTTTGGATGTTCTGGCTGCTTTTCTTACAGAGACAGGTCAGGCCAGGGCTGGGATGTGGCACAGACCTTCTTTCTGCCACAGAACCATCATTTGAAAGCACATTTCACCTAGCCTGCACTGTGCTGCTCATGCTTAATGTTATGAATATGGGACTCCTAATAAAACCCCTTGTACTGGATGGGATAGCAATACTTATTGCATCTGAGGAGTGTGCAATAGGGCATGAAGATCAGGCGTAAAACATCTTGACTGTTTTATCCATGAACACCCAGCTGGGTGTTTCAGAATGGTGTAAATCACAAATTCCAGCTGCCTTGTTGCTCTCCTTCAGTCCTTCTACCATTGCAGTTGCTGACAGCTTTGGTGGTCATCCTGTGTCCTCCAAAAATCTCTGACTGAGGAGATGTTCAAGAGCCTGGGTCACTCATGGCGCAGCGCTGGCCCTTCCCTGTGTCAGAAAACGTCATCGTTCTGCTGCTTGACCCCAAAATTCAGAGATTGCCTTGAGCCAACCATTTGCCCTCCTCCCTTTTGATCTTTATAGAGTATTGGGGTGGGAAGGGACCTCTGAAGTCCATCTAGTCCAACTACCCTACAAAAAGCAGGGACATATTCTACTAGACCAGGTTGCTCAGAGCCCTGTCTGACCTGACGTTGGATGGTTCCAGGGATGAGACAGCCACCACCTCTCTGGGCAAACAGTGCCAGCGTTTCACCAACTTCATAAAAAATTTCTTTCTCAAGTCCTTCTCAGCAGGGCTGCTCTAAATCCCTTCATTCCCAGCCTGTGGATCCCAGTGATTGCCCCATCCCAGGTGCAGCACATCGCATGTGGCCTTGTTGAACCTTATGAGGTTCTCCTGGGTCCACTTCTCGAACTTGTCCATGTCCCTGTAGATGTCATCTGTCCCTCAGGCGTGTTAACCTCATCACTCAGTTTGGTGTCATCTGCAAACCTGCTGAGGGGTCTCAGTCCCAGTGGCTACATCTTTGGTGAAGATACTCCACAGTGCTGGTCCCAGTACAGACCCCTGAGGGACAGCACTCGCCACTGATGTCCTCCTGGACAGTGAGCTGTTGACCAACACCCTCTGGATGTGACTGTTCAACCAGTTCCTCATCTGCTGAACAGTCCAGACAAATGACACCTTGACACCTTCCCTTGTCCATGGGTGCAGTCACTTCATTGTAGAAGCTTGGTGAAGCTGTGCTAGGTGTCCTGAATCACCTCCCTGTCCTCTGTGAGTCCCAGCAGTTTCTAGGAGGGTCTGGTCCATGGTGTTCCCAGGCACAGAGGGGAGGCTGACAGGGCAGTAGTTCAATGCTTTTGTTTTCTCCGTAATCCAAGACTTCATCTGACTTCCAGGATGTTTCAGATACTGTGGAGAGTGACTTGGCAACTCTCATCAGCCAGTTCCCTCTGGGCTCTGGGATCTCATCAGGTTCCATAGTCTTTGGTATGTTCAGGTTCCTCAGGTGGTCACAAACTTGATTTTCTCTTACAATGGGAGGGACTTTGTTCCTCCAATCCCTGTCCTGTGGTTCCACCACTCAAGGGAGATGGAAGAGAGGTTGCCTCAACCTTCTCATCCATTATGAACAGTCTGCCAATTGTGTCACACCTGCTTTGACCCTTCCTTTCCATGCTGACATATGTAGAGGCCCTTGTTACTCTTTGTCTCTTGCCACATTCAGCTCCATCTTCACCTTGGCCTTCCTCATCCCATCCCTGAACAACCTGACAGTATCCCAGGTTACCTGTCCCTGCTCCTGCTGCCTGTGCATCTCTTCTTGCCCTTCAGCCTGACCAGCAGGTCATGACTCAGCCATGCCAATCTCTTGCCTTCCTTGCCAGATTTCTTACACCTGGGGATCAAGAGTTCTTGCTCTCTATGAAAAGCATCCTGAAAGATCTGCCAGCTCTGTTCTGCTCCCTGGCCCCTGAGGGCAGTTTCCCAGGGGATCCTATTGATTAACTTGTTGAAGAGCCGGCACTTTACTGTCCTAGGATTCATCTCCACCTGCCTATCACTACCTCAAGGTTTTCACTTCCCACTTTTGCCTCATCCCTCACCATACAGGCTCTTGTTCTCCATTTGCATCTTTGTTTTTCATGGCACTGCTCACAGCTGTGGGAGGACTGGGATGTGGGTCCCACCCACTCCTGTCCCTGCTTGTGCTGGCTCCCACCTCAGCCCATCCTCTTGCCAGGCCCCAGTGCAACTTCAATTCTCCTCTTGCATCTTCTTGTTGGGCTCCAGGAGCTTGTTTGGCTCTTGGGAGTGATGAAGCCAAGCCACACAAAAGATGTTTATTCTGCAGCATCCCTTAAAATGTCTTTTCTGCTTCATCTCTTTTCACTCCTCCTCCAGTGCAGGATGGGAGGACGGTGCCAGCAGTGCTGCTGAGCTGCAGTGTCACTGCAATCTAGGTGACTTAGAATGGGCACTGGCGTTAGAAAGCAGGGACTGGCCACTTCCAAAGGTCTTAAAATCCACTTGAGAGGAGAATTACACAGGGCAAGGTGGTGCTTGCTGCTCTGCCACAGGAGCACGCGTCTCCCGTGGCACAGGAACAGGACAGATGTCCTGTGGAAAGGAATCCTGCAGCAACCCAGGAGGAGCCAGCCCAGCCCACAGCCATAGATTGCATTGAGAGGTTTTGTAAATAGAAAAGTATCAGTGATGGGGATCCAATAAAAACCTTTTGGGTTTTTATTACAAAATAAATCTTACCAGGTTTACTTTTTTTTTTTTTTTTTTTTTTGAGCCTAGGAGGGCAGATGCTTTTGAAAAATGTCTTGAGAATAACAACTTGTGGATCAGAAGTAGCCAGGCATTTTGGGAGGAGGAAGAGGAAGAGGAGGGCAGTGGCAGCCACACCACGGGGCTGTCCTTGCCATGCTGTGCTGTCCTGCTGAGGCTGGGTTGGCTCGGAGAGGAGAAGCCAAGGCTGGCTGGTGATTGCTTGGAGAAACCATTGCTGCACCGTTTGCTCTTTTAAAAAAATCAGGATCACTGTTAATTTTTTTGGCATTATGGCCCAAACAAGCCAGGAACCAAAATAAAGATGTTTTAAGCATTGTCACCCATTAGCTGCTGGACCATGTTCCTTCCCTAAGCTGCCAATTTAGCAAAGCACTTAGCTGGGAGCTCGCTCCTGGGAGCCCCCATGCCCCAAGTGCTTTCCCAGCCAGTGATGTCAAGTCCCAAGGAAAACTCCCTTGAAGTCAGTGTAAGGGGGAAGAGGATCAGGTGTGTGGACTTGGGTTGGTGCAGGATCAGGCCCTCGGTCTTTACTTTCTCGGCTTGGTGTGTTGGACTTTGCCTGTGCAGCTCCCAGGGGGTCCAGTGGAGGTTGCATGGTTCAAACCACTGACATCTATTGGAGAATGTGCCTCTTTTATCTCGTCAGCGTGTGAAGTAATGCAAAAAAAAAAAAAAAAAGAAAAAAAAAGAAAAAAATATATAAAATAAACCAAGTACAATGTCTGTGGTAGAAGCAAGGCTTTTCAAATCTGTTTCTCAGGTAAACAAGTGACACTAATGACAGTGGAGTAACAGCCATCTAAGGGAATTGGGATCTGAAGCAGGAGGATTCCCTCCATCTCGCAGGACACTTGGGTTGCCAGACACGTTTACTGAGCCTTTAAACACTTGGTGCAAAAGGAAACGAGAAATAAAATTGGTTTTTTCACTACCCTTCGCTAGCTAGACAGACAGACAGACAGACATCCATTTCTAAAGCACAAAGGGAAGACTTAAACCTAGACTAAACCACACACACACCCCCACACAAAACCAAGGTACCAGTGAAACTCCTTTTGTCTCTTACTCCCGGTGGGAAGCAGGGTAGAAATCCAAGGAGCTGCTCTGTTCCGCTGCCCCGGCACCGGCCGGGCACTTCGACTGCTGCCTCCAGAGATGTGAATGTACTGCTCCTTGAGTTCCCTTCCATAGAACTAGAGGCACCTCGTTAGGAAGTTGCTCCTGTTTTATGGTGCTAAAGAAAACTTTTATTCCCCCCCTTGAGCATTTAAGAACTATTAAATGGCCCTTTTTATGAATGTAACATATCCATTTCTGTTCCACATTTTACACTGCAATTTTAACATGTTTGGAAATGATTTGCCTTTTTTCTTTTAGAATAAGCTTTATAAATATTCTGTAGAGTCAATTGAAGTATAATTCTTAAGGATCACTCTAAGACGCCTACAAAATCTTGTATATTTTTAAGTGTGCCAATTTGTAAAATATTTTGTAAGTGTATATTTTTCTTAGAAAAGTGCTGTGAAGTGTTTGTATGTGTGAGGTTTCCCTTTTTTTGCACCTTCGGGTGTTAATAAAAGGATGTATACTTAAGAGTTTCTGGTTTTAAAAACCAAAATACAAAGAAAAAAATTAAACTTTTGTTGGGAATTTTGTAATAAAAAGAAATGTTGTGAAAGAGTGTAGTGATATTGTGTAAAGGAAACTGGAAAATTTGTGAGCGCTTTGCTGTTTTATAGATCCTCTTGTAAATTATTCTTGTAATATTTTGGGTTTTGTTGTTCTTGTTGCAAAGGTTTTAAATATTTGTGACTGACTCTGTATGGTGAAAACGTCATATTGTTAACTTGCTGAGTTTTGTTATATTGTTTATGGAATAAATAAAAAAATTAAAAATCTCATTTTAAGATCATGTATGAAGAAATTAAAACTGCCATTTATTGAATATTAGGAATTGTTTCTTTAACCAACTCACTGCAACAGATGAGGATCTGTCTGGCTGCCAGTGCACTCCAGGCCCCAGCCTAATTGGGCTGATGCTCGTTAGTGTGAAGCACACCAGGGACAGAGGTGTGGCTGTGGATGGGGAAAAGTGGGGAAAAAGGCTTGGATCACTTCTGCTGGGACTGATGTTCTGCTGAACAGTCCCAGTCTTCCTTCAGATCTCCCTCAGTTTAGAAAGGTGTCGCTGGGGACGGTGTCAAGGACTTTACAGAAATCCAGACAAATGCCACTTGGAGCCCTTCCCTTGTCCGTGGGTGCAGTCACTTCATTGTAGAAGCCACTGGGCTGGCCAGGCAGGACCTGCCCTGGGTGAAGCTGTGCTGGCTGTCCTGAGTCACCTCCCTGTCCTCCGTGAGCCGCCTTCTATTTACTTCTGCTGTGTAGTGGGGGCTGCTTTTAACTGAGAAATGGAAATCTCACCAAGTCAACACAGAGTTCAGACTTTGCCTTCCGCCTGCAGAGGTGGGGCTGGGCTTGCCCAAAGGGAGTGGAGCCTCTCCCCAGCCCACTGCCCTGGTAGGGTCCCAGCACACTCCCAGCCTGGCCTTTTCCTGGGAAGGAGCAGGTGCATGCAGTGAAATGCCACTGTCTTCAATTTCTTGTGGAAAAGGAATAAAACTGTTGTTTAAAAATGACCATTCCTTTTATTAGCACTTGATAGGAGCAGTGAAGGAGGGGGGCATTCATTCAGGCTGAGGTGTTCCCCGACCTGCCAGCAGAAAGCAGGACATGAACACTGTTCAGCAACTGGATCCCTTGGCAAGGGGGCTGGGAAATAATCCCCAAAAGCAGAGCTGGGAGCTCTACAAGCTGCCTTGGTTCATAGAGGGGTTCCAAATGAGTAAAATGGGGCACAGGAGGGATTTCAGTGCTTCCAGTGGATCCCTGTGCCGGGAGCCCAGAGGAGGGCAGGGCTGGAGTGGGGCCATGGTCCAGGGAAGCCCATCAGCAGCTCAGCTTTGAGAAGGGCTGAGCTTAGTCTGGCACTAGAAGCTCTCCAATAAATAAAACACACAGTGGGCTGGGCAAGGCCCACAGCCACCAAAACCATCCTATGTGGGGTCAATCCTGTTGCCATGGGCTGGAAATAGTTCCAGCTCCTTAGTGCAAGTCCTGGAGAGAGACTTTTTAGCAGGTCCTGTTGCCACAGGAGCTGGGGTGATGGTTTTAACTGAAAGAAGGCAGATTCAGATTAAATGTAGAGGAGAAATGTTTTACACTGAAGATGGCAAGGTCCTGGCACAGGTTTGCCCAGAGAAGCTGTGGATGCCCCATCCCTGGAGGTGTTCAAGGCCAGGTTGGATGGGGTTTGGAACAAACTGGAAGGCTCCTGCTTCTCTGATCTGTTATTGCAGGTTTTCTCCATAATCAGGGTTATGTTGCTCAAAACCTCATTTTGGGGACCCTGTTCAATCCTGTGCTTTCTCAAGTGCTGACACAAGCCCACGCTGGCCAGTCCACCTTCGGGGTGAGCAGTACCAAAAACACAACGGAACAAGCAGGGCCTGCATCCACCAGAGTACTGCTACAGAAAGGAGCTGTTAAATGGGGTGTGTTTATCTACTCTATTTATGTTATATAAAAGCACATATAATTAAAACACTTGTAACTTCTGGATGAACCATTATCCATGTCTGTGCACGGCCAAGTGGCTTCTACTTGTGAGTGAAGGCAGAGTCAGATTTTAATTGGGATGTAATTTAATATCACCAGCTCCTCTGTCCTGCCAGTGGGAGCTGCTGTCTCTGGGGAGAGTTTGGATGGGGACAAACCTGCCCTGGGGACAAACCTGCCCTGGGTGGCACCAACCTTTCCTCAGTGTCTCTGGGGTTGGTTAGTGGCCTTCACCACGTCCCAAAGTAGCAAGGGAATTTTGCAGACAGTTCCACAGGATAGTTTAGAACACCTGCAGCACTGGCAGGCTGGAGGCCTCTAGAAGGTGTCAGGTAATGACTTAAATTGTGGATGTATTTGTGTTTCTTCATACAAGAAAGTCAATAGGGGGAAAATTGGAATTTCTTTGTCTGGGGTATTCATAAGTGCTTCTCTTAAATATATTTCAAACTTAGAAATATATTTAACTTCCCTGAAGTCAACAGAGAGCCCAAATCTGCTCACAATCTCAGACATGCAGACCCCAGCAGCCATCCAAGCTGGGCCTGTCCTTTGTCCAGCACAGTCAGCTCCTGCACAGCTGATCCACTGTCAACATCCCACCCCAGAGTTTCTTACACCTCCCAGCATTCCAGGTGTGATCTGTCAGGACAGGAGCCATGTGATAAATGCCCACAGGCTCCCCCCCCCCCACAAGTTTTTACAGAATTACACCTATAGCAGTAGCTTTTGCTTGGCAAATGTACTTTGTGTTGCAGCAAAAGCACTGGTTCAATAAAGCACTTAAACACACACTTTATCTTGAGCATGTTGGAGATTATATCCCTCTTTAGCAAAGCATTTAAGTATGTGCTTAATTTAAGGAATTAATTAAGGATTTTAATTGTAGACTTCAGTATGTGCTTACCTGCTTGGCTGAATGTGGGTGAGATTACTACAAGCTGAAGATTTTGACATAAAGTCAGTGACTAATTCTGTCTGAATGAAGGTGTTATATTATTCTCACACAATGCAGTTAAAATAAAAATAGGAAAAAGGCAAGAGGCAGTTAACTTGATTCTTTCAGCTGAAAGCAGCATCCACTACCAGCTCTGAGTTGATGAAAATCTAATATTATTAGTTACAATCTCTAAAGTGACATTACAGATCAATAGAAAGGAGCACCTTAGAAATGAGTCTCCAGCTCACGAGCTTTAATTATGAGAAAGGAAGGATTCAGCCATCCTCTCCCTCTCATCAGTGACAGCGACCTTGGAATGTAAGTGGCCACCAACTAATGGGCTGTGGCATCATTTCTCCAGTCATTAGGGGATTTAAGTTGATTTGCCAAGAAAATAGAGTTGCTGCAATTGCATCACCAGCCTGTCTTTTGGACCATTTCCATAACTTTTGAACTCTGTGACAAATTTCATCTAATTGAGGAAAAAAAAATTCTAAAAATATCAAGCTCCAACAAGTTGAATGCAAACCAAGTGTCTGGGTTTCTGTTTCTCCAGTAGCATTTGCTGTCACTGAAGAGCCTTCCCCATCCCAGGACTGGGACAGTGTGCTGGTTTGGAGTGGCAGTTCATTTTCTTGACAGTGCTAAAATTGAATGTTTTTTATCTTTTTGTGTGACACCACAAGGTATCACAACTCCTAACTGGATTTTTCTTTTAAAATTTATATATTGAGCCATCTTAAAATGCAGAAGGGGAAGTGATTGTTATCCAGAAAGACCAGCCAGCTGATGCATCTACAGGGCACCCATCTGAGAGCATTTCCTGCAGATGAGTCGCCCAGGGAGATAACCAGACAGCCAAAATGACAGTGCAGGTGCTTATTGATCCCTTTAACAAACACAAGTGAGTTTCTGTGGAATTTTACATCTTGCATCTCTTTGTTTTCCACACGAAGCATAAGAGACGCTTCTACTTCTTGTCTATGCCTGCACCTCTTTTTTCTTTACCCTCAGATTTCTTTTTGAGATCTCAGACTACATGATTATGCAGTATTAGGCTTCCAACCTTTTAATGGAAATAACAATGGGGATGAGTGGCAATAAAGGCCCGTTCCAGACAGCAAATCCACTCGCTGAGAGCAAAGTACTTAACGCTCTCTCAGGAGCAAGAGGCCTTTTACAGCTCAGGTGTGTGGCAGACAGAGTGCCTCAAGAAGGGTGGCTGGAAGCTGGGATGTGGATATCAAGGAAAACAGGGAACACGGAGTCATGCTGCCTGTTCCACCTGGCAACGACAGTTTGTGTGAGCTGAGTTTGCCTCTCAACATCACCACTTCAGGGAGGCACCCAACATCAGGATCTCCTTGCATGTTGCTCATCTTCTCTTCTCTGAGAGCAGGGGAAAGAGAAACCTATGGCATGTAAAGAGTGGGAATGGGAAAAATGTCCTGAGTTGTGGTGACCAGGATCCTTGGTGGCTTGTGCAGCATGGTGTGAGCACAGACAAGGCAGGGCTGGGACTGACATACTCCTGTCTCAGCGCAGAGAAACAGAGCTCTGTCAGTTCTGAGCTGTAGAAGGTACATGACCTGCAGATGAGTCAATCTAATTTTATCCTGTAGTGAGCACTGGCACACCTGTATAATGAATAGCACATTATCACAACTTTGCTTGACTATCTCAATATATTAATACAGTCTTCATAGCCTTCGGTTATCCTGTTATTTAATCTTCAGTCTAATGTATTTGGAGCAACTGGCTAGTGAGATGCGGCCCTCTTTATCCTTCTAAGGACAACAATAGCAGGAATAAATGTTAAACTAAAGGAAGGAATGAAAGAAAAAATAGCAGCTCTATTTGCACTATGTTGAGATGCAGTTCTTGGCAGCCCCAGAGATTCAACAGTCTGGCGTTTTATCACGACAAAACGCAGAAATGTCTGATGATTACATGAAGGGAAATAAAGAGACCGAGCATAAACTGCAGTCTGAGAGATAAGGGCACATTTTTACATCAGGCAGCTGCTAAAACAGGGCTATGTGACACCAGCCCTTGCTGCAGCAGAGGAGGGGGCACAGGCCAGGGCAGGGACAGGGGCAGAGCTGCAGCCAGGTATAAACAGGGCAGTTTAATACTGAGGGGGAGAATTAGGCAACATGCTTAATCACATTATTTACCACCAGGAGGATTATCTTTAAGGAATGTATCCCTCCTTCATCTCCCATTGGATAGTGCTGCAAAATGCTGGCATTGGCTGTGGAGACTATTTAGGATCTTTCTTGCTGAAATGAGCCCCTGGTGTGGTGTTCAGTGAGGGGAACCTGTGCAGCAGTGCCCAGAGCTGCCCCTGTGCCCAGAGGGATTTAGCCTCACCCCAAGTCCCTTGAGGACATGGTCTGGATCCTGGGCTTTGAGGCACCTGCTCTGCCCTGGTTCTATTCCAAGGCCTGACTGGACCCCTCTGCAATGCTTCCATTCTCTGCTGGGATTATGACACCAAGATGATGGAAAACAAGACCTGAAAAGTCACTCTTACTGAATCCATGAAGCTCCTGATGTGAGTCAGTCACTGCACAGCTCTGGCCAAGGTTGTTTGATGTTAGGACTGGGATTTGAGAACAGAAAGGTGGAGATCTCTCAATTATTGCCAAGTGTGTGAAGTCTACAGTCCTACAGGGAACATGCTGAGGTGGAGACTCACGTTGGTTAAGGAGAACAGTGGCTGGGTGGCCAAGGTGGGAGCAATTACCAGTTTAATTTTAGGGCTACAGTTATGAATTAGGTTAAGATTCCAGCACAAAAAAGGAAATGTGCCATTGCCTGAACTGCCCTGGACAGCACACAGGCCACGTTCTTGGTTGAAGGATGAAAAATGATGCTGACATTCATGATTCTGTACAGAGGGACAAAAGCTCCTGGGTTTTAGCAGTTGAATCCCAGGGTGGAAGTCCTTCATTTCCCTGGCATGAGCACAGAGCAAAGTAGCACATGATCCCTGTGGTTTGGCTTCATTTCATCTTTTTGCAGCATGGCATATTTGATGCAGAACTCGAGGGAACGATGAATTGCACTCTAAAAACAATTCAATGAAAACATATGGACATGCTATATATGCTACAGATCTTATGGTCTCTGTAGGGTTAACAAAGGGTTGTATTGTGAGTCTCTGTAAGTATCAGAAAGTATTCTGATGGATACTTTCCTCATCCTTTCTGCCCTAAATAAAACCATCATTTTTTTTAGGATCAGTTTTCTCCTCTTGTGGAGATGAGGACACTGCCGAGTTCCCCGAGTGGCCTCAAGGATGGAGAGCAGACCCTGTCACTCAACAGTGCTAAAGGTATCAGAAGCAATTCAAGAAAAATAAGAGTTGATTTGAAGACTGTAATGATCATTCATCTAGCTGGGGAAAGAATAGGATTTTATCACTAAAATGTTAGAAAGACTAGCATTTATACTCTGGTAAGTATTATGGCACTGCAAATTATTTAATTTTAGATCAAGAAAACAATAATGTAGCAAATCAATGCAAGAGGCTAAGGCTGCTCCAAGTGGGCAGGGAGAGACTTTCTAACTCCAGTCTTGGCCCAAAGGAAGAAGCCAGGTATCTCCCTGGCCCCCATGCCTGCTTTTCCACAGCAATTTTGCTCCCAGCATATCATGCCCACCTCCTTTTGTAACCATTCCTCCAGTTCTTGTTGGATGTTCACCCTTCATAGTTCTCATGTGAGCTGTCCTGTTGAGGCAGATGAGCTCATTGCAGGGTAAACTTAACCAAGGATGGTGATCTCCAGGTCCAGGAGATAGAAAATCAAAGATGTGTAACAAAACAAGGTGTTTTTGAGGGAGAAGCTGAAAATTGCCATAGCCTGTAATTGTCTCTGCTCATGCTTTGGTGGCTGCTCTTGGACAGGCAGTTTTGTCACTCTGCTCAGTTTTTCATTGCTCTAACGAGGGACAAGGAGCTCCACTGATCTTTGAGAAGCCTTCAGTAAGTGCCACGTTTTCTTTTCATGTCTGGATGTCCCTGCTACAGCACACATACATCAAACCCTGTCCATAAAGGAGTAATTAAAAAATGGCACTGCTAAAGGGATGTCATAGGATGGGTCTGATTACAGCTCACCCAGAAATGTCTTCCTAAGTCCCAGGCTCTTTGACATGATTCTCCCCCCTTTCTCTGAATTTCTTCCAGCACTAATTTCACCCAGTCCTAGGATTATTTGAAAAAGGGCCTTGGGGGACTTGTTCAAAGGCACTGCCACCACAGACGAGTTTGCTTTCTGAACTGAAACATATCACTCCTATCTGTCTGGACATATGAGCTGCTCAGCACTGCTTCATTAGGCAAGTTATTTTTAAATTCCCAGAAAGAGCAAAACATTGAGAGAGGAATTAGCATTTGCTGTTGAAACAGCTGTCAAACAGAACAGGCAGAAGGCACTCTGGGTCCCTCCCCCCTGCTATCCCTTGGATTAACCAGACACCAGTACCCAGTCACCCACACACTCTCAGACTGCACAGGAGACATCAGAAATCAGGCCCCAAGATAAGGATTGGTAAGTGACCATCTCTGTTCTGGATGTAAATAAGAAGGTGACCATTAGCACTGAATAGGAAAAGAATATTGGAAATCTCTCTGTTCCTTCAGCCCCGTTCTGTGTTTTCCACTTTTTCTTTCCTGAATTTTTCACTTAAGGATTTTAACTCCATTTCTCTACACAAATGAATGAAGCAATAAAGTCTGCCCAGAGTCTTTGCTTCCCCTAAACAACAAGACCCAGTGGGCACCTGACATTTCTGAATGCCAAGGGACTCGAATAAAGCTGATGCTGCTTGATTGTATTCTCCCTCTGTAATGGGTTTAAGTCTCCCAGTGGCTGATTGTGCTCTTACAGGCCAGAGTTAAAGCAAAAGGCTTGGCAATGAATTTTCTGAGGCACGTTTTGGTGGCTGTTTGCAAATGCTGACTGCCCTGCGGTTAGTGCTGCTGAGGGCAGCCAGGATTCACACTGATAATGCTAATAATGGAAAAAAAAAAAAAAAAAAAAAAAAAAAAAAAAAAAAAAAAAAAAAAAGTGTTGAATATGGGAATGGGGGACAGGTTAGGTTAAAATACCTTTTCACCTCTCTGGGAGCACACAGGCAGCCCAGCCAAGGCAGTGTACAGGTTGTGCTGCCTGGTTCATCCCCCCCCTGCTTCACCCCTGCCTGCAGCCCCAGGGTTTCTGTATTTATCCAGAACAAATCTAGCAGGAGCTGTTCTCATAACCTGCTCCCAATTCCTGCCTAATGAAGGCCACCAGATTCCTCTGAATTAATGCTTGTTCCAACCAGAGTGTTTCCTTTGGAGAAAAAATTATCTCATTAAGTATTTCCAATGATTCTTCAGGGACAGGCACTCTGCCACAGCTGGCAAACTGTGTGAGGATTGTTCCAGGGGACAGCTTTCCCCAGTCTTAAAAATACACAGCGACCTGTATTGATGTCCAGCTCCCAAACACCCCTCTGCCAGATAAATCATGGAAACACAGAATGGTTTGGGTTGGAAGTGACCTGAAAGATCATCCCATTCATCCCATCCCTGCCAGGGACACTTTCCACCATCCTAGGTTGCTTCAAGCCCCATCCAGCCTGGCCCTGAACAATTCCAGTGATGGAGCAGCCCAGCCTTTCAGGCCGTGCCACGGCCCCACCACTCTTTAGGGTTAAATCTATCATATGCCTTCCCAGAAACTGCATTTAAAATGTCCCTTCACCTTTTATTTCTAAGTAAACTGTTTTCCTTGGGTGCTTTCTCACCAAGGTGTGTTTTCCAGCCCTCAAAGAAGATTTCCTGGAGCTCACACAGAGGTAATAAAACCTTGTTTGTCTTCCTTGGTGCCTTTGTGGTTCCTTGGCAGCATTAGCTCCCCTTGGCAGAGCAGCTCATTAGGAGCTCATCTTCAGCTGATTATTCCTCTTCTGAGTCACTGCTTTCCATGACTTTGTCACCCACCCCTTAGTCCAGCTGCTGCTCTATTCTTAGGCTAACGACTTTACATTTGGTGGCACGAAAAACATGCTGTTTATTTAAACTCAGCTCATTAAGTCATCCAGATTAGGTTTGGTATTGGCGACCTGCCCCAACTTCTGTGCAGCTGCAGATCACCAGTAATGATTTGGCATCTTTTTGCAGGTCAGTGATCACGCATTAAGTGCTGTGGGGTCAAGAACCGGCAGGAAGGGAGCTCTGCCGTGTTCAGTGTTCTGCTTACAATTACACTTGAAGACCCATTAGTTAGTTTTCGGTCCAATTAATATTTGTCATATTGACACACCGTTCCTCTTTCTCAATCAAAGTACAGTGAAAGACACGATCTGGTCTCTTACTGGCAGAAGGCTTCCCCTAACAGCTCTACTACTGTAAACTGTGATATTAAGGAAAATATCTGGTTAACAGGACAAAGCCTACTTTTCATAATGTTACAGTGTCTCCTTGAAGTTATTTATTGCCCTATTATTTATTTGAAGTTGTTATTTTTTCTCAGATATCTTTGATAACAGAATGCTCAGGAATATCTCCCATTAACCTTTAAGGAGACAAATGGCTGGAACAGCTCTCCTTGGCCTCTGCCCTGGCAGCTGCTCCCTGTGAGGGGCCAGGTGCCCTCCCCTGTTTCCCACTTGTGCCCAGAGCCAGGCCCCACCCCAGCCACGCTCCATGGGGGCAGAGTCCCTGGTATTGCCCAGTGCTGGGCAAACCTTTGGATCTGTGCTGTCAAATCCAGCGGGGCACTCTGCCCCACCCTCTGGCACCGGGATGTCCCCAAACCCCACCCGCCCCTTCTGACCTTTCCAGCTCCCTCCTGTGAGAGCTCAGCTGGGTGGGAACACCAAACCAGGGCTTGGCAGCACCGAGGAGACTGGAAAAGCAGCGCCGAGGAGACTGGAAAAGCAGCACCGAGGGGACTGGAAAAGCAGCACCGAGGGGACTGGCAGCACTGGGTTTGCTGGAAACAGAGTTTCAAGTGTTTCAATGCTTAGAACTGTTCACCAGCACATGGGTGGGACTGTCCCTTTGGGGACTGTCCATTGGGGACTGTCCATTGGGGACTTTGGGACTGTCAATTTGGGGACTGTCCCTTTGTGACTGTCCATTTGGGATTGTCCATTAGGGACTGTTCCTTTGGGGACTGTCCATTGGGGACTGTCCCTTTGGGGACTGTCTATTGGGGACTGTCCCTTGGGGGACTTTGGGACTGTCAATTTGGGGACTGTCCCTTTGGGGACTGTCCATTGGGGACTGTCCCTTTGGGACTGTCCATTTGGGATTGTCCATTTGGGACTGTCTATTGGGGACTGTCCATTGGGGACTGTCCATTGGGGACTGTCCCTTTGTGATTGTCCATTTGGGATTGTCCATTAGGGACTGTCCCTTTGGGGACTGTCCATTGGGGACTGTCCCTTTGTGACTGTCCATTGGGGATTGTCCCTTAGGGACCATCCCTTTGGGATTGTCCATTGGGGACTGTCCCTTTGGGACCATCCCTTTGGGACTGTCCCTTGCCCTGCAGCCCTGTGCCCCAGCCCTGTCTCAGTCCCACCTGCTCAGTGGCTGTGTCTCCTGCAGGGGAGGCGATGGAGCAGGGCCTGCGGGATTGCTGCAGATCCATCCGCATCGGGAAGATCCTGATCCAGAGCGACGAGGAGACGCAGCGAGCCAAGGTGTACTACGCCAAGTTCCCCCCAGACATCTACAGGAGGAAAGTGCTGCTCATGTACCCCATCCTGAGTGAGTGTCTGCCACAGCACGGACAGCCAGGCTCCTCTGAATGCTGAGTGCCTGCACTGAGAGAAAATTTCCACATTTCAGGGGCTTGGATTGGGTTTTCTGCTTGGTTTAGGTGACAGAGGAGAGAATTTATCAGGCTGTGCCAGGACACAAGTGGCAGAGGAGGGAATTGATCAGGCTGTGCCAGGACACACATTACTCAGCTGCACCAGTGTGAATGCAGAACAAATTGTTTGGGCATGGCTGCTTTTGGGAGAATGGCTGAGATTAAGACTTGATATAAATTTAATTTTTTAAGTTTTGCCATGAGAAAAGACTCAAACAGTGGTTTTCTCACACTACTAAAAGATGGTTTTTGAATAATGTTATAATCCTAGAAGCAAATTACTTTAAAATTAAATAAAGGTAATGCTAGCCAAAAAAAAAAAAGTTTATCTGGTAAGCATGGTAAGGAGTTTGTCAAGATGAGGTAACTTTTCAAGTCTAGGATTTTATTCTGTCCTACCTATGGAGCTTTTAATTTCCATTTGACTATTTTAGATGAGCTTTCTTGCCTCAGGGTTTTAATAAAATCCACCAACTTCTTTGCTTAAAACCTGGCAGAGTTGGCTTTTTCCGAATAGAGATGAAGCTCCTTCATCAGGAGACAAGTTTTCTTGAATACCTGCAGAGGTGAAAGGACAAAATCATAATTCAAGTGCACATGGATATTCTTGGACAGCCTGGGACAATTTTGTCAACCAGAAGGAAAAATAAAACTTCACTTTTTCCCACTTGACTTGGGTTAGTTCTGGCCTTAACAGGGCTCAGGTGCAGTGACAAAGCACTCTGGTGACATGAACAAGCACCTCCATGTTAAGGCTGTATAAATTGCCACACTCTGCTTTAACTACTTCATCTTCTGTAGCCTGAATTTTTTAGGTGCAACTGAATTTATAGCACCTAACTAGGTACTGACAGTAAACACCAGAGAAATCATCTGGGATTAAGCGTATTCAGCAGAAGTTCACACATCCTGCATTTATCACAGACTTTGTATGCAACTTTCTGTCAGAAGCTACAGAAAGACAAAGTCAATTTAAAAACTGCCCAGCTTTAAGCCCAGGTAGCTGGGGAAAATCCGAATTCCTGCATTTACACTGCCCAGCTGGCTTTATCTGCCCACTCTGCTCCTGGCTCTGCCTCTGAGTATACAAGGATCTGAGTTTGGTGGGTCTTTTATTTTTAATTTTTTTGCTCAGGTTTAGAAGCTCCTAAGAGATTCAGATTTCCTCACCTCACTGCATTTGGATTATTACTTAGCTATATTGTGAATAAGTTATTTTAATATCTCTATAGAAAAAAAAAATTAAACCAACATTTTTTTCATGTATCACTGCATACCTAATAAACAGTTTTTAAAACCCTGGGGAATTTAAAGCAAATTTATTTATCCTCATTGAAGGAAACATTAAACTTACCATGGAAAACTGTTGCAATTCTCATTTGCTATACATACAGTAGCAAATTGAAAACACTTTAGTAGGAATTACACCACGCTTTTGCTGTAGATTTTGGATTTTTCCCTATCCTGCAAAGTTCTCTATGCAAATATATTTCCCCCTACAAGCTTTTTGAAATATGCTGCTACACCAATCCTAATTTTGTCAAAGTTGTTAAGGAGATGTGTGTGTGCACAGGTCATTAATTGTTATTAATGTCAAGTGGATGCTGAAATCCATTAAGTGGTTTTAAAAAATCAGAGCTTATTCTGTACCTGATTGACTCTGTAAGGGCATTTGCAAATAAATCCACCAAATCACGCCAAGGGAGAGACTTTTCCTCAGCTGTGTGGGAGAGACCTTTCCTCGGCTGTGTGCCCTGGACCTCAGCTCCAAGATTTTACTGCTAAGAAAGGTGTGAATCAGCAAGATCCAGCTGCCATCTCTACTCCTCACAGGTGTTCATCTCCCAGCAAACTGGCAAATGTCTGCCACAAGAGTGGGAGCTCAAGAGTGGTTTATTCCTCTGTTGCTTTGCCATTTGATGATTTTAAAGGCTTTTGGTAAAGTTAATCAAGTAAATGTATTTTGTTGAGGTGGAAAGAGACAAACAAAATGATGTGTCAGATGTCAGGAGGTTGTTCCAGGAGCATAAACCATCATCTCATTCCTCCATCCAAACAGAATATGCTCCACCTCCCATTTGCTCAATAATCCCTCATATTTTGGTGCTTAGGTTACTGGTGTCTAAACAAAGCCACTTTTATCCTGCTCTGCCCTTGCCTGGTGTCCAGAAAAGGTGGGGAGAAAAGGCAGGATTCACTTTCATGCATGATCAGCCTCTGGCAGTCCCCTCACCTCTGATTTCCTTTGAGGTGACACTGAGGAATGTCCTGCTGCTGTGCAAATTGCCAATACTCTGCAGCACTGAGTGGCTGCCTTATCAATCGTGGGCACAAGGCTTCCCATGATAAACTGGATCAATTACATGCCCATTACCTGCTCCCCAAATTGTCCACATTCGACAATGGAATGGATTTTTTGCCAGCTTCAAAGGTGCCTGTTAAATATAAAGGTGTGCCCACACACTCAGCCACGGGGTCTCTGTTTGGGGGAAACAGTTTCTCCAGCCACTAGAATTTTTAGGGGTTGGAGCATTGCCTACATAAAACATCCATTTGTCGTGGGTCAGGAGCAAGACAACTTTTCCCAATGACAAATATTTTGGTGCATTAAAACCACAAAATTGCTTTGTGACATTAAATTTACTCTTCTTAGTTTTGGGTTTTGTTTGGTTTTTGTTGTTGTTTTTTTTTTTTTGGTTTTTTTTTCACATTTAGCAGTCAAAGCAGAGCTGTTAGTTTACGGTTTGACTCTGTAGTAAATCCAACTACAATTTCAGCCATGATGCAAAGGACTGGTCTGATCTGAACTCACTCTCCCAACCCCAATTTACTTTTAAAAACATAGAAGGTGAACATTCTGCAAGCAAATTTTATGCTGTCTTAGGTATCACCTCTCCATCACTCCAACTTGGTGTACCAAGTATCACCTGTCCTGCAGCTGTAATGAACTCAATTGCTTCACGTACTGGTTATTTGAACAAAAATACAGTTGAACACCTACACCTGCTCCAGATGAGAGCAGGACTCCTTCCTGCTCCCCATTACTAAGGATTTTGGCATCTTCCTTTCCTGGTTACAGGCTGTGGCAAGTAAAACTGATGAGAAATATGCCCTGTATCTGACCTTTCACTGTTCTCTCGCCTGGACACTGCGGCTGCTTTTGAGTTCTCAAGTCTGACAGGGGAAATTTAAAGTGTGAATATATAAAAACACTTCATTTACATTAGAAGTTGGATGTGTATTGTTGGGTAGAAATTCAACAGTTTCCACAACCTTTAAATGCAGCACCCCCCTCAACTTGACAATGCTATTTTTATAATGAACCACCAAAAGGAAAAACAAAGGTGTCCCGTGGGCTCCCTGAAATGGTGTAAATCCTCCGGAATATGTTTTTTCTTATGTATCGGATATTATGAAGATGACTTCCTTGCAAGACCTTCACAAGATATGACTTTTCGGGCATTAAAATGGGATCTTTCAAAACTCAGCTGCCCTTGATAATTTAAGCGGTAAGGGGGAAAACTGCAGTAGTGCTTAACCCTGCAGAACATGGGAAGTCTGACATTCAATTAATCAAAACACGAGTATCTTAGTTTTCATAGGGCACGCCAATAGTATGTAGTGCGCCAACACCATGTGAGAGGGGAAAACTTGCCATAGTTAGAGGGGAAGGAATGTCCACGCTTAGAGGTGGAGAAATGTCCATAGTTAGAAGGGAGAGGAGGATGATTATCCCCACCGACAGACGCCAGTTCTGCCAATATTAATCTGGGGTTTTGGCACTGTTTTGCCACCATCGGCCCTGCACAGAGTCACCTCTGCCTAGCGCGAACACACCTGAGGTGACACGAAACAGCCCCACACTTAGGGGACCGCGGGGACACGGACAATCCGGCTGCGCCATACGACGGGCGACCACCGCTAACCTCCCCCATTCCCCCGGGGCTGTAAGCCGAGGAAAGCCGAGGAATGCCGAAAGCATCCTCTCCCCGCCCCACCCTACCCCACCCTCAGCCTTTGCCCCGCACCAAAATGGCGGCGGCCCCTGAGGGCCGGAGCTGCGCGCGCTGGGCGGGGCTGCCCTCCCGGGCCGCGCCTGCGCGGGGCCGCGCGCGCCTCCACTTCCGGCTGCCAGCGGCCGCTTCCGGCCCCCCGTTCCTTGGTAACAATGGAGCAGAAAATGGCCGCCTGAGCGGGCAGGAGGCGGCGCGGCGGCGGAGCGGCACGGGCGGAGCGCGGACAGCCGGCACCCAGCCCCGAGCGGCGCGGGCAGCGGCGCACCCACAGCTGGGCGGGCGGCGGCGGGCGGCGGCGGCGGCGGCGGCGGGCGGTGAGCACCGGGGCGGGGGCGGGCTCTCAAAATGGCCCGGGGAAGGGAGAGGCCCAGGCCCGGGGGAGGCGGCAGTGGCCTCCGCCCGCGGCGGCCCCGGGGCCCCTCAGTCCCCGCTGGGGGACGCCGGGGCGGCTCGGCGGGGCGCGGGAGGCTCCATCCGCGGTGCCGTGAGGGAGCCGGCGGCGGTGATGGCGGTCCGAGCGCGGGTGTGCCCGGATGGGCCGCGCTCCATCAGCCCGGGGATTCTCCTGACGGGGCCTCTCGCCGCGACCCTGATCCTCCACTGGGGGCTGGAGCTGGGTTTGCGTTGCCCCCGGAGAGGGCAGGCGGGCCCGGCACCCTCCGGGTGTCCGGCTGGGCTGAGGGAGGATTGGAACAAGCTCCTTTTGGGAGGGGTGGAGGGAGGGGGTGGTTATAGCTGCTGTCCTGGGCCTCGTCCACAGTTCACTGCCTGAAGGGATCGTAGCTTTTCAGGGCCGTGTTTTCACGCCATGCTTCCCGTGAGTTGAGGCAAGAAGCCTTGTTGTAGAAGACAGGCAAGAACAACTCTTCCTATCCCGCTGTGTAAAGCTTTGGATCAGCTTGTGACCTGTTCAGACCTGTAGTGTTTGCTATTCCTGTGCTGAGTTTCTCCCCAGTTAATCACGTCATCTTTGCTCTGTCACCTCAGCTTCCTGTGCAAGTTTTTCCCTGCCCCTTTTAATGCTGTTTGTTGGCATTTAAGGTTTCTGTTTCTCTGTTTCAAAACCCCTGTCAAGTCCAGCTGGATATCTGTGTTTGTATTGAGTGATCTGCTTTGATTGAGGTGCAACATCAGGTTGTGTATAATAGAGTGTGTGTATATATTTATATATAAAATATAGTGATGATTAAGGTGTGTTTATAAGATTTGTTATGTGTCTTTGTTTTAGTGTGCCATAGAAGCCTGAGAAGAGGTTTCATAGTGAAAATCCCTGTATTTTTAAAATAATTGTAGTATTATTTTGCTGTTTCTCAGGAAGGTGGAGCCTTGATACAGGGAAGCGCCTAAACAAGAATGCAAACTTGATGATACCCAATTGTATAATCACACATCACATTTATTTTCCTGTCCATATTGGCAGTATTGGGTAATTTCAACTTGAAAACAGTTGTCAAATGTTCAAAAGAACTTCTGACACTAATTTTCCCCTGAATTTTAATTGCAGCGACTTGTCAAGTCTTCTAAAACAAACAGCTGGCTGCTTCTTGGAAAGTTAATTATCTTAATTGAGGGTCACATATTTAGTTTTGTTGTTGTGGTCACTTAGCACTTAAACTGACTCTGTTCCCTCTACAGGTTTACCATTTTGGAATTAAAATAATGATAGTTAGAATTATGTCCTGGGAAGGGAAAACACACCACACATTACAAAATTAAGGGTTTCTTGATATGTTAGACCACTAAGGCACAACTGCAGTGTTCCCTTCATCAGCAACTCTGGGTAAATGTTTGTCACTGAAATAACCACACACCAGTATTTTTCAAGTCTGTAGTTGTTGCCATCTGTATCATATTTATTTTCCCTATTTCTGAATTCCTGGACAAGAGTGCTGCAAGCGTCTTCTCTCCAATATGTGTATTTGGGTTTTTTTAGAGGAATGGATAGTGTGATCCTTAGATGGGAATGGTTTCAAAACACCTCTATATCAGTACACCTGCCTTGCTTGTTCCTTTATTCCTCTTCCCTGTGGGAATATATCAAAATAAATCCCTTGATCCTAGTAGAATAATTCCAGTTCCAGTGGAGGTGTTGTACTTTTTTTTAAACAATCATAGCATAATATAATGTTATGACCATGATTGCATTTAAGTCCAGCCTAATGTAGCTTAACACATTATTGGAGTGTCCTAAATTCTTTTTTAGAGAACATCAGTTTCCATGTGTTGAAACACTTGAATCCAGACATGATTATTGGGTGTTTATCCAAGGTTTTGTGGCTTAATCTCAGTCTTGGTGAAAACTTATCAGCTGCTGAGCTTGCAAAAATTATTCATGAAGGGATAAAACCAAATGTGAACATTTCCGTCTTCAAGACACTTTTTTGAGAGCCTTGTGCTTCTCAAAAGAAAAACTTCTGAAGAGCTTAGCAGTGTCATAACTTAGTCAGGAGCTTTGTGTGCTGAGTAGGGATAGCCAGGAGCATCCCAGGGACTGGTTTGCCTTTGCACAGGTTCTGGCTGCAGGTAAGATGATAAACACAAGCCTGGGTCTCCTTCAGACTGCTCAGGTTTGTATTAATGAGGTACTTGTTAGGAGCTTTTGGCTGCTGTGCAGTGTTGAGGCTCAGCTTTTGACTCAGGGAGGTCTGCAGGGTTGGATTCTCATGAAACCACCTGATGATTATGGGCATAGGAAAAGACAGCACACATTTTATCTTAGTTCAGTAATTTAAAATCGTCTTGCGCTCAGAGCACTCTGGGTCTCGATGTGCAAGGTGCATGTGCATGTAGTCTTGTTAAAATGCTGGAGCTTCCCTGCCTTGGGATGGCATCAGAAATGGAATTCTCATGGTACAGATGCCTATTTAAATTTGAATAAATTTGCTTTCATTTTGTTTCCCACTTCTGTGTCTGTTGGGCGCCGGATATCAACAAGAACAGGAAGGCACACATTGGAATCCCTCTATGGGTTGTGGTTGCTGTGATTCTCTGGTTGTTGCCCTTTTACTGTTAGCAGCGCTTGCATTAGCAGCAGTTGTGTGGAGACAGCAAGATTCAGCAGTGAATTTAAAGATGTGTTTTTATTTTTTAGTTGAAAGTCAGTGAGTGTTGACTGGCTTAGAGCTTTCACTAACCACAGCTTGTGTTTCTTTGGGAACCAAAACTCTTACTTTTCCATGGATATCAATCCTGTTCTGGTGCTGTATCTCAGGGTCAACACTGGCTCCTTGTGTGCAGCTTCTTTTGAGTTCAGAGTGGGCCTTCTGCTTCTGACCCAGCAGGAAGCTCATTTCTGGGCAAGAAGAGCATCATTTCATGAGCCTGCAGTGCTGGAAACTTGCTGCACCTCCTATACACCAAGCTTTCTTTTCTGTGCTATCTGAATTTGATGGCAAAGGCAGTGTTATCTTAATTTTAGTTTCCACTTGTATGTGAAAAGTGTTATTTTAGTAGATGCAGATGATAAAAGGCAAAGCCCAGCATTTTGGCAGTTGTTACCACATTTTATTTTCAGAGCTCCATCTTGGTTCCACATGCTCTCAGTGTTCTGGAATTGCTAAGCTCTGCCCTGATTTCCTCACTTCTTTCTGACTTAGCGGGAGTTGTTAGTGTTTCTGGTCTTTATCTCAACAGTTGGTTCAGCTGAAGTGTTTTTCCTCTCTGGTTTGTTCGGTGTTTTTTTATTCTGTGGAACTTTCTGCCACTCTTCTGCAAAAGTTTTTATTTGCTTTCTATTGTTTGAAATGTATGTTCAGAATGATATCTTGTTTGAGGGCCTTTGCTTTGAAACACACTGGGGTGGTGAAAAAGCTGAATTGATGTTTAGCACTCGTTAAAGTGGCATTTAAATTTTACAGCACTTTTCGTAGAACACTTCCAGAGAACACAAAACTTTCTTCCAGCTTTCCAAGAGTGGTGCGTGTTTCATGATAATCTTTGAATTAAAGACGACATACGGAGTTCTTGATTTTACAACTTGTGGTAGGTTTATTCAAAATCTGATAAGAGCCTAAATCTTCTGTTCATCCCAGTGGAATTAAAAAGCCAGAACAGCATGGGGAAAAAAATCCCAAAATTCATGGTGCCACTTTGAAAACTAGAAAAGTTTGTTCCTTTTTAGTGTTAGTGTTTCTAAGATGGAGGTGAGTGTATTGGACCTGTGGTGTCAAAACCTTCAGTGTGATCACAAAAGGAAACTTGTGCACCTGCACAAAAAGAGAAAGCCAAACAAACTTGACATAATGAAGCTCCGTGTATAATGCAAATAGATGACTTTCATTTCACTGTCTTAGGTTGTCTTTTTCCTTTAATGATGGGATTCACTGAAAGATTTTGCCTCTGCTTTTGAGCTTGCAGACTTGAGTGATGAAATATTCAAGATGAAAATGTAGTTTCTCTTATGTCTTATTTCCAGCTAGTTTTGAGTATTGAGAAATTGGATACTGACTGGCATGGAAACTGTTTTTAAACTTTGAATTCTTCTAGGAAAATGAGGTGGGGAGGGTTGGATGAGTGCTGTGTATGGAGTGAGTTCTGTTTGTGCTTGAAGGAGCCGGGGTAAGAGGACTGCCTGTTCTAGCTGCTGTTCCTGTGTCATTTGAGACATGGAATTGGAGCGAGGGCTGGCTGGGGCCGTGCTGCCATGGCACGTCAGAGCTGCTGAAGTCACAGTTCGGGGAAAGCTCTTGGACACGCAGCTGTGCTGTGCTTCTCTCGAGCTGGAGTGTCTTTGGGGCATGTTCACTGCAAGCTGGGCAGGGAAAATAGCCTCTAACGACCCAAAGCAAACAAATCAGTGCTTCTGGCTTCCATCCAGAGTCACTCCTTTAGTCCAAGGGTTTGATCAGTTCTGCAGACGGCAAGTGAGCAAGGTGCTCTACCGGTTGAAGTAGCTAATTAAGATGAGGATATGAATCATAAATGAGAAGTTGGCCTTTTGCTGAGGACATCTCTGGAACACCCACACTGCCATCTTCTTTTTTGTTTATCCAGAGGTATTAGCTGTGTTGCTGGGACGTGAGGTAACTCAGGAAACATTCCTGCCATACAGGGCACGAGAGATTCTCAGGTGAGGTTGAAATACTGGTAACACTGACATGGGGGAGTTCTGCTGCACACCTGACTCATGAAGCAGCTGAGTCGTTTTTTCAGTTTAATTAAATTCCATGCCTTGTCCTGTTAAATTTTGAGGCATGCCCCATAAATCTAATGAAGATTTTAATTTTAAGGTGTCACTTTTTCATGTAACCCTGACAATGAGTGATTTCAGGGTTTGTCAGATTTTTTAAGTTCTGCCTAGTTGGTTTAATGAGAGTTCTAATGTTTCATGGGATTTCTTTTAAATATAAAAAACCCAGGAATGCAGACTACAGTAGTGTCTTGGTGTTCAATTGTCTTCCATAACCCAAGACATCAATACAGATGAGTAATGTCAGGAGATATTACACATTATTGAAGGAGGAAAAACTATAGATTTATTACTCTGCATTATGGTCCATTAGTACTTTTTTCTGGGAAGAATCCTGTAGTCCACAAGTGCTATGCAATATGGACATAGACTGTGTTCCTGTTGAAGGTAAATGGGTGAGACACACGTTATCCCTGCTTGCTGTCCCAGTATATTTGAGGCGGTAGCACATTCCTGACTGGATTTAGCTTACACAGAACCTGGCGTGAAAGAAAACAAAATTTTTCTTACGCTGTAAGAATGATAACTCTGCATTATTGAGGGAATATCCAGTACTCTTAAATTGTCCCTGTCCAAAAAAACATGGTATTACTTCCTCTTGAATAAAAGAATGTAACAAACAATAGCTTTTGTGGGCTTACTGCAGTCTGGAGCAGCAGTGGGGAGACAGGCAGTCATTTGTGCTCAGAAATCTCTGAGGTTGTTGAAGCGTAACTGCAGGGAAGATACTTTTCTGATTTGTGGTAGGATGGGAACACCAATTAAGTATTCACTGTAGTTACTCTGTCAGGATATTCAGCTGCTGAAGGTTTTTTTTTTTTTTTTTTAAGGAGAAGATTGTTTATCCTATCTCTGGTTCTTTCACTTTCTTCAATCTTGAGGTGGTCACCCCCTCACTTCCCCATGAAGAGATTTTCATATCTGGGTATCTCAGCTGAAGTTTGCAATAACCAGCAGATCTGAACTTCCTGCTCGTCATTGTGACCTTCCCCACCCTGTGTCAACTCAGTGCTGACAAGGAAGGACACCAAAGGAGGAAATTCTGAATCTTTTAGCTTGGATAAGAACAAAGCCTTACACTAGAAGAAAGTACCTGCTTATTAGATAACCAAATGTTGGTTATTTTGTTGTAAGCTAATAGTACACCTGTTGGTTTTCCCTCATCAGGCTTCCCTGTATTACTGGCTTCCTTCAGTCAGTCTTAATTGTCTGCAGGGCGTGAGCTGAGAGCAGCATCCCGAGGGGCAGATTTTCAAGTTATTTCTGCCTCTCTGTGCAGGGCCATGGTAACTCACACCATGGAAATCCTGCTGTCCAGCCAGAGGGGCTCTGTGGAGCTGTGCTGAGGCAGGAGCAGCCTAAACATTCTAGTAAGTTCAGTCTGGCCATGGAGAGCTCTGCAGTGGGCTGGGAGGTCAGGCTTAGGTTGGACAATGTGCACAATGAGCTGAATGCACAGGGAGGAGATAGAAAGTAGCAGAAGCCTTGGGGTAGAAACCCTGGTTTTCATTTGCTGGTTTTAATATCAGAGCTCTGGTTTGAAGAGTTATCATCCCATTTGCTAAACAGCCAGGGAGGGAGAATGTGTTGTTGCTGTGTTTCTGTGCCATCTGTGTTTCCATCAGCGTAAACATCCCACAGAGATTCACAGCATTTCTGGGATCCTGAAGTCGGGATACGGGGGATTGGTGTAACCTGTTAGTAGCTTGCAATAGGAAAATACAGTGATTTGTCACTATCAGAAATAGTCCTCATATAAATTAAATTCTTCATTCAAGGTCCCAATTCTGAGGTTTTTTTCTTAGAAGTAAACTCTGTTCAGCCTTGACCATTAGCGAACTTTATGGTTTAAGAGGGAAGATAAGAGGTGATGGAGAAGAAAAGAGGAGCAAACCTGGAAATAAGTACTACTGACTTACTCCAAACATTCCTAAAGGATCACCTATTGAACTGTACATCAGGTTGTTGGTAAAGAAGAGATTTTTAAAATTTCCCCCTCCACCATTTTGACTTGTTTTGACTCTCCCTTTTTCCCCATCCAAAAATGGTGCCCCTTCATTTTCTTAAATGGACTATGCATATATCTTTGAATCACATAGGCATTGGATAGCCAAGGTGCCTGCAGACACTGGAATTTTCCAGGAAAGTAGTAAATACGTAGTAAACAGGTGTTATGTTTTGTATGCATAGTGCATCTTTCTTTTTTAAAAGCTGTTGAAGAATTAGTCTACTGCTTACAAAGGTGTTAATATTGCCATCTTTCTGAAGACATTCCACGTGTTTCCAGGTCAGTAAATCCCATGGCAGTCATTTGGGGTAAAATATTTTACAAGACTTAGTGCTGCTCCTGTCCCTTAGCATCTTATTACTTGTCTTTATTTTCTTTTTCTTGTTGTTGACTTCCTATCATTCAAAAAAAGGGAATGCTGGTTAGAGTTTGATGTGTATTCCCAAAGAACTGATGGATCTTTCAAGGTTTTAGTTTGGATGCAAGTATGTGGTTCTGTTTGAGGCTTTTATTCAGATATTACCAGAACCAGTGAGAGCTGCTTTTAAAAATATCTTCTCCAGCATGTCTTTAAGTAATGCTACTTGGAGTAATATTCTGCTACAGAAAGCTTGTAAAAAGTTGATTGAAGCTGTGTTCTCGCTAGAAATACGTGCCTGGCATGTGAAGGGCACAGAGATTTCCTAAGTGAGCTGGGTCAGAGCTGAACACACCTGCAGAAACTATTGCTCAACTGTCCTATGAATGGGGTCATTTATCAGTGTTTAACAGCACATCACAGAACACAACACGTCACATGCCAGTCTGCAGTCTTTAGATTGCACCAGGGATTTAAAAATGCAGAGAAAGCTGATAGGCTCCCATCTGACTCGGGAGTGACCCTGGTAATTGCTGCTGCTTCCTGATTCCTGAAAAAAGGGTGTAATTGGTAAAATGGCAGAACTTGAAAGAACCAAACTGCACCAGTAGCCCCGAGTGGCAATAAGTTTACATCATTAACTTAAAATCAAGTTCTGCTGCATCAGGACTGAAGACAAAGGGGGTCAGAACAGTAGTTTCATAATTTGCAAGTCTGCAATAATGGGATGTCCTGTCCTGTGGAATTTTTCTGATGCTACACACCAAGGTCGTTGGTGCACTTTAATTTTCATTATAGCAGCTGAAATAAAGTGCCCATGCAGTGCTGCTCTTCTGGAGAAGCACTAACGTAAACTGTGGGCAGTCTTGACTTGACAGCTGTGCTGACAAACCAAAAAAAGATGCTTTTTTGCACTAGACAGATGTCTAAGTGTTGGAAACTTTCCAGTGAGAAGCAGAAAAGCTTTATTCTTCCAGTATTTCCATGTCACATGAAGTATGGTTTAAATGAAAGGAATGTTTTCTGATGGGGAATGTTATTGCAGAGCTTTTTAGCATGCAGAGGATTAGCTTCTTAATCACCTCTGAGTAACTAGATTCTACCAGTTGTACAGGAAAATTCTTGGTGCTGTGAATAGTGAGGCAGAGTGATCAAGGAAACTGGTTATTTTATCTTCATTTGATGTGTTTGAATGGCACAGCCAGTGCCAGAATGTCTCCTGCATTTGCATGTGTTCCTTATAACATTTATCAGATACAGACATGGCATTCATCGATTATTTTCCTTGAAAGAGAGACATTGTCAAGTATTTCATCCAAATGAAAAACAATATGAGAAGGTTATATTTAAAAATATGCAGCCTAGAAGACAGCTCTTTAAAGCAGTGGTGTACCTGCTATATGCTGGAGTTTTGTCTTGGAAATTTATTCATCAACATCCGTAGTGCAGTAAAAGCTGAAACTTGAAAGCAAATTCCTCTCTTGATGTAAAACTAAAGTTGATTTTATAAACTTTTTGTTTTTTGAGGGAATGAGAGCCTTTCCTTTTTTTTTTTTTTTTTTGGGCACAGGTTTCCACAGCATCTTCTTTATTTGAGTTCTTCATAACCACTTCATTCTGTTAAAATTCATGGTGTTTCTGTAGCAGGCAGTAAAAAGCAAGGAACATATAATCCTGTGCTCAGAGAGCATGATCAGGGGTGGCTTATGCCTTCTACTACACTTCTGTAAGGCTGCTTGGAGAGGCAGTTGTGATATTAGGAATATTTTATGCAAAAAGCAGATAATCATGGTTACCTACTGTGAAAATGCAAAGATGGGCTAAGGTTTATGGCAGATGATATTTTGTGTTCAACTTGCTGCTCTGTTGAGTATTTGGTAATGATGTTTGTTTGTACATATTGAGGAGGTTCATGCTTTGTTTTTGATCCCTGTGGTGAGGAACCTGGTCCTAACTGAAGCTTCATTAGCAAACTGCTTTAACCTGTACTCCACTCTCCATTGCAAACGTGCCTAAATTCCCTGCTCTATTGCACTGCTCTGATGAAGGCTTTGTCTCCTTTTTTAGGTACTCTTCTACTCATCAAGATGGAAAGCTCAGATTCTAGTGATAAAGGAAATATTGATCAATCAGAAGCCCAACGTCAGAGCCAGCTGGATCGGTTAGATCGAGAAGAAGCTTTCTATCAGTTTGTGAACAACCTGAGTGAAGAGGACTACAGGCTTATGAGAGATAACAATTTGCTAGGAACACCAGGTAGGTAATGCTTGCCTATGTTCATCCTGCCAGAGTTGCTTGTAGGCAATTTGTGTCATTTTCTGTTCTCCTGAAGCCCTTTCACCCGTCTGTGTGCTGCAGTGTTCTGTGGGAGGAAGTAGCTTCTTGCTAATTTGTGCACATTTAAATTCAAGTGGTCCCTTGGCTTCTGGAGACGTAGGATGGCGTGGATTCATCAGATACAAAAGTCTGGTGTTTGCACAACTTGGCAGGAACTCCCAGATTTGATCCAGTTCCAGTTATGAACCCTTAGATGGACAAATAAATCTCCTTTAAGCGTCTGTGTGCAGATTTTGTGCTGGTGAGGTTAGGAGTTTGTAACCAGGGTAAGTAGTCTGGTGTGAGATTCTGCATGGGCATTTTGATGTCAGCTCTCAATCAACTTGGTAAATTTTCTCTTCGTAGGTTGATATCTAATTCAAGCCATGACTCAAGTAATTTAAACCTTTTCCTGCTTATGGAAGTGTTAACCTCAAATATTTCACTCTGGATACTCTAATGAGTGTAGGATGACAAAAATTGCTGCTCAGTTGTAGAGGTTACAGAACCAGAGAGCACATCTCTTTTGAACAGGATGGAGCTGTTGGATATTTCAGCTTCAGGAAAACTTACTTGGGGACAACAGTGCTAAAGTGTCTGAACTTCCCCTTAGCAATGTGCTTGGCACTGCCATTATGGCAGGATTTAATTAGACAGAACGCAAGCAGTGGCTTGTACCTTCTTTAGAAGCTTTTGTTAATGCTTGCCATACATATATGATTTGGAAATATTTTTGGAAAATTTTGCTTATTTTCTAAGGTGAAATTACTGAAGAAGAGTTGCTGAGAAGGCTACACCAAGTTAAAGAAGGTCCGCCACAGCAAAACAGTGATGAGAATAGAGGTATATACAGTATTTGTGAAAACTCTTAACTTTAGCACCCCGTACGGACCTTAACTTGAGTTCAGGAGTGGAACAAGTTAAGCCTAGGCAGGTGCAAGGTGAGCTTTGTATCAAAACTCAGTGAACCTTATGTCTGATATCTGCTGCAGAGGTCAGTTTGGGACAGATTTAATTCATAACACATCTCTTCTATCAAAATAAAGTTTTGTTTAGATTGTTTCTTTTTTAATTCCATTTTTTTTGAGATTGCCTCTCTCTCTGCTTCCTTCTGGGATGCGTTTTGGCGATCTCTCTTTTTTAATTCACCATCCTTCCCTTCCAAAGATGCTGCATTGCTTTTGTTGTCACCCTTCTGTAGAGATTGGTGGGGGATGCTCAGAGCTGACCACTGGGGTTCATTCTTCAGTGAGACAGATTTGCTATAAAGCTCTGCAGGTTAAGGCTCAGGACAAACTTAATTCTCTGTTTCATGGTCAATAGATCACTTAATTGTTTGGAAAGGAAAATACAGAATATTGATGTGTTACAGCACCTGACATGTGACTTTCCATTTACTTATGATAGAAAATACGTGTTCTTTTGATTACTTGTTTGCTCTGTGATGGCTGCAGCCTATCTGTCCATATTAGAGCAATGTCCACTCCTGCTCACTTAGAAGAGCTCTGGTAGTTACAGAATTGTCACACTGCCTGTGAAACCACAGTAGCACTTGGTAGGATTCAGCACTTCTAAATTGTCACTCGTTAAGCCAAGCAATTATGTTCTTGGAAAAAATGGCTCCAAAATTAGCTCAGTACTCTAATTTTGGTAGTTCCCTGTCTTTTTCACAGGTGCAGAGTCCACAGAAGATGTTTCAAATGGAGATTCTATAATAGACTGGCTTAATTCAGTCCGACAGACTGGAAATACAACACGAAGTGGGCAGCGAGGAAACCAGTCCTGGAGAGCAGTGAGCCGGACTAACCCAAATAGCGGAGACTTCAGATTCAGTTTGGAAATAAATGTCAACCGTAATAATGGGAACACGAATCCAGAAACTGAGAATGAGCCATCTGTAGAGCCTTCCAACGGGGAGGATTTGGAAAACAGCCAAAGTGACTCTGAAATTCCAAGGTCTGAATCACCGTCTATAAGGCAGCCTGGATCAGAAAGGAGCAGTGCGGAGGAGCTGGCGGCTGAGGAGGCTTCCCCTCCTAGAGGGCAGAGGAGAGCCAGGAGTAGGAGTCCAGAACAGCGGCGGACGCGAGCTAGGACTGATAGAAGTAGGTCACCTATTAATGCAGTGAGTGAGGCCCCTCGCAGGTCTCATCACAACACATCATCTCAAACACTTGACCACTCCTCAGCCAGCGAAGCTGAGGGCAGCTCTAGAACCAGGCAGCACGTGACGTTAAGGCAGCACACGGTGGGGACTGAGGTGCCAAGTGAAAATGCAGTTCTGTTTTCCCCCCCTGAAACGAGGCCTGCTCCTCAAGCAGCAGGTTCTTCAGAAACCACCAGCACCAGCGAGTCCACGGCTCCTGGGCAGAGGCCTCCCACCATAGTGCTTGACCTCCAGGTGAGAAGAGTTCGCCCGGGCGAGTACCGGCAGCGGGACAGCATAGCCAACAGGACCCGCTCCCGCTCCCAGACCCCCAACAACACCGTCACCTACGAGAGCGAGCGTGGGGGCTTCCGGCGCACCTTCTCCCGCTCGGAGCGGGCCGGAGTCAGAACTTACGTCAGCACCATTAGGATTCCCATCCGTAGGATCTTAAACACAGGCCTGAGCGAGACCACATCGGTGGCCATCCAGACCATGCTGAGGCAGATCATGACAGGCTTCGGGGAGCTCAGCTATTTCATGTACAGTGATAGCGATGCAGATCCCAGTGGGCCAGCTCCCAATCAGAACGTGGAGAGCTCTGAGGCGCAGAGCGGAGGCGGGGGCGCCTCAGGCAATGAGAGTGCAGATGTTAGTTCAGGGGAGGTGTACGAGGGTGGGCACGAGGCTAGCTCAACATCCGGTGCCAGGCGGGAAGGCCGGAATATGAGGGGATCGGTCACGTTTGAAGAAAGCGGTTCTCTACCATTCCTTAGCCTTGCACAATTTTTCCTACTCAACGAAGATGACGATGACCAACCAAGAGGACTCACCAAAGAACAAATCGACAACTTAACCATGAGGAATTTTGGTGAGAGCGACGCTCTGAAAACCTGCAGCGTGTGCATCACGGAGTACACAGAGGGCAACAAGCTGCGCAAGCTGCCGTGCTCGCACGAGTACCACGTGCACTGCATCGACCGCTGGCTGTCGGAGAACTCCACCTGCCCCATCTGCCGCAGAGCCGTCTTAGCTTCTGGGAACAGAGAGAGTGTTGTCTGAAGGAGAGCCAAGTCAATGGCCAGGCAGCTGGTGTGATAGTGATGGGCAAAGAAGTCACTTCCTTTATGGCCACTTTTTGAGTGGTACCTCAATGTATAATAATGACTTGGAGTGAATCTTCCCTCATCGAAGCGTTTTTCTCTGGATTCAAGCTTTGGGAATTGGAAAATTTCTTTAATTAGGTTTTTCAAGTTCTAGTCGGTTTGGGTGTTCAGTTTCACTTGTCCAAAGACATCTCCTCACTTCAAAATATTTTTTTTTCTTTGTGAAGAGTATTAAGTTCTTTCTCCTTCCCAGCCCTTGCCCTCCCAGTCCAATAAACAGTTTGTCCTCAAGATTGTGCTTCTGAGGAGTTCTTTGAGAAGTTATCCCAGCTCAGTGTCCATGAGTCGTAGAGGAATTTTTGCAAGAAATCCAACTCTCTGAAAAAATAATTTAATTGCACATTTGAACATACTTTTAATTTTCCTTCTGGGTTAATATTGGACATGTCTGTGTAAATAACACTAATGTTAGCCCTTTCCCCATCACTATGGCACGCTGTAGGATGAGCTGTTAGCGTAATTGGGATATTTATCTTGTTGTGGAAATATAAGAATTGCCTATGCTTGTTTAAATAAAGGAAAAAAAAAAACCACCAACAAATCTGTTTTAAAATTGTAAAGCTTTTTTGTAGAAGCTCAGTACTTTTCCAATGCACTGTTGTACTAACGCATTAAGAATTAAAATTGTACCATGCTTGGAAATCAAGAATGCTTTTCATACAGACCCCACCACAGAGAGAGCAAACTGAACACGAGAGAGCTGCTTTTGTGACTGTGTACCTGTCAAGAGCAGTGCATATCTGTACTATTTATGTGAACAGCTACTGTAACATAAAAACAGTTGGATTAGACAGTTAATTGCATTTAAAAAAAAATGAAATTAAATGTTATAATTGCAGTGTTTTGGCTCAGTTATGCCACCAAAAAAAAAAAAAAAAAGATAAACATTAGAAACTGTTCTAATGGCTGGTTATTTCTTGGTATGGTTGCAATTACAGAATAATACAAACCCGTGTGTACTGGCTTGTTCACTGAGGTTTGTGCCCAATTTTTCTATCAGCTTTTGCTCTCAGTTTTTGAGGCAACATCAGCAAACAAGGATGGTTGGTTTTGGTTTTTAATTCTTCACTAGCTTCAACTGTATTGGTAACCTCTGGATGTGTTGAGTGGGCTGGTGTTGGTAGCCTGTGGTGCAAGTGCCACAGGGGGTAACTGGAAAGTGCTTTGTTAATATTGAGTTACATTTAAAAATGAGTGCACTGAAATGTGTAGCAGATTCTTGAGAATATCAGTAAAAACCCAACAAGCTCTTTATATTCCTCTTGGACAGAATGAAAATTAATTTACATTTAAAATTGCGTAGATGAGGTGTTGCAATGGAGAATTGGCGCCTGTACCTCTACTCTCATCAGAGTGTGTGTGTTGGGGAAACATCCTTCACCCTCAGTGACCCCCTTCTTTATTTTATTCTCTAAGGTTTTGGTTTGTCCTGGCTTACATGTGCAATGGGAAAGTGGTTGTTATTTATTTCCACTCCAGGGTGGTAGTTCTGAAGGGTTACGAGCTGCTCTTGCTGGATGGGAAATGTTGCTCGTTCCTCAGTTGACAAAACCAAAGCTGGCCTTTTTCATCATTAAAACACCTTTTTGGTGTTTTATAGTGGTGGGTACATAAGCTATAATTACTGCTCTAAGCCATTTTAACATCTCATCGACTAACTCAGGATTCCACAGCATCCCAGAATTCCTTTTTTTTTTCTTTTTTCCCTTCCATGTGCATTTTGTGCTGTTTCAGTGGGAAACCCTGACTGGCTGCTGGGCTCGCTTTCCTCCTGGTGGGACAGGCCAGCATGGCAGGGGGAACACGAGGGTTCTTTGGGAACAGAACAATCAGTCAGCTCACAGGTTTGGTTTTTTCCTTGGACACGCATCACTGTAAAATTGGAGTTGGCTGTTGATTCTGGGTGCTGGGTTCTCTGTGCCAAAATTTCACAGCAAAATAACACATTCTGAATTTCACAGAGCAAATACTTGCTCTCAGTTGCGGTTTCCAGACTTACAGAGCGTAAAATTAGAAGGAAAAAAGCTCCTCTACATGAGTACTGTGTTAGATGTTGAAAGTCAGAGATGTTCATCTCAGACTAGAGCTGGTGACCGCCAGGAAGAGAGCCCATTATCCCAAACCCATACAAAGCATGGCTGTGGTACCTGTCACCCCACCTTTTCCATGGAATTTCCACCTTGGTAGAACTGCCTTCACAGTTTTGTTACAGCTTATAGCATGTCTTAACATTTTATCTTTCTGGAAGAAGTGCAACTAATAAACTCCTGGAAGTTTCCCAAACAGTACCAAGAACAAATAATTTAATCTCATTTTGGGAGATGTTGAATGTTCTCCATGGTTTCTCTGCCTTTTGCAGTGCTGAGTGTGCTAAAGGGGCTGGGGGCTCGTTTGTCTGCAGCAAAAACTTCTTTATGTAGCTCAGTTAATTAGGGCAATTAAATTTCTATTTATCTAAATTTAGATTGGAGTTAGGAAAAGCCAATATTAACATTTCAGTTGCTTACAAAATGTGGAACACTTTCATAATTAGACTAATTTACATTTCATTAATTATTTTGATAGTGAAACGTGTATTTAGCTCTTCCCTCAGTTTTTGGGGTTTTTTTTTTTTGTAGTTCTGGAGGGATGCAGCATCTTCACTGGTGCCTGGAGGGATATGAAGGGTTAAAAGGGCGAGTTTTGGCACGTCCTGTGGCAGGAGGGATGGCTTTGGAGAGACAGAGCCCAGCGGCTGTGGCCTGGGTCACAGTGCCACCGTGTGGGATCTGCCTTCAGCACCAGCGGGATTCCTTGCAGGATCAGCAGCTTTTCTTTTGGTTTCGAAGGATTCTCCTTGGCATTGCCCGGCTCAGCGGTTACCATGGGGTTTCTTCCCAAATGTCCAAACTCCTGCTGGGAATGCCCGGTGTGTGAGCTGCATTCCTTTCTGCCAGGACAGACCCCGACCCACAGCAATGACAGCATCGCTGGGCCAAAGCCTTGTGACAAACGCAGAGGTTTAATAATTACATTAGTTACGAGTTGCTGTTTGTTCATATTTTAATTCACATTGTGAACCAACGTAGACTTTGAGTGCTCACTTTAATTTATTTTTTTTTTCCCTCGGGCTTTGTCACCAGAATTCCTGGTGCTGCTTGGTTTTCCCTTTCACATCTTTTTTATTTCTTCGAACAAGTCGAGATTTTTTTTTTTTTTTTTTTTTTTTCAGAAAACTTGGAGGCATTTGAGTTGTTTGAAAAACCATTTCGTTATGTAGGTATTTCATGCATCGAAATCAGGGAATGTTAAAGGCCTTTTGTAGGAAGCGCTGCCGTGCAGGCACAGCAGCTGCAGGACACAGCATCCTGCGGGTCTGAAGGAGCTGTAATTGTCCATTGTGTCGCCTTGCAGACCAAGGGCTTTCCCACCAGAGCTGGCACAATGGCCCATAGTGAGTGGCATCCCAGTTTCCTGTCACTTGTCTGGGTTATGCAAATGTGGGGCTGCAAAGGCCCTTTCCCGCTCCATCCGCAGTGGATAAACACAAGGCAGTGGTCTCATCCTAACAATGAGGGGAGTGGAGATACAAGTAAGGCTCAGGGGGGTTCTGAAACTTCACACTGCCTCCATCTCTTGTCTCACCCTTCATTTGGGATCGTTGTGTCCGTGGGAGGGGTGTCCTGCTTTGGGAAAGGGTCTGTGTGACCCCCCAGGAGCCGAGGAGGAGCCCAGCTGTCAGGAATGTCTGTCTGCTCCTCTGCCTTCTCCCAGGAGGAGGAGCTTTGGATGAAGCTTGGCTTGGAGCCACATGGAGGGAATTTATAACAGCTTCAGAAATATTTCCAGCCCTTATGTACAGTAGGCTTTTTGTTTACTCTCGACTTGGGGGGAGCAGCAGGAGGCTGAAGAGACACAATTAATGGTAACATACCCAAAGTACAAATAAGTGGTGGTGTGTTACAGAAAGAGGTTTGCATTTGTTGTTCCAGGACTTACCGATCTCTCAGATAGATTGTGTCTCCTTTTTCTTATGGGGAAACATACCATTGAATTTATTTGATTTATATCTGGTTTTATTCCCTTTAGCTGCAATATTTGAGCCCCTTTCTGAATTTCACTCTGCTGGGAAGTCTGTTGGTTGGGAAGCCCTGAATTCCACTGTGAATGTAACACTTTTTTTTTTTCTTTTTTTCTTTTTTCTTTTTTCTTTTTTTTTTTCTGGTACAGTGCTTTACATTTGCTTATACTGGACTTGTTTAATACAAACTGGTACTCAGAGGTTGTTGGACACAGTTTGACCAGCTTTGCCAGCTAACACTTAGAAGGAGTTTGTTCCCTGTGTAAGGTGTTATAATGCAAATTTAAATAGACTCAATAAAATGCATGAAGTGTTCATTTTGTGCTTGATCCTCACTCCTTGGGTTTATTCTTAGGGTGGGAATGCACTGGAGTACACGGTGCGGTAGGAATTTATTTCCTCCGTACACCTTCCCCCTTGAGGCAGAAAGGAGGGAGCTGGAATGGTACAGAGTTAACTTCTTGGAAGAATTTATTGCATTAGGACATAAACTGAAGAAATAAATCCCTCTGTGTCCCAGACTTTGTGAATCTGGCAGTGGCTGATGCAGGATACAAAAGCAGCATCTGCAAGTTATTATCCAAGGAGAAGCTCTGACTCCAGGTGCCCATCAGAACCAGGGCCCCGTGCAGGGCTGTCAGGGCTGAGTCTCCCTGCAAATCCAGCCAGGATTCCAGGAGAATCTCACATGTGGCTTAAAGCTCCATCCTAAAATTAGCAGCTGAGGTACGTGCAAACACTTGCTGGAGTGGGAAGGAAGTTTTTTAGGGTGTGGGAAGCTGTATTCATTATCTGTGCTTCCCTCCCCTCAGTCCCATTCCTCGGGTGGGAAGTGGGAGCCGCTCACCGAGAGCAGCACGATAGCCTTGGTGCAAAAGAGGGGACAGGAAGGTGTTGTGTCCCTGAAAAAGGGCATTTGGGGTGCCAGGGCAGGGCCTCGGTGTCACAGCTGGGCTGATGCTCTTCAGCACTGCCAGTGGTGCTCTTCCCCAGCAAGGAGAAGCTGTGGGCTGCTCAGGGGATGCATGGAGTCAGGATTCTGCTCCAGCTTCACTCTCCGTAGGGAGAGCTCTTGGATAAAGGGGTTTTTTACTAACTCCCACATGCTTCTTGCTCTTTGAGTGTTCAGTTCAGTCTGAAACTGAGTGTTAAACACAGATGTTAGCTTTGATTTCAGTGACTTTATCCGTGAAGTAACTCCCACACTTTGTGTATCAGGAGCTCTGCCTAGTAGCTGTCTCCAGCCCCTCTTCTCCCTGCAGGATCTCCTCCAGTTTGGATAACCCTGGATTTGTTCCTCAAAAACTCTTGATCAACCCCTGAATTGCTTAAAGATCCCTGGCGCTCTTTGGTGCAGCCTTGGCGCTTGTGTGTGTCTGACTTCACCCCTCTGTTTATTTGCTTCAATATATTTGAGGTCTTTGTCCTGACCTGTAAAACTTTATATAACCTTGTCCCTCCCTCTTGGTGCTTAAACTCTGTAACCTTTTACGTTGTCTTACTCCTCCCTTCAGGATGTATTTCCATGGCACATCCAGACCTTCTCAGGGGAATGTGTTTGGCTGCTTTGCTGGTCCTGCTGCTAGGTGGGAGGAGAAAGGTTGTATTTCCTGACCTTGTGCATCCCACAGCGATGGGGGAGCAGGAATAGCCATCCTTTTGGGGTCTTCTCCCTTTTTCTGACCCCTTCTCAGTGGGGGGGAGTGTTTGGAAAGGCAAGGGGAGAGAACAGCACAGGCTAGCTGCTCCTGCTTGCCCTTCCCAGCTGTTTCAAATGTGATTGAACCTGTTCTGGGACTTTTAACATCATAAATCTAAACTCAGCTGTGTTATGGCTCCCTAAACTCTTACAATATATTTACACATGGAAAATTAAACCTACTTTTTAGTCTTAGACTGGCTGGGCATTGTCTGTGACACTAATGAGATGCTGCTGCCACATGCTCCAACGGTGCCCCTGAATAAATCCCCTGCTAAGCCAAGCATGTGAAAATCCAGGCGTCAGATCCCCTCAACAATGATTACTTCATCCCATCTATGTGGAGGGTTCCTGGAGCTCTGGCACCCTACACCAGCAGGGTTCTGGGATTTCAAGGAAAAGGGTTGCAAGGAGGTGCCCTTGTGCTGGTGCTGGGGCTGCAGCACATTCCCTGTGCCCCTGGCAGAGCCAGGAGAGGAGCCAGCCTGGCTCCTGGTGTCCAGCAGGGATGTGTTTACACTGGTTTGATTTCTCAGGATGTGTTTGCAGATTGTGATTTCTCCAGGTTGAAAGTCTGAGGCCAGTGGATTTTAGCTCTGGAGCATCAGCTTTGCTTGTTGTTTCCTGTAGAAAATGGCATGAAGGACAAAGTGCCTGGTTTGGTTTCTTGGCTTTAATACCACCTTTAATCTTTCTTTTCAGAGCATTGAAACAGCTCTGGCACCTCTCCAGACCCAAACCCAGGGTTTGTCCTTGTCTGCAGAGCCAGACTTTGGCTGGCCAGTGGGTTTGGAGGTGCTAGAGGGTTTATAGGGGTAAAAACCTCGAAATAACTTCATTTCAGGAGCCCATAAGGTGCTTCTCCAGAGCAGGGATTTATGTAATAAAGGTGGGACCAGTGTGTGCCTGCCCTGAGCATCATTTGCTGCTCACCATGCAGGTGAAGGGCTGGAAAAGATGCAGTGGAAGAAACAGGTTAATCTCTCTGGGTACTGCTAAACTAAACTAAACTAAACTAAACTAAACTAAACTAATCCTAAATAAACTTGAAAATGACTCAGCCTTTGCTGCTGGCACCTTTGGGAAGGTTTTGTGTTTTAGTTTGTAAAGACACATCTAAATAAATTGAAATATTTATGGGATGGAAGAGGCTGGGGAGTGCCCTTAGAGCCATTCACTGCCGGCAGTGCTGGTTGTCCATCTTCCCTAAAAGTGTGACATGGAGGGAAAGGTGAGGGTGGAAAACACGGAAAGGGGTAAAGGACAGAGGATGGGAAGGGAAAGAGGAGGGGAATCAAACCGAAGGGTGAAAAAAAAAAAAAAAGGCTTTTGAACTGTGCTCGTCTGAGTGGGATTAAACATCAAACACAGGTGGAGGAAGAGAAGGGGTGAGAGCCAACCCACGGTGATGCCGGCGGTTGTGAGGATGCAGAGCAGGTCCGTGAGCGATGGGAGGCACGGTCTGGTTCCCCTGGGGCCGCCGGGGCGATGCGGTGCCGGCCACGTACACCGGGGCCGGGCCGGCCTGAGCGATGCTCCAGATGAGACGGGGACAGATTGATGAGCCCCAAATCGCCATGCTGGGCGGAAGAGGAGCGTGTCAGAACAATAGCTGGGGCCTGCCAGGCCGGCGGGGGGTGGGAGGGGTGGGACACGGGACCCCGGAGGGACTTTCTGCACCGCCCTGCCCGAACAGCGCCGGACACCGCTCGCCTTTCCAGGGCGGGGGATCGGGACAGAGGCGTTTCGTGCCAAAACAGAGCAAAACTGGCTAAAGCCAGCACAGCCCCGAGCCTCGGCAGACACAAGGCTCGCACTCCACAGACGATCCACGCTCCTGCATCCCCAGGGGTTTCTGCCCCCTCTCCGAGGCCATCTCGGGCTGCGCGCATCCCGGGGCTGCTGATGCTCTGGGGGCTCTCTCCTGGCTCTCATTTCCCCCTCCTGCGCCGTGTTTCCCTGAGATCTCAGCCCGGATCTGCTTTGCCGAAGCTGTTTTTTTCTCCCTAGCTCTTTTTCTCGCAGCTCCCGCTGTGTTCTCCTTCCCCCCGGGCGATGCTTTCGGGGGCTGGGTACCCCGGGCCGGGCACAGGGACCCACCCTGCCCAGCCTGGGTGAGCCTGGAACAGCCTCGGGAGGGGATCTTTCCCAAATTGTTGCTTTGAATAACGACAGAGAAGCAACGGCTCGAGGAAAGATTTGCATTTCAACGGGCGGATGATTTAAAAAAAAAAAAAAAATAAAAATCTCCTGTCAGTCCTCAGTGCATCCTTCGAGCCCTTCAAAGGAGCTTACAAATGGGGGTTTTGCCTTTTTTCTTTTTTCTTTTTTTTTTTTTTTTTTTTTTTTTTTAAGGATTATAATACTTAAGTCCTGCAAAAAAAAGAAAACAGATGGAGAAGACAATGAAAGAAAACAAACCCAGCCCAGAGGCTGCGGGGAGAGGAGCAGTGGCTGGGCACAGCAGTGCCCAGCTCGTGTACACACTGCACATCCACAGATTTGTGTCTAAACCTATGTGTAAACTTAAAAAAAAAATCAACAGATAGATAAATGCCTTTTTGCACATATTGGTCTAAATTATATGTAATTAAAACTATTAAATTAATGCCAAACATTGACATGTGGCTCATATTTGATATATAAAACATACTTGTCATTATATATATTTAATATGTAAAATATACATGTGCTTTGTAGCACAAATATCAGCTATTATATCCAATTAACTTGGTTTAATCCGTGATATTTCAATGTTAATGTACAAATAGATATCTAAATACTGAACCACTGTGTTATAGTAATGAAAACATCCTTTTATTTTGTTGTGGTTTGGGTTGGTTTTTTTCTCATTCACAGTCTTTTTGTGGCAAAACTCAGGGTTTTGTCCAATGTGAAATGCTTTTCTTCCCATTTTTGCCATAAATTAAGGCCAGATCCAGCAGCCTGGCAGAGCAGGAGGAGGTGGCTGGTGCTCCCTGCCCTGTGCTCAGCCAGGCTGAGAGGGGATTTCCAGTGGGCCCATGCACAAACACACCTTTGGAGGTGCACACACACACATACACACAAATATATATATATACACACACATGTGTATGTGTATCTATTAATTTCTATGGAATTTGTGGGGATGGGCTGTGATGAGCTGCTGCTCCTGGGGGTGCTGGAGCAGCAGGGCAGGGTGTCCCCTCCATCCCCTCTCTGAGTGTCCCCATGGATGCCCAGCCCACTTTTATCCTCCCAGTTCCCCTCCCAGCTTTCCAGCCGTCCCAGGAAGATCATTTTGATATCAAGTTAAAATTCCCACTGTCTCTGGTGCCTGTAAGTGAAGGACTGTGCTCCCCTCTCTCAGGAATGGTTTGCAGCGTTCCCTCTCCTTGCTCTGTCCCTGCATGCACAGCACAGAGTCCTCTGGAGAGCTCATGGCTGTACTCTCATTCCCTTTGAATCTCTGTTTACCATCTCTTATCTCCTGATGGATTTTTTTTTTAACATTATTTGCAGTAAATATCCCCAGCTTGAAAAAAGGTTGAGGTGCACATTAAAAAAAAAAACCAAACTTGAGTTATATAAAATTATTGCACGTGTCAGCTTTCATCTAATGGCAATTAAAGCACCCCACATAAACAAATCATTAACAGAAACCCTGGATAAAAGCTGTGTTTTCAGTGTCTCACAGCCTCTGTAACCTCACTCATGAACTGTCATCCTTGATCTTTCCAAACCTTTCCTTCTTTTATTGACAAAATGATTAATTCTCCTGTGACCAGGAGGTACCTGGAAGACCTCATCGTGACCCTCAACCACTGCCTAATGGAAGAAATAACAATAATGGTGCTTAAAAACAGCCCTGGTGCTGTGGCTGTGTTAGAGCCCCCATGGAGTGAAGATGCTGCAGAGATGCTGGGTGGTAAAATCCAGACCCAAAGCTGTCCCCAGGGGAATGGAAAATATCCAGGAGGCTCTGGGCTTATCCTCAGCACCCTCTGGGCACTCAGATGCTCTCAGGGGTGGATTTTTAAATAATTTTTTTATTTCTAAATGCCTCAGTGGGACAAGGACCATCCACTTCTAGCTGTCACCCTTCATCAGCTCATGGGAACATCTCCTCCATTAGGTTCCAGGACCTCGGCTCAGCCCTTCCTCAAGGTTCATTAAACACTTCATTAAAATAACTCCCAGGATAAACCCTTGCTTCTCCAGCCCCTCTGGAGAGTTGGCAGCATCTGGGAAAGCTCCTGAGAACCATAACCAGCCATGAGGAGAGACCTGGCAAAACACAAGGAGCAAATCCCTTTTCTTTTTAAACTGGTTTATTCTACACAAATCTTTTAAACAACATTCATAAAACATTAATTACAAAAATGTGCTAATATGGGGTAGGTTTTCTTTCTTTTCATTTTTCTTTTTATTCCAACAATCAGAAATTCACATTTTGAAAGGACAGGCATACTTTTAAGAGACACATTCACTTTACTTGCAGATACAAAATTTTGAGGGGTTATAAATCACTTACAAGGAGCAGATGTAAAAAAAAAAAATTAAAAAAAATTTAAGCTTCAGGATCTGATTTCAGCATTGAATTGAGCAGCTGCTTTTGGTCCACTGGCTCTGCTGCTCTGCCCAGGGTGCCCAGCAGGCCTGGGCACCTCCCAGGACCAATTTCAGAGCCAGACACGGCTCCTGCTACTCCAGAGCCTGGAGCACAGCAGAAAAAAAAAATGGTATTGCAAAACTACCAACAGTGCTGCAGCCTTTTATTGAGTCTTTCTAGTGGGTACAGACATGGAGAGGGTGCATCCCACCCCAAAAACCCATGGGCAGCCTGTTTTCCATCAGCAACGGAGCAAATGCCAGCTGTGACAGGGCACGGCTTTGGAATCTGCTGAGCAGGGTGATGGCAGCAAGCTTGGAGGTCCTGCTTCAAAAACAATTACCCGAAACGGCCAAAATTTCAGCCTCCGCCCCAGTGCTCTTATGTGGAGCCAGCTCCAAAATCCACCCATCCGAAAGCAAATATTTGGCTTCATCCCGCTGGATTTCAGGGCAGGGGAGCGGGGTAATTTCCTAATTGCCCTCAGCCTCCCCAGAAAAATCCTGCCTCTGGCTCTAACGGGTTTAAATGGCTGAAACAAGATATGCTGGGAAAGTTCAGGCCTGGGGAAGTCGTGTTCTTTCCCAAAAGGATTGGGTTGAACACGCTCGGCAGCCAAATCCCAACCGGGTTCAGGCAATTTGGCCACGGCCCACCAGAAGGGGAGCATCACCTCAGTGCAGAAACCTGGTCCAGTAAACAGCTTCACACACCACGATTAAAAATCTACAAAAATGGACAAAAAAAGAGCTGAATTCCTTGGTAAAACAGCTCCTAAGTCTTGTCTCTAACACTACAGGAGGGGCTGTGCTCGCCGGGCTGGGCGGAGGTGGCTGTAGGGTGAGCCTTGGTGAGTAGGGTATGAAAAGAGGAGAAGCTTTAGAGGTACAAAGCCCCCTCCAAAGCCATGTTTTGCAGAAAACAGGGGGGGATTTTGTGTCCTTCCTCTCAGCTGGGAAGATGGATCCCAGCACTGCACCTGCAGGGCTTCACCACTGAGGGTCACGGGAAGAGGGGACGTGGGGACACTGGCAGGGTCTGGCCTTGAGGGGAGAGCTGAGGGCACGGCAAAATATTTGCAAAAATAAAACTACAGACGTTGTGCAGGTGGTCCCACCAAAGCCCAGTGATAACCTCCCTGCCACCAGGGCTTAAGTCCACGTGGTGATTGTGCCAGGCAGATAAAGGACCTGGAGCAATGGCACGGGGTCACCCCTGCAGACCAAAGCCCTCTCAGAGCTCCATCCATCTCTGTGTTTGCTTTCCTGCCAAGGGCTCTCAAAAAGAAAGGAATCAGCTTTATTTTGGTTTGTTACTTGCCCATGGAGCCCCTCTCTGTGCCAGTTCCATGCCTGGCGTTACTCAGAGCACCTTGGAGGAGGATTTAAGGAGCACTTGTCAACCACATCATTGTCCCCAAAGGTTACCAGGGTGGTTTGTGAGCACCCCAAAGAGCTGCTCAAGTCCACGTTTGGTGGCACAAAGGTGGAGGGAGGGGACTGCTCTGCTTGCCTTGGCTTTCAAAGCCATTCCAGTTTTCTGCTTCCAGCTGGAGAAGGGGAAGCAGGCTCTGCCAGCGTGGAAATGATTGAAGCTGAAATAATCAAGGTGACCCCAAACAAAACTGTGGGGTGCAGAGGCACACAAAAGCCAGGAATGGTTTGCAGTGAAGAATGGAGAGATAGCAAAGGTCTCAGCTGGATCTGCCCCCCTGCATTCAGAGGATTTGACCTGAGCTCACCGTTATCCAGGTGAGGATTATATGGCCACTTATAGATGCAAGCGTCAGCCAGGGTTCAAATCCAGAGCAGCTGAGATCCTCAGCACCAAATCAGGCTGCCCAGAGCAAACTGCCCTTGGCACCCACGTACCAAAGAGAGCCTCTGCTGCCATGCAGAACATTCCCATGGCACTGCCAGGGAAGGGCAGGAATGTCCTTGCCCAGCTGCTGGCCACCTCCCTGCTGGCTCCTTCAGGCAGCTCAGCCCAGGGGGTGATGCAGCTCCTTGAGTGGCAGCCCCAAAGCACCACCATGGTGGGAGACAGAGCCAAAACCTCCTGAAGCTGGGGGTCCCCAGACCCCAGAGTACCACAGCAGACCTGCAAAAGCCCTCTGCTTGGCAGGCAATTAGGATGTGGCCTTCCCACAGCTCCCACAGCAGAGAAATGTCAGGAAACCTCAACCCCAGCTGGAGAGAGGCCAGACTTTGATAAATTTAAGTTCTGGGACTTTGAAACTTGTGTTTGCCTGGCTGCAGGACCTCAGGGCAGGGCAAGCTGCAGTGAAGCAGCTCCTGCATATTGTTTTAAAACTGAAGAAAGCTCTAAGCCATGAATCATGGAATTTCCCAGGCAGCTCCCAAAGCCCTGCTACCCTTCCCCTCACAAACACAACCATCCCTGGAGCCCTTCCAGCTTGGCTGTCCCCCTTCATCCCTCAGCCAGAGCGAGAGGAATTAAACCCAACGCCTCACTCTGCCATAGAATAATAACAATTAAAAAAAAAAAAAAAAGACAACAAGTTGGTTTTGAACACCCTTAAGGTAAAGATTTAAGAAGCAGCCCCAGCCCAGCCCCGAGCAGGCGCTGCTGGGACACGTCCTGTGTTCACTGCACACTTACATAAGGCTCTGCAGCTCTGCAAACACCCCGGCCACGGGGTGAAGTGGAGCCCTCTCTTGCTCCCCTTTCACCCCTTTATCACCCGAGGGGCTGAGCCCACTCCCCTTCCCTTGCTGGCTCCCAAAGCTGGCCCAGCCTGGAGTGCTGGGCTCCCTCTTCCCTTCCCAGAGCAAGGGAGAGGGGCAGGAATCACAGCCTGGCACTTGCAGGGGAGGGAGAAGGTTGGGTTTTTAATTAGACAGCTGAGTAAAAGGCAGCCCCAAAGGGGATGTGGATGTGCTGGGCTAGGACAAGGTGACCCTGATGGACCAGGAGGGGCTTTGGGGTGAAGTTTTTGCAGCAGTTAGGGTCCCATTTGTTGTCACACCAAATGCTGAGCGCCTGAAAGGATGTTTGGGAGAGCAGTGCAAACCCTGTTCATGGGCACTCCAATCACACAATCCCACCCTTCACATGCAGAAATCCTTGCAAGCTGCCTGGTATTCAAAAGGGCCCAACTAGATCCACAGCAGCAGCAGCAACCTGACAAACACGCCCCAAATAATCCCTGTGTGTTGACACTGCTCCAACCTTTGCCCTTCCCATTCCCATCTGTGTTTGCTGATGAGGAGACCTTTCATGGCTGCTGTCCAAACCTGCAAAATTCTCTGCTGCAGAATGCCCCCACCAAGGGCAGGATTTTGACCAGACAAAGACACTGAGTGTGGTTTTGGGAGGCTAGTACCAGGCATGGGTCTGGGATAGGATGAGGGGTGGCTTCCTTTAACTAAGCTCATCAAGAAAGCACCTCATCACTCCAAATCTCCTGGAGGGTCAATAATAAAAGCCATGGGGAAAGATGGAAATTTAGGGGGGCAGCTGTGGGTACCAGCAACCCTCCTGGGCTGACACAGGTGCTCTGATGCCACTGCAGTGCTAAGCACCCCTTGCACTTCCACCCATGCTCCTCCCAGGACAAGGACCTCTGCAGACATGTGGAACAGTTAAGGCAAGTGGAATTCTGTAGAAATTTGGGATTTGAACCATAAATCACCTTAGGAGCCAGGAGGCTTTGCCACACAAGTCTGGGTGCAGCCATCAGTGGGCTCAGCTGTGCAGCAGCTCCCTCAGCCTAGATAGGGTTTGGAGACAGCTCATGTTCTGCTTGCTCTGAAGAAGCTGCTTCTGGAATTTAAATCTCTCATAATCTCTCCTTTGGGGGGCATTAAGGTCCAAAATATGATTTAATGAACTCCATCCAACTCCAATTTGAATTAATGCCCCAAAACTCGCAGGAGTTACAATGAGGAGTCTTTTATTCCCTTCAGCTGTCAGAGGGCTTTGAAGCTGCCCCACTGCCAAGGCTCCCACCCAAAAAGCACCACATTAACACCCTGCCCTAAGCTAAGTCTGGCAGATCCCAGCTGGAGCTGGGGTTCTGTGGTTCAAGCCCTGCCTCCTCCTGCAGCTTCATCTGCCTCCCATGGCTCCCAAAACTCAGCGACGGCTCAGCCCAGCCACAACAGACGATGCAGGGTAGGCCATGAAGGGTAAGAACAGTCATGGAAAAGCATATCCAAGAAAGAGACAAGTAGACATCTCGTTTTATATCATAAACAGACACGTCACAACACACCAGGTAATTTTCCAGCTCATACGGGGACAGAAGGGCCACAAATCCACAAGACCTAACAATGCATCAGCCAACAGGGGTTAAAAACAGGGCCAGAGGGACATGCAGGGTCCTGAGCCTATTATGTACAAAAGTCCCACCACTGCCAGTGGGAGGGGCCGCCACTGAGCCCAAATTTCCACAGCAAAGACGTGTCCTGGTGTTACAAACCACCACACTCGCCCGGAGACCAAGGGATGATTTCCACCACACACATCCCTCTTCAGACATCTCAGTTTTTTAGTGGCAGGTGAACAAAATGAAAATCTGATGAAGGATGGGTTTGCAGTCAGGATAAATGTGAGTTTTGTTTCTTGCTCTCTCCCAGGAGAAGGAACCCCAGTCCCAGCTGTCTCCTTGTTCACACAGGGACCCACCAGGGCAGGAGAACTTTCCTTCTCACTCATTAGCCATGCTTATTAGCAGTCCCTGGAGATGATCATAGAATCATGGAATGGTTTGGGTTGGAATGGACATTAAAGCTCATCTCATTCCAACCCCTTGCCAGGGGCAGGGACACCTTCCACTATCCCAGGTTGCACCCAGCCCTGTCCAACCTGGCCTGGAGCACTTCCAGGGATGGGGCAGCCACAGCTGCTCTGGGAAACTTGAATTTCTACAATTTTCTGCAGGCAGTGATGGATTCCTGCCCAAGGCTGAGCTCTGCTGTCACTCAGTGTGGTGGGGATCCACTGGCTGTGTGATTTCCTTGCACTCTGTCCCTCTCCCCCTGGATCAACACTGACCCTGCACCAGCTCAGTGACAACACACAGGCTACGAGTTAAATGCTACTGGGGCTGTCAAACCCTTTGGAAAACTGGGACTCCCCACCAATACTGACTCATGCTTATTGCTGCATAATACACAACTGGCCCCCACAAACAGCACTGGCACCCTGTGCTCTGAGCCAGGGGCATCCCCATACCCATGGGTGCCCCTGAGCCCAGCAGGGAAGCCACCTCCCAGCACAGAGCTGACCCATGACACAGGGGCTCTGTCCCAACCCTGTGTGCCCCAAAGCCACCAAAGCACCCATTTGGGTGATTATTCCGTGGATTTGGCCCCCCAGAGCCAGGCAGTGTGGGCTGTGCAAGGAGCTGCCCCTCTCTTTTGCAGCTCAGAAGCCCAACCGTTGATTGCTGGGTGGGAAAACAGAGGTGGAAAGCAGCCAAGGGACCCGCTGGTCTCATCCAGGTGTTTTTAAGGCATCTTTTGCAGGAAGGGTGTGCTCCTGCCTGACTCCGATGGCTGGAGCCAGCTGAGCTCCCTGTCATCCCAGCTGCAGCTCCCTGGGGGTGTGGGAGAGCAGCAGGAAAGGAGGAAAGAAGAAGATGAAAGCGGGACTCGCTGACATTTATTTGGTTTGTGCATCAGACTAAAGTGGCGTTTCCTCCTTCGGATCTCTGGCTTCAAAACAGCCCCATGTGCTGGACGGGGAGGGGGCTGTCTCAGTTGGATGTGACACCGAGTGACACTGGAGGAGGAGGAGGAGGATGGACAGCTGCAAGGTTCAACGAGTTCCATCCGTGGCCTGCTTGGAAAAGGCATTTATTAGCTGTAAACCTCTGTCATGATGTATAGAAAACCGGGGAGAGGAGTGGGAGCTCGATCAAGTTTGAATCCTGGTGAGAGTTCTCCTTAGAAAAATGGTTAGAGGGGGAGAAAAAAAAAAAAGGTGGCTTGAAATCAAAACTGTCCCCCCCCCAAAAAAAAAACCGAAAAACCAAAAAACATTTCTGCTAGTTAAAAGCCTTTAACTAGAAGAACTTTTTGTGTTTTCTCCTTTACAAACATAGTGCATCTGCGACCACTGGGAATTCCGGTCCATCTGGGAAAGGGCCTGTGCTGGGGCTATGGAGAGGCTGCTGGTGTCCTGGGAGGAGCTGGGGACGGTGTCACATGTGCGCTTCAGAGGCTGGGCAGCCCGGCAGCAGCTCCCCGTTCACCACCGCCTCCGACACCAGCATCTTGTCTTTGCCAGAATCCAGGCGCTGCTTCTTCAGCATCCTCTGGTGGACCAGCGGCACCACGGAGAGCACCAGGCCGCCGATGATGGGCGGCACCCCGGCAAAGTAAAAGGCCGCGTCGTAATTCCCAAAATAATCATTGAGGTATCCTGGAAGAGGCGAGAGATGACGTTAGAGCCTTGTCAGGCTAATGAGCTCATTAGTCTAATGACCTGCTTGTTCCCTCCTTCGAGTGCAGCTTGCGTCACCCACCAGATTTGGGGAGATTTGGGTTTTTAAAATAATCTTTTTTTTTTTTTTTTTTCCCGTTTGCATTTCTTGGAGTTTTTACGGCCTGGATTAAAGGATGTGTGCAGCCAACACTGTGTACCAAGGGAGTGGAGAGGGAAAGCCTCAGCCATCCTTCCTGTTTCACCAGAACAGGACACAATCGGCCACATCCCAGACAATCCTAAATGCAAGCTGAGACATGCTCAACCCAACACTTCTTCCCAGAGGCTTGCCAGCCAGGAGGCACAGGGAAAAGTGGGCAGGGGCTGTTCCTCTGCTGCTTGTCTCCATTTGGAAGCCCTGCCCTCAGGGATATTTTATCTCCAGCTGTGAAATACACTCTGCCAGTTACAAACAATAGCCAAGCCTTTAAAACCCAACAAGGTTCTGCATTTGTCTGGCAAGTTCCAACACAGCCAGGCATCCTTGGAGAATAACACATGGCCATTGATCAGTGCTGGAAAATCCTTCTGAGTGTCTCCTGTGGACACTTCCCTGGGGATTAGGCTAATGCAAAGGGCCCCTTCACCCAGCAAGCCCCACTCAGGGGGTCCTGGTGCAGCACCCTCCCAGTGAGAGGTCTGTGACCCCCACGATCCTTCCTGAGGGCGTTGGAGTGAACTTTGCTTCCAGAAGCAGAGAGATCGGAGGTGCTTATCCAGCTTTGGCTTAGCTCTGCTGATGCAGAGGTCCCTGTTGCTCAGGGGCAGCTCTGGCAAAGCCCTCGCTGTTAAGGATGGTGGGGTTATTGCTGTGCTGGAACACAGACCCAGGTCTTGTGGAGGCTCAGGTGTCTCCACCTCCAACTTCAACTCCATCTAAAAAACTATTATCTGCCAATTTCTAGTTCGTCTGCAAAGAGAAATCACTTAATGTGACCTTGGCTCACTGTTCCCCCAATGATCATCTTTCAACAGCCTTGAGAAAAGCCCTGAGATGCCACAGAAGGTGGCACGGAGTGATGCCACCCCCACCCCTCAACCTCCGCGTGACCTGACAAACCAGGAAACTCAAACCAGCACTTCTGGTCTCACACCAAAACACCACCGAGGTGTTACCAACCTGCTATGGGCGTGCCCGCGGTCATGGGCACGGCCATCAGCCCCATGAGGTACCCTATGGCCTGGGATGCCTGCATGGGCCCCACCAGCTCGAAGGCGATGGGGGCCATGATGGTGGTGAAGAGGCCGTCGCAGAGGCCGAGGAAGAGGCAGATGACAATGACGCCCTCGAAGCCTCGGCACTGGGGGATCATCATGCACAGGAGGCCCAACAGCATGAAGGATGCAACCTGGGGAGACAGGAGTGGGCATGAGAGTGGGGATGGGCAGCAGGAAGAGTCGTGGAGATGACACTGAACTGGTCAATGTCACTGCTCCCTCCCCTGGACCCAGCAAAGCCATCCCGCCGCTGCTCCTGTCTCAGAGAGGCCCTTAAGAATAACCTTTTAAGAAGGGTTAAGAAGGATTAGCTGCTGGATTAGCTGCTAGATTTCAGTAGTTTGTTCTTCAAAAACCACAAGGAGGTGAAAGGGTGTTGGTAGTTTGGGAAGAGCTGCTACCATGGAGTTTGCTGAACAGACGCCGATCCCTTAGGTCAAGTGTGTAACTCCTCTCACACATTTCTGTGCTAAATTTCCTTCCTTCAGGGCAGACAATGGTTAGTAAAGGCTTTGTGATTGACAGTTATTAAGCAGGGCGTGGACACTAGTGGATACCATGCTGTGGTTGGCCAGCACCTCCGTGGAGGGTTGGACACACCAGGATTTACCTGCAGGTAAATCTTCCTCAGCCCAGGAATGCAGTCGCCAATGCGGCCCGAAACCAAGCGCCCCAGCCCCGACATGGCCCCGAGGCAAACCAGGAGTATCCAGTCCTTTTTGGTTTCCTGAAATCGCTTCTCCACATATTTGACCTAGGATGGAGGGAAGGACAGAAGGATGTGAAGCTGCAGTACGTTGATCCCTCTTATCTCCCCAAAAAGGATGAGATTTCCTGAAGAGGGCTCATGGGTTTGGGGTGGTTGTGTGACACTTGTGTCTACATCACCCTGACTTGCACCCTCCACCCACCCCAAACCCAACAGGTCCTTCCTCTCCTGCTACTGGTGCTGGTCCTTAGGAGCTCTGGGAAGTGACCCTGGCCTACCCTGGCACAGAGGGCACAGAGAGGACACACAAAACCATATCCATCATTATTCCTGTTTACAGCATGTGCAGCAGTTTCTTGGCTTTGAGGCTTTTGGTGCCTCTGCCCCTACTGCCCATCCCCACCTCCTCCTCCCTCCTCACTCTGGACAAAGGGACCTCCCTCCCCTTCCAGCCGCAGCCATGGCTCTTACCAGGTTCATGTAAGGTACGAGGTATCCCAGGACAGCAGTAGCGATCCCAAAGGCCCAAATCCTGTAAGTCTTTCTCCGGAAAACCCTCAGGTTGAAATACTTGCGAGTCTGGGCCCAGCACTGCTGCCTCATGCTCCTACTGCCCAGCTTGTCATGCCCGTCGTGCTGAGAGTCACAAGAAGGCGTCAGGATGGGCCGGTAGGTCATGGACAAGAAGATCTGGATGAGCATTAAGGCACTGAGTACTTGGAAAGTGTGTGCCAGCCCGATGGCACCCCCAACCATCTTCAGGAAGAAGGGGAGCGGCACGGAGATGAGGCAGCTGCCCCCAGCCACGATGCCGTTGGCCAGGCCCAGGCGGCGCTTGAAGTAGTGACCGAGGATCACCAGCGAGGGCTGGAAGGCGAAGGAGCTGCCGCAGCCAAAGAGGATCCCGTATGTGAAGTAGCGCACTTCCAGGGACCTGGAGGGAATAAAACCCGTTGGAGTGGGTGACGCTGTTCAAGATTACAAGGACATGGTCTCCGACTTCAGAAGGCTGACAATGACTCCGCTTTATCACCCGGGAATTTCTTCCCTTTATACTGTTTTACAAAGAACAACCCAAGGGGTGGAAGAAAGACAAACTTCTTCAAATATATTGGTCAAGTCAGAGGGACATCAAGAAGAAGTCCCTCCTAGGGACCTCCTAGGTTACAGTTAGGGTTGTTGTTCTTGTTGACAGAACAGTCTCTGGGAAAGAGTTTCGGAGAAACAAAAACATCACAGGCAAGAACCAGGGCTACAAGTGGGGGTGTGAGGCAGAGGTGAGGAGGCCTCCTCCACTGCAGCCCGGCAAAGGCCCGGGTCTCACATAGCACAGGTGCTGCACAGACAGTCTGACCCCTCACCAAAGCAAGGATAATCCTCACCCTACAGCTGGCACGTGAAATCTTCAGCAAAGTGAAGTGTAGCTGGGAAGTGCTTTCTGCCACCAGGAGAAGGCAGCAGCCAACCTGGCCTCCTTGGGAAGCTGACCTTACTTCAATGGTTTTTAAATTACAGCAAACAAGATTTTCTAAGGTAGGGATGGTGGGATATTTTTAGCTAGAAATCCTTTTAATTTTTCCACTGAAAGGACTAATTGAAAACATTCTGCACCCGGTGTTTGGAAGCAGAAGGCACCAACCCTGCTGGTTATTAGGCACGTAGGAAGGAAATGTGGTGTTTCTGCCCAGGCTCCAGGCTGGTTAATTAAGTTCTCGTTCTTTAAGCTCCTCTGGGAGCTTAAATTAGACAGTTAATAGATCTCATTTGTACCTTACATTGGTGGCTGCACTTGAGGAGGGAATGAAATGGCTGCTGTACAGAGCAGATGGAGAGTCTTGAAAGCCCTTGGAAGGAGCTGCTTCCCAATTTCCAGCCCAATTTTCCCAACAGAAGCAGCTAACAAAGGAGCCTGGATTTAGGCAGCACAAACAACCTGTTGTGCTTCTCTCCAGATGAAGGAATGCTTTTCTTCAGCCCCATGCCATACATCCAGCTGCAAAGGTCTGCCATGGGACACTGCCTGGGAGGAAAGCATGAGGAAAACCTTTGTGCAGCTCAGGGTGTTGTACAAGCAGGGTCTATGCTCCAACCCTCAGAGCAAGACTGAGTGCTGGTCCCAAAGCAAGCGAGGAGACGGAAGCCCACATCTACCAGAGCAGCTGGAAGTTGGGAAAACCTTTACAAACTCATCATTTCTTCCATTACACGTTCATCCCTCCGGCCTGCCAAGCAGAAAGCGGAACACGGTCGCCGTGCCTGATGGCTCTGAGACAAATGACTGTCATGAAAGGCAATTTCCATCCACTCCAGGACAAAACCACATCAGAAGCCCCCTCTGTGGGAGCCTGAGCAGCTGGGCCTTGTGGGCTGTGTCTGACCTCCCACGCATGGGCCCTGGCCTGGTCACAGCAGCCCTGGTGCCACAGCTCAGCTGGTATGGTGGATAAGGGGAGACAAATGCCACAGTTGCCATCTGCTCCCTGGTGATGCTCACACACCCCTGCATGAGAAGCAGCTCCTTTCAGCCATGCCTCTTAAGGAGCTAGAATTTCCCAGCCTGCTTTCTGGGGATCAGCCAGCTGCTGGCTGGTGGGAAGGGCAGCATCGTCTCCCTGGATTGTGAGATTGCCAAGGGATAATTGTTTCTCCTGGGACAAGGAGGTCTCCCTCCATCTTCCTGGGCTTCCTCTTGCTTCCAGCTCTAAGTGGGAACAGCCCTGGTTCGTCCTTGCTGGCAGAAATTTGGGGGATTCCTCTGTGCAGGAGTAACTGGGCAGAAATTGTGGAGGGGAAGGAGAAGCAGATGAAAAAGGACCCAGCCCTCCTTACAGAACACTTAGTGCAGAGAAGGAGGGCTGGGAGGGCACTGGGACCATGTGAAGACAGCCCTGCTGAGCTGGCCATCATCTCCCATTCTTCATGCTAAACCAACCCCCTTAAACTGGAGGGAAGCTAAAGCCTTAAAGTGGGATTTCTCTTTTCTTGAGAGCACACAAGGTGGCTTGAGCTGGTCACGAGTGCAGGAGACACCTCGGAGCAAGGCAGCAGAGAGGAAAAGTTTCACATTGACCCCATCCAGCCATCACCAGAGTTTTGCTTTTCGGCATATTTGGTTTCTTTAGTGGTTTTCATACAAAATTCCCAATATTTTGAGACAAGAGGCACTGAGCCAGACACTGTGGTCTTGCCACACAGTCTTGGTGCCTCAGAGGGTTTTTGGAGCAGCTCAGTCCAGTGCTGGGAACTGTTTCTCCTCCATTTGGGCAAAACAAACCCATTTTAGAGAAACCAGGAGATAAAGGGGGAGTGAGCCTTGATCTAGCTCTGCATGAGCCCACCAAAGCCAGGCTGTGTCCATTTGCACCAGTGCCTGTATGACAGGGGAATGATCTCCAGCTGCAGTGGACGGACTTGGCAGGAGGGACCAAAAAAATCCTCTCCATTGTTCTGGGAGAGATGGAGCCACAAGCCCCGAATTTCAGGAACAGCCTCCACCATCCGGATGGAGCGCTGCCAAATCCCAGAGCCTCCCTGCTCTTCCTCTGGCCCTGCTCGGCTCCATCGTCGCAGCTTCCCTCGCTGTGGTCCAGCTGCAAAAGGGGCTCCTTTCTCCCTTAAAAGGCAGCCAGAGGAATGAGGTCCGAGAGTGAGAAGCAGGAAATGGGGATTTCAGTCCTGCAGCTCTCCTGGAAATGATATTCCTCTCTGCCTGTACTGTTTGGTTTGTTTTTTTGTTTTTTTTTTTTTTTGAAGCCCCTGGCAGCGGCGTGGTCCCACGAGCCCTTTTTCTTTGCAGAAACATTTTACAATAGAGGGGGAAGAAAAGTCTGAGCTCTGTTGATTAGAAGGAAAGTAGGGTCACATGGGAAGCTCCTGTGATCTGCATTCCAGGGCACAGCTTCCCTCAGGACCCACTGCACCTTTTGCAATTATCTTTGGAAGCACAAAGGGTGGCACCTGAGGAGGAAACTGCAGACCGTGGTTCTTTCCATGCTGCTGCCCAAGATGGTTTTAACATCCCAAAAATCCCATCTGCAATTGGCCACTGTCCTGGGGGCTTTGCCTAGGGATCAGAACTGATCCCCACTCCCAGCATAATGAGGAGATCCCAAAGATGAGGACTTGGGGATCCAGGGAAACAGGACTGGGACAAACACAGGGGTCTCCCTGACCGAAAGGAACACAGTGCAGGTGAGTTGCCCTCTGGAAACTGTGCATATTTGCTTTAAAAACCCATTCCTTGAAGCATTTTAATTAAAACAATATTTATTTTAACTGAAATTCAAAACAACCTTTTTATTCAGATGAAGTGGGGCAAATGCTGCTTTAGAGGTGAGTCCATGGAGCCTCTGAGACTTAATGTCACATAAATTACCCCAGAGGTGACCTCTTTTTGCTCCCACAATGATGCCAACTCCAATTTCTGGGCTGGAAAGACACACAAGGTACACCTGCCATCCAAATGCATATTGGCCAGTGCTTGCCAGCAGAAATTCATGGCATGGGATCAGGCATGGAAAACAAGGAGCAGCAGTGGCCCTGTGCTGCTGCAGACACACGAGCCAGGGCAGGAACACCACAAACTCTCCAAACCCTGTCTGCCTTCCCCTCCCTGTCTGCCCTGCACAGAAACTCTCTCTTAGGTGTAATCCACCAAATATTATTTTAAGCATTAATTTACTTTCAGCACCAAATGTGAAAATGGTTGCAAAGGAGAATGGTTTTCTCTGTGAGTGCCTCTCTGGAGCTGCCCATGAGAAGTACACCAATCTCTCCTGCTGTTTTAAAGATCAAATGAGGGACCTGAGTGCTGAAATCCCAGAAAATACAGTCCCTTGCTCGGGTAAAATTCTCCCTGTTTTTACCTAAGGACACAAGATTCAGTTTGGAGGGGAACAGGCTGAGCACACTTGGGCTGTGGGGATGCCAGGATGCCTCTCATGCAGATGGGAACCACCTGCTTTGCCCCCAAGGGCAGCATCAACACGTTGGCAGGGGGTTGGCAGGGAACAGGGAGGAAGAGGAGCTCTCCAAGGAGCTGGGTGTCCCCTCCACAGCCTTACTTGGTGAAGGAGCTGGAGAGGAGCCCGATGAAGGCGATGGTTGCTCCCATGGCCGCCGTGGTCCTGCAGCCAATGCGGTCGGTGAAGATGCTGACGATGGGAGAGCAGAAAAAAATCATCCCCATGGCCAGGGAGCCGACCCATGCTGGGGAGAGAGAGGAGAAAGGTGATGGTCAGGGTGGGACATCCAACAGGGGAATCAACCAGGGACCAAATGCAGCTTTGAAGATGTCTTGGCAGAGAGGCAGCCCCACCACACAGTTAATTAACAGTGTCAAGAGACCTGGTGGCACCACAGATGGGGCACCATGATGGAGTATGGTCAGGTTCTCCTCCTATTCCTCTCTGCTGGGTTACTGCGTCCCAGGGAAGGCACCAAGTTTCAATGCTCTTTCCAAACAACCTTTTCTGCATGTGGGAAGATGCCCCACCGATGCCACTTCCATCAGGAATCTCCACAGCCAAAAGCCCCCTCAGCTCCTCCCAAGCCCTTTGCACCCCAGCTTTGGCAAGGGAGAGTTTCCTACCCTGAGTTACAGCCCTGCATTCCCTGGGAGCACACTCACCCACCCCTCCCTCACCCCCTAGAGTCAGCACTCCTCACCTTCCCCTCTCCCTACAGTCAGCCAACCTGATGGAGACACATGTTTATCCCAGGTTAAATTCCACCCCTGACGTTGCCAGGCCATGCCTAAGTGGAACCATCATGCCCTGTCTCCTTCCAGCCCACTCTGAAAAAAACACTGTCTGTCTGTCTTTTTTTTCCAGAAGCTTTAATTATTCACAGGGGTTTTTTTCAGCCCATCATAGAATTGTTAAGGTTAGAAAAGACTTTTAAGATCCTCAAGTCCAACCATTCCCCCAGCACTGCCAAGCCCAGCACTAACCCATGTTCCCAAGTGCCACATCCACATGGCTTTTAATTCCCTCCAGGGACAACAATTCCATCACTGCCATGAGAAGCCTATGCCAGAGCTTGACCAGACTTTTAGTGAAGAAATTTTTCCTAATATTCAATCTAAACATCTCCTGGCACAACTTGAGGCCATTTCCTCTTGTCCACTGTCTTCTTCCTGCCTTCCACCTTCTCCTTTTAATGGTTTATGTGACTGTTTTGAGGAGGAAAGGCAGGATTTCAAGAAAAGCAATGTGGTAAGGAAAAGAATTTCAGTTCTAACAGCTCTGAGGAGAAGCAAGAGGTCCCCTGGGTGGTGTGTGGGGCAGAGCAGGATGGACAGAGGGACAAGGGGCCCCAGCCCTACCTGGCACCAAAGTGGGGGGACCTCCTGGGGCATCTCCAAGCTCCAGATGCTGGCTCTGGGCTGCCAAGCACAGCCCCAGAACATGAGGTCCTTTTACCTTTTTTTACCTCTTTCAGGTTTGGTTTGGTTTTTCTTTTTGCACCCAAGCCAAGGGCTCTGCAAACCTTTTCATCACAGCCCTGCACAAAAACACCCTCATCGTCCTTCCAGAGCCGAGAGATCTTCAAAAATAGCCAGGTCCCTATTAAAAGCAAATCCCAGCTATAGAACAATCTCTCCAACCTCTGCCTTTCACAAAAGGACCACACAAAGAAGCCCTCCCCAGGCTGGGAAGAGCTGACCCTTCCAAATTAATTATAAGTTCACAAGGACCCAATTTACTTCAAAATCTTCCTTAATAAATGCGGAGTGGAGCAATAAAATGAAAAGCAAGGGCTGCGCAGGAACCTCATGGGACTGGCTGGGCTCTCAAATCCAGGCAAAAAAAAAAAAAGACGGGAGAGGGGAAAGGAGAGGGAGAGGACCCCCCTCTCCAGCTGATTTTCTTGGTTATAAACACAAGGCACAGTGTAACGAAAGTCCCTCTAATAGGATTAGGTGGCACCAATCCAAAGAGCCGTCCAAAACAGCTCCAAGAGGGGGTGAGGGGTGGGAGCCATGCCAGGATGGGAAAGGCTCATTAAATTGGATAATATACTTCCAGAAATGTTCCTTCTACTCCAGCCAAGGCAGTAAAACGTTAGATGGCCCCGTCATGTTTGAAGTTTGTTATTTTTGGAAATTGCTTTAAGAAACGCGGAAATAAAAGCATAAAGCAAAGTATTAAATTTAAAGGGCCAGATTCGGATCTTAATAACCCAGGGATTTACATGCAAATGGGCAGGATCAATCTCTGGCCCCAAAAATGCACACTCACCTGCAGAGATCAAAGCAAACCCAGGGCGGGAGGCTCAGCAACGGGCACTTAAAATCTCCTCCAGCTCTGGGTTTGCAAAAAGGAGATATCTCTCAATTAAAATTGGTAAACACACCAAAAAAAAAAAATAGAGTCCTGTGGCAAATTACTGTACCTTAGAGAAAGGGCTTACCACAAGCAATGAATAAAAATAGGCTTGGGGAAGAACATCCAGTTAAAATTAGTAAGAACAATAGCCTCACTTCCAGAGCGGGGTTTTGTCTTCCCAGCGCTTCCCAGCGAAGCCCCGGGAAGCCGGGAGGGCTGGGTGAGCTCCAGCACTGGAAGGAAACCTCGGCAAAAATCTGGGGGCAGGAGAAAACCGCCTCGGTACCGGCTCCAACCCAGGCAGGATTCACACCCAAACACCCCCAGAGAGTGGGGGGCACACTTTTCCCCCCTGCTTTATCCCTGGTGATCTGCATTCTCCTGGGCTGGGGGGGCAAGGATGGAGGGAAGCCGTGGCAGAAAAGCCCAGGTTGGGAAAGAAATGGAGCTCAGGTGAAGCCTGGCCCCAAACCCGCCCCTTCGGGTATAGTCCTTGGATCAGCTCCAGGGAAAGAAGGGGTTATTTTTGGCAATCTGTGGTATTGAAGTTTCTCCTGGACTTTGCTGGATGTGAAGGGCAGAAACAGCCATTCCTCCAGTGGAAACCAGGCAGGGCTCAGCTGCTGGAGAAGTTGAGTCTTGATTTAAAGCTGCATGAGAAAAAAGGGGGCGATTTTTGCTTCTGATTTCCAGAGGGTTTGGATGGGATGGTTAATTCCCAGCCTGGCCACACCTCCCACCCTCTGTGGCTGATAAGCTGGGCGAGATATGGAAACACACAGACAAGCCCCCACATGAGGCATGGAGTCTTATCAAGCAGGTCCTAAAAGAAGCTATGGAGAGAATCCAGCTGAGGATGGGGCTGGAAGGAGCCCAGGAGCTGCCAGAACTTTGACAGGGATCGGGTTAAGACTTGATTTAGGGTGTTTTACGATGTTTTAGGGTGCTGTGAGTCCAACCAGCTCCTGGGAGCACCAGGTGAAGGGGCTGGTTTTGGAGCTGGGTACCATGGGGGCAGCTGGCTGGTGACAGGGGTGTCTTGACAGAAACAGCTTGACAGATGACATGCAATGATGTCTTGACAGAAACACAAAATGCTTCAGAAACCATATTTTTAGATTAAAAAAAAAAAAAGACATGAAAGCACTCTGCTTTTGTTGAGGGGAAATGCACATGGCTCTTGATTTCGGGGTTGCTGATACTAGAGGTGTGTTTTCCCTCCCTGACAGCCGCCTCTCTATTTGGCACTGAGAGTTACATCAAGCCCAGACCTGTCCATCCCACCCTGGTCCCACCACAGCCCCTCCTGAAGGGATTGAAGGAGCAGCTGAGGAGCCAGGACCCCCCCAGGGTACGCACCCTGCTCCAAGGGACTGGGGGAAAACAGCAGCTCCAGCTGCCACCCCACCACAAGCCACTTCCTAGTGATCCTAGGGATGCTCTGGGGCAGGGGAAGAGGCCAGTGTGGGGCTGGTGCTGCTTTGCTGGAGCAGAGTTGTTGACCAAGGAGAACATTGAACCAGCAGCTCTCACACAAAGGGGAAGCTCCAGCTAAAGCTCCACAAATTCCTCCTCACCACCTTGACATAACAAAGGCAGCCAAGCTGGTGGCCCGTGGCTGATCCAAAACAATGTGGCCTTCAACATGGACAGGGAATGCAGTGGTTGAAGTTCTCCAAGAGGAACAGTGCATCAGTGGTGCAAGAGATCACAGAACCATAAAATCAGAAGGGTTGGGATTGGAAGGGACCTGAAAGATCATCCAGTTTTACCCCCAGCCATGGGCAGGGACACCTTCCACTATCCCAGGTTGCTCCAAGTCTCGTCCAGCCTGACCCTGGACACTTCCAGCTGTTGCAATAACATGGCCAGGATGATCCATCCTCCCCAACACCACTCACCCTGGGTTCAGGACAGAGTGAAAACTGGGGAGGTGACCCATTTGTCCATCAGCCCACTTGCCCACCAGCCCAATAGCACTAAGCTGTGTCCATAGTGGAGGAGGGACCAGGAGTGCTTTGGACACCTTCTGCTCCTCCTACCAGTGGGCACCAAAGCTCCTGGGGACCCTGTGGCAGAGGAGGACGGGCACATGGGGGTTGGAGGGCTCAGCTCCCCCTGCAGTGGTGATGCTGAGGGGTCCCTGAGGGCTGTGAGTACCATGTCTGTGTGTTCATAGTGGGCAGGGCCCACCATGGTCAGCCCAGGTGGTCCCACCTGGATACCAGATCAGCTTTCTTTCCAGACAGGCCATCAAACAGGATGACAAACTCCCCTGTTGCTGGCATTTTCCTAAGCAGAAAAAGTTTCTGAGAGCAGAGCAAGGTGCAAGGAGCAGGAAGGTGAGAAAGGAAGAAAATCTCACCGCTCTGAGACACAGACCCAAACGCTGCCGGTGTTTAGCTCATTGTTCCAAAAAACATCGTTAAAAAAAATCAGACTGCAGCACTTGAAGCCAAAGCCATTTGTTCCTTTAAAAACCGAATCTCCAGGGAGAGAGGAGGAAGGGACGTCGTTCTCAGCTGTGCTTCCCCGCTGACCCAAATACCCCGGGCTGGAGGGATCAAGGGCCAGGAGGTGACCTCAGATCCGCCGCTGGAGGAAGTGTCTTCCCTCGCTTCCCGCGGCTTCTCCCGCTCACGCCGCGCAGCTGGGACAGGCTGGCCACGGGAGGGGATGGGGACAAGGTGCACAGGGTCACCTTCCCCAGGCACCCGGCATTTCTCAGAGGAGAGACGAGGCAGCCAAAGGTAATTCACTTCCTGCGCCTCTGCTACCAGAAATAAATCACTTTTTGCTCATTAAAGGCAGAGTGAAGTTCTGCTGCTGTGACAAACCTCATCGGGCATCTTCACAGCCCTCCCCAGCCCTACCTGGCTCAATTTTTGGGTGGCCTGGGAGCCCGGGCAACCTCCTGGCCCTTCCCAGGCTGGAGGCTGTGGGGGAGCAGGCGGCTGTGCCCCCCTCAGGAGGGCTCCCACGGCACATCTGGAGTGAAAACCAAGCAGCTGTTTCATCTCGTGCCCTTGAAGAGCAATTTGCGTCATCCCCTTGTGCTCTCAAAGTGAAGCCTGAACCGCTCCCAGCGGCTCATCCCCATGTGCTCAACACCCCCCGCGGGCTGGGCCAGTCCCAGGGACGGATGGTCAAGGCTTAAATAAAGGCAGATGCAAAAGTCAGAGCTGAGGAAGCCACCACAATGCACACGGTGGGATGGGAAATTGAGCTGGAGAGCAGCAAAATGGAGCTGAGGAGTTTGAAAGCAAAGCTGGGCAACCCCAAATTGAAACTGGGGAGCACCAAATTGAAGATGGGGAGCAGAAACTGAGCCTGGAAAGCACCAAACTGAAGCTGAGGGGCACCAAAATGGCCCAAAATGAAGTTGTGGAGCCCCAAACCAAAGCTGGGGAATCCCAAACAAAACCTGAGGAACACCAAACTGAACCTAGAGGCCACCAAGCTGAGATCCACACACCAAAGATGGGGAGCACCAAACAGAAGATAAGGGACCACAAACCAAATCTGTGAAGCTCCAAACCAAAGCTGGGGAACATCAAACTGAATCTGGGGAGCACCAGACTGAGACTGAGGAAGCTGCAAACCAAAGGTGAGGAGCACCTTTGATGCTGAGAAGCCTCAAAATGATGCTGAGAAGTCCTGGACCGAAGATGAGGAGCCTCCAAACCAAAGCTGGGGAGCACCAAACTAAAGCTGTGGGGCACAGACTGAAGCTGGGGAACACCAAAGGGATGCTGAGGAGCACCAAAACAAAGCTGTGGAACCCCAAACTGAGGAGCCCCAAGTTGATGCTGAGGAGCCCAAAACCGAGGCTGGGGAGCACCAAACTGATGCTGAAGAACCCCAAACAAAGGTTGGGCAGCACCAAGTTGAAGCAGCCAGGCTTCTCTGGATGGGAGCTGGTGGTGGCAGGGCATTGTGGCAGCCACTGTGCATCACGTGCAGCTCAAAGCCAGCTAAACTCATTAATTGTATAGCAAGCCCTGCTTGGTACCATACCCTAAAGCTTCAGAACAAAGTCGTCCTTTATCAGGTTTGGCTGACTTCTCCCCCCCACTCCCCCACTTTTGAAAACAATTCCACAACAGCCCGAAAATTGGAATAAATGGAATTATTCAGAGGAATTATTCAAGGCAAGGTCTGGCTAAAGACCCTTTCAGTGCCCTGTTCATGGTGGTATTAGGAGAGGGTAAGAAAATATGTGAACCTTGTAGAAGTGGAAGCTCCTGTCATTGTGCCATGATCCCATGACCATGGATAAGGCAACAGCTTCCCAGAGATCAGACCCAGCAAGTGTCAATCCAGTCTTTGCCACAGGGGAGTTTTAAAACACCAGTTTTGAACTGGTTTAGAGCACAGACTACTGGAGCAGAGCAGCTTGGGAATGCACTTTGCTTGAAGAACCGCACCACACCTCTCCTGATTGTGTCTTTCTGCCTCCCCTCACCCTCAAGGATGCAGGGGACTTTAAAGAGATGATGCCCAGGCCACCTCCTGTAACCAACCACTAAGTGACAGATCTCAGCTCATGTGAGAGAAATGTCCCAAAATGAGTTGCCCTGCGGCCACACTAAGTAGAGATGGAGACAAATCTGTGGTTTTTCTTGGCAAGCAGCAGGCATGGAGTGTTTGCCTGGGGTTCCTGCGCTCAACATCCCAGAGAAACTCAGTCCCAGCCACATTTTGCATCCATTTCATTCCAAACCCATAAAACTTGACCCTGGCTAGAGCAAAATGGCGTTAGAGCTGGTTTCTGGGCTGCATCATGTCCTCCCCATCCACAGCCTCAGCCTTGGAGGCTCCAGAGCTGCTCCAGAAATGCAAATTCTTGTGAAATCCATCCAAAAGCAGCAAGGCAGCATGTGCTCTGCAGCTGAAACCCACCATGTGCCCAGGCAGGAGTTTTCTTCCCAGCACTCCACTCCACAGGCCAGGAAGGTTTTTCTTCTCTGCGTCGCCTCTAGCTCGCAATTTTTGAGGGATGATTCACCTACCACACACTAAAGTTACCCAACAAACAGGAGCTGCAGCTCCTCAATGTGAGCCATGTCCCATCCAGACGTCTTTCCATGACCTACACACCCAAGGAGGCCGAGGATCTTGTTACTCCAAGCTCTTGTTATTCCTGGTGTTGTCTGAGTCCAAGGGATGTTGGGTTGGATCATGTTTGCCCCTTTCCCATCTCCCTCCATGAGAGCCCAGGGCTGTCCTGGCATTCAGCTGCTGTTAGGCAGAACCAGCGCCCTCCCGCAGCTCCTGCCCAAACGAACTGGCAAAGACTCTTTGGCAGTGGGGGGAAAAAAACAAATCCTGGGGACGAGAATCTCCCCCCTTGACTGCACTGTCAAACGCCTCGCCAGCCCCTGGCTCCATTTTCATCCAGCAATTTTACAAAAAACAGAGAAGTTCCATTTTAATTGGTGAAAATTCCCTCCTCCCACCCGCGGAGCACCAATCTGTAATTAGCCTTTCATGTAAAACGATGTTTATTCCTGACGGAGTTTATCTTGGCACAAACACGCACTCTGAAATGTGCACACATTTGAAGACTCAAACCCAGCATTTAATTCTCTATCTGCTTGTTAATCCTCATTGTTCCCAAGCTCCTTTTCAAAACACACCCACAGGGAGAAGAAAGTAATTTTTTTATATATATATATACATAAAAACCTCCTTCCAGCATCAGGACACCAGCAGCGAGCACGGCACCGGCCCAGGGTCCGGCTGCCCCCCGGAACACACGGTGCCAAGGCCAGACATCCTGATTTTGTCCATCTTCCCTTTTCTTTAATATATATTTTTCTTCCCAGCTGTGATTCCTCTCGATATTCCCCCCTGCAATACAGGTGATGGGTGGGAGCCCTGAAGTGGGAGGATGGGAAAAGCGCTGTGGGGAACCCATCAAGGGCACCCAGCTCTGTTTTGGAGAACCTGCCCTCACCAGTGGAAGCCAGAACCCAAGCCTCATGATTCCCGGGCTGAATGTGGAGTGGTTTGGGATTTACACTCTCCAAGAAGGAGCGGCCACATCTCCTAACACAGCAGCTAGAGCTGGACCAGCAGCCCCCAGGACCTGCCAGCTGGGACTGGGTGACCAGAGCAGATCAGATCCTTCCCCTCTCTCCAGCTCTCCAGTGAGAGCCCAACAGGGGCTCCTGAGTGGCTGCCACTGGCTGCTCCAGGTTCTCCCATTTCCAACAGGGCAAGAAACACAATATCCACCTTATAAAATGAAAGGGACAGCAAAGCTTTGGGATCAGGGACAGGGGCAAAATAAGGGTTGTGATTAGAGTTTGGGTTAGGTTCTGGATCAGGGTTAGGGTCTGGATCAGGGTTAGAGTTTGGTTTAGGGTCAAGGTCAAGGGACATTGCTCTCCCCAGCCCGATGCATCCTGGTGGGTTGGGGTTTCCTCCAGGCCCCTTACTCTGTGTTTTTGGGGAAAAAGTTCCCACTGCTAAAGACAGACAAATTCCAAGCTGATGGCAATGATTAACTCTGGTGGGACACTGTGGGTCAGCTGTGGCCCCAGACACTGGCTGCTGCACATCCAAAGCTCTCAGCCTTGGGAAAAGCCATGACCTGACCAAACTTCACTGGGCTTTGACTATGATTAACCTCCTACAGTCACTGGTGCAAGGTCACCAAGCCTGGGAACAGCTCAGCACTCACACCACGCCATGGCCATCCCCTCTCCCCAACAGTGAGATGTGACCCCCTCCTGCTACTCCAGCCCCAAAACATGTCATCTCCTCTGAACCCCACCATGGCCACCTTATGTAACTGGCAGGTTTGTACTTGGTACTGGTAACCAGTTCCTGTAGCCACAGACAACTGGGAGGACTGTGCAGCTGAGGGACTGGGGTGGTGGAGCCTCAGGAATTCACCCCAATGCTTCATCTGCTCACAAACATGGCAGGAGGGATGAAAGGGGGAAGGGAGGGATGAAAGGAGGAAGGCACCTGCCAGGACACAAGCACCAGCACCAGGACTAGGCCAGCAGTGCTGGGATCTGTGATCAGCCAGGGCAAGCCACTGGTTCCCAGTCTGAATATGACTCTGGGAGCAGTCCCTGCCCTACCAGCTTCTCCATGTGAGTGGCTGCCAGAGCTTTTCCCAGCTGGAGCAGCCTGGCCAGCCCTGTGATCCACCAGGACACAGAGCTGTGGTTCCCACTGGAACAGCCTGGCCAGCCCTGTGATCCTCCAAGATACAGAGCTGTGGTTCTCAGCCAACACAGCCTGGCCAGCCCTGTGATCCTCCAAGATACAGAGCTGTGGTTCTCAGCCAACACAGCCTGGCCAGCCCTGTGATCCACCAGGACATGGAGCTGTGGTTCCCACTGGAACAGCCTGGCCAGCCCTGTGATCCACCAGGACATGGAGCTGTGGTTCCCACTGGAACAGCCTGGCCAGCCCTGTGATCCACCAGGACATGGAGCTGTGGTTCCCACTGGAACAGCCTGGCCAGCCCTGTGATCCACCAGGACACAGAGCTGTGGTTCCCACTGGAACAGCCTGGCCAGCCCTGTGATCCACCAGGACGTGGAGCTGTGGTTCTCAGCCAACGCAGCTCGGAGCAGATGGTGAAGCAGGACCAGCTCACAAGCCGGGATGAGGGGCAAGCCAACAGAGATCTTCACACCAAAGTCAAGGGTTCATGTCCCAGCCAGCCACAGAATCCATGTGCATCCCTACGGGAACCAGTGCCCAGCACTGAGCCACCACTGCATCTCCATCTACATGATGACAATCACACCTGACACACAGGATCCCAAAAATCCCCAGTGTTGCTTCAGGGTGAGAGCACCTGGGGCATCCCAAGCCCTTGATGCCTTAGGGAGAGGATGGGATGGATCCTGGCCACCAACGGGAGGCAGGTTGGGCTCCACTCCTGAGACAAAGCTTGGTGGCCCAAGGCTGCTCCATCCTTGTGAAATCTCGGGGCACTTTCTGCCTCCTCTGCCCCCCTCCCACCAACCCCTCCTGAGCTGTGTTTGGGAACCCTCCTCCCTCTGCGGTGAGACAGGGGTGAGAAAGGATGCTTTTTTCCAAGCTGGAAGAGACAGAAAAGTTCCCTTCTTCGCCAAATTTCTCCCAAGCCATCTTCTGTTTCCCATTAGCTGCGAGGAGAAGAAGAAACCCTGCGGCCCAGCTCCATGCTCCTCCCACTGCAACTGCCATGGGCACTTGTCAACATCCCAGTAAAAAAAAGGAGAATTAAACCCATGCAACCTGGCTGGCCATGACCCAGGGACCCGCAGAGCCAGGGCTGGCGGCGGGTGGAAAACAACTCCCCTGCTCTGCTCTTACATCTCCCCCCACGGAAACTTTTCAACTCCAGTCGCTGGCAGGAGCCAGGCTGATCCCAGCTGAATTCCTTCCACTTACCAGCAAATAAATAGCAGTTAAATGAAAGGAAAGAGAAAAACACCCTCTTTTCAAAGGGGAAAACAAAGAAGTCAGCGAAAATAAATGGAGGCGAAATGTTCGCTGGTCATAGGCTCACCAAGATCCTTTTCCTTCCCAGCTGGGTACTTGACAGCCTTCCCTTTCAGCTAATTAAGGGACACTCAGAAAGAAGAATACTTCCAGCCCTTTGCCAGCCCTGAGCATTAAGGGGAGAGTCCCAGCAGGCTGGACACCAAACCCTGGAGCCCTGGCCACAGCTCCTCACCCACCCAGGCACTGTTTCTTAGGCAAATAATTGCCACTGCAGGACATCTGTGGCCTTCTCCCAGTCCTGGCAGATTTCTGCACACCTTTCCTCCAAACCCTCTGGTGGTGGGCATGTCCAGTCTTGGAATCATAGAATTATGGAGTCGTTTCAGTTGCAAAAGCCCTCTGAAACCATGGAGTCCTACTGTCAACCCAGCACTGCCAAGCCCATCACTCAACCATGTCCCCAAGTGTCTCATCAGCACATCTTTTCAATCCCTACTGCGTGTTTAGTATATATCTGTACCTTCCCCTAGACATGGGCCAGTCTTGAACTCCAAGTATTTCTCCTGACTAACACCTTCCCTGCTGAGAAATTTCCAAGCATCACTTTGCAACCTGTCCCTCACTGGACAGTTGGGACAGTTACCTATGTTTTTGCAACTTTTGAGGGAGCTGAAGGCAGTGATGCACCCTCTGTGCCCTATCAGGAACAACCCTGGCCCAGGTTTCAGCACTGCATGCTCTCCCTCCTCTCCCCCACATCTCCCAGTCAGCCCAATCCTTTCCCATTGTGTGCTGGACGGGGATGAAGATGACATGAAGTTGCTTAGGGGAGGTTGAGGCTGGGTATCAGGAAAAGATTCTTCCCCCAGAGGGTGCTGGGCACTGACCAGGCTCCCAGGGAATGGGCACGGCCTCCAGGCTGCCAGAGCTCCAGAAGCATTTTGGGATGCACAGGCTGGGATTGTTGGTGTGTCTGTGCAGGTCTGGGATTGGACTGGATGATCCTTGAGGGCCCCTTCTAACTTGGCATATTCCACGATTCTATGATCCCATGAGATGGGGATGGGGATGGAAATGGGGATGGGAATGGGAATGGGAATGGGAATGGGAATGGGGATGGGAATGGGAATGGGAATGGGAATGGGGATGGGGATGGGGATGGGGATGGGAATGGGAATGGGGATGGGAATGGGGATGGGGATGGGAATGGGAATGGGGATGGGGATGGGGATGGGGATGGGGATGGGGATGGGGATGGGGATGGGGATGGGCATGGGGATGGGGATGGGAATGAGGATGAGGATGGGGATGGGGATGGGAATGGGGATGGGAATGGGGATGAGGATGGGGATGGGGATGCTGTGGGAAGAGCCAAACCTCCCAAACACCCATCAGCCAAGGCTGGGGCATCCCCATGAGGAGCGAGGTGGGAAGAAAGCATCCCTGTGTTTCTCCCAGTGCCAACCACACGCTCTGCTGGCACTGCTGGCTCTGCCCTGCAGCACCATCTCCAGAACCACCCCCACCCACAGCCACCCCCCAGAGTCCTCCAAGCTCCAAAGGAAAAAAATGCTGTGGCAACCTCAGCCTCAGCCCCACTGGAGCAAACACCCTGAAATGGAGAGGGCTGGGATTTCTCCCCTGTGGTACCTGGGCTGAGCCACCCACCCCAATATCACCAAAATATTTCAGTTATGTTACTTGTTTGCTTGCACCCAACACAGCCCAAATTTCCCTGAAGATAAAGTCTGCCCAATACCCAACAATGCACAGGGCTGTAAATATGAAAGGGAGAATGGCAGGGGTTTTCTGAGGGGAAAAGCCTCCCCAGGCTGTGCCAGGTGCCTTTTAAGTTGCTTTTCCCCCAAGGTTCACTCACAAAGGAGGCAACACCTTCCTCCATGGCCCCTTCCACCTCAGCTCTCCTGCCACCAGCATCTACCCCAGATTGTCCCAGGGCTCAGCCCCAACCCTCTCATGGCATGAGGGACACAAGATGATGGCTGACCACATTGGAGAGCCTCCTCCACTGAGAGAATATCTTCAAAAATCAAAATAAGTGAAGAAAAGCCATTTTTAAGCAGGTTGAGCCGAGCCCTGGGGCAGGCACAGAGTCATCCTGGGCTGACAGTGTCTGCGGGACAAAACAGCTCCATGCTGGAACATCTGGGCTCCTCTCCTGATGGCCATTGGGAAATTATTTCTTGCCCCAAGGCTGGAGAGTTTCCCCTGGGTCTGCAGCACAGACATCAGCACCTTTGGATGGTGCTCCTGGAGCCCACGGACCAGGAAAAAGATCCCCAGATGACACAAAGCTTGTGTATCATCATTAAACCAGACACCCAGAGGGCAAGAGAAGGTAAAATATCCATGTGATTTTAATCTCTTGGAGCTTCCTTACATTAAAGACCACATGTGAAAACAACTGGATATCTCAGAAAAATAGACCAGGCTGTCATTAAGCAAATCCAACCGCTAAAGGAAAGTGAAAACCAGCAGTATTTTATCAATTTTTTTTTTTTTTTTAGCCCAGCAAGAAGCAGGTTACACCCCTTTGCCAACGGGCTGTCACTTTTGGCTGACCTGCTCTCATTTGAAAGTTTTTCAGACGCCGGCTGGCTTCGGGGGAGGAGGGCCAGCCCTGCCCTTTGGTGCTGCAGGCAGGAGGGAAGAGGCACTGGGGCTGACAGCAGGATGAGCCCCCTGCTTGCCATCCTCACCCCAGGAGCCCAGCCCCAAGCCCTGCAGCTCCTGCTGCTCCTTCCCCTCCCTTGGGGACCTGTGATCCATAAACAACACCCCTGTGGGTCTGTGCACACACACACCTATATACAAATTAAAAACTGAGCCCCCGAGGCCCTGAAGCGACACGACAGCCACAGGCAGAGCTCCCTCGGAGCCACACAATGTTTAACGAGACCGAGGGGAGCTGGGGACAGCCCCGACCGCTCCGAGTGCCCCGGTGGCAAAGGGCTCTGAAGGCAGGTGAAATGTTAATGTGCTTTCCTGAGGAAATGCCTTCACTTTTTTGCTGCATCAAGGGCTTTGAGATGGGAATGAACAACAGGGCAGGTTAATGAAGGCTTCTGTCAGTTGCTGGGTGAGGTTTGATCCTGCCAGTCGGGGTGAAAAGCCTCACATCCCATCTCTGTGGCCAGGGAGCCTCATCTTCCTCCCCATGGAAATATGTTTTTTTTGGGGTGAGGGTGGGAATCATAACTACCCTGTCCCTACAAAATTACCCCTGTCCTACAGGTGCCAAGGGTGGGATTGCTGTAGGGAACACACCCCACAGCCCCCAGTCTTGTTTTCAACTTCCTGAGCTCTCCCTTCAGCCATCCATGCTCAGGGGCAAAGGGAAAAGCAGGAGCTGAGGGGATTCGGCAGCGGGGAGCTGAAGCCAGCCAGGATTTTGGGGTGTGGAGGGACGTGAGGGGCAGCCCTGGACTGCAAAGCTCCAAGGGTGGGGTGGGTCCGACCCCTCTGCTGTCCCCAGCACGGATCCACAGGGATGTGCTGGAGGACACCAGCACCGGGGATGCTGCTCCTGAGGCACCATCGCATTCCTCCCCCTCTGCAGTGATCCTGGCACTGATCCTCCCTTCCCACAGGAGCTGGCACACACTCCTGGGGGGCACTATGGGCAGGAAGAGCAGGACAGGGGTGCTGGGTGCCAACAATGAGGTGGTGACACCACGGCAAATCCTCAGCACAGGGCTGAGCAGAGGCAGCCACACCTCACCACTGCCCCTGTGCCCCTGCCCCGGGCAGAGAGAGTTCCCAGATCCCAACTGCTCCGGCTGAAGCTGTGACAAAATGTCAAACATTTTCCAGTGGCTGAGGACTGGCTCTGAGTGGAACAGCAAACACAACCGAGCTGTGCTCCCCACAGCAACCACAGGCAACCTGGAGCTGAAATGGTCCCCTAAAAATATCCCTGCTGCAGCACTGGTGCACTGGGAGAGTGGAAGGCTAGGGATGTAGGACCCCGTGTGCATCCACACTTGCTTTGAAGTGTCTGTGAAGCTTCAGTGTGCCCAGGAGCTGGGAGAGGCACAGAGGAGGGAGGGACTGGGGTGATGGGGGAGCCGAGCCCCCGGCAGTGCTGCTGTCAGCCCTGGCACCGCAGGCCTGTCGGGATCACAGCAAGTTTGCAGAGCCAGGGAGAGGCTGGTTTTTTGTCTCCTCTGCTAATGAGACTGATACCAGCTGCTTCTGGTTGAACCAGTCTGACCATCAGGCTGAGCCAAAACTGATTCATTCATAAGAAAATGGGAAAGGAGATCGACTCGTCACCCTGACTAATGGGGAACCCGGCCAACAACCTGCTGCTTCCACAGCAGCCCCACATCCTGCTTGCTTGGTTCCTCATCATCTTCCCAAGCTGCAGCGCTCAGGGGAGGTTGTACAGTTGGGTGATAAAGCAGGAGTGATCTGCTGCACCCATGGCCGGGGGCTGGGATCACCCAGCAGTGCCTGACATTTTGCAATTGCTGATCCCTGATTCGGAAGCAGAGGAAACATTCAGGCCCTCAGAGACATCTCTTTCCATGCTGCTCTGCCTCGCATCATCTTCCCAACAGTTTTTAGGGTTGTTGTTTTTGGTTTTTTGGTTTTTTTTTATCATCTCCGTCCTTCTTCATCCGGCAATAAAAATCTAAACAAGCGCCTTTGTGGAGTAGGAAAACTCTGCCTGCTGTAAAAACTGTTTTCTGTGGGGGTGTTCTTTGCGTCATTTTTGTTTATGAGGCCAGTGGAACACAAACTGTGGCGGGGGGAGGCCACAGATGGTGGGGCTGGGCACCCTGGGGTTGGGAGGATGCTGTCCCAAGGGAAGGAAACAAGCTCTGGAAACCAGGCTGGGGCTAATCTTATCTCCAGATGGAGATTAGGATGGGCCAGCAGGAGTTAACAGCCAGGCACAGGGGTCACACCAGGACCTGAAGTGCCTCCTCTCCAGGCTCTCTGGCTCATTCTTTGGTTGATGAACTGAAGCAGGGCAGAGTTTAAAAAACAGCTTTAAAAAAAATCTGCCATGATTTCTCAGCTTTGGGCAAGGCACTGGATTTTATATGAATCTCCTTTAATAAAGGTCCTCTCCTAAAATGCAGATCCCAAGGAAGGTTCAGCTCTCCCAGTTAAAAGCCTGTGACACCATCCCTTGCCCCCAGATCACCTGAGCTTTTATTTCCTGACCCTGCAGACATCAGGACAAGCAAGGCAAAACTTCAGCTCTTGGTGAGAAACCCAGCCTGGGTCTTGAAAATCCCCATTTTCAAGGCAGAAAAGCACCAACCAGGCCAGTTTGGGTGAGAAGATACCCAAAATCTTGGGATTGGGAGTGCTCAGCCTCCTTGACAGTTCCACAGGGAGAGTGGAAAACTGGGACCACGTGAGTCAGAGACAAGCAGAGCTCTGGATATCGCAGCCAATGTCTCTCACCTCTCCCACACCACCCCAGCAGGCTGCCAAAGAGTTGCCAAATATAAAATTTTCATTTTCCCATCTGGGTTCCAGGGCAGCGATCGAGCATTTCACACGTGACTCTGAGAATGGAAAAGCCTGGTGCAAAGGGCTTTAGGATTCACTCCCAGCTGTCCCTCCCAAGGGCATCCAGACCCCCAGAATTAGACCCATGCAGCTGTGAGTGTGCACCCCACACCTGCTGAGCAGGACAGGAGAAACCTGCAAAGGATGGAAATCTCATTCCCAAGGTGCAAGGGAAAAGCTGTCCCCAAAGTTGTTGAAAACAGCCCTGTCAGTCCTTACCCCTTCCCCTCCCAGGCTGGGTTCTCATTGACTCTGGAGAAGTCTCCCTGGCATCAGGACAGTCAGTACAGAATTCATTTAATGCTGAATTTTCCCCTGTGTGGGGGAATGGTGGGGAACAGGCAGCAGGAGCCTCACAAAGACCTCAAACCTCCAGCCATGCTGAGGCTCCAACGAGTTTATATTGAAAAAATAAACATAATAAGCCAATATCACCAATATTCCCTCCTTGGAAATGGCCTCTTCTGATACCACTGCTATTATTATGTTCTGCAATTAAGTGATAAAGCTATAATTGCCTTATCTGATGCAGCTGGGCACAGCAGCAAAGCAGGAGCTGGCCTCGGATTCAACACCCTGGGCATTTTAAAGCCACCCTGTCTGAAAGGATTCTCCTGCTTTTTGTGGGCAGACAGACTGACAGGACCCTACAGCAGCTTCCTGGGGCAGCAGCATCACTCCTGTGCCCCACTGCCATCCCCAGCTCCCAGCCACAGCAGGGTCAGCCCTGGCCAGGGTGGGAGCACATGGAATAAAAGGGGCAGCTCTGAGTCCCCTCTGGCTGTGGGAAGGCAGAAGCAGATGGTGGAGGGACCAAAACCACATCCCCAGGGACTCCTCCAGCCCTTCCTGCATCCCTGCTCCAGCGCTCTGGGGAGCAATCCCAGGCCAGGCAGCCAGGAGAGCCTGCCAGGGGCCAGGGCACTGTGAGAGCAGATACTGGTGTGGGATCCAGCTGTACCAGTGGGATTGGGGCACTGGATTTAGAGGGAGTGACCCCAATTTTCCAGCCTGATGCCTTGGCATGAGGAGCAAAACCACACCCAGCTGCTCTCGGGACACAGAAAGGCCAACTTGCTATTTCCATTCACAGGTTCATCGCCTCTAAAGGAGCTCTGATGGCATCTTCCCAACAGCACCAACCCTGATTTCAGCCCGTTTAAAGTCTGCTGTCCCCTGAAACCTGACCCTTGCCATTTTCCCAAGCTTTTTACTATTCGACCTCCACACGGCTCCTGACCCTGGGGACCTGGCACCAGAACCTTGGGGAAGAAAACTCCAAAATTCTCCCAGGTGAGCATCCCCCAAACATCCCCAATCCCCCTGGCCAGTGAGGGACAAAGTCCCCGTGCCCCCACAGCCCCAGCCCAGGGGCCGAGGCGAGGGGACCGTGCCCGTGCCCCCCTGGCAGGGCGGGCAGGCTCCCGCCGGGCAGCAGCCACAAGAAAGGCCGATGCGATTTGCATCGTTAGCATTCTTTCCCTTTTAATAACCCAAGGTGTTACCAGCAACACTGTTACTGATTTTTATCTCCGCAGCGCCTTTTAAGAGCTCCAATTTGTTTTTCTTGGAGATCTCGTTTTGTTTTATTAAAGCTGACACCGAAGAGGGGAAAAGGAGACATTCTGGGCCCAGAACAAAAATATCCCATTTAAAAACCCCGTATTATTTTCTTGGAAACGCTTCTCAGTTGACTTTAATTAAGCTCTCCCCGGGCTTGCAAGTTTGGTGTGCTTGGCTCTCAGGCAGGTTTAATCCCAGACAAGCTCCCCACACCCCCAGTTGTCCCCGCTCCCACAAATCTTAAGGAACAAACTGGGTTTTGCTAAAACACCCGGATTAAGAGCTGGCCCACCATCAAGAACATCCTGACGTTGCCTTTTCGTCACCGGTCACGGCTGTGAACCGCTCTGCTCGCTCTGCCAGCAGATCCAAAAAGCGGCTTTACTCCCTCATTTTTGTTGCTCTCCTTTATTTTATTATATTTTTATTGCCATTGCAAGGCTGGGGAGGATGCATCTCTTGTGCCTGACCATCCCCAGAGGTATCAGGGCAAGCAGGGTGGCCACAGCCCAGCTCTGGTGACCAGGGTGTTGCTGCTGAGCCTTGTGCCAGGTGCTGCTGTAAAATCAATAATTACCCCTCCCCCCCACCCCCCCCCAACCTTGGGAGAAGGAAGCTCTTTAGGATGATTACAAACACTCCAAAAGTTGGGAAATCCCAGGAGGGAGCTTGTCTGGGCATCATCTGGTGCATACCCATTATGTAATTACCGTCAATCTTTAATCACAGATGATACTTTTCCATCAGAATCGAATCAGATGGAGCACGGGACTCACAACCCTCACTGAAGGAGCTGCCAATAGATGTGATTCCCACCTCAGTGGGCTCAGGTTTGTTCACTGAGCTCCCTCTGCTTTGCATAGGTTTTGTGCAAAAACCCCCTCCGGCTCCCTGGCAAACACCCACATTGCCCCAAGAGAGAAGGATTTTGCCTCCCTTTTACACACGGGACCTGTGGGTGGACAGATTAAGGCCAAGATCTTGAAACAAAACCTTTGTTTTGGTGCCTGATGTGAGATGACCAAGAAAAGGGCCTTTGGGCATGCCACTGGGCAAGGTGGCCACCTGCCTTGGGGTGCCCAGCTCAGCTGGTCCCCGGGATGGGGTGGTGGGTGGGTGCTCAGAGCAGGTTCCTTGGTTGCAGGCACTGTGGTAGGGTTGTTTCTCCTCCCTGAGAAGGGCCCTGGTGTTTGCCCGGGGCGAACCCCAACAAGTCAGCCCATGCAGCGAGCGCCTGAGCTGCTGCAGAGCACGCGGGCCCCGGGAGAGAGAGGAGCTGCTCTGCAGGGAATCCTGGAATGCCTTGGGTTGGGAGGGACTGCAGAGATCCAGGTCCAACCCCACTGCCACGGGCAGGGACACCTTCACCGGACAAGCTCGCTCAAGCCCCCCATCCAACCCAGCCGGGGCAAAGCAAGCAAAACCCGTCACGAGCTGCTAAAATCCCAACTGGGAGCCAAAAAAATCCCAAAGATGCGGAAGAGCAGGATTCGGTGAGCTCGCCTTCTCCAGTGTGAGCTTTCGCAGACCAGATCGTCCCAAAACCACACCTCTGCCAGCACTGACCCCAAAATTCCCCCCGCTCCCCAGCTGGCCCTGGGGTGGCTGCAGCGGGACCCCGCGCCGGGAGCTCCCTTGGCAGCCCTGTGGTGCAATGCTGCTCTGCCTGCGCCCTGCGGGGATGCAGGGCCGGGACATCCCCGAGGTGGAGCTCCCCTGGGGCAGGCAAAAGGATGCTGGGGCTGCCGTCCTGCCAGTGTCCTCTCGGTGATCCCGCATGAGGCCGGGAGGTTGCTCAGGGCACTCTGGGCTGCTCCTTGAGCAGAGGCCAGCGTGGCACGGCACGACACGGCCGCCAAGGATGCCCAAGATGAGTTCCAGCAAAACAACTGGCCACGGGCACAGCGCTGTGAGCCGGCAGCTCTTCCCGAGGGTTTTCCCCCGTGTCTCACCCCGCTCCAGCTCTCGAAGGACACGCTGGGGACACAGCGCAAGCTGGCGCATCGGGTAATTTTTTAGGAATCTACAACTAAAAGGGCAAGGGCGGGGGGTGTGGAGGTGAAACCCTGCAAAGGTACGGATGGAACTCGGGGCTGTGGCACCCTCCCTGCCCGCGGAGTGTAGCGGAGGGAGGCCGGAGCGGCAGGCGGGTAAGGCAGCGGGCAGGGCGTGCGGACAGCGCCGCGTCCCGCCGGCCCCGGAGCTGGCAGGACCTGTTGTGCGAGGTGCCGGGGAGAGGCTGGAATGGCTCTTGCCTTGCCGAGCGTGTTGCAGCAATTCCCAGCACACGTCATGGGGGTTTTGTAACCCGCCCCAGCTGTCTCGGCGTGGATGCGCCCAAACGGCCCGCGGAGAACCCAGCGCTGCGGTGCCCGCGGCGGGCACGGCAACGCCCGGCGGGACAGCCCCGGCCCCGGCCCCGGCACACAGATCTCCAGCAGGCCTGAATGCCAAAGGGCAGCATCTCCTCCCCGGGCAATAGGGAGTAATCAATCCTTCGAGGAAGAGGAAGGGAAAACCAAAGAAATCCCTGCTGGGACAGGTTTCCAGTCTTCGTGCTGCCCATTTGCCATGGAGATGCCATGGGATGCACAGGCTGAAGGTTGCGGAGAGCCAGGGAGAAGTGATTTCCTCGGGGAAAACACAGGCTGCAAGATGTGGGTGCATGGCCTCTGTCTCAGCTGGAAAATTCTGGCATCCTCCTCCATGCTCTGACCCACTCATAAGAAACCCCTGAAGTGTGATCATTCCAAAAAGAGGGAGGGGGAGAGACTGAGGTGTTTGGTGATGTGCCAGAAAATTCTGTATGGCAGCCGGACAGCAGCCAGCAGAACCCCAAAATGGACTTGGTGATCTTAGAGGCCTTTTCCAACCTATTCTGTGATTATGGAGCCGGAGTGGAGCCTCATGTGTTTCCAGCAAGGGGGCACAGCTTGGGAAGTGCCCCTGACATCAACCCAAATGCCACCAATGTCCCCAACAGCCGCGTGTCACCTCCTCTGGCCGCGCTGCCCCCCTGCTGCTGGCGTGTGCCCAAGGTCTCCAGCAGTGAATGGGATAAAGCAGCAAAAGGCTGCTCTGGGCTGCTATCCAGACGGTGCCAAATCCTGCTAGGCACAGCAGCAGTGCCACTGTCCCACCAGGGTCACCTCCCTCCCTATCAGCACAGCAGGAGTAGGGCTGGCTCGCTGCCACTCAGGGAATTTCCCCGGAGCACACCGTGGGATACAAAAATCACCCAGGTGGTTCCTCCTTCCCCAAACTGCCCTGCAGGGAATTCGGCTCCACACCCACTGATGCTGATGGTCCCCATCACACCACCAGGTATTTTGGAAGACTGATACCAGTGGGATGGGGTGATTGATGGTGCTGCCTGGTAAGTGGGATGATCCCTGTGAACAGACGTGTCTGGAGAAACTGGGCAAGGAGGGAGAGAGCCAGAGGAGCTGCCCCAGGGTCACGGGCAGGTGACAACGCCCATGTGAGCTATGCACAGCCAGCCCCTGGGCACTGCCAGAGAGGTCAGCAGTGCCCCCCAGCTACAGGGTTTGGCCCAACCTGATGGGTTAGGTCTATTTTAAGGTGTTGGATGAGAACCACCCCAGCTGATGGGTGGCTTCCAGCTGCTGAGGGGTTTTAAGGAAATTAAAGGGTGACTTGTCAAACCTGGGGATTACTCCTCAAAACAGGAAATGAAGTGGTTTCTTTGCTTTGCACTGCATCACAGCCCATTGTCACCTCGTGCCATCACATCCATCCCAGCCCTCTGATCTGGAGAACTAACCCCTTCACCCTCCAATGCCTCCTCCTCATCCTCCTCCTACTCCCAGTCCGGTCTCAGTGATGGAGCTGCAACTTAGCACCTTCAAAGTTTAACCTATGATCCAAACCCCACAGAGTGGAGGTGGTTTTGTTCATTTAGCTGCAACTAAAAGGACCAAAACCCTCCAAACCAACTGCACAATTCTATGTTCCTCTTCTCCATTTGCCACGGTGAGGTCACAGGAGCTGCCACCACTCAAGGACAATGGCCACCAGGAAATACAACCTTACATCTTCTTGGCTGGCTGGTTGAGGACACTTAAAAGTAAATTAAAAACCACTAAAATGGCAAACGTGCTGGCTGAGAGGGCCCCTGTAGTCTTGAAAAACAAGAACCTCCCTTAGAAACAGCACTCCGGCCTCCTAATAACCTTAATCGCTCCCGACAGCCCCAAGAACCAGGTTTAACAACATGACTGGGCTTTGTTTGCTTTGCAGGCTGCTTTATCTCACACGGCACCTTGCAATCAGCTCAGGCAAAACTCCAGTTCCTCTAAAACTCCCCCCTGTTTCCCTGTAGTCACAAACTCCCAAAACAGAGGCAGCTGAGCTGGGGCAGAGCGTGGAGCTTGCACATTGGCATCCCACCCTGGGAAACCCCCAGGAAACCTGGGAAAGCTCCGTGCTGCCCTTTGTACTCCCCAGCCAGCAGGGCAAGGCCATAGAAATGTCTTTTTAAAATCTCTTTTTGCTGGATTTACATCCCCATCTGGGCTATGTTAATATTGTTGGTGTCAGTGAATCCCTCCGTGGGGTTAGAGGAGGGTTGGGAGCCTGGATGGAAGTGGGAAAGGCCCCAGGAATGCTGAGGTCAAAAGCACCCTTGGCCAGTAAAGCTGTAAAATGGGGCCAGCACAGCATCCTGGTAATTAGCAAAAGCTCCAAATCCTGCAGATTTGGGTTAGAGGGTGACAACCACAGTGGCACCTCCAGGACATGGGAGCTTCCCAAGTGCCAGCACTGGATGATGACCCCATCATCACAATTTAGTTGGGATTATTTCCAAGAATCAATCAAAAGCAATGTGGCCAACAGGCTAAGGTAGGGAATCCTCCCCCTCCTCTAAAGGGGCTCCAAGAGAGCTGGACAGGGACAGGACAAGGGGGAGTGGGTTGCCACTGCCAGAGGGCAGGGTTAGGTAGAATGTTGGACAGGAATTGTTCCCTGGCAGGGTGGGCAGACCCTGGCACAGGGTGTCCAGAGAAACTGTGGCTCCCCCTGGATCCCTGGCAGTGTCCAAGGCCAGGCTGGACAGGGCTTGGAGCAGCCTGGGACAGTGGGAGGTGTCCTTTCCATAGCAGGGGTGGAATGTGGTGATTTTTAAGGTCTCTTCCAGACCTAAAGCACTCTGTGATTTACCCTCAGCTCGGGATTTCTCTTCCCAGTTCCAGCCACACTCAGCCAGCCACAGAATCTTCTTCAGCCCAGAGACGAGTCCAGGGCTTCTCCTCCCCCTCTTTCATATGACTGTTTACACTGAAATGCTTTATTTTCTCAAAAAAAAAACCCCTTACTCTTTCTTACCGGGCTTTCATTACAATGCTAGAGTAAAAACTGCCTTTTCCACCTATGCTCACCCGTCCTAAGGGTGTGAAACCAGCACAAAGAGATTCCCCAGCAAAACAGATGGGAATTCAGGAACAGAGGTGACAGCAGCCCTGCCTTGGCCTCAGGATCTGGTCAGTCAAGGACTGTGATCCATGCACCATTCCAGCTTCCCTAAGCACAGGGAGCCCCAGCAGCCTCTGCTCCCTGCCTGGAACTGGACTAAAGAGGGGAAGCTGTTCCCCAAATTCTTGCACACAGGTCAGAGGATGCTGATGGACACAGGGGTGCACTCAGACGAGCTGCAGCCAAACCAGACCAGCTCCTCAGGCTGTGTCTCCAAAAGCTTTCCGTTCCATTTCCAGGCACCAAAACATTAAATATTAAGTGAAGAGAGTTAATCTATACCTGGGATATTGACACAAAGTAGAGGAGGGGAGAAGAAAAAGATAAATAGACCTTTTTAAAAAAAACAAACAAACAAAATCTGTGTGCCTCTGCAGGCTGTTCCATTGGGGTTTTCCAGACCTCGACTACGGCACCAAGGATGTGCTTGGAGGAACAAGATGCACCAAGAAATGTCACTCTCCTGGCTCTACCCAGGTAGCTGGAGCACCCTCTGGGACCCTCGGGTGGCTCCTTGGCTGAGGGCACAGCCCAGGTCAGGGACAAGGTCACCTTGTGGTCCCCTCTCCCAAGGCTGGAGCAGCATCCAAGCAGCAGCAGAGCAGACACTGGTGTAAGAAGATTAACGCCCAGTTAATGCTCACCAGGACTGTGCTGCCACTCAAAAGGGCTTTTGGAGCTGGGGAAGATGAGGCTGCTGGCCTGGCTCATCTGACCCTTGGCTCAGTGTCAGCCCTCACTGTGGGACCAGCACCGGGACAGCCACGGATCCGTGGATCCCTCAGCACCGGAATGAGCCTCGTACAACCCGAGGGAAAATGTCACCACTCATCTCCCAGCAAACACCCTCAAGCATCACTCAACACCTCTCCAGCAAAGCTGGATTTTTTTTTTTTTTTTTTAATTCCAGTCTCAGCATTCCTCCACTCCCCCCAGAAGAAAACAAACCCGAGAGCACAGAATGTGCCTTGCACAGGCCCCGGCGCTGGCGTCCCGCGGGGAAGGGGCACGCGGTGGTCGCAGCAGCCCGCCCGCCCCAGCCCGCCGTGCTTGTTGACATAGTTAGCACAGTATATTTCTTTAAAGACAGGAGCCTATGCATTCGATGCATTGCTGCCACGGGGTTTGTTTTCAAAGCCTGACCCCAGACCTGAACTCCATGGATCCTGCGTTTCTCAAGATCAAACGCGAGAAAACGTGACCAATGCAAACAAGAAATAAACCCTGATAATTATAGCCAGGGCGGCTATTGTTTAGTGCCGACTAGCACCCGCTTTAGCATAAACAGAACCCTATTTTTAAAGGGATGCCTGACCAGCTAACACCATTACTCCCCATTTTTGCTTCCAAACCCCTCCTTTGATACAAAACCCACCTCCCCGAGACCCGGAGGAGGTTTAAGAGCAGAGACAAAAGGCTGAGCCGTGCCCACAGCCATACTGGATGCCGCTGCCAGAGCGGGGAGCGGATCCTCGTCCTCCCAACCTGCTGCCTGTTGGCGGGGGATGAGGGGGCTCCCTGGGGTCCGGCTGTAGCTTGCAACTGGCGGGCTCAGAGCGACGTGGGAGGACAAACAGACAGCACCGGTCTTTTCAGGAAGGCCATGTCACTTAGCGCTTGGAAAGGAGCTACAATATTTTTCCTGATTATGTTTGCACGCAAACGAGCGCCGCGGGGAAATTATGCAACGCTGAGCGGGGAGGGGTGGGAGCGAGGGAGGAAGGGCTGGAGGGGGCTGCACCCCGCTGCCCTCAGCCCCTGCCAGTGCAGCTGCAGCCCCGGAGGTGCCGCAGATGGGCTCCGCCAGCGCCGCGCCACAACCTCGGAGCCACGGCTGGGCAGGGGTTATTAACGGTCTCCTCGTTAAGCACCCAGACCAAAATGCATATATTCGTCACCCAGGCAATTTAATTACCCAGCCTGGGTTCACCTCGCACACCCACACACCTTTCTTGTTCGAGGCCTCTGTGTGGTCAAAGCTTTAAATAAATAGATGGCAGGAGCAAGAGGCAGATGCTGACTCCTACAACCTCTGTCTTGGGCACAGAGCCTTTAAACCACCAGAACTTGCAGTATTTAATTTCTTTTGTTACCGCTTCTACCTTTAGAGCCCTGCCTTAGGCTTTCTAGATACAATCACAGGCGGCAGGAAACAGCGAGCTACGCTATGAGCTTCCTGGGCATCACACGCTCGCACACACACAACACACACACTCCCAGCCCATCAATCACCCTAATTACAGCCGGCCACACGTCCGCAGCTCGCTGTGGCACTCCGTTAGTACCCATAATTACACGGTCGCATCGTTTCCCTGGTAAGAGTATCAGGGAGTTAATTTGGGATTGTAGATGTGGTGGATCCCGTAATGAAATTCATCCTGGCGCGCTCCCCGCCGCACTCGCCGGCCATGCGCCAGCTGAGGGAGGGAGTGCGGGCAGTGCTGCTCCCCAAAGCAAGGCTTGGAGGTCCTTGCACAGCCCTGGCACTCATCCCTCCGCAGCACACTCCCCGCCCCTGGCTGCTGCCCGCGTCCCATCCCGAGTCAGGACAGCACCACGAGCAGGTTCCCTCAGAGTCAAGTGCTTGTCTCCACCTGGCAGATGAGAGCAAGGTGGGCCACCAGTGTCCATCACAGGGATGGATATGAACTTCCAAGGGGGATAGCAGGACCTGGGACAAGGCTGGGCCTCCCAACACCGGTGTCCAGCTGGGACCACCAAGCCAGCAGGCTGATGTTCCCCTCTGCCAAGTCTACTTCAACAGCAGCATCTTGGCAGCAAGAAACATCCCTGTTCTCCACGTTAACCCTACCCAGTGTGCATGCTGGCCGGGCCTGCCGGTCCTACTAAAACACACAGCTGGGTGCAGTCCATGGATCTTGCTTTTCAGAGACGTGAAGTGCTGGAGACCCCGCGCTGCCCTGGGAGTGACGGCGCAGGCGGCGCTGCCAGCCCTGCCCCGCGCCGGCTGTCCCACTGAATGGACACGGCTCGGAGGGAGCGTGGCAGCAGGGCAGATGCTCTCCTGCAGCCACCCCGGCCAACAGGGCAGCCAGATAGAAAGCTGGAAAACCGGTAAAATAGAACAATAATAAAGAAAACTAGAGGGGGTGGTTCACACCCAGCAGCTGATTCACCAACGCTGCTCTGCTCTGCTCTACCCCAAGACACACCAGCAGGACAAGCTAAGGGTGTGTTTTTCAGCCGAATTACTTTTAATTGAGTACATCGGAGCTTAGAAACACATGATGCTGTCGGAGATAAATATAGCCACGGCTACGAGGACAGAGGGGGCAGGGAGCAATCGAGGTTCAACACAGCCGAGAAGGAGCTTCCAGCTCCGGGAGGCAGCGCCGGCCGCGCCGCCGCCGCACCTTTCCCCGCTCCGCTCGGGCATCCCCGCTCCGCTCGGGCACCCCCCGCACGCCCTGCCCGGCCCGGGGAAGGGGCCGCGGAGCCCGTACCTGTTTTAAACTCTAGCGCCGGGTCCTTCTCCCCCTCGCCCAGGTCGCTCTGCAGCATCATGTAGAGGATCCCGAAGGAGTTGTGGATGCCGAAGATGGAGCCGTTGCACCAGGCGGCGGCGAAGACCACCACCCAGCCGAAGCCGCCCTCGGGGGGCTGGAAGGGCGCGGCGACCCCGCTCTGTCCCTGCTCAGCCGCGGCCCCGGCCCCGGCCCCGGCCCCGGCCCCGGCCCCGGCCCCGGGCTCGCTCTCGTCCGCCGCCGCCTCCGGCACCTTCTCGTCGCGTTGCGCCATCGCGGCAGCGCTCCGGCCGCCGCCCGCCGCCCAACTGCCCCGCAGCCGGTCCCACATGCCCGCCGTCCCCCCCGGCCGGCCCCCCCGCCCGCCCCCTCCTGCCGCAGCCTCACTCCCCGCCTTTCCTCCGCCGCCTCCATCCTCCTCCTCCTCCTCCATCGCGCCGCTCGGCCCCCGCGTCCCTACCTGCGGCGGGGGCCGCCCGCCCGCCCGCGCCCCCCTCCCGTCCCCCCGCGGCGCTCAAAGGCGGCCCCGGGCCCGGCCGCGGCCCCGCATCGCCCGCCGAGCCGCCGCGCCGCCCCCGCCGCTGCATCCTGCGGCGGGCCCGGCCCGGGGCGGGCCCCCGCCAGCGCCGCCCCCGAGGGGCCACGGGGGAGGCAGGGAGCCACGGAGGAGCCGCCGCTGCCCCCCGGCCCCGCACACGCTGCCCCGGCTGCGGGGCATCCCTCAGGAGATGGAGGGGGATGCTGCCGCTCCCCTCCGCCCCGCCACGAAGCCCCCGGAGCCGGCCGAGCAGGTGGCGAACGGCGGGCGAGGGGACGCGTTTCCTTCCACGCCGGGCATCCCGGTGGGGTTTTTGGCGTGCCCTACCCCGGGAAGTTCGGAGAGCGTTTGTGCGGCGCCAAGCCGGCGTCTTGCCGGGGGAAGCCGCCAACATCACCCCGGCAGCGGGGCTGTCCCCAGGGCCGCGGGTCACCCCACGCTGCCTTCTCCGGGCCGGGTGGCAGCGGCCACCCTCACCCAATGATTTTGGGAGCTGTTCCCTCTCCTCTGCCTTGATTTGCAGCAAGCTCTGCCTTTTCTCTTCTTTCAATAAATAATTACAAACCCACCGATATATTAAAGCCCGTCTTTTCACACACCGAAGGTATTTACACTTTCATATATGCCAAGTCTGAGTTATTATTCTTTCTTTTCCCTAATGGCTGTGTCAGTGTCAGATTCCTATCAGAGTAAAATAATACATCCCAACCTCCCGCTGCTCTTTCTTTACCTCCAGGGATATTAATTACAGGGCAGGGTGCGGAGCCGGCAGGGAGGCGGCGGCAGGGCCGCACCATCTCCCTGCCTCTCCCGCAGCCGGAGAGCAGCACCCGGCCACGGGCTGCGGCTTGGGAAGCCTTTTGTCTACGTGCTGCGGCTCGCCGGGCTCGGAGAACCGCGCCGGGACGCGGCTGCGACCAGGAAAAGCTCTCCTCGGCCTTCCCGCCTGCTCCCGCCGGCAAATCACTGCCAGCTCCATCGCCATCCGCTTCCTCCCAGGCAGAGGATGAGGAGCAGCGGCTCTGCCTGGCTCCGAGCAGCCTCTGTCAGCGATGGCGAGACCCGAGCTGGAAGGGATGCGCCGATGGGGAACGCGGTCTCCTCCCCTCGCCTTTCCTCCTGGATGAGCCCAAATCCCCCCGCCCGGTGGGGTGCCCAGCGGGAACGCCACGCTCAGGTCAGCCTCGCTGCTGGAGGAACTGCATTTTTATTTCCCTTCCTCTCTGGTGGAGTCTCCTCCCCGGATCCCCATCTCCACAGCGCAGCCGGAGGAGGCTGGGGAGCTTTGGAAGCATCTTCCACTGCCCTCTGCCGACACAACGAGCAGCTGATTTTTTTTTTTATACCCACATCACCAGAGAGCGGCCTGGCCTGCAGGTTTTATTTGGTTCCTGGCCTGCTGGTTTTATCTTGTTAAGCCCCTACAAGCTGAGAGAGAAGGGGGCTGGGGTACCCCGGGTGGTACACAGGGAAGCTGCCCCCCAAAATGTTAATTTTCCACAGCAGCAAAGCAAGGCTGGGTTAAAAACAGCACTGAGAGGTGGGAAAGCCCTTTGCCATATAAAACACCATCTTATGGAGACTTCTTTGCTCTGGAGCTGTGGAAGGCTCCTGCAAAGTGGGAAACAGGAGGATAATATTCCTTGGACCTTGAGCCAGACACAAAACCCAGGGAGCAGCATCTCTCCTGGGTGTTGGCTGCATTGTGCCTGGACAAGGTATTTTTTGGCCCAGGCATCACTGGGCTGGACTGGACCAGTGAGGCTAGGGAGTAAAATCACAGAAGGGGCTGAAAAAATGAGGGTTAAAAGTGTGGGCTGTGTGAGATGATGGGGGTTTCATTGAGGAGAGAGATGCAGTCTGGGAAGCTCTGGGAAACCTAGGCAGGAACAGCTCTGTAAGAACACAGAGCATCCCACTCAGAGGCTCTGAGGCTTCATAACCACAAGATGAAAGAAACACCGAGGAAAAAAACAGATAAGGCTGCTTTTCCCTGGTTGAACTCCATGCTAAAACACCCTTCTGTGTCTGCCACATGGTTTTCCTCAAAGCTCTGAGCCTGCCAACTTGGTGAGGGATGCAGTGGATGGCAGCAGCACCTCCAGGCTCTCCAGATGCACATCTGGCATCCCTGGAGAGCTGGCAGGGAGCGCCTCGTGCCACAGCTGACGAGGCCCTGGCCACCGGGGCAAAGCGTGGCTGTCAGCAGCGAGTGCCTGGCTCCAAACCATGGTGCCAGAGCCTCTGCCAAACAGATTGGCTCCTGCTCAACATGTGTGCCTGGTTGTGCAGGAGGGGAGGAGGAATGGAAATATCTCTGTGTAAGGACGCGGCCCCGGAGAACACGAATTCCCAGCAGCTTTGCGACCTGGCTTGGTGTCAGTGACACAGGGACATTCAGGGTTGTGCTGAGGACAAAACCTCACTGGCAGCATCTGCTGCAGGGCCAAAAGCTCTGGGAAAACATCTCCAGTGGCGAGCAGCTCCCGGCAGAGACATTCACATGCCGGGCACAGCCCCTTCCTGTCATTAACAATGCTCCTTTCTTTAGACTGGAGTTGTTAAGACAGCTGCTACATCTGGCCTGGCAGAAACACTGTCCCAGAGAAAAAAGTAGCTCGGGGGCAGCCTTAGGGACATGGCAGGACTCACTCCCTGGCAGGGATGCTGGAATGCAGCCAGTGGAGCCCAAGGGAGAAGGCAGAGAGAGGACCAGCACACTGCAACATCCGTCCTCTGCCTGACCTTTCCAATGCTTGGGATCAAAAATATCAGAGGTGGCATTTCCCACCTTTTTAGCAAAGTGGGAATTGACTAAAGTCAATTCTACTTAGCTTGGCTGAAAAATGAGGTGACTTAAAAGTGCTGGTGTGAGCAGTGGGGTTTTCAGGGCACCACGTGGCACCAAACCCCACATTTGGCTTCATTTTGGCAGTGGAAATCAGCTCCATGCCCACTCCAGTGGCTCCAGGCTGGGTGAGGGACATGGTGCTGCTCAGACGCTGCTGCCCCCCCTGATTTTTCATGCAGCTGAGCAAAACCCACGGTTTCTGGCCCAAACAGAGGAACAGGGTGGATCTGTGTTGAGTTAAAGGGCTTCTGGAGCCACACAGCTGCCTGCTCACCTTCAGCCATCCAGCTGCACAGGTGTGGAGGATATTTTTTGAGCGAGCCTCACTGGTTTTCCACATTTCCTTTGAAATAAGAGCTGGAAGGGCACATTCCTGTGGGGAAGTGGAAGTTCCTGCCCAGCCCCACCAACCCCAACCACGAGGCAGCTCTGCCACGTAACCCCAGAGGACCCGGGCGTAAGGTGCCAGAAACACTCCGCTGGATGGGAACAGCTCGAGCCGGCACACAAAGGAGGCAAGGATCCAGCTGTAAATTAATATTTTATAGAACACCAAGAAAAATCAGAGAGGCTAATTACAGCGATAATCATCGTGGCCCAGAGGCATTTCCATGGAAGTCAGGAATTACCCAGGATTACCTCAGCCCTCGCAGCAGCCCGCGTGGGAGGCGAGCGCGTGCGGCACCCGCTGCCTCCTCCTGTGCCAGCCAGGGGTCCACAAACCAAAACCAAGAGCTTTGGCAGCCTCCTGGAGTCCCACTCTGCATGCACAGCCTCTGGCTTCTTGGGGTGGATGGAGGGGTGGTGGGGTTTGGGGCTGGCTGCTCACCTGGGCCCCTCTGTGCCTGTTTGTCCACAGTGTCACTGGTGTGGGAGCCATCGTTGACCTCTGTTGGTTTTTTTCATTTGTTTTGTTTTTTTGATGATTTGTTTTTTGTAATGCAGTTTTTTATGGATTTTTACATAACTTATTGTTATTGTAACTGTTCTTTCATGTTTACATTTGTTTTTTATAAGGAGGAGACTGTTGATAGACTGTTGAGTTGACCAGTGTAGTTAGAGAAGACAATCTCCTTCTTCGGATTTATGGTTACTGTTAGAATTTTATAAATGTGGAAGTTCATAAATAAACTGTTTTCTTCTTTTACTTTAGACATTTTAGTACGTAAGTATTGTTTCTTTTGTGTCGTATTGCAACAGACCCCAAGTTGCTCAAAACCCCAAGGGGTTCAGGGAATCACTGGTAAAAACGTTTGTGGATGTGCCCCCAGGGTAAGTTTTTCCTGTGGTTCATTAATTTACTGTTACTAGCTGATATTTGCATAGCTTATCTGGTGACAGAATGAATTCCCTTGGGAAAGGGTGAACTCCCCATCAGCTCCCCACTTTGGAGGATGGGGGCACTGCCCAGCTCCAGCATGTCACAGAGCTGGCTCATGGCAAGCCTGGAACATCTCCGAGAGCTGCATGGCCAGCAGGAGTTCTGCAGGCTCCTGTCCCACAGCCCGGGACAAAGCCAGCCCAGACACCTGCAGGGGGAGCGGCTTGGCGAGCAGAGAAGCCTTGGTGCAGCTGGTTCATGTCCCTGAGCTCGAGCAGAGGGCACTGCTGCTCTGACACTCAGAAAAAAAACTCAGGTAAAACCCCACGTGTACTGTGCACACAGCTGGGAAGAGCCTGGGCTAGGGATGGCCCTGGGCTGAGGGTGCTGAGGGTGCTGAAGATGCTCGGATCTGTGGGTGCTGCAGTCTGCACCCTGCCCTCACCCTACCCAGCTGTGTGGGGCACCCCGGGCATGCTGCTTGTTCCCCTCAAGCCCAGGTGTGAGTGTGCCCGACAGCACCCAGGAACACAGGAGATTATCTGGGGGCTCCAGGGGCTGGGGCCTGGGCCAGTTGTGGCACCCTTTGTGTTTGCTCCTGGCAGTTCCAGGGTGTGTGCAGTGCTGAGCTGCTCCTGGCAGCGCTGAGAGCTGGGGGTCACCGAGGGCTGCAGGCAGGAGGGGACAGCTGTGTCCTGGGGGGCACAGCTGAGGGGGCTGCTCACCCCTCCCATCCAAACGTGAGTCCTCCAAATCGCCGCCTGGTGCTGTGGCAGCGCTGCTGTGATGGTGCTGGGAGCAAGCATCAGCCTCCTCGCCCTGACCAGCTGCACTCCCGCCTCTGCTTGGGTCACGGGAAACTTTCACTTCATTCCCTGAGGTGAGAACACCGCTGGTAGCACCAGCCCAGGGACGGGACAGCTGGCCAAGGCACTCCAGCCTGGATGTGGAATGTCCAGGATGATGTGGAATGTCCAGGATGATGTGGAATGTCCAGGATGATGTGGGATGTCCAGGCTGAGTGTCCGAGCTGTGCTGGCTGCTCGAGGAGGGGGACAGTGGGGACACGGGCAGGAGGGACGGCAGTGGGGGTGCAGAAGCCGGGACTGCCCAGATTCCTCCGGGCACGACAGAACTGCCCTTACAGCGCTGCCTGCAGAAGAGACGGGCTCTGCCTGGGACACAGCCTGGTGCCAGACCCCGAGGTCCAGCCTAGTGAGCGCTCAGGAGATGGCAGCTGTCCCTTTTGGGGTCCCCTCGCCCTTCATCCACGGCGGTTTTCTCTTCCTGACGGCACCGGGAGCTGCCCCGGGAGCTGCGGGAGCTGCAGCCTGATGTGCTGGGATCGAGGAGCTTTCCCCGCTGCCTCCACGCTGCTGGATGCCGCTCCTTCCTGACAAACACGGCTTAATCCCGCCCTGGAGCGCTCCGTAAAGAAATCAAAGCGTGAGTCATCTCCCTCCAAACCTCAAACCGTGTCACAGATTATCCCTGGTGCTGCTGAAGTTCTTTCTTCCCCCACACGCCTCAGTACAAGGGGAAGCAAACACGTTTCCCACATCCCAGCTCCCGCACAGCTCAAACCACCTGTCCCTCCTGGCTCACTCTGCCCTCTAGTAGCGGCTGCATTTACAGCAGCCAGAGAATCATGGAATCGTGGAATTGTTCGGGCTGGAAAAGCCTCCATCGGGTCCGACCATTCCCACAGCACTGCCAAACCCAGCATGGACCCACGTCCCCAAGTGCCACATCTATACATCCTTTAAATCCCCCCAGGGATGGTGACTCCACCACTGCCCCGGGCAGCTGGGACAGGGCTGGACAGCCCCTGCAGTGAAGAATTTTCCTTAACATCCAATCTAAACCTCCCCTGGCCCAGCCTGAGGCCGTTCCCTCTCCTCCTGTCCCTGTTCCCTGGGAGCAGAGTCTGACCCCCCCTCCGGGAGTTGTGCAGAGCCTCAAGGTCCCCCCTGAGCCTCCTTTTCTCCAGGCTGAGCCCCTTTCCCAGCTCCCTCGGCCTCTCTTGGGGCTCCAGCCCCTTCCCCAGCTCCATTCCCTTCCTTCTCTGGGTTTGTTCCAGCCTCTCAAGGTCTTTCTTGAGGGGCCCAGAAGAGCCCCCAGGATCTGAGGTTCTCTTTCTGTGCATGCCTTGTCCTGCTGCCCCGCCAGCCTCCAGCCCAGAGTACCCCTTGACTGCCCTGGCTGGGCAGGGGCAGGGATTTGAGGAGGGGCTGTGGGGTCACTGGAGCCTGCCCTGGCTCTGTTGGCATCCTTGGCATGGATGTGCAGCTGCCATGGGCAGAGCTGTGTGGTTTTCCTGCAGTCTCAGCCCCTGAAGGAGTAAACCACGTCACTCTTTAGCCAGCATCAAAATCCCTGCAGGTCACTGGGGCTGGAGTGTGAGCACAGCCTGGATGGGTTTGGGATGGGTGGAGTGGCCTGAGAAGGGCAGAGGGATCTAGGGAAGGTGTCTGAAGTGGGGTCTAGGGAAGGTGTCCCTGCCCCATGGCAGGGGGGTTGGAATTGGATGGTCTTTGGGGTTACTTCCAACCCAAACCATTTTGGGACTCTAGGACTCCCAGGCTTGGATTTTGTTAGACCCCCAAACAGAGAAGGCTCCTGCAAATGTTTGCACTCACCATGGCCCAGTGCTGGCACTGGGGCACAGAATCATGGCATGTTTTAGGCTGGAGGACACTGTTAAAGGTCTTCTAGTCCAACCCCCGGCCATGGACAGGGACAGAACCCACTATCCCAGGCTGTTCCAAGCCCCATCCATCCTGACCTTGGACACTTCCAGGGATCCAGGGGCAGCCACAGCTTCTCTGGGCACCCTGTTGCCAGGGCCTGCCCACCCTCATTGTAAAAAACACTTTCTCCTCATATTTAGTTTAAACTGACTCTCCTTTATTTGAAAACCATCACTTACTTTCCTGTAACAATAGGTCCTGCTAAAAACTTTGTCACCATCTTACCTGGAGCCCCTTTAGGCACCGGAGGGGGCTCTGAGATCTCCCTGGACCCTTCCCTTCTCCAGGCGAGCACCCCCTGCTCTCCCAGCCTGCCCCCAGAGCAGAGGGGCTCCAGCCCTTGGAGCATCTCGTGACCAAGGAGAGAACCCCAAGCCCTCGGGCACCAGCAGCAGGTGACAGTGACAAAGCCGCAGAGGCCGCTGCTTTTCTTGGGGCTTCACCAACACCCCAGACCAACACCTTGCCCTGGATCTGATCCACGGCGAGACACCCAGGGACTCCACAGGGCACGGGGGAGGCTTGAAGAAGATGGTGGCAACGCCGCACCTGGAGAAGACGATGCCCAAACCTCTCCCTCCCCGCGGAGCATCGCTCCCCCCTTTCCCCACCGCGCCAGCGGAAGGATTTTCCAGCGGGGTGCTGGAAAGCACGAGCAATCCGCGGGGAGCCGGGGATTCATTGGAAGTTGTAAGGGCGGCTCCGGGGTGCCGCGGGCGCTGGGGGAGCGCGGCGCGGGGCGGAGCGGGGCGGGGGCGGCGCGGGGGCACATGCGCCGTGCGCGCACTGCGGAGCGGAGCGGCGCGGGCAGCGCGGGCAGCGCCGGCGGAGCGGGGCGCGGGGCGCGGGCAGCGGCGGCGGCGGCCGCAGCCCCGCACGGCCCCGCACGGCCCCGCACGGCCCCGCACGGCCCCCCCCCGCCCCGAGACACACCCCGGCCGCTCCCAGCCCGGCGGAGGTGAGCGCAGGGGATGCGGGAATGACGCGGCGCAGGGGAAGTGGGGGGTCCCTGTCCTCCCCAGGTGTGGGCGCGCACGGGGGGGACATCTCTTCGCGGGGCTTTGCAGCCTCTCTGTGAGGGACTCCTATGTCTTTTCATCCTTTTGAGGGGTCGTCGTTGCGTGGAGGGGATCCCCCACCGCTCTGCATGCTGGCATGGGGGGTGGGTGAACCTCTCCTGCTTCACATCTTTCGGGGGGTGGGGGAGGGCGTGGGGTTCTCCATGCCTTTGCATCCTTGCGGGGGGATCCTCCATCCCTTTGCATCCTTTCCGGGGGGTTCTTCCATCCCTTCGCATCCTTGCGGGTGGGGGGGGGGGGGGAGGGCCGCTCTGCATCTCCGTTTTGCTTGCATCCCCCCCCAGCTCTGCATCCCCCCCAGCTTTGCATCCCCCCCCAAGCTTTGCACCCCCCCCCCAGCTCTGCATCCCCCCCAGCTTTGCATCCCCCCCCAGCTTTGCATCCCCCCCAGCTTTGCATCCCCCCCAGCTCTGCATCCCCCCCCAGCTTTGCATCCCTGCACGGGGGCGGGGGGCTGTCGTTCATCCCTTGGCAGCCTTGCTTTGGGAAGGGACTGTCCATCCTTGAGTGGAGGGGGGTCCCTCCACTTTGCAGCTATTCGTAGCCGGGGGGATTATTGAACCCTCTACCTTTGCCCGGAAGGGAGGGGGTCAGGCTCCTCCGCACGTTTTCCTGGCAGGGGGAAGGGATCCCGGCAGCGCTTGGCACATTTGCACCGCGGTGCTCCGGGCCTCTGCACCCTGGCGCTGGGGAGGGGGTGTGTGTGCTGTCACTTCGCATTCCTGCGTGGAGAGGGAGGGGGACAAGGCTGCTCTGCACCCGTGCACGGGGGCGGGGTGGGGGCGGGGGGCTTCACTTGACATCCCTGCCATCCTGGGGAGGGAGGATCCTTCATCTTTACATCACTGTGGGGGATAAACTGAGCCCACGGCTGCCTGTGCACCCACAATCAGCGCAGAGCAAGGCTTATCACCCCCTGGCTGGGGAACTGGGGGGGTCCGGGGGGCTCTGCAGGCCGGTGTGAGGCTGGGGATACGGAGGGGACAGCGCTGAGCAGGGCACAACCTGGTGTCACCTGTCATGCGTGGCCCCCCCACTCCCCATCCTGGTGCCCTCCCAGGGATTTGGAGCCCCGCTGGGTTCAGAGCTCCCCTGGTGACCCCTCCAGCCTGGGGCACCCCCATGGGCAGAGCTCAGGTGGACCCAAAGCCCCCCGAAGGTGCCAAGCCTGGGCCTCCACGCTCAGTGATTCAGCTACTTGCAGGGAGCTTTAATTTTATCGCCTCGAACTCGAGTTCTTGCTGCCTCGTGGTGATGTCAGTGCCATGGAATACCTACAGATTGAGACGCTTTTTAACGGAGTTTGTGGCTGCTTTGTGTGCCCGGCGCAGCGGAGCCAGCGGCCGGACACGCTGCTGGAGGAGGGGAGCGCAGCCCCGGGCTGTGCGGGCAGCTAGGGAATGGCAGGATTAATAATTCATCTTCCAAACTTCGGCGTGCCAACGCACACCCCTCACGCTGCAGCTCGTTGCCTGGGTTTTAAAGGGAATGCTGGTGTGATTTCCTTTAAAAAAATCGGTGTTTCGGTGGTGTTTGAGTGTCTCAGTAGCTCCCAGCGTGACAGGGTGCAGAGCCCGGTGAGGAGGGCAGGGTGATGGCAGCAGTAGTCCAGCACAGCCTGCCCCGGCAGGCAGAGGGTTAATGTGCACCGGGCTGTGCTGTCGCAAACGCAGAGCAGGAGAAGGGCTCTTCCCCAGAACGCTGTGATGCAACTCAGATCGCAAATGTCCACTCCTTTTCACGGGAGCTGAAGCCCACAGAGAAAGCTGGAGATGAAGCATATTTTGCTCTGTCGTCTCCCTTGGCCCAGTTCTGAACCAAAGATGCTCATCCTCCATTTTATGGCAGATGACAAATCAGCCGCCGATGCCAAGATCTTGACAAGTTACGAACAACAGCCCTCGAGCCAGAAGTGTTAAGAAATAAAAAAAGAAAAGCAAGAACGCCTTTTTTTTTTTTTTTTTTCTTTTTTTTCTTTTTTTTTTTTCCCCAGAGCTGCTCATCCAAAAAGACACTCTCCCTCCTCACTGCACCCCGCGGGCAAGAGCCGCAGCATTTCGCACATCTCTGAGCAGCCAGGCTGCAGCCAGCTCCAGGCTGGGGTCTGCCGCCTCTTCCCCACATCCACCCGCAGTTTTGTAGGGTGCAGGTCCAGCAGCAATGGGAAAACCCACAAGGACACATGCTGGGGAGTGCCAGGCCCCGCAGGGAGCAGGCTGGGGCTGGCCGGGAGCGCTCTGCTCCACGGCTGGAGATGCCAGTCCTGCGGCTTTTTCCTTTCCAGAAATCCCCTTGCTGCTGGCCGAGGGTTTCCCCAGTTTATCAAAGCGCCTTCTATACTGGGGAGAAAAAAAGCCGGTTTGTTCAGCAGGGTCCTGCTCACACAACCCGGCAGCAGGCGAGGGAGATCCTTCTGGTAATGAGCTGGGCACAAAAGAGGGGGGAAAAAAAGCTGTCATTGAAGATTTTCCTTTGGTGATAGAGTCGTTAAAAACAACACATGATTCCTGGGCCAGCAGGGATCTTTTGCAACCAAAACAGAGCTGAGGTCTGTGCTCTGTTCCCACAGCCCCAGCCCCTGACTCCTCCTCTGAAGATCAAGGCACTGCTGCTGCTCCCGGGCATTCCTGGCACAGGAACCAGGCATGGAGCAGCCAAGGGATGATGGAGGAGGGTCATGCATAGTTTCATCCACAACTTTCCCCCTCCTTTTTCCCTTCAGCGTTAGGGTATGGGGATGGATGTCTTTTTCTGCATGGATTTTCCCTGGTTATGGATTCTCTGATCTGTAGCTGTAGCACAGATAGAGCCGAAGGGTGAATGGGAAGGACCTGGAGAAGTGGCGCTCAGCTCCATGACCAGTGCCAGGGGACACTGAGGGCTCCCCATTTCTGAGAAATTAAACTGCAGAACCCAAACTCCATGTTAACTAAACCCCAAGGAAAGCTGCAGACTGAAAATCTGCTTGACAGAGATGGGGTAGTTCAGCCTGGAGAAGCTCTGGAGAGACCCTAGAGCCCCTTCCAGTACCTAAAGGGAACTTTATCAAAAGGGGGGAAAGATGTTTTACAGATGGAAATAGTGATAGGTCAATGGGGATTGGTTTTGGACCAAAAGAGGGGAGATTTAGATTAAAAATTAGGAAGAAATTCTTGGCTGTGAAGGTGGGCAGGCCCTGGCACAGGGTGCCCAGAAAAGCTGTGGCTGCCCCTGGATCCCTGGCAGTGCCCAAGGCCAGGCTGGATAGGGCTTGGAGCACCCTGGGATGGTGGGTCATGTCCCTGTCCATGGCAGGGGGTGGGATGGGATGAGCTTTAAGGTCCCTTCCAACACAAACCCTCCTGTGACTCTGTCATTTACAGCATTTGCTCTCACCTACTCTGAAAGAAACATCATTTAGATAAAACCCCTCCAGGAGCCTGTTTGTTTTAAACCATTCTCCCAGCAGGACAAGGTTTCTGTGCTGACCCGAGGGTACCAAGGCAGTTGCTTTGTTGGCATCCTAAACAGGGCTGGTGCTAGAGAGCCCAGCCCTGGCGGTGCTGGGGGTTTAGGGACACTCCAGTCAAGCGCTGTTCCTACAGCTGAAACATTGTACAGCAGAAAGGGGAGGGAGAGAAGAAACCCCAACGAAGCCACCAGCTCTGTGGCTTTTATTTACTAATAAAGCTCCCGAGGAAGGTTTTTAGCAGTGTATTAGAAAACACGCTTGTAGTCCGCGAGAGAGATGATCTGAAGATCAGGATACTCTTTGGAACACGTGCTTTATTGGTCGTGGGGAGGCAGCCTGACTGGGGAAGGGTCCAGGGATCCAGTGCAAAGTCCAAGAGGGTCCAAGGGAAGGTGCACAAAGAGGCCGAGCTCCTTGTTACATTCCATTTTAACCCTTTCTATCGTGAATATGCTAATGAGCATTAACCAATCACCTTAAGATACAAAACCTACAGAATCTACATACAGCCTATGGGAACTACAACATTACAATACTACTCTACATACCAAAACCTGTGAAACCCACCTTATCCCTGATACCTGAGAAGGTCCAACCTTTTATTCATCCTTTTGTCTTGGCAGGGGTGTCACTGACCCACCCAGCCAAGTCCTTTTCAGCTGTCTAATCACCTTCTTCCTGTCCATGCTTACAGTTCAAACTTTGCTTTTAATTCTATTCCTCTTGTGGGTTTCATACTTTTAGAATCTTTTACTATTAAATTATCTCTGCAGGGCCCAGCTACTTCATCCTCCCCAACAGCAGTGATTTAACGCTGTTGCTGTGCTTTGCCGTGCAGTGCTCGGAGCTGGCAGGAGAGGAGCGGGCAGCGCTTCCCGGTGGGACGGAGGTGACGGCTCCAGCCCGGCCGGGGAGCCGCGGAGCTGTGCCCCGGGGCCAGCCCGACACAGCTCTCTCCCCGCTTTGGCAGGAGGGCCTGGCCCTTCCCCAGCTCCGCCCAAATCTGTTCCCGGCCGGCAGCAAAAACCCCTCTGTGCCCCCCGGGGCTGAGACCTCTCCACTCATTTCACAGCGAGCTGGCAGCTTGCTGCTGCCCGGGCTGATGTCCCGGGGCTGGGGGACAGTGACACCATCCACACCCCGGGCTTTTCAGCCCCTGAGGCATTTTTTCCACCTGATGCTTTGCTGACCCTGCAGTGGGCCCGGGATGCTTTCCATGGCCGCAGACCTTTTGTAAAGCCAAGCTCCTTTGGGAAGCAGAGGTCTCAAGGAAAGGGTAGGCAGTGGCATTGCCCTGCCTGTGCCCACCAGCCCTCAGTGCCACCCGGAGAATTTACTCTCGCTGGAGTCCTGCCCTCTGCTTTGTTTGGAGCGAGGGGAACACTGGGGATCCAGCTGGTTTTAATATATTTAATGAACCTTTGGACAGCAGCTCTGGAGCAGTGATCACCTTCACAGGGAGCAGTGACATTTGTCATGCTGATGGCGCTCTCAGGCATTTGGGCTGGCAGCAGATGAAGAAGTGGTGGCAGATGCATTTTGTAAATTAGAGCAACAAGCCCTTGTGGTGCAGCTCACGCTCCATTTTGTGGGAGGTAAATGAGCAGGTCTGGCCCAGCTCTCCCAGGCAGGTTTTCCCCTGCACCACAAAGAGCTGCTTGCACAGTTCTTCCTGCCTGAGAGAACAAAACTTCAGCCCCTGTAGGCTACAGTCTCTGCTCTCCCCATGGCCCAGAGTGGTAGGAAAGCAGGAGTTTAGGGCCACCTGAGCCACAGGCTGCCCCTCAACCCTGAGGTGGCTGCTCTCTGTCCTCTGCAGGTCTGTCCTGTTGCTCTTTGAACCATCCCATGCTGGTTTCCACCACGCTGTGGCAGAGCTCCACAAACCAACACCTCAAGAACCTGCTGCTTTCACACCCACCACCTATTTCTGTCTGCTCAGAAGCACCACACACCCCCAGATCCTTCCCAGCCCTCTTCTGTGCCACATCTATCCTGCCAAACTCCACAGGATGAGCTCCCTCAGGCACCTACGAGCCCCACTGAGCGTCAACTCTGCCTCTTGTCCTTTCCCCGACTTCAGATTCAGAGGTTTTGTTGCTCCTTTCACTATTTCAGGACAGCTTTGTGCCTCCCTCCTGCCCCCAGCCCTTCCTCCCCTCTCCATTCCAAGAGTTCTGCACCAAAGCCGGGTCCTGAGCAGCCACCATGAGATCTGGCACTTCTTGTCTGTTTAACATTCACTTACAAATTTTTTTGTTCAAGGGTAATAGATTTTTCAACATATCTCTTGTTTTTTTCACTACTCTAGCTCCTGGCATCCAACCAAAAAGGTTTGCTGCCTTCCAAAAGCCTCTAGTTCCTGGCAGTGTGTGCTCCTCAGGGCTCAGAAGGGCCCTGGGAAGCCCAGATTGGGAAAGAGCTTCGATTGCAAGGGCTGAGGAAAGAGACTGCCCCAAAGCTTGGCCTAGAACTGAGCTTAGAGCTGGGCTGAGCCGAACTCCCAGTCTCAAGGCGTTTGCTTCACCACACACTTACCCACATTCTCCCCAAACCCAAGCTCGGGGTTTTTCCTGGCTGTCTGACACAGAGCAAGGGAGCTTTCCCTCATTCCTGCTGCTCCATGCACCACCCAGTTCCATCAGGAATATTGGAGGAGCCTCGATTTGCAGCTGGTGATGTGCAGCATGGGCATCCTTCCCAGCACTGCTGTTCATCTCTTCCCTGGCTCCACTCCCACTCCAGGTTTCTCCTGCAGGGAACACCCATGGAAAACAAACCCCTTGCTTTCTGCTTCACCTGTGAAAGAAAGTGGGAGCCAGGACACTTCTCCCTCCTCACTCATGCGACACCAAGCAGATCTCCAGGGCTGACCAACGCAAAAATCTGCCACAGGAATTAACCAGCACCTGAGAGATCTGTGCTCACCAACCTGTCCCTCCTTGCAGGGCCACCCAGAGCACACCTGGTCCTTCAGGCCACTTTGGATCTGCCCACAGGGCTGTAAATCACAGCCCAGTGGGAGAGAGGGGGTTTGGGGGCAGGGAGGGGATGAGGGCACAGCTGTGCACGTGGAAAGCTCTTACAAACAATGTGAGGAGCAATGGCTGGACACATAACTCCTTTTTTTTTGGACCCTCTTACGAAATGAGAGCTGTGTTTCTGCCCTCATGCACCCCAAGGATCCAAACTGCCAGATGCTGGTGGCTGCTGAGGTGAAGGATGACATCTGGAAGGAGGCAGCTGGAGGGGTCACCCGTGGTCCAGCAGCTGCAGATCACATCCCCAGCCTGGTCTGCAGGGACTGGGGCAGCCCTCACTGCCCAGAGCTCCCTGTTCTGGGAGAGCAGGGCTGCTCCTCAGTGCTGCCAGCAGCTCTGGGCTTGGGATGCTGCTGGCAGTTTGTTCCTTGGGGGAAAGCAGCATCTTGGGGCACAATAAACAGTTCATTTCTGCCCCATGGCCTCCCCTCCCTGGTCACCTCAGCTGGATGTGATTCCTTTCTGAGCTCCACCACTGGGTTTGGGAAGCAGGTGGGAAGCTGGTGAGGGTCTCCCCTCACCTGTGGCATTTCCCAGGACAAGATTTAGAGCTATTGGCTCTTTCCAGTCACAGGGAAAAGCTGAGTGATGGGAGAATCCCCACAGTGCACCTGGAACCTGAACCAGCCCTGGCTGGTCCCATTTCTCCTGCCTTCACCCTCCAAGAAATTCCTGCTGAGGTGGTGGCTCCCATTTTTCCTCCTCCTACATTCCAACATCACCTCCCACTGAGGGCTCCAGGCTTCCACTCAGGAGACAGCGAAATCCCAGAGGCTTTAGTCCAAGTAAATGATCCTAGAGCCTGCACCCAGATGATCCCTGCCCTTGGGTGCCCAAGGAAAAGATTTTTGCCACCCAAAATCACTCCCTTGAAGTCTTGGAAGTTGCCTGAAATGGCAGCAAGAGCAGGGCCAGTGCTGGGCACAGCTCAGCATCCCCTTCTGAGCTCTGGCCAGGCCATCAGTGCTTAGGATTTGTGTGCAGTCTCTTGCTGAGTGTGGGCAGGATGTGCCAGCGAGGATGGAAATGGTCCTGGCTCTCTGGAGTCACGTCAGCCCATCTCCAGCCAGAGAACTGTGGTGCCATCAGTCAGGACAGGCCTAGGGATGGCAGGTTTGGGGTGAGCAGTTGGGATTTCACGGCAGGAGTCGGAGGTGTGGTGCTGTTGGTGCAGCAGGTCGAGAGAACCCTTGTCAGGGAAGGGCTGCCTGGAGGTTCTGAACCCTGTGCTCCGTTAATTGGGGGGGTTGGAAACCACTTCTCCTGTGGTTTGGTCAAAATTGCCTTTACAGGCTGTCCTTGCATAAAAATGTGCCCAATTCCTCCTTGTTTTCCATCTGCTGCAAGCTCTGAGTCTTGCTTGGCCTCTCTGGGGTGAGATAAAAGGGATTTTCCTCCTCCAGGAATGCCCTCCTGTGGCACAATCTCAAATGCTGCCATCACACCCCTCACCCACCTTCTCCCTCTCTTCCAATCTGTCCCTGCTTGGAGGTTTCAAACCACAAATCTCATTTTTTTTTCCTTAATTCTGCTCCAGGGTCCCTGTGGGGGCTGTGGGCTCAGGTGGCCCCAATTCCCCCCGGGTCCCCTGTGCAGGAACAAAAAGCCCTGGGTGCCTGTGGCCGTGTCCCATGGCTGTGGCCCAAAGGGATGCTGAGAATGGCTCTTTGTTCCCTGTTTCTAATTGCTGGGCCCAGGCAGCTCGTTAAGGGCTCTGCCCCGTGCCCTGCAGTCCCTGCAGCCCCGGGATGTGCCAGGGCTCTCTGAGGGCAGATTTTGGGGTGACACATAAAACCAGCTCGGGGTGATGCTGCCGGGGTTCTTTACACAGCCTGGGGGGCTCGGGGGTGCCCAGAAAGGGGAGTGTACATGGCCAGAGCGGACATCCAGAGCAAATGCTGTCACGGGAATAAATAGCTGGCAGAAATCTCGATTTTTGGGAGGCGGGGACAACAGCACATCCGTGAGCAGTGACTCTGGGAAGCACTGGAGTTTGCTCTGAGCCCGAAGCAGCACACAGCCCTGCAGAGGGTTCAGGAGCCGGGCTCCTTCCCGTGGCACCCCGAGAGCCCTCGGGAGAAGGCTTCGGGCTCCTTCATGGGGGAGCTTGAATTTGCATTTGAAAACAGCCGAGGAGCTGCTGCTGCTGCTGCTGGGAGCACCGGCCGGGTGCTATCAATGGGAAACTGTTCCGTCTAAAGCTCCCGGGGCCAAAAAATGTGAACTCTGCCGATCGCTGGCTCCGCTGCCGGCACCCGGCGGCTCCGCTGCCGGCGGTGAACGGAAGCCGCTTTTCCTTGGCTGCCAAAATTCTGTGAAAGATGGGGCGGGTGGGGAGTGCTCGGGCCGTGAAACGGGCGGGGGGGGCTGCTGCTCTTCGGGAATGCTGCTGGTGCTCTCTGATCCTTATCAGCCCGGCCAAAGTTTGCCTTTGCTTCGGGAGGTGAGCTGAGCGCGGTGGCACCTAAACCCGCCTTGGGTGAGCCTGTGGGGTCGCTGCCTGTCCTTGTCACAATCCCAGGGTCTGTGTCCCTGTCCCAGGGTCTGTGTCCATGTCCCAATCCCAGGGTCTGTGTCGTTATCCCAATCCCAGGGTCTGTGTCCCTGTCCCAGGGTCTGTGTCCATATCCCAGTCCCAGGGTCTGTGTCCATGTCCCAATCCCAGGGTCCGTGTCGTTATCCCAATCCCAAGGTCTGTGTCCCAATCCCAGGGTCTGTGTCCATGTCCCAATCCCAGGGTCTGTGTCCCAATCCCAGGGTCTGTGTCCGAATCTCAGGGTCCGTGTCGTTATCCCAATCCCAGGGTCTGTATCCCAGTCCCAATCCCAAGGTCTGTGTCCCAATCCCAGGGTCTGTGTCCCTGTCCCAGGGTCTGTGTCACAGTCCCAGGAGATACCTCTGTGGATAACAAATGCTCCCGTTTTGCCTCTTTTCCCAGCCTGTTTCCCACCATTCACCCTTTTCATCAGTGGGGTACCCTGTCCCCAGCATCCCACAACTCATGGTGCCCATCCTCCACCCTTCCCTGCAGCTTCCCTGGGTGCCCAGTGGGGATGAGGCCTTTGGGTGTGGGTATCTCCCTACATCTCCTTAAATGCAGTAGAAAATGAACCATCCCCAGTTCAAGGGGGGACAGTGGAGCAAGGGACACCCAGAAATGCTATGGGGACGCCCAAAGATGCTGTGGGGGCACAGGCAGGAGCTATGGGGGCACAGGCAGGAGCTATGGGGACACCCAGAAGTGCTGTGGGGGCACCCAAAGATGCTGTGAGGGGCACACACAGGAGCTATGGGGGCACCCAGGGATGCTGGGGGCCATGCAGGGAGCTGGGATGAGCTGGCCACAGCAGCTTGTCTCAGTGTAGTGTGTGCACAAATAAAACCCTGGAGAGGCTGCAGTGAGCTGGAAATAATGGCATTACAAGCGCTTCCTTGCTTCTGTTTGGGCTGGATGAGGCTTTTCGGGGCCAGCTGAAGGGCTGCAGCACAGGGGAGTTTGCTCCTGGGTTGAGCACAGCTCTAGGAAGGGAGTAGGAAAGGACAGGGTGGCACAAAGTCCTCACCTCCGCCCTGTGTGCTCACCAGCACGCCCAGAACATTCCCCTGCTTGGAAAAGTCCTGCTGGACCTGCCGTGTCCCAACACGGGCAGGAGGAACCTCCTGGGCACAAAGCTGGGGGAATGTGGGGGGAAGAGGCGAATGGTGAGAGCTGTGTGTGTTTTCATTCCTCCTTTCCCTCTCCTTTCCCCAGCAGAGGCGTGAGGGCTCGCCATGCCGCTGGTGAAGAGGAACATCGAGCCCCGGCACCTGTGCCGGGGGGCCCTTCCCGACGGGGTGACCAGTGAGCTGGAGTGTGTCACCAACAGCACGCTGGCTGCCATCATCAAACAGCTGGGCAGCCTCAGTAAGTCATGGCACAGCCACCCTGCTGTGGGGTGGCACTGGAAAGGCACTGGGATAGCACTGGGATGGAACTGGAAAGGCACTGGGATGGCACTGGGATGGAACTGGAAAGGCATTGGGATGGCACTGGGATGGCACTGGAAAGGCATTGGGATAGCACTGGGATGGCACTGGGACAGCACTGGGATGGCACTGGGATGGCACTGGGATGGAACTGGGATGGCACTGGGACAGCACTGGGATGGCACTGGGATGGAACTGGGACAGCACTAGGATGGCACTGGGACGGCACTGGGATGGAACTGGAAAGGCACTGGGATGGCACTGGGACAGCACTGGGATGGAACTGGGATGGCACTGGGATGGCACTGGGATGGCACTGGGATGGAACTGGAAAGGCACTGGGATGGCACTGGGATGGAACTGGGATGCCACTGGGATGGCACTGGAAAGGCACTGGGATGGCACTGGAAAGGCATTGGGATGGCACTGGGATGCCACAATCACTCCACCAGTTCCAAACACAGAGAAGCAGGGGTTGTGTGAGAGCTGTGTGGGCTGCAGCCACTGACAATTCAGTGGGAATTGTCCAGCTGGTTGAAAACAGGAGGATGCTCATGACCAAGCTCAAAATGGGGACTTGGTGATGTTTTGAGACCCATTTTCCTCTCCCAGCTGCTCTGTGCAGTGGGGGAGTGAAAGCCTTCAGGAGCCCCTTGCTTCTCCACTTGGCCAGAAATAGGAAGGTGAGGTGAAGATTTAAAATACTCCACGCCATTCTTTTTAAAGTTAGAGCATTTTGAGGAAGAGAGGTCTCTATCAAAGGACTAAATCCTCAGCTGTCTTCCTGCCCTGGGACTGATCTCAGCAGAAAAGTAGCAGATGAGAACACTGCACACACCAGTGTGAGGGTTTAACAGGGGCAACCTATTTCATGCTGAATATCCACTTAAAATAGAGAGAGAAGCTATTCAGGGCTCCCCCTCTTTTATACACCTTCGAAAGTAGATTCTGCTCTCAAATACTCCCAAAAAAATAAACCCAGGATTTAGGGAGCTGCAGGAAATGCAGGGGCTCACACAAGCATCACCCACATCTGCTCAGGCTTCCCAGTCCAGGGAAAAAGGGCATCAAATATGACCAAGCTGGTGAATGCTCTGAGGAGGTTTGAAAAATGCCCTGATCTTGGGAACTGTTTGATAGGTGGGACTGGAGGAAACCCTGAGGATCTGGGGGATGGGATGGGATGGGATGGGATGGGATGGGATGGGATGGGATGGGATGGGATGGGATGGGATGGGATGGGATGGGATGGGGTGGGGTGGGATGGGATGGGATGGGATGGGATGGGATGGGATGGGGCAGGTGCTGTAGCCTACAGGTATCAGCAGTGCTCTGCCAGGCACCTCACTCAGTTCCATTATGGGAATAACCTTGATAAAAAGCTAAATAACCCTAAATAAATAAGCTGTAGGGATGCACTGAGAGACGCAGGAAAACCACTGATAAAGTGAAACAAATTGCAGATTCTCCCTGCTGTGGCACTGTCCCCACTGCCCTGCCCTTGGCTTTTTATCTGGGCTGAATTTCCTCAGGATATCTTTGTGATGATCATTTTTTTTTTGGGCCGATCTGTTCTGATGGACCCCAGGGCTCTTTGGGGCACCACGAATGTTCTGTGCTGCTGTGGATGCTGCTCTCACTGCAAAGGGGTGCTCATTTGGGCACTTGCAGCACTTTGGGAGAGGATGAGGCTCAGGTCCCAGAAATCCAGGCTGGGGAGAGCACCCCAGGGAGACAGTGGGGAGGGGGGTGGCCCAGGGGGTGGGCTGAGCTGGGAGAGACAGGTGCTGCGGTGCCAGGCGCGTTGTCCCCTGCCAGGCAGGCACGCAGAGGACATCTTTGGAGAGCTGTTCAACGAAGCCAACAGCTTCTACATGCGGATGAACTCGCTGCAGGAGAGGGTGGACCTGCTGGTCATCAAGGTGACGCAGCTGGACTCCACCGTGGAGGAAGGTGAGGGGCTAGTTTGGGGTGATGCCCAGAAGTGCTCTTGGGACCGGACCCCAGCCGTGCCTTGCTGGGCAGGCTGAGGCCACCCCTGCATCCCTTGTCCTTCCTGTGCCCCCCCAGTTTCACTGCAGGACATCAACATGAGGAAAGCCTTCAAGAGCTCCACGGTGCAGAACCAGCAGGTGGTGTCCCGCAACTCCATCCCCAACCCGGTGATGGAGATGTACCAGCGCTGCGACAAACCCCCGCCGCTCAACATCCTCACACCCTACAGGTACGGGGCCCTACAGGTACGGGCCCCTCAGGTACGGGGCCCTACAGGTGCAGGGCCCTACAGGTACGGGGCCCTACAGGTACGGGGCCCTACAGGTACGGGGCCCTACAGGTACAGGGCCCCTCAGGTACGGGGCCCTACAGGTATGGGGCCCTACAGGTACGGGGCCCTACAGGTATGGGGCCCTACAGGTGCAGGGCCCTACAGGTACGGGGCCCAACAGGTATGGGGCCCTACAGGTATGGGGCCCTACAGGTACGGGGCCCTACAGGTACGGGGCCCAACAGGTATGGGGCCCTACAGGTACGGGGCCCTACAGGTACAGGGCCCTACAGGTACAGGGCCCTACAGGTATGGGGCCCTACAGGTGCAGGGCCCTACAGGTACGGGGTCCTACAGGTACAGGGCCCCTCAGGTACGGGGTCCTACAGGTACAGGGCCCTACAGGTACGGGGCCCTACAGGTGGAGGGCCCTACAGGTACGGGGCCCTACAGGTACGGGGCCCTACAGGTACAGGGCCCTACAGGTACGGTGCCCCTCAGGTATGGGGCCCTACAGGTACGGGGCCCTACAGGTATGGGGCCCTACAGGTACGGGGCCCTACAGGTGCAGGGCCCTACAGGTACGGGGCCCCTACAGGTACGGGGCCCTACAGGTATGGGTCCCTACAGGTACAGGGCCCTACAGGTACGGGGCCCCTACAGGTATGGGGCCCTACAGGTACGGGGCCCTACAGGTGCAGGGCCCTACAGGTACGGGGCCCCTACAGGTACGGGGCCCTACAGGTACGGTGCCCCTCAGGTACGGGGCCCTACAGGTACAGGGCCCCCCAGGTACGGGGCCCTACAGGTACAGGGCCCCCCAGGTACAGGGCCCTACAGGTACGGGGCCCTACAGGTGCAGGGCCCTACAGGTGCAGGGCCCTACAGGTACAGGGCCCCCCAGGTACGGGGCCCTACAGGTACGGGGCCCTACAGGTATGGGCACAGGCTTCCTGGGGCTCCCAGGGGGTTCTTCCCATGAGAAGGATCAGGCATGTCCCTTATTTGCAGCTGATTTCTCCAGCTGCTGTGCTGCTCTGGGTTTCTTTTTCTTCTGTCAGAGCCAGGATTAACGCATGGAAGAGGCAGTTTCGTGTTCAGACTCAGATGTTTATTAATTCTTATCTATAGCACAGTCTCACCAGTTGTGAGCTCTGGCTAACAAAGTAGAAAATGGCTCTGTCTCTTACTCTCCCCAAGGTCTTTTAAGCATAAATTATCCAATTATGAAATGACACCTAAATTATTTTTACTTTTAGCCCAATAACAACTACCTGTGGTCCACAAGGCAGATTTTTTCACCCAGTTATAATACACCATCCAGACCCATGAAGAAGAAGGTGAAAGAAGAACTTAGCCTACACCCTAAATCCTCCATCTTGCCTGTATATATTACTGTATTCTAAAGCCTTAAACTCTAAGTTTTTCACACTGTGGGGTCACACAATACTATTCAAACTACACACCCACAATCCCAGTGCTGTCACTCAATTTTGGAAGCCTGTTCCACGGCCTCAGGTTAAATGTAGTGCTTGCTTGGGGGTCAGTGCCTTTGAGCACAGAAAGCCCAAAATTCTCAGCTTCCAGGGTTCCAACATGCTGCCAGCCCCCTTGCACGGAGTGCTTGGGATGTGTGTCCACACGCTGCGGGTGGTGACCACTGTGTTGGATGTGTTTGTGGTGGGGCAACATCTCGAGGTCATGGTCATACCCAAGCCCTTGGGAAGGGGAACAGAGGATCTTCTCCTGTGGCTGGTAACCCTCTCTCCCCCCTTCCCAACCCCCAGGGATGACAAGAAGGACGGCCTCAAATTCTACACCGACCCCTCCTACTTCTTCAACTTATGGAAGGAGAAGATGCTGCAGGCGACAGAAGACAAGAGGAAGGAGAAGCGCAGGCAGAAGGTGGGTGAGGGCAGGTGGGCGACGAGGAGGCTGGAGCTGGGGCTGCTCAGGGCCTGGGGACAGCCACCTCCTGGTGCATCCTTCATGCTCTCCTCCCCTGCACTGGGTGCATCCCACAGGGCTGGGTGATGCTCCCCAGGTCCGGAGTAGCCGGGCTGGAGGTGGAGTCACGGCTCTGTGTTCCCGCAGGAGCAGCGGCTGGTGGAAGACTCCACCCGGGAGGTGAAGAAAGTGAGGAAAGCCCGCAACCGGCGCCTGGAGTGGAACATGATGGCGTATGATAAAGAGTTCCGGCCGGATAACAGGTTCTCACCATCCCCCTATCACATGGCCTCATCGGAAGGATCACTGTCCCCAGATAATAGGCAGGTTCTACCTCCTACACCTTCAGCTCACGGCTCTCCTTTGCTTTGCTCTTCCTCTCCGGCGTTGCGGGGGACTCGTTGCCCACAGCGGGGTCGGGGTGCTCGGCCATCAGCCTGTGGTACCTTCATGGATAGGTGGTGTCCCCAGGGTGTCAGCCTGGTCCTCAGGATCCCTTTGGATTTGGGATAAAACCCGGAGCGCTTTCAATTTTTGCAGCTAAGGGAAGAGAGTGGTTCAGC